>JBAMNC010000875.1:3305000-3905000 GCA_037902135.1 Cetoscarus ocellatus
CTGATAAAAACTGCTGCTAAAGCTGTTAGCATCTGTGCTAATCTCTGTACGAGCAGTCCCTTCCTGCTACGGTCATGCTCATAGCTCCCACCTCTTCCTGCTTTTAATGATTTTATGATTTTATGTCTATTTTATGTTTTTTTTTCTTTTATCCATCCTCTATCTACCCTCTTCCTTTCCATCTCTGATGTGATGTCGTCAACTTTCAACTGTTGTCAATTTATCTATGTATCTTTATACCTATTATCTATTTATTGTCCTGTTGGCTCCTTATCATTATATATAAAACAAAATACCTTCTCACAAAATATCTATACTTCAGCAGTTTCCATTTCACCGGTTGACCATTTTCTTTCCTTTTGTTGCTTTAACAGGACCCTCTGCTTTTTCCTTTGACTCTTTTGGTCTGTTTGACCTGATTATTGATTTTATTGTACCCAGAACTCTGCCTTTTTTGCCTTTGCTTTGTCTGTTAAAGCACTTTGTAAACGTCTGTTTTTAAAGGTGCTATATATATATATATATAAAGATATTATTATTATTATAAAAGACGCTGATGGAGCCATGCCACTTTGAGCATTGCACAGTCATTGTGTATTGGAGCTTGGCAAGATGGATCCATCTGATTACAGATATTAAATCAGGCGGATCCAGCTGCAATGAAAGGTTAGTCAAAGACTGACTCATAAGAAAGTAGGAGGCTGCTGCTCTATTTCTTTGTCTTCTTCATATTTTGTGCTACGTTCTTGTGATGGACCCACTGACTGTGGAAAAAAATTGGACTATTTGGACCACTGTTTGGTTACTAAAGGGGTATTTGAGTCCAACCTTCAGCAGCCATCATGTTAAAAATGCTTGTTTTGTCAAAATCGTGTTGGACGAATTTAGAAGCAGGTAAAGTTGCTGAGTCAAAGTGGGTACTAGGTACTGCAGAAAAATAGAGTACAGTCATGTGGTCATGCCTACTGTGCAGAACCTTTGAGCTTACATTTTTTAACTCCTTTTTAAGAAGTTGACTCTGGTTCCAGATGTCCCCTGAACATATTTTTTGAAGTGTCTTGCTGTAAAAATCCACTCAGATGTTGGATTTTGGATTCTAAACAGGCTGTTTAGGGGAAATCTTCATGAGCTGTTTTAGATCACACTCCTTTTAAAAATCAAATACTTTTTTGTGATGTACTCTAATGTTTAATTTGGATCTAAAGTCTTTCTTTGAAAATAAGAAGTACCATATTTCATACAGTGTTCTGTGTGTGTTCTTTGAGTGTAGTGGCACAATAAAAGGAGAGAAATTAAATAATCCATCTGAAATTCCGACTAAACTACTAAACCTGCTGTTTAAACAGTGAAATTCCAGGCGCTCGGCACACTGCTTTTAAAGGAACGAGAGCTGACACTGATTGGTTTGATCTATGTTACACCCAAAGCACACTCATGTATGATCAAGGTACATTATCCATCCGTTTCGTGCCCTACACCTGGCTTGGCGCAGAGAACATGCATCCTTAAAATAGCAAAACATAAAATAGGCAGACACACCACAAACCACCAGCCCCACACTCTTCAGAAAACGTGCTTCATGTCATCAAATTAAGGCCCTTTGGGGTCATGAGTTTTGTTCTGCATTAGGCTGCAGAAATTGAAAAATGCAAATGTCGCTTCAAAGCCACTGATTCTTTATTATTGTTTTTTTTACTTTACCACACTGATGGATAGAAGAGTGTATCTACTTGTTTAAATGTGGCTAAAATTAAATAATTATAATTGAAAATTCTCTATTCTCTTATTTATGGTTCTCAGTTAATCTGGGCTGGTGGATAGAGCTTTCTAGAAGTTGAAAAAGGTTGGTGTCCACTGCCATATACTGTATGTTGAAGAGTAACTATAAATACCAAGTTTTACCTCTATATTTTTTATATGATAAGGAGCAATATTCTAAAGAATTTTCATTTCAAATACAGTTAACAGGCCTTAGCTTCCTATGAATCATTAATTTGACAGAATACACCAGAGGAAGTTTCGCTGCATGGGAGCAAATAATTGTCTAATTAACACCACCATGGGTGGTGCATTCTCCCTCCAAAATTATTCCACCTCTCCTAATAAACTAATTGCACCCTTTCCTGCGTTTGAATAAATTGTGCCGAAGGTTTTGCAGCACTTGAACGCAACATAAATTTCTGTTTTGCAATCACGTGACCTCCAATTTTAGACGTCTCCTCGGTTATATGCCACATTATTCACTGCAGCATTAAGTCAGAGTGTGTGAAAGGGGGATCGGCTGAATAATTCACAGTCTTGTGTATTTTTAAACTCATCTTCACATTTATAATTCAGGGAAATTTAGATCATATGACACTGACACGCTGTTAATCTTTCAGAGGCTTCACATCTTCAGATTCTATCTGTGAATCACTGCTGGTTTGCAAATGCACAAAATGCAGTCGCACACATTGAAAAGCACACATGCATTTACGCAAAGTGAGATTTGTAGGGCTGCGTTTATTTCCCTCTGAAGCTGCTCGAGCACAGATGGCTTCTGGTTATACTTTTCAAGCAGAAAGGACTTACTCGATTTGACATCACCTGCTACAACCTGGCAGGAGTCCATCGCCCACTTTGAGTCAGTTCCAGAAATGACCAGTGAAGAGGAAACATTTCCTTCATCATCATTCATCCTAAACTATTTGGAAGCTCCGCAGGCCGTCCCCTCCGTCTCTGTAATGGCAGCCGGCTCTGTTTATTATGCAGGGTACTGTATACAGAGCACACAGTGGATTGAGGGGAGACGGGATGAGATGGGACATGAATCACCAGCTGGATCTGAACCAGGTTTGAACCCACAGTCTCGCAAGCATATGGTAATCATGCAATAATGAACTGTTGTCTGCTGTGCACTCTGCAAGGTGTTCTGCACAACATATTGCAAAGGGTCTGTTCATAGTGTGATGGCATTTGCACCCCCAAACACACACTCATATAGAGTATATTCTCACTTTTACATCCTGTAAAAGTAGGCAAAGATTGTTGTAAATAAGTCTTCATAGAACATAGACATGAGCTTTATAAGATTAAGATTAAATGTCTTTTTTGATCATTAAAAGGAAAAGCATGGTGTGTTTATTGGTGGAACATTGTTTAAATAAACAAATAAAATAGCAAAATATTTAAGAGGATAACCCTCCATTTCCCCTGCCGTCGTAAGGTCTATAACTGCCAGATACTAAATAGGGCATATTATGCTTTTTCTAGTTTTATATGCCCTGTTCCTGCAATTTCCACATTGTTTACCTGTGTACCATCCTGTCCACACTGCAGCTTTGCTCTGACCAATAGTGCATGACCTGTCCATTGGAGCACTGCTTGAAACACGAGATCAACAAGGTAACGGTGAGATCACAAAATAAGAAGAGCAATGTGTAAACTACAGACCATATTGCCGACCTGAAGTTGATTTGCTGTCTGCAGATGTGTAATTCCACAAAGTTCTATATTTTGAAATTTCTCAGAAGCTCTGAGCACTTTTGTTTTCCTTTTATAGGTAGGACTGCTTGCTTGGGATTGACCCGGGGTGGAAGCAGCACCAACAAAACAGTGTGAACCTGTGCTGCTGGAGACAATGGAGGCACGGCTTTATCTTGGCTACCCATAACTGGTTTGCTTGCTTGTCTCATTTTAGCTGTTTTGGTATGTTTTATTCCATATGATGGTGCTTGCTGTTTTTATTACCTCCACCATGGAGGTTGTGTTGTTGCCGGCGTATGTTTGTCTGTGTGTTTGTGAGCAAGATTATGCAAAAACTACTGGACGGATTTTGCTGAAATTTTCAGGAGATGTTGGTAATGGCCCATCTTAAAATTATTACATTTTGGTGGTGATCCAGATAACCACCATTAGCAAATGATCATTTTTCCTCAAAAACTGTCTAATAATGATGTCATGATGATGATATGATTCTGAGTGCCAGGTATGGGTTTTCAGGGTCAAGGAATCATATGATGATAACTTTATCATGGAACCATTGCTTTTAGATGTAATACGTGAGCTACCTTTGTTTGTCTCTTTTAGGGTTGTACAGCACTTTGGCTTTATAAC
Source organism: Cetoscarus ocellatus (assembly GCA_037902135.1). Taxonomy (NCBI): domain Eukaryota; kingdom Metazoa; phylum Chordata; class Actinopteri; order Labriformes; family Labridae; genus Cetoscarus; species Cetoscarus ocellatus. Next base: position 3,309,096 of record JBAMNC010000875.1, read on the forward strand.
GAGGTACAACATGTTGGATCATGCATTTGTGGAATGAGCAACACAGATAAATGTGTGTGTAGCACTCATGTGAAGGCCTTGCTAACCTCCCATGCTAGCTATCTAACCAGCAAAACAGCCCCTAAGAACTCTACAAGACTGCTGACTTTTCATGAAGGGGTTCTTCCAATTGTGAAACTGCAAGCAATACAGAATGACTTAACTAATATTAAATGTACAGATACGATACTTAATTGCTTAATCAATGCTCCAGACTACCAGAAGCTGGCGCCATTGCATTTGAAACAAGGCAACTTACCTTTAACAAAACAGTGAGGGCAATCAAGCCCCCCTCAAAAAAGTGCCAAGCTCCCTGGAGGAAAGCCTATGGTTCCTCAGTGAAGCAAGGGTGAGGAACCGGTCTTCTTGGGGTCTGGACTTCCTGAGACACCCACTTTGTGATCTGTCTTTGACTTCTCCAGTCTCACTGAACTTGGTCCAAAGTTTGGAAATGGTTTCAAAGCTGACACCAAATAATGCTACCACTCTGCAAACCAGAACCCAGCTTCCAGTCAGAGGGATGTAGCCACTTTTTTTCCTTTGGGAGCTGCCCACATATTTTGTTGTGTTGCTCATTCCACGAATGCATGATCCATACAAATTGCACCTCGTCGTAAAGGTTACTTATCAAGTTTTCCAGAGATATAACATACAGTACCAGTTGGTGTAATGAAAGGGGAGAAATAATTGACCAAAATAGCATTTCCAAACTTTTTGTGAGGAGTGTTCTGGTTTTAAATGTACTTTATAAATACATTCTTACTTGTCCTGACTTAAATCTGACTTTTCCAGATAACTTTACGTGATGCTTAAAAACTAATGTCTGACTGTTTGAACAAGGCTTTTTCTATCATACTTGTCACCTTACTCTGTGATCATGTAGAGTTATAGTGAAAGGCACTACATGTTCTTAATATAGTGGGCAGCATATGAGTCATTTGAAATGTTGGACCACTCTTTTTAGTGCCCATACTGTTATTTGATATATACTGCCCCCTTTCCTTTTCAAGTGTAAGTACATTTGTGAATGATTGCTTTTGTCAATCGCAGTATGCAGTTTCCTTCCAGGATATATAGCCTCATCCAGGAATAATTACATCCTTTTATGTGAGAGGCGGCTGAATTTCTAAAATTATTGAAAACAGAGATTAAAATTGTTGTGTTGAACAAGTGCACTTGTTCATTAATTAACAATAATTTAACTTGTTACAAATGAACAAATATTTTCTCTTCTTGCTGGCAGAGTGCATTTTGAGTTTCCCACATTTGTTAGTTCATTTTCTTGTATTCTGGATCTGAATTTTGCAGCAGGACAAACGCTTACATTCTTTTAGACAGAGCCATTTATAATTTTGGTTGCCCAGAATGATTATATAACAACTGAAGAACAATCTAGGTAAGTGTGATAGTAACAACGCATAGTTGCTCCATGCAATCATTTATAAAATTACCTTCCCAGCTGTTGACATTTACTCATATATCAACATAAAAAGTGAATCACAGCGTATTGTGGGGCTACATGCTCTCATTTTTGTTAATGTTTATTCATCTCACATGCAGCTGTGGAAACCACTGGTTTCACAACAAGCAACAACTCTTATGTTGATGGAAAGGAAACTGTTTGTGTGAAGTGTGGTTTGGATTGTGGCTTTGGTTAAATAATTCAACTAATTCAAAGCAGGAGACAGGAAGACAATACCTGCCCTGCTGTGTTGAGGTACCTCAGATTGCCATCTGTCACTCTTTTGGATGCTGAGTTTTTTTTCTGTGGGGAGTAAACAACACTTTTTTCTGCATTTCGACTTTTAAATACTAGCTCAAGCTGAAGTAAAAATGTATTTAAATATTTAAGAAACTCAAGAAAGAGGGAGAAGAACTTTGAAAGAAGGAATTCTGAGTTATGTGAAGCTGAAATCTGGATATTGAATAATAAAGAATGTACAAGTAAAAGTGCTTTCCCTTGATTATTGTTACAGATTAAACAAAATATCTTGTAGCTGGACACCTTCCGAAGCTAAGCTAAGAATACCTCTACTGTGGTCACACAGGTCCAGAGGTGTAATTGGTGTGTGTGCCTCTCTCTCTCTCTCTCTCTCTCTTTCTCATTCTCTCTCTCTCTCTCTCTCTCTCTCTCTCTCTCTCTTTCTCTTTCTGTCTCTCTTTCTCTTAAAAGTGCATAGGGACAATCCACTACTTGGGGACAACAGAGGCGAAGAGTCTAGCCAGTGATTTTAAGCCATGCTGAGATGGGAGCATCAGGCGTCTTTCACTAGTGTAGACCTGGATGATGGATTCCAGGTAGGCAGGAGCCATTCTTGTCACCATTTTGTAGGCCAGAAGTAGAGCTTTGAGTTTGATTTGCGCTGCAACTGGAAGCAAAAGAATGAAGAGGGAACAGCAGGATGATGTGCCAGACATGCTGCTGCATTTTTGATCATCTGCAGAGGTTTAAATGTGCATGCAGAGAGACCTGCTAGTCAGGAGTTGCAGTAGTCGATGCATGACGTTACCAGAGCCTATTGCCTGTGCTGTCAGGTAGGGTCTGATCCTCCTGATGCTGTAGAGGGCATATTGACAAGACCGAGCAATCGAGGCCACATGAACCTTAAAGGTCAGCTGGTCATCGAACATGACACCCAGATTTCAGGCAGAGATTGCAAGCACAAGTGTACTGGATCCAAGCTGGATTCTGGTCTGTGGTTTAATTGAGGGACAGTCTGGGAGGACAATAAGCTCAGTCTTGGACAGATTTAGTCGAAGCAGTGTACCCTCATCCATGTGGCAATATCAGCAAGGCATGATGAAGTCAGAGCTGAAACAGTTGTGTCATCAAGTGGGAAAGACAGACAGAGCTGAGAATCATCAGCATAGCAGTGGTAAGAGAAGCCATGGGAGCGAATAGTTGGTGGTGTATAATGAGAAGAGCAGGGGACTGAGCACTGACCCCTGAGGTACCCCTGTCGATAAGTCATGGGCATCAGACACTCCTCCCCAGCATGATACTCTAAAGGATCTTGCTGTAATGTTGGACAAAGGCAGCAGACAGGTCTAGCAGCATAAGGACTGAGGAGTGACCAGCAGCTCAAGCCATTGACAATGATTCTGTGACTGACAGACCAGTCATCATTATTGTGTACTGCAGCTGCAAGGACTCACATCATCAGTTCAAGAGCAATGTCCCTTTATTTTTTTTTTTGCCAAATTTACTTTAAATCTTAAGATTATGTCTATTTAACATGTTTTTAGCAAACAAGTGATTGTATAGTGTAACATATTTTATCTGAAATTCTGATTGTTATGTTATTAATGGACTGCCTCCTAATATAAAACATTATTTTATAAAGATGGTAAATAAAACAACAGTATAACAACTGAGCCTCTAAAAAAACCTTCAGGCTGATTTAAATAAGTTATTGATTCAACTTTTATATCATTAGTTTGCTTCTTCACGTGAACAATTTATGGCTACTTTATATACTAAATGCACTAAATATGGGACTTGGCAAGCTCTGCCCTCTCTGCTGATGTCTGTTGAACTCCTGCAGGCTTGTTAAAGGAGTAAACTTAAGTATTGGTAGAACAGTACTGTCACATTCAGACAATCAGTCACTCTGCTGTTAGAAATAATCAGCACCACTGTCACAGTTCAAGTGGAAAATCACTGACAAATAACTTGGTGATTTCTCAATTTTTTTGACCACAGTTTTCTGTGCCAATCATTGAAAGCCTGGCTCTGATTAGGACTCAATCCTTTGAAACTGCAATTCACCCTCATTGTTTATGCTCCTCTGTGCCAGGCATCGCCATGGCCACAGGCAACATGTTTACAGATTGTCTGTGGGGGCCTTTCTGGTGAACACAAGGCCTAAAAAATGTTTTCATGGATTCTGTTCACAATCTGCATAAATGTTCATTTAGAGGAAAGGATGAGCTGATTCGATTTTGGAGTTCAAATGTCAAAGGGCGAGGTCACTGGGCCTCCTGCTCCTTTGTTTTTTTATGAATGCAACATCTTTCAAAGGATTTTTTCAAACTTTGCACAAATTTTCACTCTGACTCAAGGATGATGCAATTAAATTTTGTAAATAAAGGGTCAGGGATGAACTGATCACATTTTGAGTTCAAATGTTGATGCCCAAGGCTGCTCGGCTTTCTGTTCTTCCTATACTTGTAACTAGCTTAAGAACACTTTGAAGGATTCTTCTCAAATTTTGCAAAAAAAAAAACAAACTATGACTAAAGGATGATCTAATTACATTATTAAGGTCATATTGAATCTTATGGTCATGCATTGCTTGTCAACATAAAATTTCAAAAATGCCCTAAATGAGTTTTGTTCATACTTGTGAGCGTGTGAGTTTATGATGAACTTACCGTATTAGATTTCAGAGTTTAAAGGTTAAAGTCATTCTGCTTCACATTCACCCCTTAATTGGTAAAGGGACACCTGAAGAACACAAAGAGGGATTTTCCTCACCGCAAGGATAAACTGCTAAGATTTTATAATTAAAAGGTCAAAGTCAGAATCAGAATCAGCTTTATTGGCCATGTATGTTAGACATACAAGGAATTTGTCACCGGTTCACTTCACTCTCCAAGTACAAAAAAATAGGTACACACAGTGTACATCCTATATTATAAACGAGAAGTTTAAAAAATTAAGTTAAGTCATAGGTCAAAGTCATTTTATATCAGAACTATTCCTTGTCATTAATTAGTTAACTGATTAATTAATATAGTCAATTTATTCTTGAGATGAAATTAATTTATTTTATCCTAAGGCTACATTGATGTAATTTTGTAGTCCAAAGGCCAAGGTCAGAATATCTTAAGAAAGCTTTGGGGGATTTTCTCAAACTTTGCACACTCCAACTCAAGGATGACCTGATTAGATTTTGGAGGACAAATGCATGCTCAGAATTTCTCAAAACAAACTAAAAAATCAAGTGCTGTGCTTTTTATGTCTTAGTTTTAAGCCTGTATCATCATTTTGTGTGCCTCAAAGATTAATTTCTACAAAATTAAATTTAAATACAAAACTGATCCTGACACTGTGTAGGCAACAGGTCTTTTCTTCTCACCCCATCTTAATCCAATAGAAACTGCATTGGGATATGCACAAAAGGCACTTTTTGGACACAGCTTTGCATGTTAGGATCAGTAAAACCCTGTAATATAGGCCTGCTGAAAGCTACCATCTTGTTCTGACACACATTGAACCGGTTGCACGCTTGTTTTCCCTTTTAACCAGCAAACATTACTCATCTGTCTGTCTGCCAGCTCAGATAATTTCTCTCTGGGAGAAAATTTGTTCTCTAGCTTACAAGTGTGGGAAGCAGAGGAAAGAGCCCCCTGCCCACAACCCTACCCCCACTTATATTATCAACCTCAGTAGCCTCTACAATGTCTACTGAACAACAGCCACTAGATCAAATACGCTTATTTGCATCTAAGACGTCAAGAAAATTGAGTGAGTGACTCATGGTGCACCCTATACTGACACCAAGCCCAATTTTAAGACATCTGAAACCCAATTTACATGAGTGAATGGAGGAAAATACAAATAATCCTACACTTCCTGTTATAATTAGCTTTTCAAGACCATATTTTGGTTTCTTTTTCACAATTTTGAAGAGAAGAAACATGGTTTCTGATGGGATTCTGTGTTATATTTAAACTCATTTGTTCTTGCTGGAGGGCTCCGCTGTGAGCTTGTTAAAGTTACACTTTTTAGATCCACCAAATGAAAGCTTTAAATATCTCCACATTATCATTTCTCTGTTTCTCTGCTTGCTATCAGTTTCAACTTAATTTTCCAAGAACACTACGTGTAGTATTAATAAGCACATGTAATGCCTGAATAAACACTTAAACAATCTTAATGCCTGCAACTTTGACCACACTTAGCGGGCGTTTTTAAAAATGCTGCTTTTTCTGTGTGTGTTGGCCTTCTGTCCACAGGCTCAGGACAGTTTAGGTCATTGACAATGCACATGCCAGACTGCCAAGGTTAAGATTTTCAAAAATCCTTATTAGGGTGTCTTCGTATGGACAGAGAAAACAATGTTTTAGGCCTAAATCCTCCCACTTTGTGCTGACCTCTGCTTGGGGTGATGTCACACTATTATCACTGCTGTTTACATGTGTTTCTCTGGACTTTTCTAAACTGTCGCTGTTTTTAGTGCTGACTGGACTACTAACATGATCACACCTACTCTCTGTTGCTTCCTCAAAAGTATTGTTGCCCTATGTCTGCCTGAGTTTGTGTAATTGCCTTGGTACTAACAGGTATTAAAACTGAAAAGAGTACTCATGAATGTTTTTAAACAAAAGCATATGATCAAGATTAACAGATATGTCTGAGATTGAACTATAAAAGAAGAAATATTTCCTGGAAAGGTCTACTGACACCATGCTAGATGTCAGCAAGTTAAATTGTAACACTAATCAGACTTGTACTTCAAAAATATTATTTTGCATAGAAATCGCAAAATAATACATATCAGGCACATCATTACATAAAAATAAATGGCATTTGACGCTGCATTTATGAGTTTTTGTGTGGTCAAGGATATTATTAAAACCTTTGCACATGTGAATGCACTGATTTTTTTAAAACGAAGGAGGAAATGCTGTCATTCTTGCCAACATAGCCCAAAGAGGTGATGAGCCAACCCGAGCAGCTCTATGAATCTTTGGCAGTGTCTAATCACAGAATGCACAGGGGCTGTGGGGAGGGGCTGGATTCTCCCTCTGACTCATTTTAGAATACAATTCAGGGTTTTTAAGCGCTTGCAGTGGTGTGATGATCAGCAATGTTACCAACATAACCTTAAAGCATATTGCAGGGTTCTGATGTGACATACTGTGGTCCATATAAAATACATTTTCAACAAAATCCCCTTTTCGAATGATGTTTACGATCCTGAAAAGCTTGCTGTTTTGTTATATCATACACGCTTCAGTGTCAGCTCATTAGGATCCTAACTTGTGAACTTGTGCCTGCCACAAAAACTTCTTCACTTCCTGTCTTGTCAAGTCTTAACTCCTGTTGACACACTTGGCTGAAATGACCGAGGTTGTCATGTGATGCAACTGTCTGTAACATGGGATGGAAACACTGAAAATCCAGTGCTGCTGTGTAAAACAAAAGTGACAAGTATGAAGGACTTCCAAGCAGTTAGAAATCAGGGTTTGGCTGTGATTCAGAGCTGCTGTAATTCTTTTTATGTCTCCTATCTGCTAAAGAAAAATCCATAATACCACACTGACATTAAACAAGTGAGAAATTGTTTTTAGTGGTGACTAAAAGGAAATGCCAATGCTAGTTTATAACTGTTTTTTTTAACTATATATTATTTTTCTTCTGCAGTTGCCATACAGAACCACATGAAAGGCAACATGAGTTATTCACTTATGGATTTATTTTCTTCTGGCTCCAATAAACATCTTAGAGCTATTTTAGAGGAAAAACGCTGCATTCTGCAGTGAGTATAATAATCAAAGCTACCAAGTCTTTATGGATGGAAAGGGGCATAACCTTTAGAAAACTGACAGATTTAATCTGTAGGATTTGAAGAAAAAATAAACAAAGAAACCTAAGTTGTAAAAGAAGTTCAATCTAGTGTAAAAAAATCAGTAAAAAATTATCACCCTAAGCTTGCGATGATGGACATATGTCTGCTTAAACTAAGCAAATAAACTTCCAGCAGACAAAGATCCATGTGGAGAACTCTTCCACTGGCATACTGACTTAAATGGCTCAGTATCAAATTTATAAGAAAAATCTCAAATAGCTGGCATGCTTTATATAGGATTTTAACCCATATTTAACATGAAACATGGGTAAAAGCTTCGATAAATATTTGAAGTACCATCTTCTGTATTGGGACTCTTTAATATTTTTCTACCATAAACAGCCCTTTATCCATATTACAGCATTAATTTCCAGTTATTAGAGCACCCAAATACCGCCATTACACATGCCTCCACTAATTAACAGATACATATTAAAAAGCAAACAGAGTGCATTAAATGAGCTTAGAGCAATTCCCTCCAAACGATTAACCTCCTCATCACACAGGTGGTGTCACATTACCATACCAGCCTTTTTAATTTTGCCTCCATTCAAAACAAAGGCCAAAAATATCCTTCTGAAATGAGTTGAGGTGGATTCACATGGGTATTGACAAGCTGTCAGGATGGGGTTGTGTGCAGAACCATATGGCTCTGTTTACACGAATCACCTCAGCAGCATGGCGTTATATCACCAGTCAAATGATGCCGTGAAGGTTATTGTGCTTCAGATTGCTTTACAGAGATGGTGGCTCTGACACAGCAACAAGTTCAGCAGTTCTTTTCAGAGATTTTTAGGCTGTTTTGTTTAATTCAGGTGGGATGGTGGACATCATTGGACTGCTGATGTTTCCTACATACTGTCTGAATTGAACCGTGTAGATACCGTGTGTTTCAAAACTGAGAAATCTCAATTATTTTATAATAAATACAATCATATCAAAGTGTTATTTATTCATCATGGTTGATGGTATCAAAAATTGCAAAGACTCAAAGATCCTCAGTCATATCATCAAAAGAGACAAATGGATTACACACACACAGACCTGATCAAAATCTTAAGACCAGTTGAAAAATTGCTAGAATATACATTTTGCACATTTGGATCTTAATGAGGTTTTAAGTAGAGATACAATATGCAGTAGCAAGAAGGGGGAGTGCGACAAAAAGCACTTTGAAAAAGTAATTTATTGAAAACAACAACTAAACTGAAATAGGCTGTTTATCAGCTGATCAAAAGTTTAAGACCATCGCTCAAAAAATTACAAAAAACTCTCCAAACCAGAACAAAGATTTTTCTCAGTTGGACTCAGTAATGAGTAGCTCCACCATTCTTGTTAATCACTTCAAATTCGTTTGGGCATGCTTGATGCGAGTGTTTCCAGGAAGCTTTTGGGAACATTGCTCCAAGTGGTGAAGATGGCTTCACGAAGGGCATCAACTGTCTGGAACTGATGGCCATTTTTATAAACTTCCCTTGCCTTCCATCCCCAAATGTTCTCTATGGGATTTAAATCAGGGGAATATGCGGGATGGTCCAAAAGAGTGATGTTATTCTTCCTGAAGAAGTCCTTCATCAAGCGAGCATTGTGAACTGCAGCGTTGTCCTGTTGAAAAACCCAGCTGTTACCACACAGACGAGGGCCCTCAGCCATGAGGGATGCCCGCTGCAACATCTGCACGTAACCAGCCGCCGTTTGACGACCCTGCACCACCTGAAGCTCCAGTGTTCCACTGAATGAAAAAGCACCCCAGATCATGATGGACCCCCCTCCACTGTGCTGGGTAGAAAACATCTCAGGTGGGATCTCCTTGTCATGTCAGTAACGTTGGAAGCCATCTGGACCGTCTAGGTTAAATTTTTTCTCATCAGAGAATAGAACTTTTTTTCACCACTCAATGTCCCATGTTTGATGCTCCCTGGCAAAGTCTAAACAGGCAGTTTTGTGGCGTTGAAGGAGACAAGGTCTTTGAATTCGTTTTTTGTTTTTGAAACCCTTTTCCCGCAGATGCCGTCTGATGGTTATTGCGCTGCAGTCAGCACCAGTAAGGGCCTTAATTGGGTCGAGGACCGCCCTGTGTCTTGACAGACAGCTAATCGGATCCTCCGGCTCAGCGCAGGTGTATTTTTTTTTGGGTCTACCACTTGACTTTTTTGTTCCATAATGCTCAGGATCTTTCAAAAAATTTAGAATGACTGTCTTACTGCGTCCAACCTCAGCAGCAATGGCACGCTGCGAGAGGCCTTGCTTATGCAGCTCGACGATCCGACCACGTTCAAGAAGAGACAGCTTCTTAGCTTTAGCCATCAGGAGGGCATGACAGTGTGAATGCCTGACAGAAAATGAAAATTTTGAGCAGATTTTGGGTTTAATAGCCTGTGGTCTTAAACGTTTGATCAGGTGATAAACAACCTATTTCAGTTTTTTTTTTTTTTTTTTTAATTACAAGTTCCAAATGTTTTTTGTCGTAGTCCCCCTTCTTGTTTTTGCATATTGTAGCTCTACTTAAAACCTCATTAAGGTCCAAATGTGCAAAATGCAAGATTTTGATCAGGTCTGTACACAGGGAAGGCAAGAGTTAAGAGGTCTGGGTCAGACAGCCTCATGATCAGCCTTTGCATATAAACACAATATAAAGAGAGATCTTTAAGGAATTTCTCTTAAATTAAGCACACATATCCACTCTGATTTGATAAAATAAAATGATTCAGTTTCAGACCTCATAGGTGAAGGGTTAGGGTCCAGGGGTCTCATGTTCTTTCTTTGCTCCTAAACAACACATTTCAAGCAAATTTTGAGGGATTTTCTTCAAAAGGTCAACAATATTTTAAGAGAGTTTTGAGGAATATTCTTTAAACTTTTAACAAATCTCCACTTTAAGGTTAATTTTTACATTTTGGAGGAGGTACTGTAATTTCTCAATTATAAATTAAATAAGCTCTAATTTTTTTGGGTGCATATTATACATGATTACAAGCAAAATACTTACCATATTTCATCTCGCCAACATCGCGGTTGCAACACATCTGATACAAAAAGTCAAAATATTCTCTTTCTCTGCGAAAACACAGGCAAACACAGGGCACTGCCATCTTATGAGCAAGGGGACGCAAAATAGCTGCGCTGTGATTGGTCAAAGGCATATTGATAGCTGCTCTCTGATTGTTCCGTACACTACGACTGAGCATGCTCGGACAGAAATCGAGTAATTGCGCTTGGGTGAAGCAAAAGGTGTTTTCCCATCTGTTTGAGAAAGAAAATCATGTACGGTATTTGTTGTGAAAATACAGAAATTTCATGATAAAGGTAATTTTTGAGTTTTCTGAGAGAGTAAGGTTTTGGGCAAAATTTAGGTGAGTGTTATATTCAAGTACAGTGTTTTTCCAGGCAAAAATTGTGAAAATATGGGGTGATTGTTATAATCAAGAAATTATGGTAGTTTAGATTACTGCCAGCTCCCTTGCAATATTTCTTCATGTTTTCTTAGTAAGGTACTGAGAGCACAGCAGGAACCGATCACAACCATTAAATCTCCATGTGTAAAATAAATAGCTTCATTATGATTTTTTTTGTCTCTTAATTCTCCTGTTCTTAGGTTATCACCTTGGATGTGCCAAACTAAACCTAATGTCAATAAAGAGCAAATATTGACATGATAGCGTCCTGTAGAGGGCTCTGCCTTATCCCTAATACTGTATTATGTGTGAAATAGCCTAGAAAGAGAAACATGGACAGAAGCAAACACAAAACAAAACAAAACAGAGCATACAGATGGACAGACAGGAAAGAGGATGGATGTAACAGAAATATCAGATTATAATTTTTTACTTTCTTTTCCCAAAAGGCAGATATTTTCACTCCATCCTGCCCTCTACCCCTCATAGCTACAGTGTTATTTTAGACAAATCAATGTAAGCCTCCTAGCTTTCAAACATACACAGTCATGAATATTCTCATCAGGTCTGTACCAGTGACCGGTCAGGACCTTGTTCAGACGACACCCAGGGGGCCACAGAGGAGCCAATCATGCCTCAGCACAGAGGTCAGCGGTGATTATGATGCAGGGCATATTTTTCATTACCATCCGCTGAGGAGAGACAGCATGACACAGGCCACAGGTTGGCTGCTCATTCCTCACAGCATTTCTCTCTTTACAACCTCTATGTATAAAAAAAAAAAAGGTTTCCACCATGTAGAGGAGTGTAGCAGAGCTCACATTAAAGTTAAAATGGCTCAAGCTGGACATCTGTCAGGCTTTCTGCAGCAGTAGCAATTTTTGAAATACATCTTCTTACTCTGTCAGGACAGGAGAATGACATATATATCAGAGCTAAAATGATTGGATTTTGGCTCTGTTTTCATGCACATATGGGGTATTTAACAGCCTTGTGGTCCAGAATTTTAAGCTGTATGCTAATGTCCTTTATCTTGTAATCCATAGAAAACTGATAGCACTTTTGTCATCATACTCTCAGGATAAGGCTGTCAGTTTTTGCATATTTTTGGCTTTTTAACTTTGTAGGCTACAAGTTAAAGACTGTAGAAATAAGACTGAGCTTTGGTGGCTGCAGCTAAGTTTGTGTTAATGCCCTGTCAATCTGTTTGCTAGTTTCACCAAACTAAGCTATGTCTCCTAATTTTTAGCTTATGTACCTTTTAGATATGATTGGACTGTTGATGTCACCATCTGCAGGAAATTAAGTCAGTGTACTTTTTAATCCATGGGACATTTTGTTTCAGCACTGACTCAATCTTTGAAGCAAAATAGCTTAGCTTGGCCAAAACAGATGTCAAGTAAGCAGATAAAATTAGCTTCCCTTGTTCTTTCACTGAGGCAGATTATTGCAAGGAACATTATTCTTTTTGGAGGAGAGTTAGGCCTCATTTACACAACAACGTTTTCCTTTACGTTTTCAAAAGCGATCCGTATTCACACAGAGACGCGAGAATGACTGGAAACACTGTAGCGTGCATGCCAGGCCAGTAGATGGTGATGTTGGTTTGTAGTGAAACAGCAGTGTTAGAACACAAGAATGCTTTCTGGTGAAGACAGACTTTTCATAAACAACAATGGCGAGTGGACGCACGAAGATGCAGGAGTTTCATGTCTGGACAACAAATCTGTCTGAATATTTTTGTCAGGACAACAAACTGAGCACAGTAAGCAGCACACATGTTGCTCAGTAGACGGCCAAAGCTGTTGTTGTTGTTGTTGTTCCTTGGATACGTGCGCAGTCTTCATGTGGAAGGGTACAGCGCATGTGCAGCACGTCTGCGTTTTCTCTGTAAACGCTGAAGCCCGTTTACACGGATATGGATACGAAAACGTTTTCAGACCTTTTCACTCTGGACCCTGCTTTCAAAAGTTTGTGGATTCAGACACTCCAGGCACCGTTCTTGTGTAAACGGAAGGCAAAAACTTAATGAAAACTCTGTTTTCGGTTGTTTTCGTTGTTGTGTAAATGGGGCCTTAGTGAATGATTTTTCTTTTACCGTGAACAGGGATTCATCATCATAAATGATGTAATGTTATCTTAAGAAATTATTTATTTTACTTTACCATGTGAAATAGTAAAACTGTTCTTAGATGCTACCTTAAGGACTCACAAACACCAACTGAATGGGAAACAATAGCCCAAATTTTTGAAATTATTTTAAGCACCCAAATTATTTAACTGAAAAATGTTAAGACTATTCTTGGATAAATTAAATGTATTTCTAAACATAGTGACAGGACAAAAATGTTTTAACATTCTCTTAATACAGAAGCTTTGGGGACACATGCATGATATTATTTCACTTAACTCTTTTCCCTTTATGACATATACATTTTGGTTGAATTTTTTAAAATATTAACACGATATATTTAAGGAAAACGGTTTTGTCCCTGTTTTTTTTTTTGATTGGTCTGTGAAGGAATAGTAATATTGACACAATGGAGTTGTTCCAAAAGTTTATCTGTTTTTAACAAGGAGTGCCATAAAATAATAATAACAAAAAAACATCTGACACTGTGGCCGTTTTTTCCTCGTAGGACAGCAAAGGCAGAAAATGTTAGATTACTTTGGTTGTGCACTATGAAGGAATACTGCTGGTTTGATGAACAGTGCCTCCAAGCCTATTCAACACTGCAACTTTTGCATCAAAGCCATAACTAAGCTCTGTGGAAATTATGCTTTACACCATTTATATAATGTAATAGCATATTTTTAACATCCCTGTCTGTTGATTCACATTGCAATGACGCGTGGCATGAATGCAAGAGGACATAAACACAAAGGGGGGATCACTGTGTCCTATCATTAGGTGCCTCTGTAGCATTTCTATTGAAGGCAAAAGGACACTGAGGTGAACACGTCGCTCATTACTACTCCGTAAATGAATGGAGGAGGATATCATGATACAGACCCAGTTCTGGAACAAATTGACTAAATACACAGAGACACATTTTGTAAGTCGCAGCTAAACCAAAAAGGCGGGGGGGGAGAAAAATCAGGGTTGAGGGGGCCAGTAAACCCTGGACCGGTCGCCAGCAGAAAACAGGGCTGTCATGTAGAGAAAGACAACCACTCACACACATACTCACAGGTGATGGGGAATAAGTCTTTGGGAGGGAATCAGAGAGCTCAGGGAAAAGACCATGTCAGCTTGTCAATTTAGATAATAAACAGCTTACTGTCTGATCTCATCATGGACCTCAGCCTTGGATTAAAACTAATTTTAGCAGTATAGTTTAATAACTCAAACTGCAGCTGCTCCAGGCAATGGCATGATTCTGCTTGCAGCAACATTTAGAGAATAGTTAATGTCTTTCTTGTGAATATCAGGTCTAAATTTTACTCCGGGTCCACTAAACTTTAAAACAGTTTTATTTTAAAACACAAAAAGCTTTGACCATCATTTCCTGTCATCCTTGGTGGTAAATGTTACTTAAACAGTTTATATGCATTATCTTCATCTCTGCAAAATGGCTTTGGCTGGAAAGGTAAAGTGAAGATGCCTATTATTAGCAGAGATGTTTGATCACTTTCAGTCCATGACAGCATTTCATAATCACTTTAGCAAGCAGCTGAAACCTGAATTGCCTTCATTTATCAGAGTGGCTTTTGCATGCTAGCTCGCAATCACTGGTGCATGTGGATGGATGAATAGGTGGCAAAATTTGAGGTGCTCTGGATAGAAGCACTCTCACCGAGCTGTCCATTTACCAAGTGCATTTTCCTAATGTTGATTTTTCCCCTTGCAAACCATCACATGCTTTAGTTATTGAGTCTAAATCACTCTGTTTCACCTCAGTCAATTACTGATTTTTAAATTCAATCTTAGGATCAAATGTCGTTGAGTGCATGGAAAGATTTGCTCCATCTATTACTCTAAATCCATTTGTTGTTCGTCTCCAGTTCTCACCCATTAGCGTGCTCAGAATGGCTCATTCGTCATCTGTGAATGAATTAGCAACAAGGCTCCAGATGTCCTCTGACTTCTCTTCTGTGTCTTCTGCGTCTCCATGAATCCTTCTCGTTCTGTCTTCCTCCTGAGCCCTCTCAGTATGCTGATGGCGCTGCTCTGATTGGCGAGGCATTAGATGGTCACAGATGAGAGATGCAAGGGGGAAGAAAGACAACGAGGGAGCGGTGACGGTGAGAGTAAGTAAAGAGGACAGAGATAAAGTATAAATGTGTTTGTAGTAAAGCACCAGAGAGGGGTAGCTGAGGACAGAAAAGGGCTGAGAGGCGTAGGATAAGAGAGGGACGAAGAGAAGAAGAGAAAGTTTTGTATAAGTAAATGAAAGAGTAAGTGCATGTGTACTCATGGGTACATGAAATATTCCCCCCTGCCCTATTCAGCACTCAAAATTATCCCTCAGAGAGCTAGTTAGACTCAGGCAAGTGTTTTATCCACTCAAAGTGGTGCAGAAGACTCTTTTTTTTGAAGATCTGATGAATGTGCAGGTTTAAGGAAAAACAGCCTCACATTAGGGTAAAGAACGGCCTCTGTGAAGGTTATTTTTATCCACTGACGGTCCAGTTTCAAAGCAGTATTTTCTTACATTCATGTAAGCCAGCAAGACCATCACTGCACAGAATGGGGTACAAGCAGGAAATACAGTAACAAAACAATACAAAAAGAAACTAATAAAACTACTTCAGGCATTGAAAGAAAACTTGATACTAACAGTCAGTTAATTCACATGTTTGATTGTGATTCATCTCTAACATTTCACAGTTAAGGGGATAGGTAGGATTTTTTTAAATGAGGTTGCTAGTACACTAGTACTCTTGAGTGCCACTAAAGCACCTGGCCAGGTTTGTGCCTGAGGAGAGGTAGCTGGGTATTGGTGCTAGGTGATCTAGCAGTCAATGGTGCCTCACAATTAACCCACTTTTAGAGTAAAAATACACATTAAAAACAGCGTTGTCTCAACTAGACGTTACAGTAAGCCCCTGCGTTCAGAACTTTTGTTTGTTGTGACGTATGGGATTATGTATCCCTCTATCATCAACTGGTCAGGTCATCAAAAGAAACAACAAACACTAACTTAACTAAAAATGATCTTAAAATGAATGATTTTGACTGAAGTGATGACAATGTGCCATTAGTCATAAGCAACAAAGGATACCTTTATAAACTACAATACACCAAGGAAGAACTTTTGCAGATGGGGTCACAGGTAGAAAGAGGGATGAAGAAACTTTTGTAGAAACTGAGGAGCAGGACAGATCACAGGTTACCTGGTGATGTAGATGCATAAATTTTGAAGCCCATGTCCTCGAACCTGGAGGTTCTTTGCTGTCAGGACTGGGACTTAGTAACATCGTTTCTCCTGCACCTTTCAGAGTGATTTAATTCCAGTAAGCCTTTGAAACTACTGTTGTGTGTCATAGTCCTGATAGGTACTGAAAACATTCTGTTGCTGCAGAGGGGTGAGTCCTGATATCCATACATAAAACAACAAGCCAAAGTTGTCGAGAGCCCCTTTCATGTGTTGGAATGTGGTGAAGGCTGAATTTTGGCTATTTATTTATATATTTATTTATTTTACATCTAGGTACAGGAGCAACCAGTCTTTGAAAAATCCAAGGAGTTAGATTTCTATCAGTTTGTAATCCAGTGATCGTTACCTGACTTCAATGCAACCTGCAGCACTCTGACCGGATCATCAAATGAAAGGAAGAGTCGAGGAAGAGTGAAACACTTTAAAAAATCTAACTGTAGTGTCTAGTCAAGCTAACACAGTTTTTGTGAAGTTTTAGCCAACAAGTGGGTTACTCTTGAGGATTTTAGTTGCACCATTGACTGCTATATATTGCCTGGAGTTGCTATCCAGCCTGGGGACAAAGCTGACAATCATATTTACTAGTACCATGGGCCTCCAGCAACTCCACTTTAAAAGACTTGAAATATCCCTTTCATAATACTGACAAAGTGAAGTGAGTCTTACAGATTTGTTGATCCAGGAATCAAATAAAGGCAGAGACATCCATTTTATGCTTTTAACTTTTACATTTCTAACTGAAATCATAGCATTATAGCCACACAGCTTTGTCCTGAAAGCATGACAGAGAGGCTGATCACACAGAGATGCAAGCAATGTGCAGCTGCACCCAGAATGCCTCTTGGGAAAAAAATGCAGGGCAGGGAGTACTTGTGAGGTGTTTGTATAGACAGCCAAATGAAAATAATGGTAAAAACTGAATTCAAACAACTTCATAATGGTCCTTAAAATAAACTGCAGATGGCACAACAAAAGCATGAATACTCACCAACACCTGTCTCCTGGGCTGCCTTCTTTATACGTGATGGCTCCTGTTTGGAGTGACATTAGGGAGTGCTGCGACTCCCCTTTAACAACATTTAAAACACGAGATGTGCTAAAAACACAACATATACAACCTGTACACTAAGATTACACTACTTTGCCAGTGCTTTTGCTTGTAATTTGCAACCTTCATCTTAAACAGGGCTTAATATAGTTTAACAATGACCCTGGGGTGATCATGCTTGGTAGGCATGTACCCGTTTACTTGTGTTGGGTTATGTTCAGGATGCCAGTGGTTGTAGTGAAGGCCAGGGTCATCAGAGAGGATGCAGCACACCAGAGATCACTGAAGCCATTTGTATTTCAGAAAGCTGCAGACCATGAGAAACCACAGGGGAACTCCAGCCCTCCACCTGCTCCTTTTGATTCAGGGTTTCATGCTTTACTTTTGATACACTCAATCATTAATTCTTCACACATCTCATAAAAAAGCAGTTATATTTATTTCACCCCTGTGTGTTTGTAAATTGCCTAACAAAAAACACCACCACCAAAATTTATGTGAGGTAACTTATGTGCTGCAAGAAAATGGCAAACTTGTAACAATAACATTTCAAGCAATGTTAAACTGTATCATAGAGTTTATGGATAGTAAATAACGAAACAAGCTGAACAGGTCTGAAAAGCTTTATAGGGAGAGCCGATAGTCAACACTTCTCCAACTAGAGCTGCAACCTGTCAGTTTTATGCCTTCACAGGCTATACAACTGCCAGACAATGAAAGTAAGAAATTGGTCCAGCTGAAGGCGGTGGTGTGACTGAAACTGTTTACCTTCAGTGCTGTAGGTGCATGTTAACAAGAGTTGAGGTCGCGGTTTCCTTGACTTGCACTACCCACTATTAAATTTGCATTTAAAATGTCAGTCTCAAAACAATAATGCAATTAAAGACATTTTCCCTTCTTAAATGTAAAGGTGCCTTCACACCTGGATCATTTAGAGAAATTGTTCTAAGAGATGTCCCCTTCTGGCCCAGTTCATGTTGACATGTGTGAACACAGCAGTCAAGCCAATCAAAGTGACTGTTTATTTCCTCCAACTGGATTATTTAATGTTTCTCCTTTCACTGTGCCACTATACTCAAAGAACACAAACAGTGCTATATGGTGTATATTCATATTTAGATTATCGCATTTTTTTGTTGAAGCATTCAGAGCATAAGACATGTGAAAGTATAACCTCATTAATTATTAAATCTCCAGTAAAAACCGACAGGATCAGACTTCTATATATTTATGATAGACTTGTTTACTGAACATCAAATAACTGTGGGCTTTAAGCAATTTATTTTCTCATTTTCCTGCAGGAAACATTGGCTCTGTCCTCTATTGTGTGCTTAAAACACACTGCACAGCCCGTTTTATTATCTGTAAGCATAACTATCTCTGAGATTCATTAGTATGTATACGAATATTAGAAATGTAGGTCTGTGCTTTGAAAAAAACATTGATCCACTGTGTTTTTCTTTGTCTCATCAAGAATTGAGCCAAATATATAATTGAAGTTTGTACTTATGTTTGCATTTCATCTATTGGTGTCATGAGCATTTTTGTTTGTCCACTTGCCGGTATGGGACACATGTCACTGGAGAATATCATCAGAGGACAAAAAGACTTGCTGGGGCACTGCTGTCGATTATGGCACTTGCTGAAAGGGGTTGGTGTTCCTTGCCTCTGGAGCCTCAGGATATAGGGTTTGCACCCTTGTGCCCTTTAACTTCACTGCACTAAAACACCCATGAATGAAGTAGGGTTGATTTTTCGGATGGTGCAGATGAGTTGTCAGGAATAAATGCCGACCCAGCCCACCCATTTAAGAGGCATGAGTAAAATTGAGTACATTAGGAACAAACAGAAGTGTAACAGTGATTCAGTGAAGCAAGTGTTAGTCTGGGCTTTGATACAGTATGTGACATTTTCATGGAGGAGTTATAAAGTCTGATGGCCACTGGCAGGATTGACCTCCTGTCATGCTCAGTAGTGCATCTTGAGGGGATGAGTCGGGCACTGAATGTGCTCCTGTGTTTTTGCTAGTATGCTGTGGAGGGGTTGTGAGGCATTGTCAAAGATGTCCTGCAGCTTAGACAGCGTCCTTCTCTCTGACACCACTGTCAGAGAGTCCAGCTGGACCACCACAATGTCACTGGCCTTGTGGATCAGCTCTTTGAGTCTGTTGGAGTCTGCATAAAAACAGCAATGAGCTAAATGTTACTCACAGCTGGCAAGCTCCACGGGCTGAAAATGGAAGCTCATGCGAAGTGCCAAACTCTGTAGTACCCCGAGTGTCCACTTGAGGCTGGCTGCAGCAACCTGACATTCAAATAACTGTGTGGTGGACAATATAGGCCTTAATACCCATCTTTACAGCCTGGTTCAAAAACATCTTCAGTCTAAATATATGATACATCTATGTGCTCTTACTGAGAAGGTTCCTATTATTGGGATTTAATCGAGGATTTCTGGTTTTGGAAATGTGGCGTTGCTATTGGTCAGACAGCCTTGAGTCACGACCCAGCACGGGCTTTCTGTCTGTGTGTAGATGGAGCTGAAGTTCGGTTGAGATGACGTGCAGTATGTCAGCGTCCTTTAGAGGGCATCAACAGCGTTCCAAAGGCTCCTATGATATCACATCACTGTCAGAATTTGTACAAAGTTTCAAGAAAAGTCTCCACAGCCATCGTCAGGAGATTGGATTACAAGTAAGAAAGTAACGCAAAATCCAATGACCTCAACCTCTGACCCTTTGAACTCCAAAATATAGTTTCATTCTTGAGTCAGAGGCTATAGTTCAAATTTCAGGGAGCCTTGGTGATTTGTTTCAGCGTGTTTGTGAAAATTAATCATGCAGCATCAGAAACAAAGAAATGCGACACAAACAAAAATCAGAATATTAATGAGATCTAGTTAATTACATAAATTAAGATTTTTGGACTGATATTGAACTCACTCTGCGAAAAACACTGTGTATTAGCATTACCTCCTCCCACACAAACATACACTTGAACACAGAGCACAAGCAGAAAACTGTGTGTTGCAGGTGAAGCCATTAGGGAACAACTAAAACTGAACAGGCACTTCATTTTGAGAGTTCCCAGGAGAGTCAATATGCCTCTGGTGTTGTTGAGAGATGCAACATAATTGATGATTGCTAACAGATTTCAACACTGCTTTACTTTTTTATTGTGACTGCGCCTGGATCAAAAACTCTGTGACAGTACACTCTCTGCAGACGAAGGACCAGTCATTATTTCTGTCAACAAAACAACATCCTGCTTTGTTATTTCACTCCCTGGTGATGGAATTATAAGAAAACAAAAAATAAAAAATCAGAACAAAGAACACAAGAAGAATATTCACTGTTTACTCAGGGGTGCTTTCCGCTCGTCCAAACATCTCTGACTAATGTAGGACCAATACAAAGCCACTTCAACATTGAACTAAAGATATCATAATGCGTGAACAAAGTATTTCACTGCATTTTGAAGCCCCCTTTTTACCAACAGAGTAGGTAAGATCTCTGTCGTGTTTAAAAGTTACATATTGCACGTCTTTTCAACAAGTTTACACTGATCCGAAAGTCCACTCATATATGGAGTTTTGTCATGCATATAAACCCCTCTGTATCAGCCCTATTTAGAACAGGTTGCTTCAGAGTGGCTCATCAGCTGAGTCTGACCACACGCCTCCTGAGAAGTGGATGTGGCTTCAGCTTTTCAAGGCTGTGTTCCAATGTACAGTATGTATGAAACTGGGAAGCTGGACAGATAATGGACTGGTGATCAAGCTTGACTATAGAGAGAGAAAGCAATGCATTGTTCAGTCTATTGTAAGCATTTTAACAGACGAAACAATTAAAAAACAATCAGACCGAGAAATCATCCTTATCTCCTGTCTATCCACTATTGTCCTTTAGATTACTATGGATTAGTTTGATGGAGAAGTGAAAAAGATAAAGATGTCAGAATTTTACTTAGTTAACATTTCAGTCTATGTCCTCCTCTTTTTGCCCTCTTTTACATCAACAGAGCCCACTGTCCTCAGGTCAGATATGGGAGCACATGCCAGGCCAGCACTTCGCCATTCATCATACCTGATGACTTGTCTGCACCACCAGCAACTTTAACCCTGCTTCATTTGTAGGTGTCTACATACTAGGGATGGAAATCTCCATCCCCAGGACGATACGATATGCTTCTCTATATGTAGGCTATGGTATGATACACTAACGATTCACATGAAGCGTCAGGACGATACGATTTATCTTCTTACCACAATGCAATCACGATGCAATCACAATGCAATCACAATGCAATCACGATGCAATCACGATGCAATAACAATGCAATCACGATGCAATAACAATGCAAATCTGCGCAAATTCAACTCAACTTTATTGTTCCTTTAAGAACATAAGCAGTATCATACTTATCATCATTAAGAAGCTTGTAACAAATGAAGACAGATCACTTACAGAAGGCTACTTAAGCAGTGAGAACTCTTGAGAATTTAACGGCTGAGTGATAATTATGGAAGTGAATTGACTGAAAATGATAATTTAAAAAATATACATATAATAACATGACATCTGATTTTACCGATGCAAAGCTTTTACAAGGCGATGCATCGTGGTTTCAGCCCAGTTTCTAGTGCACACCACTTCAACCGATGCAATTTACCATAGACCCTTGCCACGATGCACTGATTGTGCGTCAGATAAAATGCCCATCCCTACTACATATGATGAAGTTTATTTCCTGGTGACAAGGGTGCAAACCCTACATCCCAAGTTTCCTTTCAGCTGCTGGTGGTAGTGCCTCAGGAAGTCGGCTTAGAATTCCCCGGCTACCAGACCAACTTTCGAGTATGTTTCGATCAGGACTTGAACTGGCTACCCTCTGGTCCTCAGCTAAAGCCCTAACGGACTGAACTACACTGCCACTGTCCTGCTAGCTCCCTGCTAGCCAATGTAACTTAGTAAGCAGGGATGAGCCGAGGTTTTTAGTTGGACTGGCCAATAGTTGACTTTTGCAGGGGTGCCTGATGTTAATAAATATATATCCAATGGCTTTAATCAACTAAAAACAAACAAGGAGAATAAAAACAGACAAAAAGTACAAATTGTTTTTTTTTATTGAAGTTATGTGAATGCAATTCTCCTGGCACTGTCTAAATAAGAGTGCAATGTTGGGACGAGTGGAATTCAGACAGTGTGTGGTACTTTCAAATACACGTCTTAGTCACTGGAAGTCATTTTAGACATAAATATCAAGTTCAGCTCTTACCTTTGTTGCCTCTACCATAGAGGCAGCCTGTACAACACAAGGCCCTGGACAATGCCTGAACCTCTGACTAAAGGTGAAACATCCTCTGTTTCTGCTCCAGACAGAAAACAAAATGCCAGGAGGTGAATATTGATCCAGCTAACAGAGGATGACAGTCCTGCTTTAGCGAGGTGTGAGTGACATTAGAGAGGAGTTGCATGTGTAGGAGGACATCTCACCCATCACACTGTGAATACTGTATGCAGAAT
Organism: Cetoscarus ocellatus; assembly: GCA_037902135.1. Classification (NCBI taxonomy): domain Eukaryota; kingdom Metazoa; phylum Chordata; class Actinopteri; order Labriformes; family Labridae; genus Cetoscarus; species Cetoscarus ocellatus. The sequence goes on from JBAMNC010000875.1 coordinate 3,332,060, forward strand.
AATCCTACAGACTGTGTGAATAATTCCAACTCTTTGATCGGGCTGAAGCACCTCATGACTTTTTGCCCCGCTGGTTGTGAAGAGATGCTAAAGAGAGACAAACCTGAAGGAGAAAATAGAGGAGTCATCTCTGAGTGTAGGAGATGGAAGAGGGAGGAGGTGAAAAAGGCGAGCACAGCCTGTAGTGGGTTCTGTGTGAATGTCTATCCTTGTATTTTCTCATCAGCGTGATATGTTAATGCAGGCTAACAGACCAGACAGCCTTTCAGAGCCATACAAAAAGTCTGCAGATATCTGGATGGCACATGAAAAATACCCTCCATCAATGCTTATTATTTGATCACTCGTCCATCTGCTCGTGCTCAGCGGACAGGCTGTGTGATAAAATAATAATCAGCCCATTTACGCAAAATAAATGATGAATGATGACTATAGCTGCAGAGGAAAATAGTGGATAATTTTCTGCATTTTTGGAGCAAATAGGCCTCATAGTCACTATGTTTTTGATCATTTAAATGCTATCTGCTCAGCCCATTTATAATTGTATTTGGTGTGAGAATAGATATGGTTGAAAAATAGAGAACAAAACATAAAAAAATGTTTTCTATGAATTTTTATGGTGGATCCAAGACTGACATGCAAACTGTGAGGGCCGAGTATGAGCAAACACATCAGACAATTGTCTAGGCAGATTGCCCTGGATTTTTATTTATTACTGTTCATCTGTTAAAATTATCATGATGAAGAAAATGTGTAAGTTTCATAAACTGGTTTTTGCCATTGAGCTTATTATCAGCAATTATTCAAACCCCACAAAAAATCTTTTTCAGAGGAGAAAATAGTGTAACGCTAAGTTCATTGTTGGCCTACAAAATAAACTCACCCTTTGACCATTCCTTTAAATCACCCTTTATAATGTATTGTTTTCAATATAAAGCCAGTCTGGAGAGCAAGTTCAGATTTTGCCTTGTATAGATTTCAAAGAGCCCATATTTTGTTTTAAATGGGTTCACATATTTGATTTTGAAGACTGCTCTTGTTCACATTCATATACTAAGTCTTTCATATACTAAGTACCTCTGATCCACTTGTATTCTCTCTCTGTCTGAGTAGGTCTGCAGAGGTCCTGCCTCTTTCCTCTACCTCCAATGCCCTATATCTTTTTAAAAGCAGAATAAAGGCATTAGAGGAAGATAAATCAGGTTTTAGATGCTTTGACTGATGTTTTTCTGCTCTGTGTCTATGAATTAATGAGTTAGTATGTGTTGATCCATGTTTGTAATTATTTCATGTCTGCAACTCGTATGTAAGCCTTTTCTTGTCTTGGCCAGGACACTCTTGTAACTGATAGTCTAAATCTCAACGACATTTTCCAGGTTAAATAAAGTTAAAATAAATGAATTAATAATTAAAGAAAATATGTAAATAAATAATTAAATGAATAAAACCCATCTACTGGACAGAGACACAGTCTGCTCTGTTTGGTCTCCAGGTCATCTCTATGCTGATGGTCAGCTCTGCTTGACACCATGTTGTCAACAACTCTGCATCCATTCTGCTGTGTCTTCTATGCACTGGGCTTGCCACTCAAAGCCAATTGGCTTAATCTTCCAATAAAGCAATGGTATGGTCTCACACTGGTAGATCTATTTGTAGGGGCGGGGAGAATCAGCCATTTTATGCAACTTCTGGCACCGTAAGGACACAGATATGAAGAAGTCCTGATGCCTTTGACTTTCTGACTAATTTTCTTGTGCACAGAAGCACTCTAACTTGTGGAGGAGGTTTGCAAACACACCAAGGGGCATAAAAAATCAAAAAGCATGATATGGACTGTTTGGAGTAGTTTAGTAGTATTAACTATACATTGTAACTGATAAAATACAATAAGACTTATACACTTGCATGATAAAGCCTGCCATCTGGGCAATTTTGTCTTGAGGTCTTAACGGCCCACTCAATCAGGAACTTAGTTGGGACCTGTTTTCTCATTCAGTGTCATAACTTTAGAAAAATCACTCACTGTTACCCATTCATCAGGTGTTTATTGCTACACTCAATTATTTCTCCTCTTGGGAAGACACAATGAAATCAATTGCTGTTTAAAATGAATAGCACAGAAGTGTAATTCATTCATTATGCATATGTGGCTGTTAGCAACGTCTCAGGCTGAAACAAAACAAAAGAATGAAACATTTCAATAGGACTCAGAATTAAAGATGGATTTGTCTAGTTGACGTTAACATCATGATCAAAACAAATGGACCCATACAGAGTGTAATGACTGTCAGAGGAGAGTAAGATTGATGGGAGAGGTCATAGATGTAAAGTGGCTAAGTGTACACACAGCAGTATTTCTCTTCATCAAAACACGTGTTCATATAAAGAGGGCAAGTTCGACCGCTAAGTGTTAAGAAAGTGTGTTAATTGACAGGACACTGGGTGGTGGGAGCAGTGAGCATTTGCCACCATGATTTATGTCGTACCTCTGCTTCCAACCGTACATATCAGAAATCACTGATTTATCAACCAAGCCTCTTGTAGAGACGACTATCAATATGTTTCATACTCAGAGCTGTAATTTGATCTTAGGAAAACAACCAATTATCAGCCCTTCAGTGTTTCTTCTATTACAGGGTAAAACACTTTCTTTTAAATGTAAGAGACCAGTTATTATACTAAACCTGTCATTTGTAGCGATTGAACTGACTGATTCATGGTTGTTTGATTTCTTGAATACATTTTCTCACATTTTTTGAAATCTGTATTTGTGCTTTTTTCTTTTTATTGAGCATAACACAGGAAAGAGTTGAAAAAAGGGATAAAGAAAATTGAAGGACATGTGGGAAAGAGGCCACAGACGCAAACCTCATAGGCACAGTCATTTCCTGTGTCCTGAAGATAGAAACATGCCAACTTTACACATTACCACTCACTGGGCCCTATTTTAACAGCATGAAGAATGTCTTAAGCATGTGGTGCACAGCAGTTTGGGGCGCGTCAGTGTATATTTTGCTATTTTTAGGATGCATGTTCTCGACACAAAGCCAGTTGTAGGGCACAAGATGATGGATTATGTGCCTTGATTACACATGGGTGTGATTTTGGGAGTAACATAGATCAAACGAATCAGAGTGTCTGTTTTCATTCCCATTAAATTAATGTGTACTGGGCAGGTGGCGTTTCACCATTTACACAGTGGGTTTAGTTGTCTGGATTGAAGTTCGTCTAAATTATTAAATTCCACTCCTTATATTCTGCCACTTTACTCAAAGAACACACACACGATACTGTAGGAAATATGTTAATGCTTGATTAAAGTGCTTTTTTCATTGAAGCATCAAGTGCACAAAAAACAAAAGATGAGTCACAAACTTCTGCATTAAGAAACCTCATTAATTATTACAATCTCAAGTTAAAACAAACATGATCAGACTTTTTTTATGTTTATAATAGACCTGTTTACTATACAACACTGTACAACACAACACCTAACCACTGTGGGCTTTAAGCAATTAATTTTCTCATTTTTCCAGCAGGAATCATTGGCTCTATTCTAAATTACCTGCACTACATGCAAGTCAAAGCATGCTGGAAAAATGGTGCACTGTCTCTTAGCTCTCTGTCACCTTAGGAAATTCAAACAGAATTTTCCCAAAATGCTGCTATATTTAATGGAAAAGTGTGTTGCTTTGCATCCTGTGTGAGAGAAACAAGCTCAGTGAGGTGTGTGTGACAATCTCTTGGGTGTGTGGCATCCTCAAAATGGGAAATACACTCGTCACAGACTTTAGACTTTAGACCAGGTATGAGAGGGTTGACAGTGCAGTCGATTTTGCGTCCTCAGGTTAGGAACTCACTTTGCATGTGACCACTTCTAGTTATTAGACAAACACCTCTGGGCACAAATGTTGATTTGCACTTAAACAGCATGGGTGCGCAGGGTATAAATGACACCTGCATCAGGAGTAAATTAGGGATGACACCTGTGCTTCACGCCAAAACGCTTTGAGCCGGTCACAAAATAGGGCCCCTAATCTTTAGATAAATTCACCCTGTAGCAAAAATGAAGGCACATGGTCATCACTATTGAAACAACCTGAGAACTCAGCATTAAAACGTTATTTGCATCAGGTAGAAACTAGGAAGGACACCTGTGCTGCATGACAACACATTTTGCACTGGGTGCATGATAAGGCTTTGAATCACAGTGAGGAACAAAAGTTTTCTAAAAACTGAGTTATGTGAAAGAGATCAGGTCAAAACTGTGATAAATCTGAGGACACCCTCCTCTAGCATAGGTTTTAGAACAAAATGAGAGGCAAAGGAGGACAAAACAAATACGAGGAAATAATTACAGAAGGAAAAGACTAAGGAACATCTTTACACAACAGGTTAAATGAACCTATATTGCACACAGGATTGTTGCTGGTGGCGCAAGTGGGCACAGAAATAATATAAGAGGATTAATGACAGACATATTTCATATACATGTTAAACATCTGAGCCGGCTGTGCCACCAGGATGCTGAGATAACTCAATTTCCACAAAGCCCTCCAGTGTTTATGGCACACATATTTTGCATGATGTGTATTTGTTAGTTTTATTGGTCCATAATTCTAATTTATTTGCATATTCATCTATAAAACACCTACGTATCTTTTTAACTGCACTGTATATGTCTGTAGCACTCCCCCACACAAATGGAAGTCGTGATTGTAAAGTCTGACAGGCAAGGATATTGGCTCACAGCTCCTCATCGTTTTTGGAGTGTGTGGGCTGTGTGGCAGGACCCCTGATGGTTCATACAGATGACAAGTTCAGGTGATGCTGCAGATCTCCTTCACTGACAGAGCTGCAGAGAAAAATGTCACCCCCAGTGTCTAAGAAGATGTTAGTCGTCGGTTTTTGAAATGAATCCTCTTGAATATGTCTTGCTGACAGGCTAACAGAGCTAATGGCAAACACAGAACATCTGGCAAGGACGACAAAATGTGACAGGAACACATACACTGGTATTATTGAAGAAAATTACAATGCCCAGAGATATGAGCCCGTATATGCAGCCTCATATCAAACTAACAAAAGCATAAATAAATGCTGACTGTAATGGGCATCCAAACTAATACGACTGCCCCCACAGATGTGCATCCAAGTGCTTTTACCTATCCATATTTCCATTTGCTCATTCACACCTTATTTACCATCCCGCCAATCTCATTTGCATTGTAATGATTAGACTGTATGCATGCAAAATAGCTTTTTAAAAACGCTTTAATAGCCCGAAATATATTCATGAGATTCCCCCAGAGAGCCGTGCAGACCTGTCACAGCCAGCACAAATAAGAATGACTTTAAAAAAATCCTCTGTTCCTCCTCCAGTAAAACACGATGTTCAGCCAAATGCTTCAGTTTTGGAATATGTGGAGGTAAGATTGAATAATTTTGATATCAGCAGCCAAATAGTTTTATAAAGAATAATAGCAAAATATATCAATGTTGTGTGGTGTTTTTGGTTTCATACAGGAGGCTCATCATAAATAACAAGAACTGATGTGAGGCATTCAAGTGTAAGGTAAAAATAATACATTCCTTTAAGATAAACATTGCTTAACATATTTATTAGACAACCACTCAATGTAAGCCATAGCTGCCCTTAATTAATGGCATTGGTAATTATCAAGATCATTTTTCATTTTTCATGTTTCTGTAATAGTTAACACATCAGATTGTAGAAGCTCTTTAACCAAAATTAGAACTTCACTGCTAAAATCTATTTTTATTGTTATCCATGAATTTCAAATGTACTGTTTAACAAAAGAACTGAGAAAAATAGCAAAACATATCAATATTTCTTGATTAAGAGGTCAAATTATAGTTATTTACTTGAATTCCTGAACAGAAAAAAATAGTTTAGTGGTTGAATGTTATGCTTGATTAATTTTTTTGACTTATCAAAGAAGCCCATCGAGCGGCTCCAATTTGGACCGAAAAAGACAAATTCAGTTTCAAATTCTTTATTACTGTTAAAAGCGTCTGTTCAATATCAATAACATTTCAGTTTTGAACAAGTTTTTGAAAGATTTCTAAAATGTTCCTTTTCTTGTTTTTATGACGGATGGTCTAATACTTTTGTGTAGCACTTTGTGTTTCTCAGAAACTATGAGGACCCTGTAGAGCAAACACAACTACAAATCAACACAGCAACAAATTAACAAACACACAAGCCAATAAAAGAATATAACAAAAGACTGAAAACATAAAAAAATAAGAAGAAGAATTAATGGTGTATAATCAAAAACACAGCAACAAAAACATCAAAACACAGTAACATATATAAATAACAACAAAAACTGAACAAAAATGAAAAAACGGCAAATCTGAAAAAATGATACAGCCAAATATACAACGTTGTGTTAGATAGAAATAAGGAACCAAACTATTTGTTCACCATAAACTAAACATTTATTATTTCTTGCTGTGTTACTTATTTGTGGTTGTGTTCTTTTCTTGTTTGTTTGTTCCCCTTTATTTATTGCTTTTTAATTTGTTGTTTTATTTTAGTATCATGTTACCCTATAATTTGTTTTTCATTTTTATTTTTTTCTTGTGTTTATTTATTTATTATTGTTTTCTCATATATATTTTCTTACAAGATGACCTGCTGAGGCTTAAACCGAGCATCAGAATAAGGGAGAAAAGTGATTTTAGTGACTTTGAATGAGGTATGGTGGTTGGTGCCAGATTATTTCAGAAACTGTAGCTCTGCTGAGATTTTCACGCACAACCATCAAAAGAGTTTACGGAGAATGGTTCAATAAAAGAGAAAATATCCACTAATCTTTGGGCCAAAATGCCTTGTCAGAGGTAACTGACCAAAGTGGTTGAGATGATAGCAAGGCAACAATAATTTAGATAATCACTCATAACAACTAAGGTACGCATAAGACCATGACTGTAGAACATGGCTAAACTTGAAGCAGAAGGGCTAAAGCAGCAGGTGCCACTCCTGTTGGCTAAGAAGAGGAAACTGAGGCTATAATTTGTACAGGAACACCAAACTGAAGATTGGAAAAATGTTGCCTGGTCTGATGAGTCTTGATTTCTGCTGCAACATTTAGATGTTAGGGTTGAAATTTCCTTGGCGTAAATCCATCCAGACTCAAATCAATGGCTCAGGCTGCTCTTGGTGGTGTCACGCTGTGGGGGATATTTTCATGGCACACTTCGGTTGCCTTTTACCTTGTAAGCATCATTTTAACACAACAGCTTACCTGAGTATCGTTGCACACCATGTCACAAAGCTTGAATCATCTCAAACTGCTTTCCTGAACATGACAATGAGTTTACTGCACTCCATTGGCCTCTACGGTCATCAAATCTCAATGTACTAGAGCACCTTTGGGATTTGGTGGAATAGGAGGTTTAGATCATGGATGTGCAGCTGCCAAATCTGCGTGATACTCTCATGTCAATTAAAAACCAGAATCTCGGATCGTTCCAAACACCTTCACCTTGGCATCTGAAGGCATCTAAGTGCTAGCAAGGTGTACATAATGAAGTGGCCCGTGGGTGTATTTAGAATGTTTACCTTGATACATGCAGTTGTCTTTGACTAAATTAAAAGCCTTAAAGAGGATCCATTAGTCCTATGATACCGTTAGAGCTGTTTAGCATTTTAATCCTATCATACAAGCCTGCCGCATCATTAACATTAAACAGGAAGAGATGAGCAATAACCCGTGGCTGCTTATGGTGAAATAAAGCTTGAATAATGTCAAGGACGCCCATTTTGAAGGCTTTAAATGTTACAGAGCTGAGATACCAAGTCAGATAAAGAGAGAAGGCCGGCGCTCTTACGTCTCCATGATATCCAGTCATGGGCAGTAACGTCACTATAAATAGCATTGCCAGTAGCTTAATTGCATTTTCCAGTAGCTTTGTGGTAGCGCTGTTGTTTTCTCAAATAGCTTTCAGTAGCTTAGTTATTTTATTGATCAAGCAGTGTGGTAGCGTCCAAAAAAGCTACACATTTGTTTAATTGCCTCCATCATATGGAAATAAGGTTGATTTTTGTATCTTGTTAAAATTAGTTTGTCAAAACGGATGTTAGCAATTAGAGAAATAGATAATAAAGCGAAATGGAACAGTCTAATGAAATTGCAGGGAAGCATTGGTTGTATGTAATAATAAAAGCAAAAAAAATGATAACAGTGAAAATAATAATTAAAAAGAAGACAATGATGGTGTTATCTTCAAAATAGATGAAAATAGCTTGGATATAGTGAGCTACTTTTGTCATGTTGCTGTAGCTTAGCTTGTGACTTTTTTTTTTTTTTTTAAACAGGGTGTAGCTTTAGTGTTACCATCATCAAATTAGGTTTTCTTTTATTTGTTCACTAATTTTACCTTTTTTTTGGATTAATTTCCACTTGCTCATAACAGAAGATTAAGAGTTTGTTTTTTTAGTATGACATTTCAAGAGGTTTTTTTTTCTCAAGCTGGTAGAATTAAAAATGTCCATGTGCGCCCTTTTTTGGTAATCAAAGCACAAAATGCTCTTATCAGTGCATGACACAAGCGCACGTGTGTTCTACATTGTTTGGTTTTCATTGCCACTCATATCCGCAGGACAGATGAGTAGAAACACAGAACATTAGTCCCAGTCATCCTTCTTGTTTTGAACCAATATTCAATTCTTAGTGCGAACAAATGTCAGAGACTCTATCAGTGGAGAAAAGGTTTGCCATTGCCAATCAAATAGTTGCTTTCCTCTCCTTCAAATCCATTTCAAACTGAGCTGGCACAGTTTAGTGATAAAAAAAATAGTCTGGTTCCTGCCTCAGAAATGTCCCCACAGTGAAATCTGATGTCCTTGCATTGGAAATATTCTGAACTGCCAAGAGGGAATATGTGGTGCTTCAAATTAAATCAGCTTAGGGAGCGATAACACATTTGGTTACTGTCACGTGCAAACAGGGAAACAGGAACACAGGAGGGAAGACCCAAAGGCAGACTGCGACAGCTGAGCTTCTACGGCTCCAAAACCTTATTACAGACAAAAAGGCAATAACACAAGGCTTAGGGTGTTTGAAGAGGGTGGGGGTTAAAACTAGGAAAGAAGTCCAATACTGACAATCTAATCCAAGGAGAAGATGGAAGGTCAAAGTTCAGGAATGGGCAAAGTCCAAGAGAATAAAGTGAAGGTATACGAATATGAGGGTGAAATACTGGGAAAGGTTGGAAGATGGCACAAGGGACAAAGATGGCTTTTCAGCAGATATCAGATATATGATTTCCTCAGAGAAAATACAGTGATGGGTCAAGAGGAAGGACAAAGGTAGTTGTGCAGCAGTGTGATCGATGAAATCTTTGCTTCTTTGTTGGTTTAGGTGCTTGTTTTGTAACAAGATTTAAGGTCATGGAGGCATTGACCTGATACGTCAAAAATGTACTCAGGTCACCCTTAAGCCAGAGTGGACAGTTAGGCAATGTTTGGTAAAATTAGTAAAAGCATCACTGATATATCGTATTCATGAGCAAGACATGACCATGACGCCCAACACCTTGACCTTTGACCTCCATAACCAAATCAGTTTATTCTTAATTCGGCATGGACATACTATTAAAATGAGACTAATTCTGTAATGAAAATGTCTGTCTCCTTCCATCTCCGCCCCTTGAGGAGGCCTGCTGCACTGATCAAAGCAGTGCAGCAGGCCTTCTTCAGACAGTTGTCACAAGACCTCTGTCCTGAGCAATATATTGATGAAGAATGGAACCATTTTGGTCGCTTTTTCTTTTTAAAGACATACTTTATTAATCCCTTGTTGGGGAATTCAATTCTTTACATTCTGCTGTTAAAACACACATGGACTGGAATACACATGCACATGCAGAAACAGGTCTGACAATCATGCATTAAGAGAGAGATATCAGAGTGATGGCTAGCTGCTCCTGAAGAAGCGCTACCAAGAAGTTCTGGGGTTAAGTGCCTTGCTCAAAGGCACTTGTGCCCAGGAAGTCTGCTGGCACCTCTCTCGCTTCAAAACATGGTTCGGTCAGGACTTGAACCGTCCACCCTCTGGACCCCCAACCCAAGTCCTTTTGGACTGAGCTACCGCTGCCTGAGACTTTTTGTTGCAGTTTTTCTCGAACCTGTTTGTTGTAATGTTGATTCACTGTTGACCCCTCTGGATCCCAGCCCTCTATACCCTTAATGTAAAAGAAAGTGGTCAACATGGCCTTGAAGTTGGACTTGCTTTGTCATGCTTTCTTAATCCTTGGTGATGATGGAGTTTTCCAGTGCATTAATACTGTTTTGTTCCAAGATTGTATTGGAAGATCAAAGTTATATGGTATCATTCCTTCGGAAAACTTTGTGTTTGCTTTAGTTTGTTCCAAAATGTTTCTACAAGTTTGATAGCATTTTTCATTTCAATCCAAAATTAAATGTTTTTGACAACTTTTGTCATGTTCAAATTTTCATGCAAAATTTGCTGAACTGCCTCTGTATCAATAGAGACCATTCCTGCTGTAATTCTCATACGGAGTTGTCAGTCATTTTTAATAGTTGGTTCAATTTGTTGAATGTTTTTAGAAAGTTTTGATGTGCATGGGCAGCCAAGACGTTTAGCATCTTTGACATCCTCTGTGCCTTCACATAATCTTTTGTGCCATTCAAACACAGGTACACATGGCATGCAGTGTTCCCCAGACACCTCAGTTGATTTATGAAAAAATTCTGTTGCTGTTTTTCTGTCACATACACTTCAATCAGTAGTTAGCAGTGCACTAAAGAAGTCACTTATTGGAAACTTACAGTGGGAATATCCAGCTTTTAATATATGACACTGGGTGTGACTGTGGACCACTTGGTTTTTCATCATAAACACAGTCTCATTATTTAACAGTCATAGCTTGTATGTCTTAATTCCAGTCTTTTTGCATTACTCTTTCTGTTTTGGATCTCATTGTCAAAACTCCTGTGAGAATCTTTTGCATTATTTTTCTGGTGCCCTCAGTAGTAAATGTGAATTTATGATATTTCTTTTCCTGTTTTGTCCTTTATATAAGTAAAGTGGTGCATTGTAGTGTTGGTTAGCCGGTGAGATATGAATGCATACCCATGTTGTGCCCTGGGCAATTACTGTGGGAAACTAGGGTGGGAGGACCCTTGTGCTCACAACACAATGGGGGTGTGGGCCCTGTGTAAATGTCAACCACAGAAACTCTTCTTATGTGGCCTAAGACGACAATTCAGTGGCCAAACAGTTAGAGGTCATTGGCTCATGACAAACATCAGCCTTAAACAGATTTCTGCAGAATTGTTTCGTGTCTGGGTCACTGATGTTCCTGAAATAAAGCAACACTGTTTTGCATGCAGCCTCCTTGACCTGCTCCGATCAGAAGGGGACATGAGCTCAAACAACAGTAATCCCTGACAACTAAAGTGCTGCTCATTGTCAACACTGCCTGCATCTCCTCTAAAGCAATGAAGGTCACAGTGAGACACTCAGCACTAAACATGCAGAAACAAACTTTACTTACACAGACTCCAATAAAAAAACACAAACAATAACCCAAAGCTCTTATTCTGAGATTCTTTAGTCTGAATCAGTGTCCATGTTTTTTTGTTATCGCGCTCTCACACAGTGCTTGGGTCCCTGTATCAGAATTTCTGCTGTATTTCATTTATTTCTTTTAAAGCGAAGAAAAGTTAGTGCAATCGATGCACTGATCTCAAAAATATATGCAGGTCTATCTTTCCGCCCTCACAGAGGAGGAAATAAAGAGTGAAAGCTTCAAATAAGGATAAGCCAGCAGACAGGGAAGACTGTGGATGAATATATTAGAGACACAGCTTACAGAGTTCTGCCTGTCTCTGTCTCTGTTTATAACACAGTTTAGGGCATTTCAACATCACCAACAGCACGGATTTATTGCTTTAGATCTGGACAGAAACTTATTAAATAAATTATTATTATTATTTTTTTACCTTTTACTTTACCATTTCATCATTTAGAGACAATGAAAATGGACTCTCCTTCAGATCTGAAGAAAGACAATTTACCTTACAGGTAACTTTCTTTCCTTGACCTGAAATTCCAGGTTTACCAACAAACCGTAAACTATGTAGGCCTCAAGTGTACAAACATCAATACACTGTCTTTTTCTCTCCGTCATACTTTGACAATTATTAGCTTTTCTTTTGAAATCTAGACATATTAGTTTTGGTTTAGCTAAGAGAAAAATACAGATTTTCACTTGATAAAAGTTTCATTCTTCAAGCTCTCCAGAAAACAACTGAACTGACAGTCTTAAGGGGAAACATGAACATTCTCATCTTTTGTTAACACATCAAATAAGAGCTCAAGAAAACAGACAAAATGTTCTTAATATCACTAAGAGAACAGCAGTATTGCAAATTAACAAGATAATTAAGTAAAGTTATTGACAACACATTAAAATGTGACCTATCAGTCCACAGGCTGTGCCTTAAATGTCTTTGCTAAATTATCATTGTCAAGTATTTTCTGTTTTGTGTATTTATTTTTTCATCTCTCGGTTGTGACCATATTTTACCTTTATTCTTTAAACCTTGCTCTTTTATTTATTTATGTATAATTACTATGATTATAACGACTATAATTATTGTTATATTTGTTGTTGTTGTTGCTATTATCATTATTATAATTGTTGTTATTGTATTTTTAACCTTGCATTACTAAAATTATATACAACAACAAAATGTGGGGTTTAAACGGGTTTGGGTTTATTAAGGGCACAGTTGACAGCAATGATTTTGATATCAGTATTGCTCTGCTCATTGCCCAAAACTTTAACAAAAATATTATAAATTAAAGAAAAACATCTGGTTCTTACTGGAGGTTTACTAGTAAACCAAAATGATATGTATTTTTTTTTTTAATCTTAGACTGACATAAAAGCAAACTCTGCCAGACTCTGCCACCTTTATCTGCGTAAGAAAATTATAAACTAGAAAAGCACTCCGAGAGCGCAGACCTCCACCAAGCAGCTCAGTTTCACCCATAAATTGTGATTTCCACCCAACATTATAGTCCTATAATTATGGGGTTTTTTTTGAATGAAAAATATCATTCTGTAAGAAGTGTGATTATTGATGATATTAATATCGTCCAATAGAGTGACCTAGTTAGTAGTGGGTCTTGTAACTTGTTGGCTAAACTAATTTGCTGCTACTAGTACAGATGTTGGTGTTGCGCGCGCCACGGCGCTTCCAGTGGGCAATGTCGCCAGCCTGTCGGTCGGAGCAAAACCATGGCGCATTGGTGCGTGGCGTGTTCACTCTATGTGGAATTTGGGGGTTAGGTTTTTACACTCACACTCAGACTTCTGTGATGACGGACTATGTCTGTATTGACATTATCAGCAGCTTTGTTTCGAGTGATTAAGAAGCACGGCTTGAAGGACAGCGAGCGAGCAGAACTGCGGTGCATGTTTCTATAATGTTAATGGGCTCACAGTAATGTTACTAGTAGTTGTTAGTTGTAGAGGACTGGGGTATTTATTACAATTTCGGGAGAGTCTGCTGCCTTAATTTATCTTAGAAACCACGGCTCCAGGAACAGCGCCGGGCTTTCTCCACCCGCAATTTCTTCCCCCTCTCTGCTATGTCTGTGAGTAGAACTGCATGCACAGCTTTCACTGCTGATTGGCAATAAACTGATAAAATGATAAAGTGTTTCAGCTTCAAAAAATCAGACCAAAAGAGAAAGAGATGTATTGACTCATAAAAACATTAAAATTAAGTAGAGGTAAAAAAGTAAGCAGACTTCACTCATATGCGTCAAAAATATAAAAGCAGGAGAGCAACACCATCAAAAAGTTTATATTTTATTTATAACTTCACCTTCAAACACACACTGAGACAGTTTATGATGAGTAATGAGTAATAATGCATTTGTTTGTTATAAAACCTCAAATCCTACATTCATCAGTGGTTTTAAGATCAAAACAATCATGCAGATACTTTTTTTTTCAAATATGATCGGACTTACAGAGTTTGATACAATTTATTGTGATATAAATGTAACTAAATCAATGCTAATGCTAACACTTATGAGGCTGGCTGCCCACCATTTCAATCCCAGACCTCCTGGGGCTTTGCATTGTCGTTAACAGTACAGGAGGTAGGATATTCTGTTGTGTACTGCTTATTTCCAAGGTATTATGACATCAGAGGATCTTTGGCGTACTGCAGATTTCATAAATTTTCACATACTGCATGCTCTATACCACATTATGTCAAAACCAGCATGTACTGCCAGTACAGTATGCAGTTACAATGACAGCATATGTTAAACGTTAGTAAGGCAGCCATGTTGTTTATTTTTAAAATAAATGTCATTGTTCTAAAAAGCTCTGTGTTGTCATGGAAACAGAATGTTTTAAATTCAAACAAGTTCTCTGTCATCAAAGCATCAAAGGCACTGATAGTTGTATAAGAACTAACCTACACCTCACAGACGCAGATGTCAGAAGCAGATCCCAGGATTCACGCTCAGACATTTTTTGTTTTGGAGACCAACAGATTGAACTGATTCAACTACTGTTAGTAATGACAGATTATAGAAACAGAGATATGGACGAACTTGGAGCTGAGCAGTACAAGTACTCAGCATATGAGACCGATGAAGAATATGAGCCTTATGAAGCATATGAGACCCAAGAACCATATGAGACTCATGAGGCTTTTGAGACCAATGACTGGAGCTACAGAATTAACACCAGGCAGGGTCCTAACCAGCAAGTGCCTCCATCTTACCGAAGCCAGAGGGAGGAGGACGAGGATTATCCATCATATCTATCTAAAAACTATGAGTCTGACCAAGATGGACCCCAGCGTCCTTCAGCCTGGAGTTTTGCAGCAAAGTTGCAGATATCTGCAGCAGAGTTGCAGAGTTTCAGACCCCAGTGGCTGAGGACTGCCTGTGCTAAACAGGAGAGACACACCTTCGAGCACAAACAGTGTGAGGAGGACACTGAACAGCCTACGAAGGAGCTAAAACTCCAGGGCACAGCCTCAGGTGAGCCAACAAAAGAGGAAACCCTGAGGGCTGAAAATAAAGCCCTGGAGGAGAAGGAAAGGACCCAGACAACTGAAGAGCAGAAACCACCTGCAAAAAATAGCGGCAAAAGAAGGAGGAAGCTGCCTCATAAAGCCGCTGACCTGCAGGAGGAGGTTGAGGCTCCAAAGCAGAAACTGGACGAGACTCAAAAAGAGCAAGATCACCAGATTTCCCAGGCTGATGATCTTCAGAAACAACTGGAGAAAAAGGCAGGAGAGGACAAAGCCCTGCAGAGGTCACCTTTACAAAATGGGACCTCTGCCGAAGAGTCATCCAGTGGGGACTTGTCAAATACAGAGTTGCTGCACAGGGTTAAGGACAGTCTGGATATGGCCTCCAAAGTTCAAACTGCTTCGGAGGCCAATCTGGCTCCTATGAAGGCTCTACAGGACAACCAGAAAGATTTGTATCAGCCAATGTTCGCTGGTGACATCCTCAAAATGGAAGCACTGGAGAATGTCAGCAACAATCAAATGGTGGTCAAAGATCTTACCACAGAAATAGACAGTCTGCAGCAGGAGGTGGAGGTCCTTAAAGTTGAGGCCTCCAAAACAGAGGATCTCTATTCAGATCTGCAGATGTCTGAGAAACAGATCGCTGAACTGGCCACCACCAACAGTGAGCTCTCCTCTACGCTCCAGGCTCAGATGGAGGCTAATCAGGCCCTGCAGACGGCAATTAATGAGTCAGAAGTGGACAGGGATCAGCTTGTCCTGCAACTTACTGCTCAGGAGGAAACCAGCAGGGCTCTGCAAAGAGAGGTGGAGAAGGTCCTAGCAGACCAAGACCACCAAACGTCAAGGGCTGACGGCCTCCAAAATGATCTCGAGCTCGTCAAACAACTGTTGGATGAGAGTGAGAAGGTCACTGTGTGGAGGAAGATTAAAAAAGCCCTCACACCAAAAAGCCGGCGTCAGTATAAGCTGCAGAAGAGGCTGAAGCAGCTGGAGCAGCAGTGACCATCCCGGCTCCCTCACCCTCCCCCCAACCCCCTGTCCTAGAGCACTGTGGATCATTTCAGGTTCTGATAAACCGAAACCAGCTCGTTTCAGTTTGTCAGGACTTGTCATGATCTTCTGTGTTCAAGTGGGTTTTCCCTGGGATGCTCCAGTTTCCCACAAGACACCAAAAAAAAAAAAAAAAGAATAAAAAACAAATTAAATGAATTCTTTTTTCTTGCAAGCTGAGTTGTTTATATTGTATTTTGATTGAATCTCATCATTCATGTGTTCAATAAGAGAAAGTCCAGATGATAAAATGAATTGTTTTCAAGGGTGTGACTGTTTTCTGCACTCAGTGGAGTGTTTTGCATTTACAACAGCTGTAAATATATTTTGAGTATGCAAAATGAAGTGCAACTAATACCAAAGAATGAGAGGTGTGAATAAAGCAGACACAAGAGAGCAAACAGACTTTTTCAGAAGCTGTATGGGTAAAAAACTAATTAAAGGTGAATTAATGCTTCACAACAAAAAATACTACATGACTACCAAGGCTAAGAATAATGCACAAGGTAAGCTATTATGACCACACAAATCAACTTTTCTTACAGTCGAGAATTTTAAAATTTCTTGATTTAGCAGTGAACAGAAAAAGACTTTCACATGGACCCTGGAATGTTTTAAGGACTTTCCAACAAAATTCCTCTGACATCTTCCTGGGTTGCTAATTCCTCAAAGTTTGAGATTTCCCTGTTATGGGATAGGAGGTACAAAAACCCAACATATCTAATGAACACTGGTGAGCAGTAACTAGTTACTTGTGATATACTCTGTCTGGCCAAAAAAAAAAGACACCACCAAAAAAAAAGGTCACACACTCCAATATTTCACTGGACCTTTAGCCTTTAACTTTGATTACAGCATGTATTTGCTGTGGCATTGTTTCGATAAGCTTCTGCAATGTCACAAGATTTATTTACATCCAGTGTTCCATTAATTTTTCACCAAGATATTGTATTGATGATGGGAGAGTCTTACCACTGCGCAAAGCCTTCTCCAGCACATCCCAAAGATTCTCAATGGGGTTAAGGTCTGGACTCTGTGGTGGCCAATCCATGTGTGAAAATGATGTCTCATGCTCCCTGAACCACTCTTTCACAATTTGAGCCTGATGAATCCTGGCATTGTCATCTTTGAATATGCCCGTGCCATTAGGGAAGAAAAAAATCCATTGATGCAATAACCTGGTCATTCAGTACATTCAGGTAGTCAGCTAACCTCATTCTTTGGGCCAAAATGTTGCTGAACCTTGACCTGACCAACTGCAGCAGCCCCAGATCATAGCACTGCCCCCACAGGCTTGTACAGTAGGCACAAGGCATGATGGGTGCATCACTTCACCTGCCTCTCTTCTTACCCTGATGTGCCCATCCCTCTGGAACAGGGTAAATCTGGACTCATCAGACCACATGACCTTCTTCCAGTCCTCCAGAGTCCAATCTTTATGCTCTCTAGCAAACTGAAGCCTTTTTTTCCTATTAATTAGCCTTACTGATTAGTGGTTTTCTTAAGGCTACACAGCTGTTTAGTCCCAATCCCTTGAGTTCTTTTTGCATTGTGCGTGTGGAAATGTTCTTACTTTAACTATTAAACATACCCCTGAGTTCTACTGTTGTTTTTCTTCTATTTGATTTGGCCAAACGTTTAAGTGATCGCAGATCACAATCATTCAGGATTTTTTTCCGACCACATTTCTTTCTTGAAGATGATGGTTCTTTGCTATCCTTCCCGTTTTTAATAATGCGTTGGACAGTTCTTAATCCAAGTTTAGTAGTTTCTGCAATCTCCTCAGATGTTTTCTCTGCTTGATGCATGCCAATGATTTGACCCTTCTCAAACAGACTAACGTGTTTTCCGAGACTCGTACCTATTTGCTTAGTTAAACCCAGGTGGTGATGGTTTTTTCTTGGCTATGCAGTGTATTACTGTAATAATGTTCCTTGTATAGAAGCATGCTCTCTGTGAGGAGGTAACAGACCTGCTTTAGCACCTCCTTTTTGTCTGTCAAGGTTCAAAAAGGAAATTGTGATGGCTTTTGTATCTAAATTACATCACTGAGTTTTGTTCAGTCTATTGCTGCCTGGTCGTGGGTCACATGCTGCTCATTCTGTAGAGTTTTGTGCTTGTATAAGAAGAACCAGATTACAGATTGAGTTAGGGCTCAACTTTGCTACTTCTTGATGGAGAGTATATATGAGCTACTGTAAAGGTATGCTAATCATTCTCAATGCTGGGAATTTCCTGTTTACAACTATATCACAATTCTATGTAACAATTACAATTTTTATCAGAAAGTATGCGCTCATTGACATTTTATAGGTCATAATATTTTGTCTGTTACCTAATATGTCTTAAAAACATCTGTTAAGTACAGTAACACTTTGCTGTTTCCACTCTGAGCCATGAAGTGATCAGCTGCACTTTCAGTTAAGTAAGCCTGACATTTTGTGAAATAAGCCTCCTGATAGAGCGCTCAGTGAGCTGCCTGCCATGGGATTTAACAAGTTTTAAACTAATACCCTGTCATATATTTTCCACGTCCCGCCAGCTTCCTTTAGGATATCCTTATATAACTAATACTCATCATCATTTTAGAATACTAACTTTTGTTTTCTCATGGTTTTCACTAAATCAGCTTTTTACCATGTTGAATCTACAGGCCACCATGACCTCCTCATTGCATGCTGCAGCCCTCCTCTTTAGGCTGCACGGGCTTTAGTGTTGCCTTGGGGACTTTAATTGGCCTGGATGTGTTATCTGTCGGATGGAAAATGTGACCGAGTCTCTGCTCTCTCTATTATCTGGAGTAGAAATGTGAAAATCAAGGCCTGAGGTTGATACTCATCCATCTGAGAAAATGTAAATATGGAGAGAATCATGGATACAAAATAAATGCACTTCTGCTGTAGGGTTTTGGCTGCGGCTGTAAGTGTTAGCTCATTATTTAAGGCTCAAAATTAGCACATCAAATTTTTCACTGGCCTTAAGCAGTTGCAATATTGCAGTATTTGGCGCACTGTTCAGTAAATTTACCATAGCAGGTCAGCGGTTGAATGCCACTCAATGTGACATTTTCCTGCTTTAGCATTTATGGTGTCTCATTTCTCTTATTTAAGATTTTTAAACAAGTCAACAGCAATCTGCACTATTTTATATATAACATTGTTATTCTTGTTTCATTTACTTATTACTCAAATCAGGTTTTTGAAGTGGGGTTGCTTAAGGCCCATGGCACTCGTAAATATAATTGCCACTTAATTGTCAATGCTAGGTGATATATAGCAGTCAGTGGGGCCACTGAAAGGCTCATAATTAACCCACTTTTAGGTTAAGACTAGACATGAAGCATTGGCTCGACTCGACACTACAGTAAGATTCTTTATAGCGTTTCACTTTTTCCCTCGTGTTTATAACTTCTGCATGTTGTGATGTAAGGATTATGTATCCTTCGCCATCAGCTGGTCAGGATGTCAGAGGAAACAAAAAACACTAACGTGTCAAAAACAACTTTGAAAATGAACGATTTTGACTTGAGTGACGACAACAACTATCAGTTGTGGGCATGAAAGATATCTTAATGAACCAGAGTACACAGAGAAAGAAATTTTGTGGATGGAGTCATGGGTAGAAAGAGGGATGGGGAAAAACTGTTTCGCAAACTGAAGAGCAGAACAGATCATAAGTTACCTGGTGATGCAGATGTGTGAATTATGAGCTCATGTCCAGGAACCCAGGAGCCTTTTGCTGTAGGTGGAGTGAGACTTAGTAACACGGCTTCTACTGGACCTTTCAGCTGAGCTCTTTAATTTCGGTAAGGCTTAAAACTGCTGTTGTGCGCCGTAAACCTAATGAGTAAACTAGTCACTGCAAACCTGATTGTCTGTCACTGAGGAGAGGGTTATCCTGATGTCCATATTAAAAACAACAAGCCAAAGTTGGCGAAGGCCCACGTCAAGTGACGCAATCAGAGTCAGCTTTATTGGCCAGGTATGTTAGACATACAAGGAATTTAACGCAGGTTCACTTCACTCTCTTAGTACAGAATAAATGCACACAATGTCTATGCATTATAAACAGAACAGAAGCAGAAATCGCAAAGCAGGAAGTAAACTTCAGAAGAAAAATTTAAAAATAAAAAATGAAATTCAAGGTAAGAATAGAAATAGAATATGTACCATATGTATGATATGTACAAGATAAAAAACAAGAAACAAAGGACAACAAACAACAACAGACAAGAGGCAAAGTGCACAAGTGCATATACATGGGAGGATGATATGTGCAATGAATGATCATGTACACAGTAAATAGATGGACGAATGGGATGAATTCAGAAATTTGTCAATTTCTTTGACCAGTTGTGCTATTTCAGTTTAGGTGACAACAAAACCATAAAATTGTAACTTGCCCTTCATAGGTGTAATTTATTAATGAGCAGGGCATACAGTAACATTGGTGGAAAAGGAAAGAAAGGAAGGAATTAAAGCTTCACCAAAGGGGAAAAATTACAAATAAAAACAAGACAAGATCATCTACATATTAAATATAACAAGACATATGCCACTTAACAAAAAAGTACAAACTGACATTTCACAGTTGAAAAGTCATCCTTTTATTTTGTCTTGTGTTCTGTGAACTGACTTAATGAATGAAGGAAGTAAACAACTTTAAAAATCTTTAAAGAAACCCACTAAGCATGGGGGGTGGGATTGCCTAGTCACAAGATCTACATCCAGTTCCCTCTGGAAAGTTTGAGAAAATCCATGGCACTGATCAGTGAAGCCGTTCTGTGGGAGCATGCATAGTTGGATCATTAGGCTCAAAGGATCAAGTCACTCCCTGGGGAGGTATTACCATAAAAAAGGCCCAAAAATAGGGAAAAAGAAAATGAATACATAACATCTTAGACTGGGATTGAGGCCAGTATTTGACACTTGCTGAAGCACTACACTCACATTATTTTAGACTTAAGGATTAGTTACCTGATTTTGTGACAGAGCATTGTTTCTCGGGATGTTCCCAGGTGGATGAGTTCAGTTCAATCAAGAGAGACAAAATTTGAGCTAACCATTTTTTATTTAACAATTTAGTTGAATGAAAAAGAGCAATGTATGTTGTTATTAGCATCTTTTTGGCGCTTAGACTCTATCACGATGTCTTCGTGTACTTCAGCGGTACTGAGGGTGATTATCAGATAGGATACCCCCATGGAGTCTAGACACTGGTGGTGGTGATGCGGGACAGAGGATAAGATAGCAGCTCACGGGGACCCTGATGCGATAGACTGAGGTGATTATAAGGCTGCTGGAGTCTGAGGAGTTGAAGCTGGACACTGATGAGACGATTGGAGGTGTCTGGGGTGCAGGAGGGTTGTGGAGATCACAGAATGACACCAACTGTGGAAGTTTAAAGACACTATTTAAAAATGTGACAGCAGCATGATTAGCCAGACAGGTCGCGGCAGAATCTGGTTGGCTCAGTGCTTAAAGGGATGGTTTTTCATGTGGGATTGTGTGAGGTTCATAGCATTAGCCTGAACACTAGCCACACTGATAAACAGCAGTTATCAGTCTGTGCCAAAATACTTGGGATACAGGCTCGTAGGGTTTTAGCGCCACCAATCCATGTAGTTTTAAGAATTCTGGGTGAAAACAAGCCACAAAAAAAGCATAGGGAGATTACACAGTATCAGCAGTTTATTTACCATGACTTACTTTTCCACTAACAAGCTGCTTTGGCTTCGCACTGCTTCACCACTCGGCACAGCCAACATACTTTAGCTTATACCAATTGTTTATTTTATAAAGAAAGAAGCCATGGTTTTAATGATGATTACACAATGAAAGTGATCTGTATGAAGTGTTGTTTAAAAGGTAAACTAAGCTAGAAGAACAGTTTATATTTATATGGGATGCAGTTATATTAGCGTGCTCAGGAAATTAAAGTCAGACATTATTGATTATGATTTCACTGCAGCTAGCAGAAAGTCTCCTTGGGTTGTGGAGAATTGAGTTGTTATAAGAGCTGTGGAAAAGTCAGTTGTAAATGTTTTGAATAAAGTCTGTTATAACTCAGTGCTTTTTTTGTGGCTCTTTTTCATCCAAAATTCTTTAAATTAGGCAGAGTCAGTGTCTTCATCTGCAGCTATGTGTAGCCCTAGCTTTCATGTCGACTATGTCTGACCATGCAGAGCTGATCTCCATCATAATGGCTTATGTTCAGGCTAATGCCGCTCATCTCTTTAAACCCTACTTCAAATGTCCTGAACTATCCCTTTTAATCACAGGCACATTCTTAGAGCACTGCTATGTTCAAAGTTTTGCAGCAGTATAAAGTTTAGTTTTGCTCATTTGAATAATAATGCTGCCTTGTTTCTTCATTTTTTCCTCATTCTTTTTAATGCAGTCATTAGCTTCCTCTTCAAGTCTACCTTTGAGATGAAGTGAAGAGCTTGATGAGCAAAACTCAGCAATGAATTTCCGCCGATAGCAATGTTATTTAAACAGATTGAATAATTTGACTTTTAACTGTCGGCTCTCTCATTGGACAAAATAAATGAAGGTCATAAACAAACAGAGAGTATTTTTATTCCAGATTTGAAACACTCTATTATTGCAGCTCTTTTCATCATACTTGATTTGTTCAGTAAATGAGTGATAATAACAGTAATCTGCTATTATTTCCTCTCTGAAAGCAAGCCCAATTCAAAGTGACTCATGTGTTACCCCTTATTAACTGCTATTCACACCATGATGCTACAGCGCTCTCCTTTCCTGGAGCAAAACTCAGCCTCTTTCACTTTGCAAATTAGACTAAATTGTTCTACATTTACTTGTTTACGCTGATTTCCCTCTGCTGATATGGTCAGCCTCTAACTTCCTATCAAAGGCTGTGAATAACAGATCTGCCATGATTCTTGACCCCAAGGCCTTGTGTTTGATTCACGTAAAAAGACGGCACTGCCTCCCACTCTTTTCTTCTCACACAGAGAATTATGGCCCTCACAGTTTGCTTCAGCACTCTTCCCTCCACTCTACACAGCCTGAGGCCAATTTTTGGTAATAATTATTAATAAAAGGAAAACACTTAAGAGTTGTGCCAGCTTGAGTTTACACACAACATGACTATGTTCAGAAGCTGAGGTAGAGCACTTAATCATGAAAAGAATGAATCCAGTTGAAAATAAAGCACAGTGTGCTTTCACACCTAACATGTTTGGTCTGAACCAAATGAACCCTGGTTTTACTTTTCGGTTCATTTAGGGAGTCAAAGCTCACACAAACTCCAGTGCAGACTAAAGAACCGGACTCTGGTTTGGGAAAAAAAAACAGATGTCTTGGTTAGCCTCTTAACGGACCAGAGTTTGGTTCGCAGTGGGTGGGAAAGTAATCTGAACCAAACAAGGACCAAACAGGGCAAGCAAACCAAAAGGGAATGAATTGTGGCCTGAATTTGTCACAACAGTAGAAAAGCTAATGTAATGTTTACTGACAGTATCAATCAATGTGCGGCTAAAGTTAGCACTGCTAGCACTGAAAGCCACCAGTCTTCTTAACAGGTTATCGTCCACATAACATTGCACAACAGTTGGATCTAACTGAGTCTTACAGTAGTATTCCAGTTTTTTCATCCAGGCCTTTAAGGCGAGTAAGCTGATTACATCTTGCGTGTTACTTCTGTTATTAAAAAACAGTTTACAGAGTAATTGCTGCAAGAGGACGACTGACTTTATGACTACTTGAACTTGTTGGATAAGGACTGTGCATCAGAAGGTAAGCTAGCACCATAAACTAAATTTAAGCTAATACTGAGTGCTTCTGCGAACTTGGCCAACACTGTGACCTAACTGAATGCGATGTGAGTGATTGTCAGTGACAAAATAAGGCTAATTACATTGAATCACATGTGAGTGGCCTAAATGCCCGCAAGTGACACACCACAACCTTTTTGCTTTGACACCATGTTTTTTTTCCTCGCCTTTTATGTGTCACTGCGGAAAGGAGCAAGGAAAGAGGGATTTTAACAAGGTGCTGGAGGGATTGTCTTGGCTGTCGTTTAGTTTTCTCTCTCTGTAGAGCTTGTTGATCTGTTAAACATGACAGAGAGAGCAGAGCACTCAACTAATTTTGTGAGTGAAATGATTTACTTTCACTTTCAACACCAGGGCGAGAGATTGGTTATCGATGAGTCTTTGAGGCCACCCCACATCTGTACAAAGCACTTCTCATGTGTTTGTCCAGTTAAAGCAGTTAAAGCTCTTGGTGTACTGTTTTCAAGGGGCATGGAAACACATTTTTAACGGATGTAGTGTGGACAGAAGGCGAGTGACACTGCATGATGCATCCAGCATTCTTGTTCAGTTAGGACTTGGTGTAATGCTAACAGGTGGCTGTTACTTGGATATTACATGAGTATTTGGTGTTTTTGCTTCACGATTTGAGTGAAGTTAAGCTCACATTTCACATTTGGCCAATGAATGAGTATTGGAAGAGAATTAGTGGAAGTATAGGTTTTTTTTTTTTCATTTTCATTTGCATCTTGATGAAAAAGTTAAAATGACAGCTAAAACTCAAAATTTAAGGAATACTTCTGATTTTCAATTTTGAAAATTCATTTAAAATGTAAAAATCAAGTTAAAATGGCTTAGACTTTTTTCTCAATATTTAAATTGTTTTGCTAATATTCTTGATATTTAACCCTTTATCGGTTTTTAAAATCTCAAAATTGTTTGCCTATTTGATTTTGCTCTAAACAATTTGACATTTCCATATTATCAGAATTGTTAGTCCATTCAAATGTTTTTATTCCCTCAAAATTGCATCTTTTAATTAGCATTTCCGCTTACTCCTGGCCAGGTCAGTCCAAAATTGATTCTTGACAGTTTACCTTTCTTAACACTTTTGCTTTTTCTCATCATCTTAACTTTGTTTGACATTTCCACCTTTATTTCATTTTGACCTTTTTCTCTGTGTTGTGTGATTACTTTCTTTGCTCTGCCTGACCTTGCCACTCTTCAGCAAATTGTATTCAAATTTTGAGGTTAAGCTGTTTATTTAGGCTTGTGGTTTTGAATAAGGTGAATCTATTTCTGTTAGAAATGTTAGCTCTGGCATTCAGTCTTTCATGGCTTTGGTGCTGTACACTGGTGTAAAGCCTGCTTCATATGCTGTTTACAGAGCTGCATGAAGCTGTCTGCAGCTCATGGACCAGCTCTGTCTGCTGTCTTAACAATGTTGACATGTGATGGATTGCTGCAGCCAGGATGAATATATTGCAGTGATCGTTCATCTTGCCAAAGTGACACATCAGTGCAACAGGGCATAACTCAAGGTGCATCAAGTGTTGTTGACAAAAGACCTGACATTTTCAAGGTCAAAGAGACAAACACCAGGTCTGAGAGACAGAATAGACAACATTTAGGATGTGATCGCTCGAACAACTTGGAGACAGGAGTGCGGTTTGGTGTTTTTATTCTGGTGATTGAAGGTGATTGCAAACTTGTTTGAGTGCCTTACCTTTTCAAACACACACAATGAGAACCACTTCACAGCAGTTTATTATGTAATGGAAGAATGATATTTTACAAAGAAACTGTGAACATGTTTCATGAAAGTAAAGAATAGTTACCATTTCAATAACAGTATATTTTTCTTTATCTCATCTAAACAAGTCAGTCATTGTTACCACAAAACAACTAGGCTTGTACTCTCAAGATAAAAAGGTCCTATAACCCCAGATTTAATCAAACATGCAGGTTCTTTTCATCAAACCTGATTCCAGCTCTCATGATTATTTTTATGACAGACAGGAATCATAGTTTACCTCAGGATCAAGTATGTTATCTCAGATAGAACAGGGAGACGCAATGCCTTCTCTCTCTGTGTTAGACCTTGACTGGAGAACAGACTGGTGCAGTGATCAATAAACAGTCCTCCTTGATCTGACATTTCTGTAATCAGAAGCTCCACTTGTCAACACACTTTTTACACGTTTGCACACGTCTTTCCTAATCTACGATTGAACACAACAAAACAAACAAAAACAATGTTAGTTAATTAGAGGAGACACCTTTTGTATTGTTGCAACAACAGGTTGATCATTTCATTATTTTCAGATGACAGACAAAGTACAAGTCATCGTTGAACTAATGATACTAAGCATTGCTTCTTTGCCCTTTGTAAGTGAGTTATTCATCTGTAGTGTGCTAAGACCTACAGGTTGTGTGAGCATGCAAGACAAAAGGAATGACAGTTTCTGCCAGCGCTCTTGAATTTTTAATTTCAGTGGGAGACGGGGCTGGACTACAGGCAGGCCCACTCCCATACCATCACAGATTCTGGCTTTTGAGCTTTGTGCTGGCAACAGCCTGGATGGTCCTTTTCCTCTTTTACCCAGAGGACATGACATCTATGATTAAAAAAAAAAAACAATTTGAAATGTGGACCACAGCAACACTTTTCCATCTTGCATCAGTCCATCTCAGATGCGCTCGGGTCCAGGAAAGTGGGTTCATTTTTGGGTGTTGTTGATATAAGGCCTTTGCTTTGCATGGTAGAGTTTTAGCAATGAACTGTGTTAACTGACTATGGCTTTCTAAAGTGCTCCAGAGCCCACATGATAATAACCTTTGCGGAATGATGTTAGGTTTTAATGCAGTGGTGCCAGAGGGATCGAAGGTCACAGGCATTCAGTGTTAGTTTTCAGCCTTGTTGCTTACTTCAGTGATTTCTCTGGATTCTCTCAATCTTTTGATGAAAGTATGGACTGTAGATCATGAGATCCCTAAATTCTTTGCAATTGTACATTGAGAAACATTGTTCTTAGACTGTTCGACAATTTGCTTGCACAGTTGTTGACAAAGATGGTTCTCGTGAATTAATTTGCAGCAAAGAAAACAGTGTTCTATCACAAAAAATTAGCTTCTTTTCTCAATTTTGTCAGATATATTAATCTACATTCGTCCGGACTTGTTGCTCAGTTGCAGAATCACAGCCTTATCGATCTTTCCTTGGTAACTATAACTTCATCACTGTGTGTGTATGTAGTCTTCCTGCACATTTCGGGGACTTGGGAACACATCCGTTCAGCTGAATGTGATTCATATCAAGCTGTCTGATAGCTGCTTCTATCAGCTCCTAGCGTGTCAACACAATCTTGTTGCAATTTCTCCCTTATCGAGGATAGCTTCTTTGGAAATGAGAGTAATTCGGCCTGTATCCAGACGTCTCTCAGAGCTCCATGTGTGAGTGTGTGTGTGTGTGTTTGTTTGCTGTGGCTTGATAACATTAGACTACTGGGAGTAAATCTGTGGGAGAGTTTCACCTCTCTTTTTGTGTGCACGCCTGCAGAGCTCAGATTAAACTTGAATTATAGGTGCAGGGAGTGCCCGCTATTTCCTCCTCCTCAATCATTGAGGTTCATCTCTCCCTTGTTATTGCTGTTTTACTCTGTAGAAAAGGAGTCCAGTGTGTATCTCAGCACTCCTATGAAACATGTCATTCACAGAGCAGACTCCTGTCCCACACTATTGTGCTCCTCTGTTCATTTATTCCATCACAGTGCGCCCTCGTGACTGTGTCCATATCCTCAATAATCTGAGCCGCAACAGGGACGACTGAATGAAAAATGTGATACTATTTGGGATTGTAGGGAAGACATGAACAGAGCTGCTTTTTGTTATCTACATGACATTTTCTCTGAAGATAAACAAGAATCCAGACTTCAGAAATGAAGAAGAACAATGAGTTGTGTTGTCTCGGAGCTAAAAACAGAAACGTGCTTTCAATGAGTGCAGAATAAAAAGGCTCTGCTTACCTAGACAAGAAGTTCATGTATATATAGATTCATATTTTCTCTTCATGATAAGAAACAATCATTCCTGATTGGCCGTGACAGCTCTGTCTGTCTGCCATATAATTATTTTGACATGCTCTTTTGATTAAGCAATGCAGGAGTTGGTCTGTTTATCAGTTTTTATGAAGGTTATTTTAGATTTAAATTTATCCTTAGTTTTACATAACTCATCCTAGACTTAGAATGATGTACTTTCTTCAACAAAATGTATCTTGAAAATCTTGAAGCTTTCCTGATTTTTGAGCATGATGTGCAGTCACATACCACTTTTTAGGTATATAGTAAGTTGCTAAATTGGATACCCTTTTGCCTTCAGAGCTGCCTTAATTCCTCAGGGCATAGATTCAACAAGGTGCATGACGGCATCAGGCAGTTGATTTGATTTGAAAAACTTTAATGTCCCCTAAGGGCAATTTGGTTTGCAACAGAAGTTAAAACATACATTCATACAGCATCTCACATCACAAAAAAGGAAACGTCCAGATACAACAGGCACATTGCAATAATAAATACTCGTAAATACACAGAGTCAGCACAAATTTGTAGATGCATCGTTCCCATCAAGCTTGCCTACAGCTTATTTAAAAAACCAATAGCTGTTGGGACAAAGGATTTAAGGTACCTATTTGATTTGGCCTTACAAGTGAAAGTGAACCTTCTCTTAGATGGAAGAAGCTGAAACTCTGCATGAAGAGGATGGAGAGGGTTTGCCAGAATGGCCTTTGCCCTCTGAGTGACTCTGGATTTAAAAACAGAGTCAAGATCATTAAGACATATGCCAATAGTTTTTTGGCAGAGTTTGACAGTGTTCCTCAGCTTGTTTTTATTTGAGATGCTGAGGTTACCAAACCAACAGATCATACTAAAGGTTAAAATGGACTCAATAAAAGAAAAATAAACATTTTAAGAAGCTTTTTGTCAACATTAAAACACCTCAATTTCCTCAGATAAAATAACCTCTGATTTGCCTTTCGACAGATGGCATCTGAGTTGATCTCAAAGGACTGTTTGTCATCCAGGATAGTGCCTAAATATTTGTACTGACTGACTATTTCTGCAGCATTACCATTGACAAAGGTCTGTGCTGGGACAGGTCGATTCTTACGAAAATCAAGAATCATATCTTTCGTTGCAGCTGATTTATTGGCTATACATTCCAAAGGTGCTGTAATGGTTTGAGATCTGGTGACTGTGGAGGACACTGGAGCACACTGAACTCATTATTATGTTAAAGTATGGCTGGGAAATACATCAATTTAAATGATTATTTCAAATTATTATTATTTTTTTAAACTTAAAAGTGAGATTTTTTTTCCTTGACTTACTTTTACACCACTTGAAAGTTGTGGCAATGTTTGAAAATATAAAAAATAAAAATTCACACTGTTCTCATAATGATAGGCCTTGTCAGTTTATGCACGAGTGTTTTTAAAATCGTATTTTAAGATTAAATTAGATTAAATGCCGATAAAAGAGTTTCATGAAGGTATACTGTGAAAATAGTTCAGCTTTCAGTGTTTATGGCCTTGAAAGGTGATGTCATGGTTGCTGTCTGTCTTTTGGACAGCTAATGGATTCTGTTTTGATACAGGGAAAATATTTTTTCAGCAGGCGATGTTAGACCTCTGCTAGATTGACTGGTTGCCCCTGTTGATGTACAGCTACATGAGCTCCTCTGTCAGCTGCATTTGATCACTACCCTGATTCTGAGCACTGACTGGTACCCTTCTGATTCGAATATATGCTTCAAATGGGACGTTTGACTACTGTTGTGACCATCTAACTACTGTGACATAGTTATCACCAAAAGTACAAACCCTGGCCAACGGTAAATGGTAACGGCAGCTGGGGTGACTGTGGGTCTTGACTCACTGGCAGTGGAGTTGTTTAGTTGAGAGCCCCCTGGTGGTGAAATTTTGCACATTGTGCCTTTAATTAAGTAGTTATGCAAACTCCTGATGCTACCACACAACCTGTAGCTATCTGGCTGTGTTGCTTTTTGTAATTCATGGAAAAAATGTGACAGTTCAGTTTTCACAGATCCTACTGTCAGCAGATGAACTTTTGCTTCCTTACCTGTTTTATCGTCTCCTCATTCTCCTGTCATATATATCTTCCTTAAACTGAGACTGTGCAAGCTTCGAAATCAGACACAGTCGTATTTATTGGTGTTGTCAGAGGTGTTTGCAACACAAGTTGCAAACACCTCTGACAGTAATGTTGCCATTTTCAGACAAAAACAAGCTGTAGCTCTGTCTTCCCTCTTTCAGTGTGCTCTTAGCAGAGAGAAATTTTATATCAACCTAAGTCTGTCCTTGCTTTCCAGACACATGCTTCTTTTTTTGAACCACATACCATAGATGGATATCTTTGGCTTTTCTGAAGGCAAGAAATCAATATGAGGAATAAAAAACATCAGTTTTGATGTCACCTGTCCTACCTTGACTCACATGTGAATCACTCATGGATTTGGATCAAGGTTGTTTCTACATGACTTAAAAAGAAATCTCCACTCATCAGAATGAATGAAGGGCCTGTGACTTACATGTTTTTGCCCTGCAGATACCTGTGGGCGATTCACGGGAATCCTGCCACGCTTTCATGTACCATTAAAGATGCTCTCTGAGTGGAAATTTCCATCAACAGAGCCTTTGATTGATACCATGTTAGTTTTATTATGAGTCCACCATGTTGTGAATATTTGATAAGTATTGACTCAGTGTGGAGCCGATCCCTTAACTGTTCAGTCTCTCCCGGAGGACGGAGAGCAGGAAGCTAGCAGCAGGTGGTCCTCGTCTGAATTGATGGAGTCAGACGCTCTCTGGGGCTGGATATTAACAAGAGGAGGTTACACTGTGTTCCCTCTCACTCAAATAGAAACGGGCCCGAGCTAATGCTTTTAGAGGATCCAATATTATTATAGTGATTAGTCCTAAGTGACTCATAGAGAGGCTAACAGCAGAGGCAGGCTTTTCTTTGTCTATTTTCTTATACTAATGCTACTTCCTAAATATATTCTCCATTATCCTATCAATTTCCTATGCCTTTGTATCTCAGAATAAAGTGCTGTCACTCTATGCAAAACATAATGTATGCTAAGTTATTCAAAGAAAGGCAGGAGGAAGCAATCTTTTGTTCCAAAGATACTGTGTCAAATCAAATTCCCATTTGTCAAATCTTACTGTTGTGCCCTTTTTGCTTTGTGCACTTTAAAAGTGGAGCAGAGCTTTTTATTTCACACATTTTAAGACACACAGTTGCGGAGAGGTAATATTTTTATATCTCTGTGCCAGGAATTGGACTATGTTTTAATCATATCATCTGTCTGTCCCAACACCCTGTGAACAGGACAAGTACCCACTGGCCGAAAAACCTGTTTAAACATGGTAACAATCAGCTCCTGTTGACAGTGGGAAAGGCTCTAATCGACATTCAGACCCGCATTGACTCACCCTGCAATGGACAAGGGTTTTTATCGGCTCGCCTCCGATCAGCTCCAGTGGGAATGTCACACCCGGGTAAACGCGCTAATGTACAGGATGATATTGGCATAATGTGCCTATGTCATAATATCGCACCCGTAACTTTGGGCAACAAAAGGACGCCAGCAGCTGAGGAGACCAAATTCCATCCACCTTTGTATCACCAGCGCTCGAATGTTGTTCAGTCTGTGCAGATTTTGTATATTTTGAAAGAGGGACAAAAGTACAAAGTACGGAAAACAGTTGACCACCGTGTCCATGGCGTCCATGCTCCTTTCTATTGTTTACCTGGCCTTGTTTCAACGCGCTGATGATGTCATCAACGTGATGACATGATCTTGACGCACCAGAGGAAAAAAAAACAGCAAAAACACAGAGCCGGGTCTGCTGGCAATGGGAAAGGAGTCACTTGCCGATTGTTAGCGGGTTTACCCGCAATTAGAAAACCTGCGTTTACATGCTAATTTTAGTGGGAAAGTGGTTTTAGGAACACTTTGTTAATGCTGTCTTAAAGATAAGTCTAGTTAATTTATTGAAGACTTTGTTCAAAGGTCTCAAATTGAACCCGTATTTGTGACACTGATACTTTAAGAGCATTATGGCATTTTCATTAGACTCTGCACAAATGTCCATTTTGACCCTATGACGGAAGGTCAAAGGTTATTTTGACCTCAATATGGCTGTATATCAGCACAGTTTTACACCCACTGGTTCTGTCTTGTTTTCATTTACTCTTGTTGATTTTTGTTTTAAAGTTTAATTTGAGCTTTTATTGGCAATCTGCTCTCTCTTTGCCTGAAGCACTAAAGCTGAATATAATGTTCTGCCTTTGCTTTGATTGGAGATGACCTGCCTGGATGTTTGAGATCTTAGGTCATAGGTAAAGGTCATGGGGTCTCATATTATCCCATGCTAGAAAATGTGATAACTTAATAACTCGTTTAGTATTTTTGTCAGACATTGCACAGGGGTTAAGAATGATGCAAAGATGACCTAGTCTGAATGTAGAGTTCAGAGGTCAAGGTTATTAGGTCTCGTGTTCATCCCTTGCTTGTGAATGTTTCTATTTTTCGTTGTAAAGTTCAAGGTTACTTAGCCTCAAATCTTGAGACAATAATGCTAAAATATTTAAAGAAAAGCAAAATAAACTTAAAGATTTTTAAAGTTTGACACAGACTCACACTTACACTTGAGGACGAGTGTAATAAATTTTGGAGGTCAGAGAGTTATTTTGACCTCTATGGAAATTTTATTTATAAAGCTATTTTGAGACCTATTTTTAAAAATATTTAGAATGTATATATTCTTATTGATTATTGTGTTTGCATTTTGTTTTAGCCTATGTTAGAATTTTAATCTGTGTTTGGCTTGACCACTGATCCTTGCTTTGCTGTCTCTCTGAGCTCCTGGCTTTGCCTTGTCTATCAAATGCTTAAACACTTTGTTTTTGAAGATGCTAATTTAAAACATGTGAAATGTTTCTTTTGATGTGACCTTATATTCAATATATGTTTAATTTTATGCATCAATTTGACTCCTATAACCAGCTCTTTAATGCTAAGTTTACCGCAAATACAGCATTGTAGAGATAAGATTTCTTCCAATGGCAGAACCACAAAACCCTCCAGCCGTTCATGAAGTTCGCTGTGCTTTAACTGACTGGCAAGTAAAAATCTTGTGGAGGCATATTACAGCTGAACAGTTAGTTAAATCTGTGCTAAACTCAAAGAGGGTATGTCTTTCTTAAAGCTGTATTTAAATCAACAGTGTGCAACTGAGGCACAGCTTGCCTCAAACACAGTGAAAGAGAACAAAAAGCATAATGAAGACTGATTTCTCAGGAGCCATTTATACCAGTTAGACATGAAAAGAACATTTAAAGTACACTTCATGGTGCAATTTTCTTTAGATGGTATAATTTAAGCCTACTGTGATGAATAAACTCCTTTCTTGCCAAACTTCAAGGAAGCTCTCTAGAAGGCAGTGGAGTTTTCCCCCAATGAAATTGATGATAGGACAAATTTGACTCAGATTGTGACACTTCTTGTCATCTCAGTGATTAAATACTTTCATTTTTTATCATCTAAAACCCTAAAATTGATATTTTACCATATGGAAATACAGCAGATAATGTACATCCTGAACCTAGCCTAATATGGTTTTCTTGTGTGCCTTTCTGCAGTATGACATGTCAGTGGGACAGTGGTCTTCACACATCCCAGACATAAATGGTATGGTAGGTCTCCCTGATGAAATCTGTTCACGGGTGTTCAGCAACTTCTAGCAATGAAAACTGTTGCAGTGAAAAAAATCCAACACTGAGTTATCTCAGGTGCCCACCTAAGTTGGCTGCGAAGACACAATAAATCACTATAAATCCATACAACTCATTTAAGAAACACAATTTTTACAGCATACAGTTGCATTTGCAGTGATTAGCTTCTTTCTTAAATGTACTCCCCAAATGGGGAGTAGACCTGGGTGATATGTTTCTTTTTCTCTTTATGGTGTTTTATTGCCACATTATGAAATCAAAATAGATTGTTTATCTTTAAATGCATGTACAATCACGATAACTCCCTTCCACAACAAAACAAGCCTGTTATGTGATATTCATTTCACCACATGACACCAGAGAAAGAAGTGTTAATGCTTGTTTGTTTATTTCTCAGTTTGTTATAGCTCATAACCAAGTCTCTGGTTTTATGGTTTCTTTCCTACTGTGTTGAAAAGCTTCTGCAGAAAATGGTTTGTCTCCAGATACAGTTGTCGAAATAAAATCATTCAGCACATACAAACATTTGTAGTTGCTTCTCTGAGCCATAGCCTACTCTAGAAACATCTTGGACTTAAAGAAGGAGAGTAAGATGAAACAAACCTTTGAAGCAACTGTTTAAACTGTTTTGGAAATTCGAGACGAAACGCACTGATCCATCCTTACGCTTAAACATGCATGAACACATGCACAGGTGAGACTGCTCCTCACAGTGACAGCTCATTCGTGGACCTCCGATCATATGTTAGTATCAGACACTTATGTTTTTAAAGCTGTGTGAGCTGATCATGTCTGAAATTTATCAAGTAAAATAAATCCATGCCAAAAAAAATTTGCTTGACTCACACTGAGGTCCACTGATAATAGTAATGTAGCCCTAAATTCATCTTGTTTATTCAGGATGTTGATTTTTTAAAAATTTTTCCTAAATTTCCCTTGAAAATTGATGTGAGTGTGATTGAGTTTGTGAAGAAACCAGATTTCATTCCATATACACAAAATTTAAAGTGTATTTATCTCCAACTTATTTAAGTGTTCATTCACAAATTACATTCTGCTTCTTCACTTCTCCACTTCTCTCCTGTTGCTTCTCTTTAACAGTCTGATGGACTGTTAGTGCTGTTTAGCTCAACATTTTAATGTTACAACTCTAGTTTTCAGATGTTTGCCACTAAGCGTTCAGTCAACACATCAGCTGCTGTGTGTAGGTGAGGATTACTGTTGATGCGAGAGAGAGAGGTGTGTGGGGGGGACAACACCTGCACCATCAGCCTTAGATAACTCTGAATATGGTGGCATGTAAATGGTGAAGTTTCATTCCTGTTCCTGTTTTGCTGCCTCTGAAAGTGTGTCTTCTAGTGTGTAATTGTGCTGAGTGAGTGATTCAGACAGGGGCAATGTGAGTGCAGGTCTGCAGGGTACTCTTGGCATGGGGGCAATCATGCCTAAGCATGCTACGGATCAATGTCACTATTTTGAGTGCGCCCTTTAAGGCTTTGGAGAGGACATAGGTTTATCTGATGGCTTTGCCACAATCCATGTTTTTAAAGCCTGTAATCCACTAGTATCCAAAACATTGAACAGTCCTGAAGGCTTTTTGTCAAGGGGATCAGTGTGGTGCTGCCTTCTGGCCTTGCCTAACCTGCACCCCTCTGTTACTTAAACTATTACATTAGCAGAGGAAATGCCTGTGACAGCTAGGACTTCTAAATGATGTGCCGTTTCTGATTTTAGGAAGAAGAAACATTAGTCATAGTGGGGGCAAGACTGACTGACTAAGTAAGTGGAACATTTTAGCTGTATACCAGGAAGGGGCAGCATTTTCACTGTGTCAACCACTATAGTTGGACTTCAAAATACTGATTTGATGATAGAGCACCTCAGCGAAAAAAAACAAAAACAAAATGTTTATGGTATTAAAAACTTTTCCCTCTCCCCCTCTCTGTGACGCCAGCAGCTGCCTAAAACATCTCATTACCCTGGCCTCCCCAAGTAGACCTACCAGTGTGACATCAAAACATTGTTTTGTCAACAGTTTTAGCCCACTGGCTTATGGTGGCAGGCCTGTTGAAGAGCATAGATAGCACAATAATGCAGAGTTGTTGACAACATGGTGCCAAGCATAGCTGAAATGACCAGTTACCAGTTTATCTGTAAACCAATCAGAGAGGACTGGGCCCATGTAGGGCAGGGCTTCAACAGAACATTTCAGACGGAGTGAGAATACAGCACCGTCAGGGGTCGTCTATGTACAAGAACCAGACAACTTTATGAACACTGGTGACTGTGAGCATACCCTAGCAGCCATAATATATGAACCAGATTTAAGACTGAATATGACCTCTTTAAGAAGGCAAAAAGGTGACATGACTGAGATCAGGCCCATGCTTATGTGCAGTCTTCGGGAATATACATACAGCAAAATATCTGATAAATTCACAATGTCAAGTTATATCAACTTTATTTCGTAGCAGATTTAAACCAACCAAGGATAACCAAAGTTCTCTACAGACCATAAAACAATAAAACATAGCTTAGTTAATGTGAGGGTTTTCTTGGTGATGTTATGGTCAAGCTTAAATCCCTGCCTTTCCCAAGCACAGCCATGTGGTAACAAGGTGTGGCTTTGGATGAGCTAATTTAAAATATAAAGATAGGTAATACAGCTCAAAGTCCAAAGTACAGATAACAGCTGAAATATACTCCTCTCTCCCCCTTCATGCCTTTGCTCGGTCACATCATCTGACTGTATGTCTCCTGCCTTCAGAACGGTAATGATGCAGATAAATCTGTCCTGTGAGCTCAGCCTTGTCGCCTCAAATACTTTTAATCTATTTACTGAATACAAATTTCACATGACCTCGTTTGACTCCTTCCGGCTCTTCATTTTGTAGTTTTCCGGCATATAATTAATACACATTTACACATGGCTAAAGGTGTTATTTAACCTGATAAAATGGTAGTTCGCTTTCTCTTTCAACCCATTGCAACAGGCCACATTTGTAAAGGCATTTCATCTTGAAACACAAAGGTGTAACTAATGAAATGAATGAACAGCATGACTTAATTGAATGTGTGTTCATTTTATTAGTTCTGCCTTGACTTTTCCCACTGTGACAGTTCTAAACTGTCTGCTGGGGGGCATAAAAGCATTTCACCAACAGGAGAAATTAAAGGAGAGCACCTTTGGATGACAGTGCTCTCATGAAATATTATTCTTTTAGTTTGGGAATTCTAGTGTGGATTCTAATTTTGGACATCTATTTTATATCAAATGCTGATTACTTAGAGTATAAAGATGAAAGACAATAATAGTGATTATATTTGCTCACACACCTCATATAAAGCTGTGGACTGCAGACATAAAGTATGCTCACAAGCAGCATTGTTTGCAGGGTGACTCTCATTCTGAAGGATAAGGTGAAAGCTGGTTCCTGGTTATTTTCTTAGAATCCAGAGTATCCAGGAGGCATCTGAGTTTCATAAAACCCTGAGGTGAACCCAAACCTGCTGGAGAGAGACTTTGTCACAGACCCCACAGTGATGCCTCAGGTGCCCAAGACAGCCCCAACAGATGTGTATTTTCCTCATAGTAGTTTGAAGGTGTTGCTATTTTAAAATCAAATCCAACCATGAGCTACTTATAACCTTATTTTACTCTTGTATATGGTAATTTTGATGATGTCATGTCTTTTAAGTTTTTTTCTCTGCTGTTTCTTACTGTCATGCTGCTGTATTTTCTCACAAAAATGCCACATCCTTTTTATCCTCACAAATTCACCTTTAATTTCCACTTAGAAATGGGTCTAGTGTCTGTTTCAAGTTGTGGTTTTCAAGTTAGTAGAGTCAAACCATTTAAGTTGTTTAGTGAATTAATTTTCCCAAAATCTTGTTGCCAACACAAACATTAAAAAATAAAGCAGTACAAAGTACAACTAAGATGGGCTTGTTAGTGAAAATACACAGAAAAGTATAAAAAGCAAAGCTGATGGTGCAGAAAAAAAGACAATTAAGAGTAACAAAAATAAAACATTTTTTATTGTTAAATCATTTGAATGGTCATTAGAGCCTGTGTACATAATTACATTTTCTTTTGCTGGCAGCTCTCTCAACCTCAGTTTCATTGCATGCAATGGACTTTCTCTCCCCTATGTACCATCCGTCAGGCCTTTTAAAATCACTATTTTTCCTTTTGTAGTTTTATTTATTCAAGTAAAAAAACACCCACAAAACATTCATTCATGTCACTGACAACTTAAGACCAGGATTGTCTTTCCCTTAAAATACAAGTCAGATGGGTTATTCATCCATTGTTGTTTGGAAAGCAGAAATCAGAAGTTCTGCCCTTTTTTATTTCTCTGTAGCTTTTTTGTCATGACGTTTTTTCCAATTTTAATTGAACTGATTTTTGAGATTTACTCAGAGGAACTGTATAGTTCATTCCTCACCCTGATTAGGGCATCTGAGCTGCTCTGTTAGCCTCTCCTGAAGTGGATTTGTATTTCTGATCAATAGGAAGTCTGAAAGTGACATTAAGTTTGCTCTCTACAGTACAGACACCATCAACTCTGCCAATGGTCATTTTTTTCACTGTATTTGTGCTGGACACTATTGTATGTGATTTTTGTTTTTTCTGCAGTCAGGCCAGTTTGTAAAGAGAGATAATTTAAAGATTTTTCCCCCTTAATCACTTCATTATGTCTCAGTATGTTATGGTACATCTTAATCTCTTTTGTATTTTCATTTTTTTATTGCATGTACTTCTTTTACCGTTTTACCTCATTCTATTTGCACAATTTTCCAGCTGTTTTCAAATGTATTTAATTCTTTTTGACATTTTTTTTCTTATCATGTTGATTTTGCACCAATTAACCAAGTCAAATTCCTTGTATGAATATACGTGGCAATAAATACCAATTCTGATTCTGATAATGATTATGCAGGCCTATAGTTGCCCTCACACCTTCAACAGACAGGTAGCAAGACCATTTAAGTTTAAATGGTTTCCGTAAAATGTCTCTGACAACCAAGCGTGAATCATTTTTGTGTGTTGTATGAGCAGAGAGGAGTGATTCACTGAAGCAGAGCTCACTCTGATCCTGGAGAACTGAACGTTTGTTTTGTTGGATCTAAAATTTCTTCTGTTTTATTTGATGTCCATGTCATAGGTAAGGCATTAGGAACACTAAGAGCTCTAAGTTTGCCTTAACTCAGGTTCAGCTATTTGATTTTAATGGGTGTCAGAGTATGCTTTACCTCACATGCTACATTGACATATTAAAAAATGTTATACAGAATATATTTGACCTGTCCATCTGGGCAAAAGCTAATAAATTGTGTTTCAGGAAGGCATAATCTTTGAAAATAATATACTGAAGGTGACTGAATGATCATGCTGTAAGTCACATCCACTATGGGTCAATCGGATGTTGTAGTAGTTGAGGCGACTGGGGATCTTTTAAAGTAAGTCTTTCTGAGAACACATTAAAAAATTGATAATTCAGGCTAAATTATTTCAATCCAGTGTAGCGAAAACAACAACATGAAGCAAGATGTGAGAGACTCCAAAGAGGTTTCTCTCCTCTCATTATCTTGTTGACATGACATAAAGGTACAAAGAGCTTTAGATGTAGTTCAGGGAACATGGGAGACTGTATAATTCCCAACAAACACACAGAGCGGGGTCGGCTTGTCCTTTTTTAAGAGACATAAGGCAGCAATGATGTGACTCAAGAGTGACTCACATTTATCACCAATACTTTCTTCTGGAGGAAAATAGCTCACAATGCAGCCTCACAATGGAAGACAGACAGGGAGCTGAATGTTGTGCAGCTTCACAACTTGTGTCCTTTTCTGTTGGGTGTGTTGTTTACGCATAGACAGTGGTATTGTAATATACAGCCTTTATGTG
This sequence comes from Cetoscarus ocellatus, assembly GCA_037902135.1. Lineage (NCBI taxonomy): Eukaryota > Metazoa > Chordata > Actinopteri > Labriformes > Labridae > Cetoscarus > Cetoscarus ocellatus. Next base: position 3,371,695 of record JBAMNC010000875.1, read on the forward strand.
AAATGAAATGGCTCATTAAATTTAACAGAATGTAGTATTTGTTTACTTATATTTGCCTTTTTAGAAGATGAAAACCACAAAGAATCAGCATTTTGTCACTCGAGCCAACATTTTATTGTTAAAGTCATGAATAATTTATATCACCTCATTCAGTGTTAAATAAAGAGATTAAATGTCTTCTTACAGATGGACAAACACAGACAGATAGTTTTCTCAAACTCCACAAATGCTTTGTAATACCAACCATTTATCTCTTAATTTGTGAGCGAGTTTCCTTCTATCTCCATATTCATAGATTCACAGGGCAGAGTAGACACCTCGGAGTGGATTCTGAATTGATTTCTTAAATACATTCATTTTGTTTCAAATGAGCTGAACGTGAAATCTCTGCAGACGGATGGGAGGTTATGAATTCTAATTCTGCCCTCTTCATATTTGCATGAAGTATCTCTGTAGGGCCTGCAGGCACTCTTCTCTCTTTTTTATAACAAGCTGTGAGATAGCCATTGAGAGGAGGAAAACTCTGACTGGAGTAAATGTATCTGCCCTGAAAAAGTAAAACACCTTTGACGTCTACATTGGCTAAAGGAATCAAATCCTGACAGGATATTCAGTATGAAGTTTAACATAGCATACATACCGTAAAATCCAGAATATGGTTTGAGGTCTCCCTGAAGGATTAAGAGTTTAAACTGTCTTCATGAACATTCAGCAAAGTCCACAATGTGTGCAGTTTATGTGCAACTGCTCTGCTAGGGTTTTGCAATTCTGCTAACTAAACAAATACCAGTTAAGCTTGTTAGCTTATGGCGATATTCATGAAGTACAGACGAACAACACACACAGCCATACTGCCGCTTCTTGTCTTCAGTAGAACAGTTCTGTTATCTAACCAGAATAATACAAGCTTATGTAGCTAAAGGCTCATTATGAAACTTTCAGACCAGCTTTTCGTGATGAAACAATCATTCAATCCCTGCAACCACCATCCTGTCGCCTCTTTTATGTCCCTCTGTCCTGTTTTGTTGTTCATGAGCTGCTATTTGTTTGAAGTAACAAGCATCACAAAGTTGATTTGATTATTTGTTTGTCTAGTAAGACCTTAAGTAATCTCTTCTTTGGTTTGGAAAGTTTGTTCTTCTGTAGTTTTCTTCTTGCCTATAGGTATGGACTTACGACAGGTAAATAGTAGAAAGATCTAAAGGAAATGCCTTGTATTTGTGCTGCAGCTGTCGGGGTGTGTGTGTGTGTGTAGGGGGGGTTGAATATCTTTGGTTCTGAGTGTGAAGGCCCATAAGTGACAGCTCTAATGACAAACAGGTGCTGTCTTTCTTGAGTGTGGTGTACTGTAGCGCTGGATCTCTCTACATCTATCCCTCCTGTAAAACAAACTGCTAAACATTTACATGTCAGCATCAAAGCTAAACTTTGTCAGGAAGAAGCCATTTTGTCAGCCTTATTCACACTTTGAACACACTAATTAAACTCAACATTCAGACAACTGTGAGTTGTTACCTGCTCAGCTAAATAACATGAATCTGTTGTCACTGAGAAAAAAACAAGAAATGTGTGTCAAAAAAAGGCTGAAGGATACAAGAAAAAAAAACCCTGAAGTGTTTTCTTTTGTATTTTGCTGTGTTTATAAGATAAGATAAGATAAGATAAACCTTTATTGATCCCCAGAGGGGAAATTCAGGAGTTGCAGCAGTACAGGGATAAGTACAAGAGGAAAGTAGCATGCATTAAGTGCAATAGAATAGCATAAAATATAAGGATATAGAGCAATAAGCTGTACAGTAGCAAAAAAATGGAATAGGTCGACCGGGACAGTTATGTTAAAGTGACAGTGTGACAGGTAACAGCAGCGATGATGACAGTACACTTAACAGTGCAAATTATTTACCAAGAAGTATTGTGCAATAATGGACCAGGATAAGATAAATGAATCAATAAGGTGCAATATTTGAATAACATAAACAATATGGATAAGAAAAAAACTGGTTTAGAGGATTTGGAGGATATAATAAATATTAAAGTGCAAACAGTGTAACATTAAGTACAGTGACAGACTGTGGCCTCCATTGCTGTTTTAAAGTCTGATGGCAGTGTGCACAAAGGAGCGAGCTCAGTTCTGCTCCTGGGGGGCGGGTGACATGGTGGTGCAGCAGGTTAGTGCTTGTGCCTCACAGCCAGATGCTTGCTGGTTCGACTCCCTATGTGCATCAGTTCCACAGATCAACAGCATGCTTATTGGGTTAATCAGTACAGGTGTGAGCATGTGAATGGTTCTCTGTCTCTCTGTGACTGACTTTTGACCAATCTCGCCTAGTGTCAGATGAGATTGCTCCAACCCCAGAAAGGGAAAAGCAATATAGATAATGGATGGATAGGCATATTTGTCAGTTTCAATAACCAAATAATTAAAAACATGCAGGACATGATGCACACATGAAGGAGAAGAGACAACATGCTGAGAGAGACCACTAATGAGCAAATCTGCCTTACCTGTGGCCTTTATCATCGACTGTTTCTAACCAAGTTTCAAGTTACATCGATCGGCTCAGTGACTGTGGCTCAAAATGAGAAAGCTCACTGTCTTTAGCTAAGCCAGGACTCCACCCTCACTTCACTGTAAGGTGTTGGAGAAGCTACTGAAAGTGTACAATTAAAAGCACATTCATATCCAGGTGAGCAATGAGATGAGACTCTTTCAGGAATTCACTCATTCCAAAACACATTCACACATCTGTAACTAGGTATCTGCCTTGAGCATTAGACTGGTATTACAGTTCAACAAGTGACTGTGGTAATTGGTGTGATCCGTGTCAGGGAATACCTCAGTACAGATCATTTTGAAGATGGAAGGAACACAGATGGATGAATTCGATTTTCACCAAAAACACAGGCTGATCCATGTATCTTTGTTCTTTCCATTTGTAATTGGCAATCAAAAATGAAAAAATGACTCAGTATTTTGTTATTTGTTTTGATCTAACACAGAAATTGGCCACAGGATCAAATTTGGTTTTAACATTTGATTGGCCAGGTTTATATGACTTGGAAGTTGTAATGCATCAAGTTGGATCTATAACCATCTATTGGATGCAATCTGCCTTGGCATTATAATCTAGAACTCATTATGCAGGTTTTTGATCAGGAGAGAGCAAAATAATTTAAAACTGAATAATTATTTTATGTAGATTTTGATTCATTATTAGAGAACCTTTGGCATTTAAACTCTACAGGGTGGGAGGTGAAAGTGTATCTGGCAAATCCAGCAGCTCGATTTATCCCCCTGTGGAGTCCAGACACTGATGGTGGTGGGGTGGGCTGCTGATGTCTTCTGAGGCTAAAAAGACAAAAAGCTGATCCAACTGTGAAGACGATGATTGTCTGGATGATGGTTGAAGATGTCAGCTTTGGCTGCTGGGATGAACAGGTGATAGATGTGGTTGGGATTGTTTGGGCTGAAAATGTCTGAAGCTGACAAGATGACCATGCAGGGGGCCCGTAAAGGAGGAAGAAGTTAGGAAGATTCTAAGGGCCCATGACTTACAGGGCCCCTAAAATATCCTATCAGTATTTTAACATAACAATACATTAAGTTTTTACCATAGGTCTTAAAAAATCACTTTCCTCTTCAAATTATACCAAGCTTTTCTTGTTTTCAATTATAAAAAATAGTCACATACAGGCATATTTTTCATCAGTTGGCATCTTTTAATAAATCCCACAAAATTATATTTGAGTAAAAAAAGATGCCTTTTGAACATTTTTTCCAGAGGATATTATTTTGTTTTTTCTTCTAAAGCACCAAACAGCATATTAGAATATTTGAGTCTTTATGAAACACAGGTCATAGAGCAAGCAAAATGTATAATCTGCAAAAGTTTGGGATTGCCTTTACATTATTAAAAGATCAGAGATGCATTTTATGATAAGCATTTAAAATATTAAAACATTTTAGATGCTTGAAATGGTCCAAATGCATATAAGTTTTGTATAGTACGTAGTTTATTTCATCATTTATTTATATTTTATGATATTTTTTATTAGCTTTACAGATGCTTGGTTGAGAAAGAGCGCAACGTTGCTTCGGGATAGGGCCCAATCTGATATTTTTTTATGAAGCCTAAACTTCTGGTAGCGCCCCTGTGACCACATAATGAATTTGTGAAGCGTTGACAGGATGATGGCTGAAAGATGTGGTGGGATGAAGAGGCTGCCCACACTGTGCAGACTGGGATGGGTCGAGTAACTGATGATGTTGACTAAAGCTGATGAGCTGAGGAAGATGATGAAGTTGGTGGTGATGGGGAGGTGCAAGGTCACACTTAGTGATGGCAGTAATGAACTGGTGGAAGAGACAGCCAATTAAGAAACAAAGATGGCAGTGTTATAGCTAAGAGGGAGTAGAGAGATAATGCACTAATGAGATAGTTAACAAACTTGAAGTAGTATACTATGGACTCTTTAAGGTTGTCTAACTGGGAGTGACTCCACACAGAGTTGTAGCTGTGTCAATCATGTCCCTTAATTCCAAAACCATAAAAATATAAAAATGTGTGTGATATAAAAAAAATCATGCCCTTTTCTAATAGCACTTAGATGTATTATATATTCATAACAGCACTGTTTTTGAGCCAGGCTCTAAAGATCTTTATTTCCGGCACACAGTCACATAACCCCCAGGATTCCTGCAGTCAGCCTTGAGCGAACGCTGAAGGAACTACAGTTTTTGCACTTTTGCAAGGGCTCATTTTTTCAGCTACAGATTTTGCTGCTTGCTTTTCTCCCATGTGGTGTGAAATGAATGAAACAAGAACTCTACAGTTTTGTAAATACACCCCCTTGAATGCAACACTACAACACATCTCTTGCTATTGGTTTAACTAAGAGCTTCCTGGTTGCAGAAGTTTTATCCATCCATCCTCCTTCTCCCTCTGATCTGGAACCAGGTTCCAGCCGGGAGGCAGCAGGCCAAGCAGGTCAACCCAGACATCCATCTCCCCTGAAACACTGTCATTTCTCTCCAAGGTGTTCCCAGGCCAGATGAGATAGACATTATCCCTCTAGCAAGTTCCCTTGGGTTTCCTCCCAGTTGGGTGTGCCTGGAAAACCTCCACAGGAAGTCGACCAGGATGCATCCTGATTAGATGCATCTGACTCCTTTCAATGCAAAGGAGCATTAACTCTACTTTGAGTTCCCTCTGGATGTCTGAGCGCCTTACTCTATCTCAAAGGCTGAGCCCAGCCACCCTCCTGAGAAATCTCATTTTAATTGCTTGTATCCATGATGTCATGTTTTCAGCGTTTATCCAGATCTTATGACCATAGCTGAGTGTTGGAATGAAGATGAAGTGGTAACTTTAGAGCATGGCCTTCCAGGTTAACTCCCTCTTTACCACAACAGTTTGGCACAGAGTCTACAGCACTATAAATGCTGCACCAGTCTGCTTGTAGAAATTTTAAAGCCCAGCTAAAATGGTTATCCTAAATTACAACACGTTTCTCTGTAGCCTCATATCTGATCTTGCGGGGGACCCTCAGACTTTGTCAACACTGTGCTCTGATTTTTGACTACTTGGGTGGTTACAGTAATATTAAGCAGACTTTAACCAAAGATTCAAAGAAACAAGAGAATCGAGAGTTTTGGTTTCCATCAATCAAAATATTAAAAATGGCAGTGTGACCTGCTTTCAGTTATGAGACTGACATCACACATCCTCTGATGCAAATAACACATGAATACACCACAATTTGACAGTAAAGCTACATATTACCCAGCCCTGGTCTAAGACTGTGTTCTGCTGAAGTTGTAGCACAAAAAGCAGTCGAGTCTGAGTTTGTGGGTCTCATTTTGGGAGCTGAAGCCTCTCTTGTGGTGGTTCAGTGTTTTCCCATCTGGAGAATGAGGTGCAACATCAGCACTAAGCTACCTCACTGCACACTCACAGATGATTTAACAGCCAGCTCTTAAGCGCAGCCATGGATTAATAGAGCTTGACACAAAGCCTTTTCACTGCCTTTATCTGTTTCTCCAAAGCTTCAGGGAATTGAGCTCCGGTGCTTTTCCCAGCGTGACACTAGCATCATTTGTGCTGTTTCACACTACTTTTTTCTGTGTTCAAAACTTGAGGGTTTATGCTGTGCTGGCAAGCAGTGCCACAGACTAGTGGCAATTTCCCTCCTCAGAGATTCGCATCAAAGAAGACTTGGCTCCTCTGCCCAAAGATTAGCCGCAATCAAGTCCCCTTTCAGTGCAAAGCCTCTGCGGGTCATCTAAATTTGTAAAGACCCCACAGATACAAGAGTTTGCAGTGATGTTGCATTGGATTATGGGAGGTTATCAGAGTGACTTTATAATCCACTTGTTTACAGCTCTCTGATTTTTTTGTTGCTGCCCCAAATGGAAAATTAAAGCTTTGAAATTTTAAACGGTTCAAAAAAACAAAAAGAAACTGAGAGGAAGTTTGGGGATTTTGGGAGCTACTGAGTCTGTGTCTTTAATCTGTGTGCACCTGATGTCCTGAATTTTCTCTCAGGCCTCAGCAGAGGCAGAGCTCAGATTTCACAAGGTAAGATACGCTGTGGGTCAGGTGTTTGGCATAATAATTACATTAAGCAGAAAAATTAGGTATGCAGTTTTTTGAGGAGCTTTTCATGCCTTTATTTGGGAGACAGATAGTGGATAAAGCTGAAAATAATGTGTGTGTGTGTGTGTGTGTGTGTGTGTGTGTATATTAGTACATTTGGAAAGGGAGCCACAGATCAATTTTAAAACTGGGGTCACCCACTTTGTGAAAAACAGCTTCTGTACATGGGTGTAACCTAAATGATATAGTTGTTCAGTGCAAGCTGTGAGGGCTTCTGAACTGAATATAACACAGACATACATTTCTACTGATGCCTCTCTGACCAGAATGGAACAAGGTTAAAAAACTGATATGGCAGTTTATTGTCAAATACTCCATGCTAGGCAGACCAAGATCAGACCGAGTTACTTTTTGTGTCCTAATAATGTGTTGATGTTTTTTTCCTGTTTTACAAAACTCAGTTGATTTATCAAAATTAGTAAGCAGCATTTTAAACTAGGGTAAAAATCAAATCACTGTGACACCAAAGCTCAATATAACACAGACTTTTATATTTCTATTGATGCCACTTTGACCTACACAGGAACCGGTTCTGGGCTTGTGCTAAAAATGTAATATGGCAAAATATTATCACATACTCTATACCAGTATATGCTTTAATATGGATTTTACATTTATACAGCCCCAAATGCTGTGACAGCGGTTGTAAAATACACCTGTGGTAATATCATCCATTGCACAGCTCACAAATATCTCAAAGGTTGCAGTAAGAGCCACAAATGTTCGTCATGACAGAAGGAGGAATGGACTGAGTTTGGGGGGAGGGATGGACATTGATAAGATTCTATTGATACCAAATCCATTATCAATTCTACTCATCAAACTCATGTGGATTTTCTTTGTGGGCAAAACTAGGCCTTCTTAGGTTTTAAGGGGCAACAATGTCAAACACGTGGCAGTCAAGATATTTAATGCCATGCTGTTTAGATGAATGCTTGTGCAAGCTGCTGGTTTTGGCCCAGAACCAGCAGCTGGTTTTTTTGCAGAACAAAGTCGGAGGAGTGGATAAGGAAATTGCTATGCAAAAAGACCAATGATATCTACTCCTCTAGGGAATTTTCACCAATCCTCAGCTGGAAATAGTTTTTGATTCCCATCCCTGTTCGGGGGTCAAAGGTCCAAGGTCAAGGTCATGGGTCCTGGATGTTAACTGCTTCTGAATGTGACATGTCTTGAAAGCTTTTAAGGTCTCCTGTCAAACTCAAAGATGAATTGATAATATTTTGGAGCCTACAGGTCAAAGGTCGCCAGGTGTCATGCTCACCACCTTTCAAAAATGAAGGAGTTTCTGTCAGATTCTGCATAAAAATCATCTTTGACTAAAGCACGAACTGGGACAATGTTGGCCAATTTCCTCTCTGACTTGATGATAATTTGTTTAAATTCTAAAGAAAGCGGTGATAGGCCAAGGTCATTGGGTCTCATGTTCATCCCTTTTTAAAGGTTTCTATAAATCTCTTAGCCTAAATACCTCTGGCTCTCTTCCTTCCTCTGTATCTTCAGCATTTGGTCATTGTATACTTAATGGATGACCAAAACCACCAGGAGATATTTTTACTTTACTTTACTGCTTCTCTTCTCTCTGTCTCTTTCTCTCTCGTACGTGCTCATGATTCAAATAAACCTTGGCAGCAAATATACCTGTGTGGCCTGCCAGAGTACCATTGCTACGTGGGAAACAATACAGTACCTTAATTCAAGTGCAGAATGTTTCCTCCTTAAGCTCAACACAGTGGAAGTCTAAATTATCATAAATTGGACTTGAGTGCTGCTAAAGTGCTATAGGAAATACTGTATCACATTAAACATGCACAGCACATGGGGGGTGTTGAAACTCACTGACTGGAGGAAGGCAAATGCATTCAGTTTTTGAATATTACACATAAAGTAACAAGCAGAGCAATTATATGTACAAACTTCTCTTGGCAGTGCTTTTGTGTTATGACTGTCAGCTCACAAACGTCCCCATGTTAAAACTCCCTTAGGGAATTGCTCTGAGAATAAAGACGTGTTATAATGAATGTAAGGTAACTCTATTTTTCTTTTTCTAAACACTGATGGTCTCAACCTGCCGGTGACCTTCACACTACACAGTCAGTCAAAAAAAGAAAAAACAGATCCATATTGAAGTTTTCACACGAAAGGCAGCCAGTGATAGATCTGCGCTGTTCAGAATGTGAATTAAGCCACAGCAGAGAGACTGGCGGAAAAATAGTGACGAGATTAAGAGGAGATTTTTCTGAGATGAAACAGAGGATTGTGCTTCTGCTAATTGTCTCCCTCAGGGAAAGAGTCAGCCTTTTTCTGCTCAAAATTGTACAAATCCTGTGACTTTCTCTGTGTGTTCAGACTTGGGATTGAGGGATGTTCTAATGATATCATGCCATAAAACAAACAGTTATATCTGGCTGCTCAAACTGTCACTGCAATACTAACATGGAGTCTAAAATGTCACATTTGTCAGCTTCACTTACTTTATCCTTAACAGTTCTTCACTTTGCTCAGAATTCCAAGTTAGCATTATGATCTGGTGCAGAAGGTTGTGCATATGCCTCACAGTGAGAAGGTTGCCGGTTGCATCCCTGTGTTAGTCAGGGCCTTTCTGTGGGGTTTGCATATTCTCCCTGTGTATGCATGGTTCTCTTTGGGCACTCCGGCAAACTCCCACGGACCAAATACATAATCAGTTGGTTGATTGGTGACTCCAAGGCATGAGTGTGAGCGTGAATGGTCGTCTGTCTCTATGTGGCCCTGTGGTCGGCTGGCAATCTCACTGCAGTGCTGGGCTATGTGAACCAAAACTCAGCCTCAGACACTTTTTTAAGTGATAATATACACTGAATGTGTTTAATTTTCTTCCCGTTTTATACAATTTAGGAACATTATTGAAGATATCACACAACATTTGCTTTTAACAATGGTTAAAATCAAATGATATTGATACCTTTTTGGTACCATGGCAACAAAAACAGAAGGCCAAGATGGCCAATGCTAGGCCTTTCTCGGTTGTTAATAAAAACAACATACAGACAAACTCATATATTGAAAGAAAAGATGCCACATCTCAAGGGGCTAACCTCCATTTTATATTCAACAGAGACATATATGATGAGGAGAGATTAATGATCTGGGTGTCCATAAGTTTGTTGCACTCATAAATTCTTAATTTTAGTCCCTTTGTCTCTGCCTGAATTGATACGTCTCTGTATGCATGTATGGGTACATATGTGTATATGCATATTTATATATGAATACATGTATATTTGCATATGTGTATCTACAAAATGAGGAGTATGGCTCCAGTCTAGTCTATTGTTAAAGTGCCTTGAGATAACACTAGTTATAATTGATTGATTGGTTGATTTACATTTAAATTGTATTTTAAAGGAAAATGTTTACACATCAAAGACATTTTTGTATTTAATTAACAGCACACTGTGTGTTTTGAAGTGTGAACACACTGCATGAGCGAAATAGTGGGTGTTTTTAATGTGGGGGGAATTTTTGAGGATATTTACCAATCAGACAGGGTTTAGCCTTACTGCTCCAGTTAGTGTCCTGCCTACGTGAAGGACCTGAATGTGAAGAAGAGTAAAAAGTAGAGAAAATGCCCAATCTGCTCATTCAGGTGTGGAATTTTGCACAAATGGCATGTCAATCCAGAATATGTGAGTTTTTTTGTTTCTATTTCTCGATGAAAAATGCAGCAGTAATGTTATATATATAAAACTGCTCTCAAGTGTGGCACAAATGACTGTATTAAGCGAAAAATGTCGGGAGAGTAAGTGTGATTTCATAAATAGTTTTTTCTCTTCAAAGCCAAGGGGACAACATTGATAAAACAGTGTAAGATGTGGGTCAAACATGATCAACATTTTTAGCAGTCTTGAACAGAATATATTTTAATCAGAAATATGAAATTGAACAACATATTTATTTAGAGCAAGTTTGGAAGTAACTGTAAAAGCACTGACAAATGAATTTATCCTCTGTCCACTGATCAGTGTTACATTAAAGTAATGGGAGGAGGGGTCGGACAGGTCTTAACATGCATAACAGCTGTTGCAGTGCATTGCAGGATTTGTAGTAAAAGTGGAAGAAGTGCTATTTGATGTAATCAGTTTTGTTTCATTTAGTATGTTTATTCCTCTTGTCATTCCTTGTTCAAACCTCTTTTTCCTCTTGTTTCTTGTCAGTCCTGTTTTATTTTGAAGTCTCTCCTTGTCCCTCTCTGTGTGAGTCCCTGATTGTGATTCCCTTCACCTGTGTGATTGTCTCACCTGTGTCTGATTACCCCTGTGTGTAGAAAGTCTGTGTGTCTGCTCTTCTGTGTCAGTTCATTCCTGCTGTTCACCCTGCTTGTGTCTTGCTGTTCTCCTGTGTGAATCGTGCCTGTGAACCCTACGTGTTACCCTGCATGACTCTACACCACTGTTTCCTCGTGTACTCCAGTGTTCAAAGTTCACTTGTGTCTTGATTTTTTTTTTTAAAGGGTATGTTTTTGTTTTTTGAGACTTTTTTACTTTAAATAAATATTTTTTCTGCATATGAGTCCTGTCCCTCGTTTTTTTTGTAGTTTAGTCTTTTCCACTCATGACATTGCGGGCTGAGTTTGGGCTTGAGTTTGACACGTGTGGCCTTTGGGAACAGTATTCAGATGTAGAAAGGCGTGTTCATTGTGTGTTTTTTTTTTCTTTTTTGATAAAGTTCTTTGAGCTTTAAATTCTGTTTTGAATTTTTGTTTTATATCTATAGTCATACAAGTTATAATACATTCATTTGACATCATTGCAGCATAAATACTCTGATAGCCGAGGTTTTTCTGAAGTATAAATATGTCTTCATCTTGACTGTGCTTGCAAGAGTTGAGGTTTTACATGCACTATCACAAAAGAAGTCCAGTCACAAGGATTAAAGGCTTTCTGACATATTCAAGGTAATATAAGTTATTAACTAACAACAGGTTTGACATATAAGGTTTGTCATTTTTAGATTAAATCAGACTATTCACTGCAAAAAAAACCCTCTTTTTATTGTGCCATAAATGTAGCCAACAAAGATGGGAGAACATGTAAGTGTAGCTGGTGGCAAAGCAGCCTGACCAATCAGCTCTCCTCTTACATCTGTCCCTGATTGGTGGAGCAGGTGAGGTCAGCTGTGTCTAATTAAGTCCAGTCAGCTCAGGTGTGCATGTCTCTGCTCCCAGAGCTCAGAGGGATGATGGCAGACATGAGAGATTTCAACATGGACAATCCCTCCACTTCTCTGTGAAAGCAGGTACTCTTAGTAATTGCTCCAAAATCCTTCTTGTTCCATTGTATTTTGGTGACAGCTTGTCGATGATCCCAGAGGTTTCCTCCTTTAGCTGCAGGCGTTTATGATCCACACTACTCTTCCATGTCGAGGGTTTGGCGCTGAATTCTGTGGAGGTCAAATAAAGCCCTCAGTCAGTGGAACGCTGGCAGTTTATTTCTGGTGAATGTAAGACTTAACGGTCCAGGGAGAGATTTTTTTCTTTTTTAGACAGAAATATCACCAGAAGAAAGGCAAACCATGGAAAAAGAGCTGTGGTTTAAACAGGGAGGCGAGCGTCTACATAAAACATGGCTGCCATTTTCTCCCTTTGATGTGAACACAGCTCAGAGTGTGGATTAATAAAGAGGAGGATTTGTTGTCTGTTTCTGTTAAACCACAACAAAACAGTGGTGTTTTGTTGTGTTGTTTCCCACAGCTCTGCACAAGGACAGCTCAGTCTGAACAAATAAAGTAGATATTTATTGTCGGACTGTGTCACGCTACGGAGATTATACTGCAAGGTCACCAGCTGGCAGACGCTCGGTCAGGAGAGGTTAAATATGACTCGAGGTCATGCAAATACTAACAGTAAAATGAGGATTGAAAACTGAGTTTTAAGATGTATTCAATAGATTTTTTTAATGCATATGCAGTAAAATGATGCAGAGCAAGACAATTTGATTTTTTAATAATGGAATTCATGTTGATTTTAATATAGATGCCAGGCCTAATGCTTTGTAAAAGATCGCTCAGTGTAAGAACCACTGACAGTAAAATGCTTATTGACCTCAATGTATAGCTGCATAGATGGGAATTTAATAAAAAATATGCACTCTTGTTATCATCCAGGCCTGTTCAAAAATGAGGAATGATCAGGCACACGGCGAGTGTATTAGGATCATGAGGACACGGAAACTGATTGTGCCTTTAATATATATATTTTTTTTATCTTTATTAGGGGTGTAATGGTTAATAAAGTTTTGGTTTCTGACTGGTTAATTTCCAGTTAAGTATGTTTTTGTTAGGGGTGAGAATCACCAGTTGCTTGATATTAAAACAATATTTGAGTCCCACTATGATTTTATTGCAGTTTCTAATATTTTATGATATGCTGAGTAATGGGATACTTAACATTGCAATATACTGTATGACCTTTTCTTGACTGCATGTACGTCTATAAAGAGGGAAGAAATCGGCTGCTTTAGTCACGGGGGAGAGGGAAAAATCAGATCGCTGCAGGCTTTGTTGTCTTGAAGTACTCTTTCACTTCATAGAGGTACACTGGCTACGTTTATATGCAGTCAATATTCGGGTTAAGATCAATATTCCGGTTTCTGAAACATTCGGAATAACCCAGTTTACATGCTTGAGCAAACAGGGTTATTCCTCTATGCATAGTATCCCGAACAAAACAGCGACGCATGGAGAACGTCATCACGCATGGAGAACGTCATGACGCAATGCGCGTCAATTTCGCTTCTTCTTCCTGTATTCAATTGCAACGAGAACAACAGCAGCAGCACAGTGAATAATGAACGGCAACAGTAACAGTCGGCTTCGTTTGCGCTTTGGTGCTGGTACTGACCCACCACCAGTACTTGACACTATTCTTTGTCAGTTTCTTCATTAATGGAAGACGAGAACGTGAAGAATTAGGAAATCGAGCCAGGGCTGTGCCATGTTACAACAAGTGCTTCCTGTACTCAAAAGACCAAGATTTCTTGCGAAAAGGACATGCGCAGTACACAACTTAATGTTCCTTTCGATGAGGATATCCCGATCGGCGTATACATGACCAACTAGTCTGGTTAGAAAAGGAGTAACCCAGGGGTGACTTTTGGGTTTTTAAAAAACGGAATATGAGCACATTACGGTTTTTCAAAAGGTTTTTTGGTGTTTACATGGCTGCACGCAACGGGGTTATTGCTAATATTATGAAAGGTTTAATGACTGCATGTAAACATAGCCACTGTGATGTGATGAAAACTGGTAAAACACTCCAAAATAGCCCCTTTAAAGATAATAAGCATCAAAACTGATTGGTTTAAATTATGTTAAAACCAAAAAAAAATGCCTGGATGGTGTGTCCTTTAAATGGCAATACGTGGACATGCCCCCATTGCTGTGCACTTTTTGACAGCGTGGTCTACATTTTTAAAACAGTCTTCAAGCGTCCTGACAGATACCTTCTCTTAAAGATTTTTTTTACTTAAGATAAAGAATTTACTCAGTATATATTTAGTATTTTGTTCAATATTGTGTTAAAAAATATTAAAGTTAATTTAACTGTAAATGCTGAGTAAATAGGCTCTGTTTCAAGCATAACAGCAGCAGTGACACATGCAGGGGACACACTCCATATGTGCAGTGATCAGCTCTGACTACTGATGGGGTAAGTCTGAGATAGATCATAAAAAACAGAGATGGCAAAATAACATGTTCTCAGTCTTTACCTTAAACCACACATCCTTTGATACTTGTGTGCACACTGCTAAAAATTGCAAAGATTTGCACATTTACATTTTTTTTAACCTAAATTCAATTTAATGCACTACAAAGATAAAATATTTAATATTCAAATTGATAAATGTCATTGTTTTGTTTCAAATACTTACTCATTTTGAATTTGATGCCTGCAACATGCCCAAAGAAGCTGGGACAGGGACAGGTTTACTAGTGTGCTACATCACCTTCACTTTTAACAACATTTAATAAGTATTTGGGAACTGAAGACACTGATTACTGAAGCTTTGTAGGTGGAATTCTTTCCCATTCTTGCTTGATGTACGACTTTGGAGGTTCAACAGTCTGAGTTCTCCGGTGATGTGTTATGTGCTTCATAATGATCCACACATTTTGCTGCATTTCTGGGTTTTGTCGACATTTGACTTTGGACTTGCCTGTTTTAACTTGCACTTGTATATGTAGCCACGAACTGTGTTTACTGACAATCATTTTCCAAAGTGTTTCCTCAGTTCTGGTTTTCAACCTTGTAGCTTTTTCCAAAGTGTTTCCAAAGGGATTAATAAAGTACTATCTAATCTAATTTTATCTAATCTAATCTAATCTACTTGCTAAACAAAAAATGTTTAATCAAAAAGTTGATCAGTTCAAACATTAATTATCTTGTCTTTGTTGTGTTGTCTTGAATATGGGTTTAAAAGGATTTGCAATTCGCTGTCATTCATGGTTTGTACAATGTCCCAACTTCAATGGAATTGGGGTTAGTTCAGCCTTGATCCTGTCACTTATTTTAATATGGTTTATCTGACGCAACGTTCATTGTTTTGTCAATATTCCTTTTTACGTCTCACCAACACCGTGTTTAGTGTGATGTTGCGGACTGGAGTGGCAGAGTGCTCACAGGATTGCCAATTTTGAGTGCCTGCTGCTGGTCAACACACACACATACACAATAATCTAAGATGAGAGATGAAAGAGTGAATTTGTGTGTTTGTGTGGGATGAAAGAAGGAGTGTGTGTACGTGCTGGTGTGCGTGCGTGATGGAGAGAAAGAAAGCGAAAGAACATCAATCTTGCCCAACATGATTTGCTGACTGGATGAAAGCACTCCATCTGTCTTATGCTGTTTATTGAGGGAAAATTGGTCGAATTTAGCACGGTGGCTCCACAAAAAGAGAGAGAAAAAGATAAGATTAGAAGATGTCCTTGAGCACACCTGTGGTGAGGCGAGATATTAGAGCAATTTGAGGAAATCAAGAGAAAAGACAAGAAATCTTACATGGAATCCATTATTACCACCTACCGAGTGGTCTGAGGTGTTTGGACAGAGGGACGATTTTCTATTTTCGTAGCTCTTCTGCTGCAGCACACCAGCTTCAGAACAATAACAAGAGGTTTAAGTGCTGATTTTCTGCTTTTAGGGGTGCTGGAGGTTTTCACAAAACTCTTTTTAGACGCAGTCCTCTGTTTTTAACTCGCACAGCAGGACAGAGACAAAGTTTAGATCAAGACTATGCTCACTGAATACAGAGCCATTTATTCCAAACCTACGCTGTGAAAACAAAGCCAAAATCAACAAAAAAATCATCCAAAAACTGACACACTACGCTGCATTATTGACCCCAATCCTGTTCTGAAAGCTTTGCCCGTAAACATACCAACCAAGCAACAATTACCCCGTTACTTTTCTCTCTGGGTAAAGTTAAGTGCAAGTAAGGTCATGTTTTCAAAATGAGTCTTGCTGAACTTATTGGATTTTGCAGCGTCAGCGCTCTTAGAAGAATTAACAAGACAAAAGGTTGTGCCCTGCCAAAGCCCTGATCTGTGCCCACTGTTTGCCCTCAGTCGTGCGTGTCAGCTCGTGACTGCTAAACGGCGAGCTCACAAGGATTTCCACCCCTGAAGCATTTACTGAGCTTTCTGAGATTTTCCCCTCCTCTCAAACTGAGGTCAGATAAAGACAGAGCTTGATGCCTCAGTAGTTCGGTACAAAAAGACATGCTCTATATTTACAGGGCACATAATGTCCAATAGGATGGACAGCTTTGGATCATAATGGATTAATTAGCTGATTAACCTGAGAGTGAAAATGCAAAACAAAAAACTATCAACTCCTGCTCTCCAATATCCTGACTTGAAATTATTCAGACAATTTTTCAGTGATTTCGAAATCCTGCGAGTCTTGGTAGAGCCAGAGTGCACTCACTCCTGTGGTTGTTATATAGCCCTTTTTGAGTTTTTTTTAATGTCCTTTATTGTGCTTTTCTTGTCCTCTCTGTGTGATACAGTACTTCTATGCACAAGACAAATAGTCTTCAGCATTGAGACTTCTCCCTCTCCCCTCAGATAGATCTACCAGTGGGATGTCCTACCATTTTTCGTCTGAAAAGAAGGTGTTTGAACGTTTTTTTTGACTATGATCATCCTGTTATACGTTTGTAAATGTGAGCATCATTTTCTGGTTTTAGAAACAAGGAAAATACTTTAACTGTTTCAGGAAACATGATTTAACTAATGAGATCGTCAAAAGACAGTGGGACAGATAGAAAGATAGATATTAGATGGATAAATAGATCGAGCTTTATTTCATTAAGGGCTGCAGCTAAGGATAACTGCAGTAATCAATTCATCAGACAATTATTTTTCGATTCCTCAATGAATCAATTAAATTTTTACCCCAAAAACAGCAAACAAATATTCCTGACTGTCCCGAAGATGTTAAATTAATAAGAGATTATATTCTAACAATCAATTGAAAACCCTAAACGTGTGCAATCATTGTTATAATAAACAGATTGTTTGAGCCAGCCCTGGATAAACAGACAAATAAATCAGGCCTTTACAAATGAGTGTAACTGATTTTTGCTTCAGGCGTCCTCATTCACAGACACAAAGACTCAATACTAATGACAATGCTGATCTTAAGCAAATGCTTAATAACAGCAGGATAAGTTACTTTTAGAGTCTGCAGTAACTTAATCATCACCCCTGACATCAAGGAAAAAAACAAATATGAAATGCAAGCTTTTTCTGTTTTACACCTTTATGTGGTGAAGCCTTAGCCTTTAAAGTTTATAATGATTTGATGACAGACTGATTTTAATCACCCCCTGATTGGTCGGACTGTTCATCAGCTTGTTAAATCTTGTCATGCACACAAACACAGAGCCACTTGGCCAGTGCCTGCAGCATGCAGCACACACATTTTTCATTTCTTCTGCTTGTGTTTTGACAAACATCTAAGACACACAGTGGGGGAAATGTTGTGGGTTTAGAGAGTTTGAAAGAAGACAGCTACAGTTTTTATAATGTTACATCTCGTACATGAAACAAAACTTTGTTCCTGTTGGAGTTTAAATACAGGAAAGTAACACCTATAACGTGTGCAGTGGATTATACATCTTTGTCTATTTAAACTTTGGCCTTCAAATGTAATTAATTTTATTAAGAGTTGATCCCAAAATGGCACCAAGCATGGCCGCCTTGGCACAAGGCTCTCTAGGAGTTTGTCTGTTTTGTTGATTTTCTGTTTCTTGGACACTCCAATCCAATCACTTTCAGCAGAGACGACCTGTTATCTACCAGACAGTCCTCTCTGGACATCTTTCCCATTTTTTACTTGAACCCAGAGAGTTTTCTGAAATTTAGGTCAGAGGTGCTGCAGCTCTGTACGGGATGTGGACGACGCGCAGGAGAGAAAAACAGGACGGACTGCTCTTCAAGCTACGACAGCACGGACGCCGAACACCTCTCCCATCCATCCACCGGGCAAATGTCCGCCCCCTGCCCAGCAAAATGGACAAGCTGCTTCTTCTCAATGGAACCAATAAGGACTTTGCATGGTCTGCTGCCCTTTGCTTCACCGAAACCTGGCTCAGTAAAGCTGTACCTCACGCCACATTACATCTACCAGGCTTCTCTCTGCACCGACTGTCTTTTGAAGCTCTCAGGAAAAACAAAGGGTGGAGAAAACTGCTTCTACATAAACGGAGGTTGCTGCAGATCTGTCACAGATCTGTCACAACACTGCAGCCTGAATCTTGGAGTCTTTTATCATAAACTGTTAGCTGTTTTATTTACCGCTGGACTTTTCCTCCTTCATAGATAGTCATGGAGGACTTTAAAAGAGCAAGATTAAACCACAAAGTCCCCAAAATACAAACAGCATATCAGTTGGCCCATCAGAGACAGCAACACACTGGACCACTGCTATACAGTCATCAAAGGAGCATACCAGTCTGTTCCCTGGTCACCTTTGGGACACAATGACCACTGCTTGGTCCATCTCATCTCCACATACAGGCAGAAACTAAAATCTGAAAAGCTGATGGTGAAGACTTTGTGGAAATGGACCAAAGCAGGAGCTATAGGCCTGTTTTGACTGTACAGAGTGTATTTGAAACTGCCAATAACAACCTGGATGCCCTGACAGACTTAACAACAAGCCGTGGTTCACCGCCAGACTGGGACAGCTCTGCCAGGCAAAGGAGGATGCCTACAGGAGTGGGGATGGGGTCCTGTCCAGGCAGGTCAGAAACACAATTAACCAGGAGCTAAGAGGAGCTACTCTGAGAAGCTGAAAGAACATTTTTTAGCAAACGACCTGCTTCAGTGTGGAGAGGTCTGAGGGATATCACCAATTGCAGTAGACACCCCCTCCCATGGTGTCAAGGCAAACCAGGACCTGGCTAACGACCTCAGCACTTTACTATAGATTTGAGAGGGAAACCTTCTCACCCCTCACCCATTCCAGGAATTATCCAACAACTCCCATCGCATCACTGACCGAACCCCAACCTGCCCCCTCTGTCTCATTCACAGTGTGTGAAGAGGAGCTGAGAACGCTGTTCCAGGGACAGAAAATCAGGAAAGCACCGGGCCCAGACAGAGCGTCACCCTCCTGTCTTAAAGCCTGTGCTGAACAGCAGGCTCCAGTCTTCACCAGGACTTTCAACGGCTCCTTGGAGCAGTGTTAAGTCCCCTCCAGCTTCAAATGCTCCACTGTCATCCCGGTACCCAAGAAACCCTTCATCACAGGACTGAACGACTACAGATTGGTGGCTCCGACACATGTGGTCACTAAGTCCTTCAAAAGACTGGTGTTAAGCCACCTGAGGACTGTAACAAGACCCCTGCTGGACCCTCCGCAGTTTGCTTACTGGGCAAACAGGTCTGTAGATGAAACAGTCAATCTGGGATTGCACAACATCCTGCAACATCTTGACGACCCAGGGAGTTATACAAAGATCCTGTATGTGGACTTCAGTTCAGCGTTTAACAAAATATCCCTGAAATTTTGTCCTTTAAACTGCCCCACCCCAATGTGTCTCTAGATAGGAGTCAGCAGGTGAGGGTGGGAGATGCCACCTTTATAACCTGGACTATCAGCAGTGGTGCCCCCCAAGGGTGTGTCCTGTCCCCACTGCTCTTCTCCCTCTATACTACGACTGCACATCATCCACCGAGCTGTAAAACTTCTGAAGTTTGCAGATGACACAACAGTCATTGGCCTGATCCAGGGTGGAGATGAGTCTGCATACTGGCAGGAGGTTGAACAGTTGGTGCTTTGGTGCAATCAGAACAACCTGGAGCTGAACATGGTCAAGACTGTGGAGATGACAGTGGACTTCAGGAGACAGCCCTCATCACTGCTCCCCCTCGCCATCAGCAACAGACCTGTATCAGCTGTTGAGTCCTTCAAGTTCGTGGGAAAACCATCTCTTAGGACCTAAGATGGGAAATGATCTACAGAGGATGGATTTCCTGTGACAGCTGAGGAGACACAGTCTGCCTCAGGAGCTGCTCATCCAGTTCTACACTTGCTGTGACTGAATCTGTCCTGTGTACCTTCATCACTGTGTGGCTCAGAGCAGCCACACAGCAGGACAGTGCACAGTTAAGACTGATAAACGGATCAACAGAGCCCCCTTCCATCCAGGAACTGTACTCCTCCAGAACCAGAAAGAGGGCAGGGAACATCAGTAGAGACCCCACTCACCCTGGACATCTGTTCATCCCCCTCCCCTCTGGCAGGCGCAACAGAGCCCTACGCATTAAAATCTCCAGACTCAAAAGCAGCTTCCTTCCTGCAGCCAAATTTGCCTTAAACAGCCAAACTGTTCCACCATGACACAGTGCTTAATGTACAAAAATGTAAATAAATTCCCCTGACTGGACACTTGTTTCCTTGCATTAACTTATTTTAGTCTATTTTTATGTACATCTTACACAAATAGCCGGAATCAAATTCCTTGTATGTTGTGAAGGTACTTGGGCAATAAAGTTGATTCTGATTCTTATCCCGATAAACATATTTCAGTCCCTCATGTCTTTAAGTTTGTGGTGATGGTTTTGCTTCTGTGGCTTTTGATAACCGATGGTGACATACCAGCACACAAATTGTTACAAGGCTGCAGCAAAGATCGGCATTACTCATTCATTGCCACATGAGTTCAAAGTCAGAGTAAAAAGAAGGGGAAAAAAACACTCTTAAAATACTTTCAGTGTTTATCATGTAAGCTCTTCTACTCAACCAACTGTACACTTCACTGTAAATGAAAACGAGAACTTTTTTTTTAACAACAGTGATTGTGAACATTACCTTGCATTCATCAAAGTGAATATATGAACCTGTTTTGAGTTAAGACATTGCCCACTTAGAGCTACCATGATCCTCTTGTCCCAATCAGATAAAGCTTCAAAACTTAAAGCTAATGTTGAACATGGACGCTGCTGGTAATAAAAGTTGATGATAGTATTTTCTCACAAAAACCCAAAGCTTTCTCTTTTTCTGCTGTAGTTCTCTAAGCCTGTGAACTTCCTGGCATGCTCAGCCATGCTAAGTTTAGCGGGATAATTACAGGTTAATAATACTTTATTTGCTTTGCGTGGCAGCTGTTAAGAAAAAAAAAGAAGAGGACGGCATTCTGTGAAGAGTTTGTCCAAGTGATCACAGACCCAGCAAATGTTCGGCAGGCTATCTCTTGCTGTGCTGCACTCTGTTGGGATTTTGCCCTGGCAAAGTTTCTCCGCTCAGTTTCTTTGTGTGGTTTGTGCTGCTTAAGCATGTTTACACTGCAGTCGACATGCTGATGATGGGCTGTGTTCACTATGTGCGCAGACTGGATTATAATTCCTCTTGGCATCATTTTACGCTCGGTTTCAGGCAGCTGGACCAGAGCGACCGGCCACGCTGTCAGTCAGACTGAAGAGGGGGGAAATTTATTTTGTGTCCTGACTTTAAAGTTGTGCTGAATGTGTGACAGCAATCATCTCTGGAAGTTAGTTCAAATGAGGAGGAGATGTCATAAAGCTCACACCAGATGGCAGCGAGCCACGGCCCCAGCAGACAGAATGTTGAGGAGTGACACAGTTGTGTGCCTCTTTGAAGTGAGAGAAGTTTTTTTCTTCAGTGTAATGAATCTATAAAAGCCCTAAAAGGATATTAATATGCATATTGCTTGTACTGTTTTACTGAGATAACAGGTGAACTTTGACCGTAGTCACAACATTGCAACATATTTACCTCATAAACAAAGGATAATGGTGCTTGACAACAAAGGTGGCTTTTGTCATTTTCAAATGACCTTGAGAAATTACAATATCGCAGGAAAACCAGCGTTCTTATTCTAAAATGAAGAGGGAAATAAGCCAGGACCTTGATTATACATCTAGAGATGCCTTATCACGGGAAAATTACAATATCTGCATGTGTGCCCCGTTAAGAGTCACAAACTGAATCTATCTATGCCAGACATCAGTATTCCTCAAAAAAGTTTGGAAATGTTATTTTGCTCTATTATTTCTCCTCTTTAGTAATACCAATTTATTATTGTATCACTGGAAAGCCCGATCAATTACCTTTAAAATGAGGCACAAGTTGTAAAGATTGTGTATTCGTAGAATGAGCAACACAGCTAAACATGTGGGAAGCGCCTACAAAAATGTGCCAAAATCCCCTCTTCCCCTACAGCTCCTGAGTAAGGCAAGGGGTGAGGAACTGGTCCTCTTGAAGTGTTGGGAAATGGTACCAGAACATACTGCTGCCACTCTGCGTACTGAAACACAAGCCTCTGAATTGCAGTTTTTTTGGCACATTTCTTTTGGCATAGCCCACATGTTTAGCTGTGTTTTCATCCATGCATCCTACAAGTTGTACTTTGTTGTAAAGATAACTAATCAAGCTTTCTAGGGATATTAAATAAAACACCAACTGGTGTTATTATATGGGAGAAATAATCCACCAGATTGAGGTCTTAAAACTCAAAAGAGCCACCGATTCTCAAAACCCTTAGAGGTGAAGTGCTGTCTAAGTGTTCACCTTAAGGGGTGCTTTTTAAGGATGTTTGGTCCATCACATCAGTTTGAGTATTAAATAACCCTGAAGACTTTTTCACTTTTGAAATACATCCCTGAAAATGTATTTTTTAAAGTTATAATGAACACGACCTTTGACCTCCAAATTCACAGTTGTATTTGTGCAAAGATTAAGGACACAATCCCTAGAAATGTTCTTGAAATATCATGTTAAGAAGGAAGGGATGAAAATGATGTGAAAGTGGACTTTTGTGCTAGAGCTGGGCAGTAAACCAGTGCCTTCACCAGTATTTTTGTGCCACACGATGGTTTTAACGTCATAGTCATCATCAGTTTAAACTCACTTGTTTTTGTTCTCACAGGAGGATAAACCAAAGCCACGCTGACGGGTTGCAGCCACAAACTACCAGTGATGGGTTCAGGTAAATCAAAATAGTGTGAGACACAAACATGCATGCACACCCTCTCAAATAAATGGGACAGCACTGCGTCATCCCCATGTGTACTGCAGTGTGAGTTTATAATGAGCAGTTACTGCACAGCAATGTGGTAACGTGCTCCCTTCCCTGTAAGTTTAAAGAGGTGATATTGTCTTGAATTGAATTCATATATCAGATTTCCATGACAGGCTCAGCACAATAGTGAGCCTGCTCTCCTTGCAGTGAATCTCTTTGACGTCTGTTTCTGTCACAGGCTGTCTACTGAAACACTAACAGCCTGTGACAGCACTGTTTTGTCCAATGCCGCAGGGATGTTTTTGTCTCTTTTCAATTTATCATCCTGCTTAAAATATGTTTTTAAACCCATGATTCGCTTGATAACATCAAAGATGGTATAAAATAGCTGTCTGAGGCTTTGAGCACATTATAGAAGCCCCTGAAAACAAAGCAGCCCCTAACTTATGCAAAACTGGAGCATGAAAAGCTCCATCAATGATAAACATGTGACTTCTGATAAATTTCTTCCAATATAAGCCCTGAGTAGCAATTGCAGGTAAGTGCTTTTATTTTGACCGGCTAAACCAGTAATTTCTTGCTTTCAGCTTAACACAGCTCACAAGCGAAAGGAACCTTTCATTCAGTTACAGCTACAGCATTAAGAAATGAGCTCACAGAGACGTACAGAAACAGATCTCTGTAGGTCGAGTCCTATATCACAGGCTTGCTTCAGGGGGAGACAGGGTTGTAGTGCTTGAAAATGCATTTAAATGAATGATCCCGTTCAATTTAGTTGTGCTGCAATGTAATACTGTTGCGTTAAAGAGAAAAGAAAGAAAAATAACTTGTCATCAAAGTTATATTGCCCATCAGTAATTTGGGTAAAGTTTAAAGAAAAGGTTCTTTAGGTGCTGTGTTTACAACAATGGCCTTTAGGGGGCGGGGGAATTTACGTCTGTACAGATGTGCTGACGGACATCCCAAAAACATAATGACTCAACACTGGCTGATGCAGCGAAGAAGCAAAAACATGGCACACAAACCCTCTCAGGCTTTTATTTTTATACTTTGCCGTCATGTCCTTGACATTAAATACCAGGATTTGTTAGCTGTTATCGTGAGCATGATATCTCAGGAATGCTCTGAGGTATTTATAATTTTTTTTTTTTACAAATAATAACTGACTCTTCGGTGAACTTTATAGATTTTCGAGTTCTAAGGTCTGCGCCATAGAGCCTCAAGTGCATCCTTTCCTTTTGAACGTAATGTCTCAAAAGCACTTTGAGGAACTTCTTATGGTCATCCCTTGCTTGCAAGTCTGATACCTCAAGAGCACCTTTTAAGGATTTTAGTCAAACTTTCTGCAAATATGAATCCATCAAACCACTAATCAGTAGTTTGATTTATGTATTAAAGCATTAAGTACTGCCTGAACATCAAAAAGGACATTTGCCAAAGCTTTCAAAAATGTGATCCATCATAAAAAAGCTTTTACAATCTGTCAGCAGCCTGCCCTTGTTGACCTGTGTACTGTGGAACAACGTATGTCACTGTGAGTGCTGTGGCTTGCACTACACATACTCAAGCACAAATGTTGTGTTTGGTATCAGAGAGTGTTTTCAATGGAGCTATTATCTCTGCAACAGAGATTGTGTTTTTGCCAACATTTGTTTGTCTGTTTGTTAGTTTGTGAACAAGATAACTCAAGTTATGAATGGATTGCGATTACAGTTTCAGGAAATGTTGGCCATGGCACAAGAGAGAAGTGACACGATTTTGGTGGTGACCTGCACCGAATGCAGATTCAAGTATTTTTTCAAAGATTTGTCAGCAGTGCAAGATCAGGCAGTTTTCCACATTTTTGACAATAACCTGACTGACGGTGTTGGACATGCCTTGGCAGAAGTTTGTGCTGTCAAAGCTCTTCTCCTTTGTTTGTTATTTTGTAAACAGGATACCTCAGAAAATGAATGGATTTTAATTAAATGTTACTTATGGCAGAAGGAAGTTGAATAGGTTATTAGATCTGTTGTGATCTGAATCCATACACAGCAAAGACGCAGAAATGTAAATCTTGTTAAATCAATGTTTCTGGTCAGATATCCAATGGCATAATCGGACAGTTTCTCTCATACCAGGAATCAGTTCTGCTTTGTGTTTTCTCCTCACCTGCTTTCACTGTTCTCTGATGCCTGTGTGTACAACTGCTGTGATGTAATCATGACATCTGCTCAAAAATTGTTCCATAAAAAAGAAGAACCTTAATATTGGTTTAGTGCCATTCTCCAGCAGAGCATAATGACTCTAGCCTCTATTTTTGTGTCTTTCTTGCAAGTTTTCAAGTAGGCCACATGAGTTCAAAGTCAGAGTAAAAAGAAGGGAAAAAAAAAAACCACTTTCAAAATACTTTCAGTGTTTATCCAGTAAGCTCTTCTACTCAACCAACTGTACACTTCACTGAGGGCAAAGGTGCTTTCACACTGCAAGTGTTCGGCACTTCTGCATCCTTTGGCACAATCCAATACCATCAAAAATGAGAAATGAGATGTAAACACATTCATGTGTCCTTGAGTCTAGTGCCCAAGCATCCACAAATGTTTAGCAGCTCTTACTTTGAACCACTGATAGGTTTTCACTCATAACCTTGGCCAAACATTTAATCATCATCTGAGGAGGAGAGGTTCAGGACTGACAAAGCCCCATCTGTTCTTCAGCTCCTTGAAGGATATACCTTGTCGTAAAACATCTATCTTTTCAAAGCACATTGAAGCAAAAAGTAGTTGTAGGCCTTAAAAGTTGGAAAGGCCAAAGCAAAAGAGAGACCAACTAGAAAAATACACTGTTCATCGTCTTTAACTTAAGTGCACATGTTTGAAATACTTTAATAAATGTGTTAGAAAGTACAACACTCTCACAAATGGCTGTACATCTAGTTGACTTTTAAAGGGAGGACATTTCTCTCCATGAATCCCTGCACATAATACGGAAGAAATCAAGCTCCATTTCTGGTGATAACTCTGGCTGTGTGTAAACAGAGAAACAGGTACATCTGCACATTTCTGTTTAGTTTGCCACAATGTGCAAGAATTAATATGTAATATATAAGTCCACCAAATAACAGAAAAGGAAGCAACAATGGCAGCCATTTAAATATCTTGTTTGTGGAAAAACTTCACTTCAACTGGATGTTTTACATTATTTTTAGTGTGTGCACATCCAGACAGATGTTTACACACAGGTGTAGGATAAAAGAATCATAAGGTGTTTTAACAATAGCCTGTACAATATATAACAGTGTTTTTCTGAACTATTAAACAGATTTTTACACAGTTTTTAAAGATTGTGTTAACAATGCATGATAGGGCAGTTTTCCATATTTTCGCTAATAACCTTCTATGTTCTCAATGGATTTTGATGACATTTTCAGGCAATGTTGGTCATGGTACAAGGAAGAACTGATTAGATTTTGGAGGCGATCTGAGGTCTTGGATTTTTAAAAAGGATCTGTTAACATTGCAAAATTTTTCAATTTTTTACAATTTTACTAAAATCTGCAAAAGTTATAAATTGATTTTGATTAAATTTTTCGTATTATTTTATAGTTTGTTCAGTGTATATGGGTCATTGCACCAGGATGCGGACATTATTACATTTCAGTGCTGTTTGTCCGGTCTTTTGTCTGTTTGTCTCTGAGCGAATAACTCAAAGGTTTTCAACAGATTTTGATAACATTTTCAGGGACTGTGGGTCATAGCACAATGAAGAAGTGATTGCATTTGGTGAGGTTATAAATATGGAAGAGGATCCAGGAATTTTTTGCAGCATCTCCTAGGGAAGTTTTCCATATTTTCCAGAATGTCATATAGACCTTTGTGGAAGTTTGTATTCTCAAAGCACTTCTTGTCTTATTTTATGATCATCGGGGCCTAAAATCATTAATGTAGTAGAACTTCAGTTAATTACCCAGAACAGTGTTTTAACATTGATCTAATTTAGTTCAATCTTTTTTGATATTTGTGTTATTGAACAGTTTTTAAGTCCTCTACACACTGTTTTCATCTCCTTCTCTTCTTCTTATGTTAACGGACTGACATCAAATCAACCAGCCTTCTCACTGCTCATCGATATGCCTACAATTTGTCCTCTAGAGTTTGCGATAAGAGCTGCATCCTTCACATCCATGTCTTGTTTTCTTAATAACTATGGTCGATTAAAGCACAACAGAACGTTGTTTAGGTAGTTGGCCTATATGAATCAAGTAAATAGCTTGACTATATAATAAGAACACTTTGATAAGTTACTGAATGTAACAGTAGACACAGAGCATGCACTATAAAATGACATGAACTCCTTGTCTAACAGGATGATGGAACAGTTTGATTCTTGCACTTTTAGTAATATGGTAGATTCATCTTGCAGACACGTCTCTCCATTACTTGAATGTGTGTGTGCATGTGTGTTCTCAGTAAACAAGTGTTATGGTCTGTTTCCACCAGCAGCTCAAAGCTTCCCAAGGGACGCTGGAGTGAAGCTGCTTGATGGATTCTCAGACCTCCAAGGAATAACTGAGTCCTCTCTCTTTCCATTATCGAGGCTATTTTATTTTTATTCAGCGACGCAACACAGACTGAAATATTCACACAGCCTCTATCTTTAATAACCTGTCTGCTTTGTCTCTCCATCCCAGAGAAATTGATCATTTGTGCAATCATTTTGCTCCGTTGTGCTCTACCAGCAGGATCACAAACAAACAAACAAACAAGGTTCTTATTTCAGTTACATTGGCCACTTATCTGAAAAACAAAGATAGCACAAAGAGCGTCAATAGGCGCACCGGTTCTTCCTCCTTAATTACACAACTCCATTAGGAGCCAAAATGATCCTAAACAGACGTCTATAAACAAAGACTGTAAATGAATATAGAGAGTGAGGGAGGGAAACGTTGAGATTATTAGAGCTTTACTCATTCAAGCTTCACACTGTGTTTGTGAGAAAAGGCTGCTCTGACTACAAGACAAGCTGTGTAGCTCCATGTCCTTGCATTCATTTCCATAGCTGTCTGTAAATCTTCACAGAGAGGGGGTCGAGCTCGCCTCTTAGCCAAACACGGGGGTTTCATGCTCCTGCATAATTCACTGTCGTGTGCAGTAATCCACAGAGAAGCCCGAGTGAAACCACAAAGCTTTTAACGCTTAGAGAGGCTGGCAGCTAAAGGGTCATTGTGTCACTAATGACTGAGAGGGACGGGATAATAGACCAGGACCAGAAACCAACATTTCTCACAGTATTAATGAAAACCAACCTCTATAATTTACAGTGCAAATACCTCATAATAATTCTGAATTAATGAAATCCTGCCATCAGAGAACAGGGTGTGCAGAATAATACACCCACTACGTCATTTTAAAATGGAGGTGACTTTTCCCACAGCTAATTTAAGGTAATATACTGTTTGTCCTCTAACAGTCTCAGATGATTTGACTTATTCTCTTCTTGAAATGGGCAACACTTAAAATTCATCACTTAGATCTCTGGAGGTTAATCAGACCAAAGGGGGATAAAAAAAATGTGATACATAAGTGAATGGCGTCAAGAAATTTTATATGAGGAATGCCCCAGTCAGAATCAGAATCAGAATTATTTGACTTGGCAAATTGGTGCAAAACAGTCAACATATAAAAAGAATAAAAAATAAAGAGGAGGGATAAAATACTGTAAAAGATAGGTAGAAAGAGTGCAAATTGAGTTAGGTAGATATAAGAAAATATATACAAAATATACAATATATACAATAGGCACAAAAGGAACAAAAACGCAACCCAACAATAGAGAAGGTGCAGTGAAGGAGCTGTACATATGAGAAGTGAATTTTTTCAACAGTATAAATATATATACAGTGTGTAGGGGATAAAATTTGGCTGTGCGGCAGTCAGTTTTAATGGGGGAAGGGGGGTGGGGGTGGCTGGGGTACTGTTCATGGTACTGACAGCAGAGGGGAAGAAACTGTTCAGGTAGCATGAGGCTTTCGTCCCAATGGACCACAGCCTCCTGCCAGAGGGGAAGGTTATGAAGAGCAACATTGTGACCGGTCACCTGTCGAGGTCGGCCAATACCGATCATTTTTCATGTTTTGCTATGTCTTCTAGTTGAGTGTTTGCTCAACAGAGAAATACAGACAGTTCTTCAGGGGCAACGCAATAAGTATCCAACAGAAAGGATGATTGACTCACCAGTCAAGGATCCCCATTCACATAGCTGCTTTGGTTAGACAAACTCCAGTCTTTTCACAGTGAGTTGCATTGAATCAATGGTCTTTGTTTTGTTTAAAATGGCCGGAAGGTATGTTTGGAGTGTAGACATCTCAATCCTGTTCACTAAACTGAAGTAGATTCAAGAAAAATGTCTTCTTTGGATTGTACTCTTTGGGCAGCCGCACTGATTATTCAGCCCATCAACAATCATACAAACTAGCATCTACGTAAATATGAGATAAGGTAAGAGGAAATATTGGATCATTAATCTCAATATTCTGGTAATTTTGTATAGAAATAATAGTGAACTTACCACATGACTGCATTAAAATTGATGCATAGAGTGTCACAGATATTAAGATTAGAATAACAGGCAATGGGCATTATCACTGAAAACATTTCTTCTAGATGATAAAAAACAAATCAGGATAATATCTTTGGTGTGTATATTGGTGTGTTTTTTCCTGTCTGTCCATTATTTCACTTTTAACACAAATCAGCTTCAAAAAGCACTGCTACTGCTGGTAAGCCATTTTCTGCATGTTAATACCATAACAAAAACAAAACATAAAAAAATCAAACAAAAACAACAAACAAAAAAAACACATGAGCGATCTGTATGGGACAACAGGGGTCCCCAACCACAACCTTGGCCCTGTACAGGGCTGCAGATCATTTGGCACTAGGGCGTAAATGCATAAAACTAACAATTGACCTACCCTACTATGAATAACAGACTGAAGGGTGTTATATTTTGAAAGGATGACTGAATCCTTGGATATTGGTGTATATAGCTTGACTGTACGGACTTTACACACATTCTTTCTGTCTTTGTCACCACTTTGATGAATGAAAAAGTAAGACCTGAGATAAATTCACTGCCAAACCCTGTACTTGTGGACTAGTCCTCCTGTGCCTTGAAAGTAATTGTAAATTTATCTGACCCTACAAGTTGTTTGTAACTGAGGGACACAAAAAACATCATTGATAGAATCATTAGATCAGCATGAACTGATGACTGATGGATGAAACACACACTATCAGGTCCATATTAACCCTGTGTTTACAGCATTTTCCTTCATGCACGAAGGGTGTTGCAAATGAATTTGTTACTGTGTTAACTGGTGACTTACAAACAAAACAAACAAGTTTATGGTGCCCTTTAATTCAATATTATGCACCACACATGTGCTTGTTTATCTCCCTCACCTCGCTCCCCCACTCTTCTGGTCCGCAATTTTATTGTCCTCATAAAACCAGGCTTTGCTGCAAAAAAAATTGGGGGCCACTGCAATACAATATGCTAATAGTCTAGACTGTAATTAAAAAGTACAAAATGGTGGGAATGACATTGGATTTAGTATGACAAAAATTAGCAACAAAGGCATAAAACAAGAGATTTATCAAACCACAACCCTTGAAAATCAACAGGTTCATAACTATGATTGAAATACAGGATATATTTGCAGGTTAAACAGTTGTTTTTATACTTTTTCCAGAAAAATGACTGTTGTACCACTTGATACTTGTGGGTGCAGCTGGATGCACAAACGAAGTGTCTCTGTGCATCTGTTATCAGTTCTCTTCTCTGCAGGCAGAGGTGTTGGAGAATAGTTTGCACTTAAGAGTCTGAAGAATTCATATTTCCACAGAATTCTACATCCAATGGAGTAACTGCTTTTCTCACCTTCAAACCAGTGAAAACAGCTGTGAGAAAGTGTGATATAAGAAGTTAGAAGATTGAAAACTGTAAAACATGTGCTCCTTGTTTTCATTATTCTCCTCTGTAAAGACAGAGCTGCATGTGACTGACAGCCAGGGTGTGACTATCGCCTTCTTTGTCAGATGCATATTGTCTGCATGGTTAACATAGCTCACTGCAATAAAAACAACAAATCTTTTCAAACAAACCACAGCGTATTAGTAATCACTTGCAGAAAAAAATACATTTGAGCACACGCATTGAGGAGAATCACAATCACAAACCAAAAGCAGAATGAAAGGTTGTCTACTGGACGTATCATGTAGCAATTATGGACTGAATTCATAGTGATACAACAGTGAGGCTTGCAATTCTGTAAAACATCCCAATTATTTTGTCTTTCATTTGTAGAGTTTGAATGCGTCCCTCTATAATATAGGGTGCACTTAGGTGTAGAAGTGCAATAACACATTTTAGACTTCAGCCTTGGTACATTTACATTCTCAGTCCCATCACACTAAAGTAGCTGTAATCAATGTTTTTTGCAAAGGAGATTGGGAAAAATGGTTGGGATAAAAAAAGCAGAGATGAGACATAAATACAGAACGCAAACCATAAGACATCATATCAAAGCTGTGGTTTTGCATGCTAATGATTTTTTTGCACTTTACATTGTTTTTTGTTTACTTCCACACTAGTGATATTGGAAATATTCTCTTTTTGGGTTGGCCATCTGTGTGTCTGTTTTTCCACGTGACCAAGCCATTGGCTTCAGCCCTTCCTAATGACCCACATATTATATGTACTCTCACTGACTTGGATTCCTGTATCATGCTAAGGCTGATGACCCTTATGTAGTAACTGTGGGCCTTGTTTTACACACAAGGCTTTTACTATTTGGTATGGCTCTTTGTGAACACACAACAAAAGTTTAAGTGCACTAAAAACACACATTTTGGAAAACTACCTTTGGATCAACCTACTAACGGACAAGGTGGCCTAGCTGAGTCAGGACCTGAGATCCGCTGACCGACAGCGACACTGAAACGTCCGTGTACATCGGTGTTACTCAAATAGTGGGGTGGGACCCTAAGCTGGACATGACAACCTGCATAGGAGGGCGCGACCTGTCTAGTCAGGGGGTGGTCTAATTGGGCTCATGGCTCCTTGAAATTTTAATTGGCCAGTCCAGGATCCAGTACAAAAATCTGCACTGTGATTGGCCATCTCAGAGGTGGGATTCACATAAAAGTAGGGGGCTGTGTAATAATAGACTTCTATTGCCTTTGCTTGATTCTGTCTCATGTGAAAATATTTCTTAGAACTTTCAAGAAAGATGCCGAGCTTAAAATTTATTCTAATATTTAAAGAAATAAGCATTTTAGTTACCATTTGCTGATTTGATCTTTTTGGCTAAGCTAAGGTTTAGCTTATTAATCATATTCTATGCAATTTTTTTAATGTAAATATAACCACGAGAAATAAAAACAGCAATTAAATACAATTTGTTTCTGATTTTACACACACGTATGTAATGGAGGAAATAATATTTACATGCCAGTTTTTTTTTCTGTCTCTTTTTAGAAAACATGGATTAATGGAACCACTGCTGCACAATGAGTGACAATAGATGCATTAAATAATTAGCCATAGCTGTTCTTAAACAAGGCTGTATGTTTATTTATTCCTGTAAAAATCATCCATTTCCCACACACTATCATGTAAATTTTGGTTTATCTGCCACCAGCCTCACATGGACTGTCGTGTGGGAATGAAGTCTTTTTGCAACTCTGCATTTGCTTTATTTTGCAGCACCACAGGTTGCTGCTTGATGTTAATGATAAAAACAATGGTTTGAGCTTGAAACATCACACTCTGTGCTAGTTTCTTATATTTGTGTGGCACAACTGTGGGATGTTTTTAAGTGCTACTAGTTTCCTTATTTTATCTAGGGATACATGCAGATAGCCAGCTAAATAATAACATTCTTGTAACCAAATAGCTTGCACCAAATCTACAAGTCACTTAAAACAAATTCATTCACGTCCTCTCTTTTCTCTTGTTCCTCTTTCTCAAGGCCCAAAGTGACAGTCTTCACAAAGATAGAAAAACAAGCAGAACACACATATACACACATACACAAAGGGATGAGGGGAGAAAAATACCTGGGCCTGGCTGTCAGAGAAGGAATTGTCACTTTCTTCTGGTTTAAACTTTGTGCAGACACTGTGACTCACACTCCCTCGCCTTCACTCCAATTTTTCCACTTGGTGTCTCTCACCCACTCACACACTCATTCCCACTCTTACATACACACTCACAACAGTACTCATGCCAGTACGTGTTTATATTGGAGTGTTTCAGAGGGATACAGATAGGAGATTCCTGGTGTCTGCATGTGTGTGACAAGGGTTCAGCTTCCTCCTCCTCCTGAAGTGTGTGTGCGTCCCTCTCTGTTCTTCGATGTGTTAGCCTGTCATTTCCTCTGCCTGGTTCCTGCAGGAGTCGGCCTGTCTGCTCCTTAAATAGGCTTGACCTCAGCGCAGACTGAGGCTGTTTCAGTCTTTAACTCTGCACACACTTCTCCATTTACATTAGAGTGTGGTTTTAAGGAGGCAGCTGGTTTTATATACAGCAGCTCTGCCTGCAGACACTTGTACTACAGGCATGAGCTGCATGGATTGTTATGCCTCCAGAATACGTACAGGATAATTTATCCAGTTTTAACATTAGACTGATATATTTTTCAAATGAGATATCAGTAGAGACATTGTTATTGTATTTATATTTTTTATGTTTATTAAAAACAGGCAATGTGCTCGTAAAAAAAATGCATACAGGAAGAACTAATAAATGTAATATGGTTTTTAATCACAAGACAATAAAGGTATCTCAATTTTGAAGGAGTGAATCATTAACAGCAGACATTCATACATGATACATGATAAGTTAATCTGCATTAGTGCCTGTAACCCCTGATAAGATCACTTGTGTTTTAAACTCCATGCTGCACCTTTAACTAGAAAGCACTAGAGAGCGCAAACCTCCAAGGTAGCTCACATATTGCTGTTAAATCTATGATAACGTTACCATTACAATATAATACCTTGACCCTGAAAACCCACACCCAGCACTCGGAATCATGTTGATATCATTATTAATTTGACAGTTATTGAGCAAAATTGATTGTTCGCTAATGGCGGTTATCTGGATCACCACCAGAATCTAATCACTTTTAAGTTTGGCCATTACCAACATCTCCTGAAAATTTCAGCAACATCCGTCTAGTTTTTGCATAATGTTTCTAACAAACAAACAAACATACAAAGAAATGGGACCAACAACATAACCTCCTTGGCGTAGGTAAATATTGGCTTGGAAACAGCTGTGCTACCTCATCAGATGCCGCTACTGCTGCTAAGTCATCCACAAGAAGTAGCTGAGTTGAATTTGGTTTCAAAGTTTGGTTTCAGTCTTGCTACTTGCTACTATCTGAAACCATTGTTATGTGTTTAAAGTAAAAACTGCTAACTGCTGACAAGGACTACAAAAATGGCTGGGGACCCAACTGCAAGCCTTTCTGATCCTTTTTTAATAATAATTCATACACTAGTGCTACAGCCATGAGGACCAACTTGATCAGGTCATTTGATTATGAGGAAACAAGAGATCACAACAAGATGTTATATACACTGGAAATATTGTTGTTACTTCTATGTTGAACCGCCATGTTGTAATTCCATAGTAGCTTAATCATAGCTTTTCACTCTTGCCAATCATGTTGCAGGTTAAAAAATAGCAAAAAGTAGGTTGGTTTGATAAGATTATCACAAAGAACAGAGCATTTAAGTTTCATAACTTTAGAGTGTATATCAGCAGTGATCCAAAACACTGTGAAAAACCCCATCAGTAGGCAGTGAAGAAACCAGCACATGGCTTTCATGTTAGCCAACAAAAACAGGACATCCCTGCACCACGCTATAACAAATGAAAGCAACAAACCATGAGTGTTTCCAGCCTGTTACCTACTTTTACAACTCACATTCATGGAAGTGAACACTGGACGTTTTCAAAATGGCATCCTAGAGTAGCATGCCTGTTTTTGCCAAATTGTAGCATGTAGTATGTGAACTTTTGCTAAATCTGCAGCAGAAAATGTGGATGTTTTGTGGATAAATTTGTGAGAGGCTTATAAGATGTGATTTTGAACCATATTGCCTTGCCCTATTCTAAATGTTATATTCTTCCACATATCATTTTCTTTGCATGTATTATTGCTGCATTCAGTCACTTAAGATTCTACAAAGGTTCAAGCTCCACATCAGACCTTCCTCATATCATATATCTCATTCACTGGAGAGAATTTAATAATGCACAATGGATACAGAAAAGTAACAAAAACACAAATAATAATAAAAATGGTGATAGCATGAAAGCAAAACCAACCTCGGTCACTGAGCAGCCCTTGAATGAAAGTGCAGATTTTTCATTACGCCCAGTAATGCCCCGAGAGATTCTACACAGCGTGAGATCAGAATGTACAGACGCATATACCTGCACATCTATTAGAAATGAGAGTGCTTTGAGAGCTGGGGACTAGCATCTCTTCTGAATAGATAAATTAAAAAATAACAAGCTGCACAGAGGCCTACAGCCATTCTGAAGCAGGGCTGAGTGATACGGACCTAAATCAATTCTTTTGTAACGGTGGCACACAACTGATTTCCAAATACGTCCGTGTTAAAGGTGTTGTGTCTAAATATGAGGATATTTAGCTATCAGATTCTTGAATGACACATTCGGGCAGTGACGTTCCAGTATAGTGGCTTTCAAGGACAAGAGGCAATCCCCAAGAGGAGCCTCAGATGTTTCATTTTTTTCAAATGACTGGTGATTACCTCCACCAAAGAGGTTATGGTTTTGCTGTCATTTGTTGGCTTATAGGTTTGCTTTTCTGTGAGTAAGATAAATCAAAAAGTGCCAAGCTGAGTTAAATAAAGGAGGAAGTGATTAGATTTTGGTGGTGATCCAAATCCAGATTTTTAAAATATATTTGTTACCATTGTGCAATAGGACAGTTTTTCACATATCTGCTAAAATCTCTGCTAACAGTGCCGGGGGCTTGTACTCTTGGAGCTCTTATAGTTTAATCTGTTAAAAGATCAGTTGTGGCAAATTATAAGATATACAGTGTACAGCTTCTTATGCAGATGTAAACAGTTATTCCCAAGTTATTATTATTGTTATTATTATTATTTTTTAATTCGGGCAATTATAGACTGTTTCAAAAAACACTACTTGATATTCTGTTTCATATTTTTGAAGTCTGTTCCACTAACTGCATATCCAGTGATAAGCAAACTATTTCAATGCTCCTGAAATAGGATAAAGTACATTTAATTTTAATACCTGTAGTGCCGGTCTCTTTTGTTAAGAATGCCTTGAGCTGAATGCTAATGTTAGCTCACTTGTTTAAACCGCAATGCTAACATGCTAATATTACTGTTTACACTGCTCACCAAGGGCAGAAAGGAAGTCTGACGGAGTGTAATTATTGCTGATGATACAAAAAGTTTTTTTTTTTAATTAGTAGTTTAAGGAAGTGCAGTGCTTGTAGGCGAGACCTTTCAGTTTGCTTAAGGCTCACCCTGAACAGGCTTGCTTTTTTTGGGAATGGCACAAGGGATGAGGAATGAGTCTCATTTTTAAAGTACTCAAAATAATGGTCTTGTTTTATAATGAAGGAGTAGGTTGTAGTGCGTTGTTTGGATAAATGCCTCTTAAACCTGAAGAGGACTTGGGGAAAGAGGACAACAAAGAAGAATATATTAATGTGAAAGAGAAAAGAGAAGAAAACAGCAAAGACAACATAGAGGAGGATGACCAAAAGAAACCTAAGACAAGGAAAATGAGGTGATAATATTTTACTGTTAACTGTGCAAAACATTTCATAAACTGAGCTTTCACAGAAGGCTGCAACTCCTGTTGCTTAGTATTAAGCCTTTCACCAAGTGGTCATGTTTTCTGACAACAAAAAACACCATATGGAGGAAATAAGCTCTTCCACAGACCATTTTAACCCCAGACAGTGGTGCTGCAGAAAGCCATGTGATAACCCAATTTTGGGGGGTAAAACTACACGACCTTGTGTTTGGAACTATTTTGTGATGCAAACGATGTGCTACTTATCTTTCCACCAACAACATGCTTTGTTCCTCTTATCAAGATGGGTCGCTTCTGTATGTATCCCGAATGTAAAAACAGGCAAAACAAATGGTCACAGTACCACTTTTTGTAAAGTGATGTGGGCCTTTGCCAAGTTTGGCTGGTTGTTTTGAATATGGACATCACAATTCCCTCCTCTGCCATGATAGCATAGTGTTGCAGGGTCCAATTCACCCAGAAGAAAGCTCCAGCAATGCCAGGTAACTTGTACTCTGGCCTGTTCCTCAGCTTACACAGCAGTTTTTCCCATCTCTCTTCGTCCTGTGACTCCATCTGAAAACATTCCCCTCTGCAGTTCATAAAGATATCTACCCATGACCAGTGGCATGTTGTTGTCACTTGAGTCAAAGAAGCTCATATTTAGGTCCATTTTGGTGATAGTGTTTGATGTTTCTTCCTCAGACAGCCTGAACAGTTGAATAAAGGTAAGCAGTGCTTTGCTCCTATGTCACATCTCCCTAAAGTTCTAATCACAGGGTCTTTGTTGAGAAAAAGTGAAACGCTGTAAAGGTTCTTACTGTTGCACCTAGTCAAGCCAACATTGCTTTTACCCTAAAATAGAGTAATTACAAGGCTTTCATTGGCACAGGAACAGAGCTGGCATGTTGCTTTATAGCAATTTTATTTATTTTAGCAACCCCCCCTCTAAAAACCTGAACTACCCCTTTAACACAGTTACATTAGACTGTGAAGTACATGGACACCAAATGGCACCTGCATGGTGAATTCAGGGGGCAACTTCTGGGGCTAAAAATGGAGGCCCATGAGGAGGTGCCAAAAACTGTAGTACCCTGAGTGTCCACGTGAGGATGGTTGCGGAAACCTGACACCTTAATGCTTGTATGCGGGCAGAATACGTTTTTCTATAGCCTTAATACACGTCTAAATAGCCTGGTTCAAAAAAGGGCTTCAGCCTAAATATATAACACAAATGTGTAATGAAGGACATATAACAGAAGTAGAAATGCAGTTCTGAGGGAAAACATATAAAATACTTGTATAACTGTGAGACAAGT
The DNA here is from genome assembly GCA_037902135.1 of Cetoscarus ocellatus. Classification (NCBI taxonomy): domain Eukaryota; kingdom Metazoa; phylum Chordata; class Actinopteri; order Labriformes; family Labridae; genus Cetoscarus; species Cetoscarus ocellatus. The sequence continues at coordinate 3,410,056 of JBAMNC010000875.1, forward strand.
GCTCCAAGGAAGCCATTACAACCCATTCTCGTGTGCTCTCTAACATAATGTTATCTGTGGTACATTGTGTTAAAGTGTTATCATGCAGGTTTTTCAAATTTAATGTATCACTTAAACCCAAACAAGAGCAAAAAGGAGTCTAAAACAAAGTCTCCTCATCGTTTTGCACCTGCTGTGATGGTTTAAATGGAATGAACCCATTAAATATGAATGAGAATCATTTTTTAGCTCCCCTTCCAGGCTGCTGTAGTTTTTACTGCACATTAGAGTTTAAATTAACAAGCCAAAAACATGGAGCTCTTACAGTTCCACCTGTTCAAAAAAGTGTCAGCTCCACAGTTTGACTCGGATTATTTGTGGAGCTTGGCTTCAGCTCATTCACATGTAAGAGAGTGCAAGTAAGTCTGGTTAAAAAGTGTTTACCTCATGAATTGTAAATGCTGTAGAAATGACCAGACATAAGCTTCTGCTAAGACATATCCTGTTAGGCATCCTCCAGTGAGGTGAATCAAAAAGTTTGCTCATGAGCTACATCTGCTCGCTAAGCCTATCACTGCTGCAGGATTGTCGTAGAATTATATGCAAGACACAATGTTTACTTCAGCTGTGTCTCATTGATAAGGCAGAGGATGGGGGCAGTGGAGAGAAACTAAAAGCTCAGGAGAAAGTAATAGTTTGTGGAGCAGCAACATAAAAAGCAGGGCTGCAGCAGTGTGGGACCACCATTACAAATGATAGAGAGTAAAGCAGTGCGGACCTAAAGCCAGAGGCAGAGACGGAGCCTGAGCGATCACACTGTATAATAATGAGTCACAATAAAATATGTATGTGTCAAATAGTAAGGCTGTAATATAAAACTAAGCAAAGTTTGTGGGATAATTGAGGAAGTTCAGACATAGTGTGTCCTGAATATTTGAGTAAAATACTCTCCAAAGGAAACAGACTGCCTGTAGCTTTCTTTTAAGTTAGGAGGAATAGAAGAAGATCTTCAGGTTTATTTATTTGAAGTCAAGTTCTGCTAGTGTATTCAAACTAATGAGAGCTGTTTTCAAACTGAAGTACCAAAAGTAAAATGCATAACAACCCTCTTGATTTTAAAGTATGGGAATTGTGGTTGATAAAACTGATTAATCAATGTGTAAGAAGCTTAATACTGTGATCTTAATGGTTGAAGTCTTAATTATACTGAAACTGAAGTTTTCAAAAATGTCTTGTCACCATATAAACACATATGTGCAATTTTGAGTGTTGGAAAAGATATCCCTCGTCTGAAAATTTCTCTGTCCATTTAAAGACCATTTTAAACTGTATTTAATTATTCCAGCTGGAAGTGGAGTATGTAAACTTGTCTTAACTTGTGTTCTTTTCAGTGTTTCCCGAGCTAGTGTTGACTACCATGAAAAAAAAAAATCAATAGAGACATTTGTGAGCACTCTTGCTGATTACAGTATCCATTTTAACAACGGCTGCCACAGACACATGCCACCAAAGGTCACCAGTTAACATGGTCACTCTATAAAAGGAAACATCAGGTCCTGTTCAAGATGTCAGCAGGATTTCAGCCAATATTGTATTGTATGAAAAAGCAACATTGTGGCAGAGCATCAGTAAAGCCAGGATCACACTGCACAATTTAGCCATGATTTTTCACTGACCCTACAGTCATTGGGACCCATCGGCCACTAAAATTGGTTGTTTCATCTCATGTATCATCATGGTGACCAACAATTGGGAACCCTTCTTGGACACCTCTGGATGGCCCAACAGAGATTCTAGCCTGTTTGACTTGTGTCCTGCCTTCCATGATTTGTTATATCATGTCAGAGACATTGACCAGTAAGGGGAAATAGCGCTGCACTTGTGCAACAATCATAGATGTAAACCTTCAGAAGTTGCTGCTACAAGAATGAAACAGGAGACTGGGGAAATATTTGTGAAGCTCTGTAAACTGCTCTGCCTTTGGAATGTGTTGTCGAGGAGATAAAACAACAGTTTTAACAAATAAGAATGAAGGAAGCCATAGCCGTAGAAGAGGCACCATAGCATCTTGGAGAGTAAGGGTGCTTTCACAACTCACATGTTTGGTGCAGCGAAAAAAAAACTCAGGTTCCCTTTTTTGGAAAATTTGGTTGATTTGGGGTGGTGTGAAGGCTCGCACAAACTCTGTAGCAGACCAAAGAACCAATAAACAGGGTTGTGGTTCACTTCCAAGGGAGTCAGAGTTCACTTCATAGTGGATGTGAAAGCAGTGCAGCCTAAACAAGGCAAACAAACCAATAAGGAGTGAACTGAGGCCTGATGTGGCCAAAAATCACAACAGTGGGAAAGCTGATGTCGTGTTCACTCACAATATCAATCACAGTGAGGCTAATGCTAGCATTGCCAGCACCACAAACCTCAGGTCCCCTGTAACAAGTCAACATCTACTAGTCTGTGGGGAAAGTGTTTTCACATCACTCCAGTCATTATACAAGTGTTACCCAATGAAGCCTTAATACAACTCTATCTGTATTTTATGGCACAGAATTCCTCCGAACTGCTTAGAGCTAAACAATGTTATCACTTGAAGCTGTTTGTTTACTTCTGGTCAAAGTGCAGTAATGGGCTAGATGGCCAAATGTCCCTATCTGTCTTTCTTTTTTTGCAATCAAGTGCTCCTGTGTAGTCAAGCCCTTCCACTTACATACAATTCTTTGATTAGTTTTGATAACAAGCATCTCTTCTTACTGTACACCAAACCTCAGAACATAAAGTCCATGGGTGAGAGGAACTTCACTCCTATAGGGGGACTGGATCTGTCAAAATTTTACCTCATTTGTTATGATTAGAATAAAAAGTTTTAGAGCCATGTCCATTGAGATTTGTACAAACCTTTCACTGATTTTTCTAAAAACATTGTTCTTACGCTCCACAAAAGTTGGAAGTCAGTGGTCTTAGAAGTGTCATGTGAAGTCAGCCTCAGACAGTTCTGAACATTTCTACTTACATGATTTGAGTCTGACTAACTTGCACAGCAGTAGTCCATAGTGATTTTATGAACTGAAAAGACTGAGACCAGCACACATGCTGTGAAGGTCTCCAGATAGACATGAACCAGTTCATGCCTGATGCCTACACTCTTGGCCACAAGGCTCCAGAGAATTAAGTTTTTCATCATCAGACTGACATTTAATCATAATTTTTAATCTCCCAAGTTTGAAATGTTTATCTTTACGGCAGCTAAAAAGCAACATTCCCTGGAAACATACAGTATTTCATGTTCTCAGCACAAATACAGTTTGTCAACTAAATCATAATCAATGTGTTCATGCTTATCTAAGGCCACTAAAAGCACTTTGTCAAGGTTCAGGAAAAACACGTCTTTTTGGCTAAGTATTTAAAAGCCAAAGATCCACTGTTTATCTTGATATTTATGATGTCACACTTGAAATAAGACATTTCTCTAGAGTCAGAATCCTCCAACATGCACACAACACAAAAGCTTTGCGTGGTATAATGTTATCACATGAACACAGCAATCCAACCCTGTTTCAGCACAAACAACTGCGCCGAGCTTGCCTGAAAAAGTTGGTCTTGACTCATTTCCGATTGACCCCTGGAGTGGTTCATATGCAGTGAGAAACCAATCATCCGAGGAACCAACAATAACAGGGGGACGAGTTAACTCATCACACTGCTGTAGTAGTATAAGCAACAGTGTAAAAATAAATGCATTACAGCTACCACGCAAAGAGGCTGAACAAACACTCAACACTTCCCCATTCATCATTACTGACTCATCTGCAACACCTCACTGTTGACTCTACTTTGTTTGTAGGTGTTCGTGATGAAGCTTAAGGGCACAAGGGTATAAGCCTTAATTCCGGCTCTGGACCCCAACCCTTTTCATTTGTGTTACCAGCAGCCATGACTGGCAACAGTGCCCCCAGGAAGTCAGCCTGCAGCTACTCAGCCAACTTCCAATAGACATGTTTTGATTGGGACTTGAACTGGCCACCCTCTTGTCCCCAGCCAAAGCCCTCACAGACTGAACTACACTGATTCAAAAAAGTTGTTAAGGTTCCCAGACTGTATTAATCCAGGTCAATCAAGCAGGACAGTTAACCCTTTTAAACCTCTCTGCCTTTTTTTTTTTTTTTTAAATCATTGACAGTTTCTCTGCTAACACCTCTGCAGGAGTTAAATTATTATTAATTATCATGCTATCTGGTTTCCCCTCCAGTCTGCCTTTTCTTCATGCTCAGAGTTTGTTTACACTTATATCGTAAGGTGTCTTACACTGATAGAAACACTCATTTGTTTAATCTTGCATAGGATCTCTCATGTCCACTAATAATAAATCATAGTTTTGCTGGTAGTGTAACCTGCTGGTTTTCTTCCCATAATGCCCAGCATGACTCGCACCAATAGAAATGCTGGCTGGGACGTAATGACATAAGGCCAGCTCTGGCAATTCAGCCTGGCCACAATTTTCAACCAAATTGGGAAAAAATCAACCAAGACCACCGTACACTTTGAATTAATACCAGGAAATAATTAGGAGATCATAACCAGTTGTATTAAAATTTTCATTGTAAAGCTGTTTCAGTGAGTTAAATTTAGAAACAGTCAGATAAATGGGTCATGCATGTCACTCTCATAGTTACCTTTAGACAAAAAAAAATCCAGTGGGTGATACTGTAGAGTGAAAATGATTCCCACTTCACATCCAGCGTTATCACTTCTGACAGCACATCTCTCACAACCCTTTTCATGTTCACGCTGAATCCTGATGTTTAATTACCTTTCCGAGGTGTTGCTAACTACCTGGGGAGACATTTGTTCTGTCAAACCTGGTAGAGGAGGTGACTTTGCCTCCCCTGAGCACAGACAATGCCTTGGTATGGAACATGGGTCCTGAAAGGTGGCATTAGCGGCCCACTGAAATGAAATGGTGTCAGCCTTTGTCTTACCACATGAATGAATTTAATTTGTGAGATCTGCATGTCCCCGAACCAGCGGAGCAGTCAAAGGTACTGCTGATGAGGCTCAAGGGCATCAAGCTGGGGGGCGCTCCTGAAGTGTATGGAGGGGTACTCTGAGAATAATGGAGATTTTTTTTGTTTGCTGAATAAACAATATATCTGACAGTTTAGTGAGCAGTTTCCTCAGGTTTTAGATGATAGACAGAGACTGCACTGACACTTAAAGAGTCAAGGGGAATAGTCCCGAATCATAATCAACATGCAGTGTGCAAAAACAAATTAAAATAGTTTTGATGTATTGCGTGCTTGGAAGTAAAAGATTGTGAGAAAGTTAAAACTCTACACAGATAAGCTACCTTGTCATCAAGCCTGTGGACTGAAGCACTCTTTTCACTCATCATTTGCCAAATTTAGATAATTTAGGCTAGTATTTTTGTTTGGCCTCCTGTCCATGCATTAAAGGTGTTTAAGGTCGCTGCAAACACATTTTGGAAAACGTCATACTCTTCCATGTCACACTATGCCGCATTAGGCAACATTATCACTGTTGGAACTGTGTATAGCCGATGTAAGATCACATCACAAAGTGACAGATTCTGACAGATTCATGAAGACTTTTTATTTTCTTCATACACTGTGATGTTGTTTGCTCTTTATTCTGTCACTTAGGCAGAGTTAGTTAAATAAAAATTAAAGTTACTCTAAAAGTCATTCTCAGTTGTTTCAAATGGTCAGCAATAATGGATTTTGTCCAATCAGGTAACAGTTTCTAAGGAGGGTGGGGCTTGACCTTTTCCTTTAAAGGAAAGGCTTCAATCTCAATCAGTCATCCATCAATTATCTAAACCACTTATCCCTATCAGGCTGGAGCACATCCCTACTGACAGTGGGTGAGAGGCAGGGTACACCCTGAACCTGTTGCCAGCCAATCACAGGGCCACATAAAGAGAAAGACAACCATTCACTCTCACATTCATACCTAAGGGCAGTTTGGAGTCACCAATCAACCTAATGAGCGTGTTTTTTTGTCTGTGGGGGGAAGCCAGGGTGCCCAGAGAGAACCCACACATGCACAGGAAGAACATGCAAACTCCATACAGAAAGACCCTGCCCAACCTGGGGATCGAACCGGCAACCTTCTTGCTGTGAGGCACATGCACTAGCTGCTGTGCCACCGTACCAGCCCTGCATATATACAAACAGGGGAGCAAGACAAAGAACTAGAGTTTTGCCTTGTTCAGGTCTGGTCTGAGTATTTGACATGTAACATCAGTAGAAGAATATAGTTGCACTAAGAAAAAAAGATGACAACAGCCATTGCTTTTATAACTTGTGCAGTTTATCCTGCCTTGTAAATAGGGAAAATGTAAAAGAAATGATGCCAGTCCACCTTTGGGTATGCAGGTCTGAGCAAAAACCTTAAATGAAATACTGGGAAATTAGTCTTGTGGCTTAACACTGACTTTGAATTCACACTTGAATGTCTTGTTTCTGTGGCCAAACTTTGCACATTATTTTTCTTCACAAGTATCTAATGTAAGTGTAGAAAAGTGGAATGATTGCAATAGTAATTTCCTCCTTTTAGTTCCTGTTTGCAGAATTCAAAGTGCTCAGTCAAACATTAAGTTCTCGGAAAATTACAGGGAACACATCAGTGCTTTTATTTTCAGAGACATATTTAGATGGAAAGTCTGCCAGCATTATTTAACTGTCACCAGGCAACAAGCACTCCAGCGTCTGTCAGTCATGTAGATAGCAGAACTGATGGCATTAGCTAAAGCTCCTAATGGATTTACATGCCAACAAAATTACAAGGAAGAAACCATCCACCATTTCAGCCACAACACCTTGAGGAGAAGATACAGACTGATGTATCAGTGGATCAAGCAAACAGGGTAGAAACTGGTTGCATTTAGATGACCAACAGGGGATAGGAAGAAAATACATACCGTATATATATTCTCATGTTTTATGGGTCTGTGTTATAAATTTATTTGAAATCACCTCACTCTTTAGTGTTTGCCATGTTTGGTGACAAACTTAGGGTCTGTCAGGATTCTCCAGGTTTCCCTGTAGAACCTCCTACTTTTAAGGGCTTTCCAGAAGGCGTTTTCCGACTGGAACGTCAGAGTTTCTGACTCCCAAAGTAAAGAGAATGCCCTATAATTGTCATTATTAAGGCTATGGTACAAAACAGGTCAGGGTTCACTGCTCTAATGGATTTCTGTCAAACTTTGCAGTCAAGTCTTCTCAGACTTCACAATGAACTGATTACAAACTGGAGGTACAAGGTCAAAGGCCAAAGTCAGTGGACCTCATGATCATGTCTTGCTTTTAAGAGGTCACACTACCACAGAAAAAATGCCCAGTAAACTCTCCCTTGAATACCCCTGTAACATATTTTTTTGCACTCTCATGCTCTGTTGAAGTAAAAAAAAAACCTAACAAACAAACAAACAAAATAAATGGCATGCTATGCTGCTTTTTATTTATTAGCTTGCTTGTTTTGTCTTGCTGAGACAATGAGAACAGCAGGTACATCCTATAATTGTGTCATGATTTGTTTGACCTGTGAACACCAAAGATTGACAGCACAATTATGCTCAACCTAATTTATTATGATGAAAGTCTGTGTAAACAGTAATTTAGGCTTATATTCATTTTTATTCAATACAGTGAAGGTTTTCAACAAAACAACCATGAATCAATCACAGGTTTTGAGAGAAAATGAGCCCATTTCCTTTCTGCCTTGGTTGTACAGCATGTTTTAGCCGCAGAAGCCACACAATAACAAAAATATCTTTCTTGAACAAAGTGGCACTGTGTGAGAGAGGGGTTCTGTCAGAGGATTTCTCAACAGTTTCAAAAAGTTCCCTGCAAGCACTTAAAATATTGAGCTGGAGTGGGAGCATTACATTTGAAAGAGACAAATGTTTCCTTGGTGGGGACTCTACAAGGCTACTTCAGGTTTCACTCTGTGTTTCTGCAAAAACTAATCCACGAATTTAATAAAACTTAAATTTTTTTACATGTGAAAAAGGAAGCCCTGGTGCCAATGCTGATGTCATAGGTGCTTCATGATAAGGAAAGAGATTGTAAGAAGAAAAAACCCCCCACAAATTAACAGACAGCCATGAACAAAACACAGCACAGCATTATTAAAGAGTATTATTAGTATAACCATGGAAAAACAAAAGTATATAAGGTGCTTTGACAAACAGAGAAGATCATACAGCAAACAAGCACAAGAACTCAGGCACAAAAGGAACTAAACAACAACAACAAAAGGCACAAACCCAAACAGTATTAAAGATCCAAGATCAGTATGAACCTGTTCACATGTCATAAACACATCATAAATATGTAATAAATACCCAGACAAAACAATAACTCAGCAACATAAAAGGATAAATAGGATTTTTACTTCGTGTTAAGCCTTGCATTTCTTCACTCTCACTCTTTGGTAGAGCGTTTCTCACTTTAATAACACCAAATGGTATTATATTTTAATTATTTTTTTATATAGTTGGAAAGCCTTATCAGTCACATTTACAATGAGGTACAACTAGTTAGGATTGTGCATCCATGGAATAACGAACATCATTAAACGAGTGGGTAGCCCCCCACAAAAAATGTGCCAAAATCCCCTACAACTGGAAGCTGGTGCTCCAGTGCTCACAGAAGCAGATTTTTGGTGTCAGCCCTGGTACCACTTCCAAAACAAGGGCTAAGTTTCTGAGACTGGTGAAGTCAAAGACAGACTGTGAAATGGGTGTTCCAGGAAGACAACACCCCAGAAGTTCCTCACCATTGCTTCACGAAGGAACCATAGTCTTTCCTGGGGGAAGAGGGAATTTGGGAATTTTTTTTTTGACACTACCCACACATTTATCTGTGTTGCTCATTCCAGAAATACATGACCCTTACTAGTTGTACCTGTTTGTAAAGGCGACTAATAAGGCTTTCCAACGATATGTAATATTACACCATTTGGTATTATAAAAGGGGAGAAGCAATGACTGAAAAATGTCTCTAAACTTCATTGAGGGGTTTATATTGACACTTTGTGTCTTACTCTTTAGTTGTTTGAAAGTACACAGTTACATCTTAAAATCTCCATTTTCCACCCCTATGCTCCATCAATGAGTCTTATTACAAGTCTTATTTTATCCTGAGGCAGAGTGTGTATGTTTCCATGGCTGGCTGTAAGACTTAATGTCCATCCAGACATCCTGTATTTTGTTGTTATATAAACTTTATTCTGTTTTATGACAAATATGAACTTTTTAGTCCCTGCTGAGGAGATTTGTTGAGGACCCATAGCAGGTGGACTTTAAATACAGAGGGACGTCCACCTCATGGCCTTACAAGAGTTTTTAATTAATCCGTGCTCACATAATCAGATTGTAGGGTTTACATAATACCTAAGATTACAGCTATACAAATAGAATATCCCCACAGGAAAAATTAATTAAATTATACTATATTTAAAAATGCTGTTTTCACCACAATAGCTGTTAAAGTATTTTAAAAACAAGAATCTGAACAAAGTCCTGGACAGTTTTTAATTAGGTTGTTTTGGTTTCATTGTTATCTAGAGACAGCAGGGGGAGAGTTAAGAAATAAAGAATCAAACCTGTTTTTGTTTGGGAAATGAATCAACAAAGTTCTGTGCTGTAAAGAACATTTTAATGCTCTTGAATGCTACAATTCAAACTAACTCACACACGGGCATTTTTGCATTTATGATACTGGTTTTATATGTTGTTGTTAAGTTCTATTCATTGAAAATAATGTTTATCAAGGTCTTAAAGGTGTTACTGTGTTGATTTGCTAAATAATTACGAGACAAATGAAGCAAAACAATGCTTGCTGTAGCAGGTTGAACTCTAAATGGAAGCTATAATTTGTTGCTAATTTGAAGTACGTATGGCTGCGAGAAATCTTTTTGATGGACTTTGTATTGTTTTTGTGTGTGTGGTGTATTATTGTGTCCAATACCTTGAAAGGTGCACACTAAGAGATATGTACAATTAGCCTGCTAAAGAATCAGAGGTCAGGTTTTTCTTTCCTGAGCTCCAGAAGTTAAACTGATTATTTTTGTCAGTTCAGGTCTGCAGGTTGAACACTTTAAGTGTTACTGCAGCTGTCCATCACTAGAGAAGGATAACGCTCTGGTTAATGACTGCTGCCTCACTGTGATCATGCCTTACTTCCTGGATGTAAATAAAGCACATTAGACTGATGGGACTAAAAGCATCTCAGGGTGATTTGGCAGCACACTGATCTAAAAAACAGGAATTAAGTTTTAAGCAGGGTATAACGATAAAGACAGAAACTCTGTCCACTGTCTACTGGAGCTTTGTATCTGCAAGAATTTGGCTTATAGCAGATTAGGCACATTTTTTGTTGAATGTGGGCCTGAACTGATAAGAAGTATCATAATTATCAAGAATATCATCTTTGATATATACAAATTCCAATGTGTTTTCATAGAAATTGGTGCAGCTTGGCCTTTCAACAACTGCAACTTCTTTTTTTAATGTTGTCACATGGTTCTGCTACACTAAACAAATCCTTTATTCTGCAACATGATGTGCTTCAAACTAGAAAATAGGACAGAGAAAGATAATTTCTCTTTGTCAAGCCCCACCCTTCACAGGAAGTTATCCTCTAACAAACCCCGCCCTATCTAGCAAAGGTTTCATGGTTAGACAAAATCTGTTGTTGTTACCCTATTTTCCTTTTAAAGTAATCCCTTTTTAAGCAACTTTTATTCATGTTTAATTAATCTGACCCTTTTAAATTTGGCCAAAGTGAAAAAATAATGACAAGACCACAGTAGGATGTATGAAGAAAAGTCTTTTTGAATCCATCAAAGTAATTAAAAATATGACAGATGAATGACCTACGCTATGTCATCTAATACTGTCAAATGCCTCTATCATTTTCTTTTGTATTCTTTGGACACCAAATATTGTCAGTATTAAACTGTTTTCTCTTACCTTTGAGTGTAGAATAGTTTTCTTTGTGATTTTCCAACATTGAAGTAAAAACATTTAGAGCACAATTTCAGCACAGTGCCTTAAAATAGAGTCTACCAGCACAAGTCAGCCTGACAGAGTAACCCGGCAATGACTGTTATGATAAGGGCTCTCTGACTGACTGCCAATCAGAGAGCCCACAAGGGGTAATCGACAGATTCATGCATCGCCGTCATACATTGCCGTTTTTGAAACCACGTACTAGCAGTATGCATTGATTTTGCCAAAATGTAGTATACAGTAGGCAAACATTTGTGAAATCCACAGCAGCCAAAATACGCAGATGTTAAAATACTTCAAGAGAAATTATCAGTATGCATTCAACCAGTCTGTTTCCCACAATTGTAAAGCATCAATGGCAGCCACATTGCATATCCATGACAACAACCTCAGCAATATCAGTGATAGGTAATTCTGTTGCATTTCTATAACATTAAATCAAATCTTGGTAAACTTACATTTTATGAGTCATAACTTTGATACACAATTTTCATGTGAGTGTTTAGTGGTGAAAATCATGTAAAACTAAATGAATCATTCTTGAGCTTTTTTTTTTTTAAAAATCCATGAATCAACATTAATTTAATGGCACTAGCTGTTAGCTGAGCAACATTTTACTTTTTTTTCATGACCAGAAAGAGAAAACAGCAAAATTATTGGAATGGGGAGGGAAAACTTGCATTGCATCTGTCATTAAAAGATATTTGATTATTTATGTGTTTAACAAAGTTTTTGATTTGCACAATCACACAAACTGATCCAACTTCAGCCCAGAAGGTGGCAGTAATGCACCTTGTGTAAAAGTTTCCACCCTCTAAGAAACCACAAGAACAAGAAGAGGAAGAGTCAGCTTGGCTGGGTATAGTACATTGCAGATTGAGCTACTTAAATTTTCCCCACTGTCCTTGATTGAGTCTTGACTGGTCCATGACTTGAATGTGCAAGGATGTGCCCACTGTATTGGCTGTTGTAAGATCCACCACTAATTCGTGACAAAGACAAAGTGACTGGTCAACACTAATGGACTCTAATAAGGGCAAAAGTTGAAGCTTTCTGGCTGTGTTCTTATGAGGGAAGTGTCATTGGGATACCCTGCGATTGCACAAATGGGGGTATTTAGGTTGGAATTTTGGCACACCCCTAGAGAGGAGAGGGGAGTTAATTGGCTGTCAGTTGGCTGTAACTTGGCAGGCATTCGACTGGAAGGGAAAAGTTGAAGCTGCAAAAGAACAGCTATTTGTCAGACATACTACTTCCAAATATAGAGTGAAGTTTGCAGCACTTCATTCATTAGTAGTATGTAGTAGGTAGTTTTGAACGCTGCCATCGCCGGTTTAACACCACAGTGTCTTGTATACTTCAGAACCATTGTATTCATTAGATGTAGTAATGTTTGACAAAGCATTGATAAAGCATGATAAAGCATGTCTTTACAGCAATCACACCAACATGAATTCAAACCGAGGACAGGAAAAATAACAAAGTCAGAGCTTAATAATCTATCGAATAGAATCCTCACACAACCATGACCTGCCAAACAGTGTTTCTTTAATTGTTTTGATTTGAGTCAGAATAACAATTCATTTAATTTTTTAGTTGAGCAGACTAGTAATTCTATGGACACTTCCAAGGTCAACGTAGCTGGAGTAGCATTACAGTCCTCATATGGTTTCTGAAGGCTTATTCAAAACATTTTTATGGAGGAAAGATAATGAAAATAAATGATTGTAACATTTGGTGCTTGTTCTGATATGGTTAACCTTTAAGAGTTGAACTTAGTCAATTTGTATTTCCTAGAATCCTCTCAGCTTAGTTATGATGTTTTATCCTGCTTCGCTCAGCATCTATCTCAGCAAATTTAACCTGCCACGCACTTTAACTGGGAGTTTAAATTCTTTACACAAGAGGTTATCTAACCACCAAAACTCTTCATCTCTCTGACTTTGACACCCTCTCATGACCTAGAATAGACACTCAGAAAGAAAAAAACTACAGCTGTCATGACTTTATTCTTCTATCAAGCAGCTCTAAAAGCCCATGTCTGTCAAGTCTGAGTCAAATCTCAGACACTTCACAATGTTAACTTAAACTAGTCACCATATTTTTTCAAGGTACTTTATCACCCTGACAGCTGCTGTCAACATTTGGGGTTCAGTTCTCTACTTAGGATTTAAAATTATGTGTTTTTTTAGGCCTTCCCAGATTCAACTTTCAGTGAGGCTCCATTTAACCTCCCACTGCAGTTCTTTTATTCAGTGAGGTGACAAAAACACAAAGTCGGATTAAAGCGTCCAACGTCTTTGTAACAGTTTATGTTGACAGAATCCCCAGGCTACAGTGAAGCGGTGCCGATGAGGAAGGTCATATCTGTCTATCCTCCTCTCCCTCCTGATCCAGGCCTCTCCTGAGAACATAAAGTCTCTCTGGTGTTTTAAAGATGTGTCGGTATGGGGTCTATGAGAGGGAAAATGGATTTCCTTCATGTGCTTAGTGAATGTTTGCATCAAAGGGGAGCTCACAGTGCCGCTGGGGGGTGGGGGATTGGGGCAGTGATGTCTGTTAATACTTCCTCTGAGGCAATCACCCATGACAAGAGGGAGCCACAGATGCAGCGAAAATTTTTGAGGCTGATTCTGGGAACTTGTCAACCGTAACTGTCATCAGTGCTGACAAGGTCCACACCACACAGAGACTCCGCCGACACCAGCTGGTACCAAAGGATCGATGCCAGGAAGAGGGACTGCGTGTGATTTCTTAACATATTTCAGAGCGGTCCCTTACTGGAATAGTGGAACTTAACATTATGCTCCAAATATTTGCTTCATCTGACATTGGCTGTCCCCACAGTGTTTCATAGAGCGCAACCTTGTCTGGGTGTATTAGGAAGATGATATTTTTTATGCTTTTGGCTCTGCTCCATTATGTTGCTTTGAAATTCAAACAGTGACCATGAGGGTGTGATGTTTAAAGATTTGAGAAAGTTCATATCACCCATGTGTTTAGATTCAGGGCCTGGTCCTGCCAAGTTTTTTTTTTTTTTTTTTTTTGTAAGAGGTGCTTATTACTTAAGTTGTTATGGGCTTCACACTGCCTCCAACTGTTGCAAGGTCATTAAAATTGGCTCATATCATGATGCTTCCAGGAGATGACCTCTGGGACTGACAATGGAGGCCAATGTGGAAGCACCAAAACCTTAAGGGTGAATCCCAATTCTACCCCTTAGCCCTTGTCTTACCCCTTACCCCTTGGTTTTGCGCATTCACGTCTAGTGAAGTGGTGTCCCAATTCTCCGTAGGGCTAAGGGGAAGGGCTAAGACCAAGGGGTACATAGCCCTCGAAACGAAGACAGACTGGGACCTCAGTTGAAACAAAGGGGTATGAGAATTTCCCATAATACACCGCGCCCGCCGACACGAGGAAGAGCGGAGACCGAAGAAAGCGCTTAATTATAAGTAATTATTAAATCAACCAGTAAATATGAACCATGTTTTGAATTGTTGGTCGTATTTTACAATTTCTCGTTATAACGAGCTAGCTTTCGCAGCTGTAGCTATGGTTATTGTCGCATCTGCCTACGTCACAGCTAGCTAGCGGCTCTGGGTGATGACGTAGCGGGCATCGAGTGGTGTCTCATTTCTCAGCAGTGTGTTTTTTACCCCTTCCCCTTAGCCCTCTGTTTTGAGGGCCAGGGGGAAGGGGTAGGGGAAGCGGTAAGACAAAGGGGAAGGGCTAAGGGGTAGAATTGGGATTCACCCTTAGTACCCCGAGTGTCCACTTGAGGCTGGCTGCTAGAACCCTAACCCAAATGATCGTGGAAAATCTTTACAGCCTGGTTCAAAAAAAGGTTTTCGTATAAATATATTAGACATTTATGTACTCTCACTGTAAGGGGGGATTTTTTTTTTTTTTGAATAGTGCCCGTTTTTCTTTTATTGAGGATTTATTGAGGATTCCTGGAAACGTGGTGTTACTACTGGTCAGACAGCCTTAAGTCCACCCTGTGAGTTGAACTGAGATGGCCCATGGTTATTTGCTGTGTAAACAACGCAATTGTTGGGTGAAAAATGACAACAGTATCTGCTGAAAATCGGAAAGGCACCTTTACAGAAAGCCAGAATGCTTTGCTATGTGTGTACAATAGGGCCATTTTACTACAAACTCAATTCATATATTAAAGCTAACAGATAGTGCACAGATTTACCATCATTAATAACCTATTATCTTTGTGTAATATGACAATGGTTTATATTTTTGTTTTTCATGTTCCATTAAAGAGGCTACTGTGGGGTGCACATTTGCTGGCTGCAATGAATGAATTGAAGGCTGTCCTATTCCAAGAGGACTATTCCTATTCATCCAATTGCAGCCAACAAATAAGGCCTTCATCCTCATTCAGCCGAGGATCCATTTGCTGAGTCATTAGTGGCCAAACCATGAGCCAAGATTGATTGTGCCCCATTGTTTTTAAAGCTTCTTCAAAGTCTGACATGGCTGCAGTTGTAAAAGCAAATAGAACATGTAATAAATACTGATGCAGCAAAAATGTTTGAAGCAAAAATAAATACAAAAACACACACAACAGGCTGGTGGAATTAAATGGGGAAAAAAAACTGAATAGATAAATAAAAGGGAGTGAGAGGTCTCATAAGGGGTTTAATATTTAGCCTTTAGCTTTTAGCCTTAAACACCTGTTGAAGTTACAAAGTGATGAGGTATTGCTGGTGATGCAGTCCGTCGGTGAGACCAAGGGTTCCCAACTTTAAAAGCCTGTGACCTCCATGAAAAGAATACCAGGGAATGGTGACCCCTGCAGTGTGTTTTTCTAAGGAGCAAAAGACCTCTATTGTTGCTGTCAAGCATACATTTATATTTTCTGATTTTTTTTAACATGTTAACCTGATTTTAGCACAAATCTCAACTGATGGCTTAGGTTTGATTTAAATGGAACTCTCTAATGTTTTAGCTTTCCAGATGAGACAGTAATTGTGAGCAGAGACTGTATATTGAATCATATCTAGTGAATATCAGCACTTATTATTTTTTTTCCATTAATAATTTTTTGTGCATTTCTTAATTTCTTTGATATGACAGGGTAACGCAGCATCACCCAACAAATAGGCTTGGGTTAGAATCTGAAAATCTCCAATAATGACTTTGCTTGACTGCTCAGCAGAGCCAATATCTCCATCTTGGATGGATGCTCACAACCTGTCAACTGATAGATACATATTTACAAAGTCCTGATCAATAACCAATTAACTGTTATACACAGCACCAAAAGGATGATGCCCAGAAATGTTACAAAAACAGAAATTTAAGAGAAAACAGGCAGATGTAAGTCATGGAGATATTCCTGTAAGAGTTTATTCATCATACCTTTGATTGGTGCATTTTACATGTGTTTTCGATGTACTGTAAATACTGAGAGTAACTGTAAATAAACCACACACAAGCCAGAACACACACTCCAGCCTCTGGAGTCTGACTTTTCTTTTTATTACTCATCATCCAACCTAATCCATACTCAGAGACGTTGCCTTTGGAAATAATCCAGCCAGAAATGACCTTTGCCACCACAGCTACAGAAGGACCCACACTCAGTAATATATCAAAGCAGTATCTCGGAGATGGGGTTGCATATTTGTTGAAAAGAGTAGGACCCATAAGTCTTTTTATTTTTCACACAAGGTCCCCTGATTCTTCCAGTAAGCACGAGGACTCGGGGAAAAATATAAAAACACGACAACCAGAGGAGGTTGATATAATGTTCCTGACAGTGCAGGTTAGTTCCCTGACCCCCCGTCTACCTGAGCATGTAACTCACTGGAAGGAGAAATGAACTGAATGTATAAAGTCTCTGACTGTAAACAGGCCTGGATGAAAATTCACCAAAAAAAATCTTTGCAAGGTGAGACTCAGAAAGTTAGGTGAAAGGACTCAGAAGTAAAGTAAAAACGTATGAGAACAGGAAGAGCTCTATGAGACAAAATCAACCTCCATTAGTGATCATTGTTTATTAATAAGAGAGTACGAGCCACAAGAAATCAACCATCTTTCAAAATACCTTTTAATATTATAGTGTGGTCTGCAGTTATTGTTAAACTGTTTCAGGGCGACACTTACATTGAGGTACATGCTGCCCTCTTGTTTTATTACATGCCCAGGAGTGCCTAAGTTTATCCAATTCTTGTGTGGCTCAGTTATACTGGTCAGTATGAAGTTACTAGTGGGCTTCAGTCAGAGGCATTTTAGCTGTTTTCACCCCAAAATGAAAGGATTTTCTTGTGAGGTTGTTTCAATTAACATGGCTATTTGCATAAGTCACAACCTTGTGATAAGTCTTATTTGCAGTGTGAATTTTGACAGCACTTTTTAATTTAATTTAGTTATAGTCTTTGCCTAAAATGTCTCCTAATTTTTTGTCATAATGTAGTCATCTAAATTGTTTTAATTTCAGTCTAAAACATTTTAGTCTATGAAATCTACTATAAATTTAGTCGACTTGAATATGAAGCGTAAAGGGTAAGGCATTTTTTATGTTTCCTTGAATTTCTGAGGTCACTTTGTTAAAATGAAACATCTAATAACCCTTTACTGAATGCTAGTAAAGTCTGAATGTATAAATTAACGGAAACAAATTTAACTTTTGTGTGAAATGCATTCACCTTTATTTAGGCTACCTGGCAGAGCGTCTCAGTTACAATACCAGAACTGACAACAAACATTGAACCTGCTCTACATGAATATATCAATTCATAAACAGAGTAGCCCTGACTGAATTGCTCCCCAAGTTATCCCACCACCACAAAGCTAAGGCAGTTGTGATTTGATGTTGCTCTTAACTCATCCAACTTTCCACACAACCAAAGTAGCTGTGATTGGATATATTCCTAACTAGTCCCTATTTTCTACATAACCAAATTAGGTCTGATTGGATTTCGTCTCTGTCAAACATTTTAGTCTAGTTTTTATTTGTTAATCAAAATATCAGTTAATTTAGTTTTAGTTTTTGTCCATGTACACTTGTTTTTTTTTTTACAGTCTACTTTTCATCAGGCGAAAAAAACTTGTTGACGAAAACTATGAAAAAAATAATTAGTCAACAAAATTAACCCTGCTTATCTGTCAACATGGAGGAGGCTTGGGTCTATGGGTTACCACTACCACTGGTAGGAGCTTACATGACTTGGCTTCGTTTTTGGAAGCTCTTAGGTCATTCATCTTTGTATTCAGTCACTGGCCATTTAGAACAAGCCTAAAAGTCACTGCCTTGATTTGACAATATTTGTTTAATACTATCAGATTTACCTTAACTTCATTTACTGCCTCTGCCCAACATGAGGCAGCTGAACGTAAAAAGCAGTGATTCCTGCACATCTAAAATGAATGTAAAAACTTTCACACAGAAGGCCTGAGTCAGCACTTTAGTATCATACAAGTTCTTGATTTGCCACAGAACAGAACTAAAATGCTGAAAAATGTACCACTGTGCTCATACTTTTGGACCACACTGTACACCATAAAACTAAAAATACGATGGCCCTTGCAGTCGAACAGCAGAGCTGGGGGTTGTACACAAATGTGATCAGTGTTATACAGTCACTCCTCGCATAGTATCTCTCCTTTGGCAAATTTGCATTTAGAGTGTGAGGTGTGCACCGCAGCCCACGTTAACTGCCCGCATAGAGCAATGCAGCGTGCCGACTGTAAATGATGCCAGCAGCAGATTAATGACAGCCATCAGGATGAACTAATTAGCAGCAGCACAGAGGGGCAACCCGCGGATGCTATTGACTCTGTCTCCCCCCCCAAAGTCAGAGAGAGAGGCTGCCTCGGTCTGATTAATGAACAGGAGGAATATAGAAGCCTTATCTGTGAGAAACCCTCATGAAAAATGTTAGTGGCGATGTCAGCGTGAGGAATTTTAGTAGGATGTGCCTGGCAAAACAGGACGCAAAGACGCAGCAGGAGATGGAGAAAGTATTTACTAAAAATGACAGGTTGATACAAAGGAAGGAGACATGCTGGAGGAAGGCAGCAGGTGTATATAATGAGGTGCCGTTTTCCAGAGATGGACATGGTCTTTAGGAAATAACGGTGTGTCCTTGAAAGTAGGGATGGAAAACAATGGATGACAAACACAGAATTTGGTGTGTGGCATCTTCTGTACCTGATATGGGCTGGTCTTGATGTGGGTGTATGATTATATTAAACAGACTTTCACAAAAATAAACAGGTGCCTATTGTGATGGTTTTTGTTTTTAATGATCCAGGTGGTCCGATTTGAGATTTCAGTCCGGGGATGGGCATCATGGGAGAAAAAAAAGAAATGGTGATGCTTTAAATATGATGCTTTTGGAAGCCTACTGGTCTTTATTTCTGGCAACAGTTTTTCTTGCTATTTTTTAAATTTGATAACAAATGAGGTGTGGCAGTATAAAGATTTTATAGTCAATTTAGTTGGCAGTCATTAGGGAGGGTTTTGTTCCCTAACCTGACACACCAGACGGACAGTTCCATATATCCGCCACGGAAATATTTCTCTAGTCCATCTGGGGAAGAGTCCATTACATTAAATTATACAACACAGATGTATCATTTACGACTTATATGTGACATGAACCTCGTCATGACAATCTCCACCAAGTTCTCTCCGTAAAATTCTGAGGAGAGGATATTTCGCCAGGTGTCATTGAGTAACCACAACTCCGGGCTACCATACACTGACTGACATATTCTGCGGAGGATTGGGTTAGTTGCTAAGCATAAAGGACCTGGGAGGAATTGACAATGGAATTGATAAGCAAAAAGACTAATGATATCAATTTTCTTGAGGGAACTGTTAATGATTCTCAACGGGAATAGGTTTTCGATCCCATCCTTAGTAAATCCTGAGCTCATGTAGTCAAACTGGATGAAATCAGAGAGTGAGTATGATGGGATGTTTCAGGCTCAGAGGATGCCAGTGGCTTTAGGAGGACTTCAATCAGATCTGTGTCTGTACAGAAATAGTTGGCATGGAAGCTAAAGCTATGCATAACTGCACATGTCTGAGTACTTAAATGAGTTTTAGGTAAAAAAAAAGACACAAAAGCAGCGTGGAGTGATTGGATGCTTACTATCTCATGACAAAGATGCTTTGTTTTTGTGCTACTCAGATACATGACAGCCTGTGGTTTCATTCTGCCAGCAGTGTGCCAACCAGCTGCAGTCTGCAGGCTTCAGAAGAGAAAACGACCGCTACAAAACTAGATAAATGGGGGATTTTTGCCACATAAATGACAGTTGTTTTCTTTGGATACTTGGGGATACTTGTATGCAGTGGAGTACACCTTGGAAAAACTGTCTGTATCTGGAGGGTGAACAGGTCTTAAAAAATGGAGGAAGCTTCTATGGGAACCATGGGAGGACTGGAGAAACCCACATTACCTGTTCAAACAAGAGTGTAAATTATGAGCTCATGCTGTCTAACACAATCAGGGGATGCCAGTGGCTGTTTTAGTTTAATCTCATCATCATCATGTTTTCATCAGGTAAAGTTATTATCAAAATCAAAATTTGTGTCCTTATACAATAAACAGTAAGCTGAATAATTACTTCAGAAATAAACTTTTATTTGGCTCCTCTAGTTTTTCTTCTTACTTTACAACTTATGTGCCCTTTCCATTTTTTGATATTTGATATATTATGTAAATATTGAAAAAGTTATACAACTTCACATATTTTTTTAACATTCCATTGTCAGGATATTACGTCCAATTCCTGCTGTATGAGAAACAGAATAGTTGTATGAAACACTTTTACATGTGGTCGCTGCCAGCAGTGAAGCTTCATTATACATCACAGCATGAATAATTGTTTGCTCGGATATCCATTTAATCCCCTCTGTTGAAATGATTTATTCCAAAACTGCAAGGTTTAAAATGGGAGGATGGAAAATAATTCAGGCATGAATTTTAATAAATGAGCTGAGCAGTGTTACTCGAGTCTGGTCCCATAATTTATTTTCTTAGTCTCTTCATCTCATGTATGTTATGAAGACAACAAATAGACTTCATTATTGTAGACGGTCTTTCTGACTGTGTCCAAAGTATTTTCCATTGGTGTAAAATGAAGAAAAAGTAGTTTCTTGAAATCCACTGAAAGATCCTCATTATGTCATAAATAAAAACATCCAATTTCTCAAATAAAATTGTTTTGACAGGTTCGAAATACAAATTTGGGATCAACAGTTAATTTGTTGGAAAAAGTGTACAAAGAGGGGGATTTTTTGTTTTTAGAAAATAGCACAGGGTAAAAGTGTATCCTCTTCTCTCTAAGTTTGATCTCTTTACTCAGAGAGTGTGGTCTGTCTGTTTGGGTATTTGACCCAGACTTTTTGCTAAATTAATCAATTTAGAGTTGAAGTATAAAATGATTCAAAAAAGCATGCTGTGGCTCTGATTGCAAAGGAGAGGCTGCTGATACCGTCCCTTATTT
The DNA here is from genome assembly GCA_037902135.1 of Cetoscarus ocellatus. Classification (NCBI taxonomy): domain Eukaryota; kingdom Metazoa; phylum Chordata; class Actinopteri; order Labriformes; family Labridae; genus Cetoscarus; species Cetoscarus ocellatus. The sequence continues at coordinate 3,431,543 of JBAMNC010000875.1, forward strand.
ACACCTAATTTTAGTTGCTAACAAACTATTTTTGGACATCTTACCAATACACGTCCCCACCAGCTACTTTGTTAAATTGCTGTTGTTGTTTACAACCCTGACAAGAATTTAGTAGCATCATAACACAACTTCAACTACCGTAATTTCTAGATTATAACACGCATTTTTTGCTTTTAAATTAGCTCTGATTTTTCTGGTGCATATTATACACGAGTACAAGCAAAGTACTTACCATATTTCATCTCGCCAACATCACGTTTGCAACACATCTCATACAGAAAGACGAAATATTCTCTTCCTCTGTGAAAACACATGCAAACACAGGGCGCTGCCATCTTGTGAGCAAGGGGATGCAAAATAGCTGCTCTGTGATTGATTGAAGACATTGGCATGGTGATAGCTTGGGAGAGAAAATCGTGTACAGTATTTGTTGTGAAAATACTGAAATTTCATTGATGAAAACTTTGAATAAACGTAATTTTTGAGTTGTCTGAGAGAGTAAGGTTTGGGCAAAATTTGGGTGTGTGTGATATTTGAGTACAGTGTTTTCCCAAGCAAAAATCATGAAAATATGGAGTGTTTGTTATAACTGAGTGTGTGTTAAAATCGAGAAATTATGGTACTGATGCAGTTTGAATCTACAGCACTGAAAATTAAATTTCAATTTTCAATTTATTAAGGCATAACTCCTTGAGATGAATCATCTCGTTTTCAAGAGGGCCTTTACACCAATACACATACAAAACAAAACATAAGAAACAGACCATTACAGCACAGTCATTACTCTGACATTACAAGAGAGACATTACATTACTGACAATACACAAAACAAACACAGAAAGCTCTCCCAACCCAACCACCCCTCATCCACCACCCCACATTGGATATATGGTTATCAACAATAAAACTCAGACCCACACTAATGTAGCAACATACATTTACATTATTAGGTACACATACAAACATTTTGGCACAGTCAGTCATTTCACACATTTAGTTCTGAAAACAGGAGCAAGGTGTTTGTAAATAAATAAAGACAGATTTCTTGAAAACAGTCAAAGATGATTTTGATCTGAGAGAATCAGGCAAATTGTTCCAGTCTGATGGGGCTTTGAATTGAAAAGCAGAACGACCAGTTTCTTTATAAATTCTTGGAACAGACAAAAAAAGATTAGTTGTATGACGAAGATTGTACTGTGATCTATAAGGAGGACAGTCATAGAAGATACATTTAAAAATAAACAGCAGCCAGTGAAAGTGTCGTCTGGATTGAGGGGTCAGCCAGTTCAATGAGTCATACATAAAGCAGTGATGAGTTCTGAATGGACATCTTAAAATAAATCTACAAAGACTATTGTACTCAACAGTAATAGACTGACCTTTCTGACCTGTGTAGTAAAACAATTGATAGGCTGGTATAAAATACCCAGCTGCGTTTTATTTTCTTTGTTACTGGGTCAATATGGTCTTTGAAAGAAAGATAATTATCTAACCAAACACCTAAATACTTGAACTTTTCTACTTCCACAAGAGAAGTTCCATCAAGATATTTGATATGCCATCCCTCAAATTGTAAAACTTTAGACTTGGTACCAAACAACATATTATATGATTTTGTCTTATTGAGTACTAGTTTGTTAGAAGCAAACCATTTTTGTACTTTATCAGTCAGTCAGTAATGATGACTGTATTTGCCTGACATTCATTTTGGAAGTGTAAATAACAGTATCGTCTGCATAAAGTTGAATTTGAGTGTTTGAACAAATTAGAGGAAGGTCATTAATGTAAATGGAGAACAATAAAGGACCTAATGATGTGCCTTGAGGTACTCCTTTTTCAATTAGTGTAAATTCAGATTGCGTTCCCTGAAGACTGACACTCTGATATCTGTGATGAAGGTAAGAGTTGAACCAAAAAAATAGAATGTTGTGTAGACATGAGCAAAGTGTTGCATTGCAGGCTTGTCTAATGGGAAGAGAGTGCTTTGTTGCACTTGAAAAGTAATGCTGAGATTTAATACCAATACTGCAAATAGACATCCTCATTGAATCTATGTCTATGTTTCTTAACTACTGTGCTGCTCTTGTCCTTTATTGTTTTAAATTGTCTCTAATCTATTTGGACTCTCCTGGTGTTATGGGCTTTGAGTTAATTGGCTATCACATAATCAGATAAATTACCAGTAAATGCATCTACTATCAACAAGCACTCCCTTTTAGGATAGAAACATTTGAGAAACTAAGGCAGATTGAAAAGACGTGCAGGTCAAAAACTCCATTAGCCAACAGTGTTTGTTTTTTATCCTGGCATGCATTAGAGTGCACATCACCCACATCCACCGCTGTAATTTCAGCAAACTGGGAGCATATGGTGTTCTCACTCAGCTTCCTAATTAAAATATACATTATGATATATTAATCTTCCTGTGAATACAAACACAGAGTTCTCCCCTGTAATGAGCACATGTGTTGTGACAGATAACAGATGGAAATGTTCACACTCACACTGTTTACATTGTTCAGTGCTGGATAAGTCAATTCCACTGTGGCTGTTTGGCTGACTTGTGTCTCTTGGAGTCTCAGGTTTGACAGAATTAAAAAAAAAAGAAAATTTAAGCAAGACACATGACACAGACGATGCACTGCTTTTATACTGCTGTTTTTCTTCCTTAAAGGACGGCTGCTGGTTGAGCTCCTGCATGGTGAGATCAGACTGTCATTGATCAGTCCACAAGTTTATTGTCCTACTCAAACATTAAATATATTTGACAGGGGGTGACTGTGGTTCAGCGGTAGGATTGGTTGTCCTTTGATAAGAGGTCCAGAGGTTCAAGTCCAGCTCATGCACTCACATGTGGATGTGTCCACAGCAATTTACCCCAAATTACTCCAACATGCTTTTAAGGTCCCATGTCTTGCAAAATCTATTTTCTTTGCCTTTAGTGTTATTAGAAGGGGCTTGAAGAGCAGAAGAACATGACACCTTTTACTAAACTCTCAGTTCACAGAGAAATGCTCTATTTCCCTTTAGAAAATACCACTTAAAATGCGCAGTATTTTAACTTCCTCTGGTTTATTATGTAGTAGCTATACAGCCTCCACCTACCATAATTAATCGTTTGTAAAACGCAGTTTTGTGGTTTTAAATAAGCTCTAATTTTTCGAGTGCTTATTACACACCAGTATATTATTCGTCTTGCCAACATCGCAACTGTAACACATCTGATACAAAAAGCCAAAATATTCTCTTTCTCTTGGAAACATTCCCGCCAAACTTGTATAATTCTCATTAAACTGACTGTTAAACTGTTCTAATCAAATATTTTGGTTCTTAATTAGTTTAACTCTATGTAATCATCGTGTTACCAGTCACTGACAAACACAGAGTGTTGCCGTCTTGTAAGCAATCGGACGCAAGATAGCTGCCCTGTGATTGGTTGGTACACTACATCTGAGCATGCGCAGGCAGAAATCAAGTAATTGCACATACGTGAAGCAAAAGGTGTTTCCGCATCTGTTTGAGAGTGAGAGAATCGTGTATTTGTTGTGAAAATACTGAAAGTTCATTGAGTAAAACTTTAAATAAAGGCAATTTTTGAGTTGTCGGATAGAGTAAGGTTTGGGCAAAATTTGGGTAGGTGTTATATTCGAGAACAGTGTTTTTTTTAGGCAAAAATTGTGATAATATGGGGTGTGTGTTATAATCAAGTGCATGTTACAATTGAAAAACCACATGACTCTTCAGAATGCCACAGCCTGTTACTCCTCCTCCTCTTCCCATCAGTCATTGTTGTGGCAGACAATCAGGGCAGTGCTCTCTATCATAGCCTCCCGTATTGAACAAAAACAATGGAAAAATAACTATGTTGAAGACCTTTATTCAGCAAAACTGCAGGAATAGGGAAGTGAGGAACTTAGGAAATCATAAGTTCATAATGAGAAAACACTGGAGATGTTAAAAGCACTAAAACTGGAGATAAAATAAGAGTAATAGGAAAATGAAAACAATGAAAGTTATCATAACTTCTATAAACTACATTTATGAACCAGTAAACAAATACAAACATGAGTGGTATAAAAAAAAACACTGAGATATAGATATTTGACACTAGAAATCGTAAATAGCTCTCAAAATAGATAGGTTCAGATAATATAGATTGAGACAAACCCAAACAATTCTGCCTGTGTATTTTAAAAGTAGCATTATCAGTCATTCAATTATCAAGTGAACTATCTCATCAACATCTTAATAAAGTGAAAAAGTTTAGTTCATCAGTGGTCCAAAGAAGTTAATGCACACTAACTTACCAAAGTTTGACTGTATGTACATCAGTGGAAAAAGGTTCTTGGAAACCACATTCATTTGTCATATATTGCATTAAGAATCAGTTAATGTCCAAGTACAAATTCTTTTAGTATAATCACAGCCAAAACACTAAACAAATCATGAAAAGCCATTAAAAAAATAAAAGCTGATTGGTTCCACAGAAATGCATAAGAAATTTTGAGTACTGCATCATTCTGGTACCACTGATCAAGAATGTGTTCAAAAACAGAACAACATGTTTGATTAGTTGAGGAATTATAGTTTCTTGTCAGGCAACACTTGTATGAAAAACATTGTCACTGTCAGATCAGCATGTTTTGACTCTCATCAAGGCTATTACTGAAAGCAAGAAAAATGATTTAGAAAACCTGCTGACAGTTACAGAAACTTTAATCTGGTCATGAACAACTGGCAGTTACAAGTTGACACACACCCACTCTCTGTGGCTTGTTGAAAGTCATTTGGTCTGAGCAGCAAATCAGTGAGTGAAGTGGAAGTAGATGAGGCAGGTAGAGTGAAAGTGGTGCAACAAAACAGAAAATTACAGCAGCACTTCATCATAAAACAAGAAAAATCCTGATTCCACTGAACAGCATAAATCAGTGTGGGTGTAACCAAAGGATATTTCAGGTTCCTCTGGAGTTAAACAGCATTCATCAACAGCTTGTAGGGATAAATTTTAGCTGTCGGCGTGGCTGAGATTCAGAGAACAGGGAGTGCTTTTAAATTCAGGCACGGTGTGAAGTTAAAGCCAAACAATTGGGGAAAAATGTCCTCAAAGGATTACTGCTGCTTTAAATCAAACCAGAGGCACTGTAGCAGAGTCTTACTGAGGGGCGATGGAAGCAAGTAGTTACACGTCTTCAGGTGTGACACTTTGACCTTTTCTGTGTTACTGCAGCCAGCAGATAATGGATCAGTTGTCAAAAAGCAGCCCGACATAGCTGCTGGTCGCATAACAATATGGCTGTCAGGGTGACTGTGTGTGACAGTGGAGAGAAGGGGGGATACCAGAGCATCTCTCATACCATTGATTATCTGCTTGATGGAGACATGTCAACTGACTTGACCACATGTCAGTGTCTTCAGGCCTGAGCAGTGGCTCACAGATGCTATCACATGCCACTCTGTCTGTTCAACAGAGGGACAGATAACCTTTCTCTAAAAGATGAGGCTGATCAGAGCTGAAGAACTGGCATTATATGTCTGCTACACTGGTGAAAGGAGTAATAAAGGAGAAAGTTAATAGATTATCACAGAGAAATATCATAATATATCTAAATCTAAATCATAATGATGCCTTAAATGTGTAGAATTATTCTTGTGCTATTTTGAATTCTGACAGTCTCTCTCCTGGATTTTACAAAGAATGTATAACTTATGGTGACCTGTTTGGGACATATTTTACAAAATGATCAGATTTATCACGTTCCCATTAAATGAACATTGTTTGTGTACAAATCCTTCCCAAGTTCTTTTTATGATGTGCTAATTTCATATAAAGAAAAATAAGATGAAATTATGTCATTGAAATGTAAGAGCTGTCTTGGCATGGAAAGACTTAAGTGTTGTGCTAATAATTGCTAAAAATGCATCTGCCATAGAGCCCAATATATATATATATTTTTTTATCATAAAAGTAATTTTGCACTGTCAAGAGATTGAAGATGTTGAAGTTGGGGTGACATGGCTATCAGGTGCCAATGTGATACTGAATATTGACATACTTCCAGTGAAAAAAAGGAACATAAGGAAGGATTTTTTTGTGAAAATTGACTGAGCATGCTGATAGTAAAACCTCTAAGCAGGAACAGCACACGTTTCTGCCCTCCTTCAGCCCACAAGAAAAGCATGAGGTGGGGCAAGAAGCAGCAAAATCACCCCAGAGCAAGCATTAATGTCAGCTGACATTGATTAGCTAGAAAATGGTCAAAAGGAGGAGGTGGGGTGGAGGAGGGTTGCAAGGCAGCTTGCAAAGGGAGCAGTGAAGAGTAGGCAGGCTAGAGCTGTTTAAATAAGGCAGTCTGAGTGCATTTAATCAATGGCAGTTAAGAGGCATCAGCCGGCTGTCAGCAGTGGTGAGCTAGCTTTGGATCAGCTGTTAAACAATCTTGACTCTGTGTCCTGCCAGAACTAACATATTCAGACGATCTTATTTTCATTTAGTTTAGTGAAACAACTCCAGGCTTGTCTGTATATGAGTGAGTGTGTGTGAGTGTGTGTTTGCCCTGCTGAGGTTTATAAATATGAAAAGAAAATTCACCAAAGTTAGGATCTAGTCTGTGCTGTGATGTGTCATCCGTCACTTCAGGACGCTAATTCATGTACCTGTCATCATAATTGGTAGTATGACGCTTTGAGCTGTCTGTGATGGTCAGTTTAGCCGGGCCACCAGTTATCCACTGGTGGCCCGGGGGTCACATGCGGCCCTCTTACTCTCTCAATATGGCCCACCAGTTAATTTGAAATATAATAAAATGCATTTTAGAAAAGGAAACATGACAAAATCTACCACGAAAACATTAAAATAGCAATATTTCCAGGAAAATAGAGCTGTAATTAGCTTAATTATCTGTTTAAGATCCCCCTTTTGTGCATGACTAAATGTTTGTTAAAATAATACTAAACTGTTTGTAAAGAAAAAAAATTAACAATTAATAAGCAATCTGGAAGCCACAAGTTTATTGTTCCAATTTTAACGATGCGACCCCTGTAACTAAGAATAAAATTAACGTGGCCATCTTGGTTACTAAAGTTGCCCACCCCTGGTTTAGCTTTATGTGTGCACCTCAACACAATGAGTGTGTTTAAGTTGGTTACCACAATGATGGCCCAGAAGTCCATTTCATGATATAAAAATTTCTAGTGATGGTATGATCCCTGACTTCTCCCAGCACTAACCCCAACGTATGCAGCCCTTTAACTGGGACAGATCCTCACTGATCTCATCTCTTTGGTTTAATGAAATGACCATGTCATTTTTTGGTCTAATAATTGTTTCTCTCAATAAATTCAGTTGTTTGATAACAAATCCTGATTCTAAACTAAGAATTACCCATCAGCCTGCAGACAAGAGTCATCAGTATCCCTGATTCCCCTCGGGATGGAAAGTGTTCTTGTCCTTTTAGATCCAGGTCTCTGAGTTTGATCGTGATAGTTTCTGTAGTTAATGTGTCGAAGTGGATGTCTTGGACTGTCCAGTCCCTCTGCATTTGATTCAAGCGATTGCTGGCTCAGCACTAGTGTTTTCCACTTTATCTATTTTAGCCTCCAGTGAAGCGAGGCCTGTTTTTAATTCAGCCACCAAAGAAACCTTATGGTCCTGCTCTGGATTAGTCAGTGAAGCCAGGCTGTCTTTCCTCAATGAAAGACAATGAACTTCTGCTTGTTGCTTTTACTTTGTTTAGTTATTTGAGGGCAGTTCATGTGTGATGATTAAAGTGTTACTGATGATTGATTTATTGATCAAGCCTGTTTTCTTTCAGCTTTTAATGGTGGAGGCATTAGGAGAATAAGAATAAAGTGGTCATATTTTATCTCCTAATGGTTCCCCAGAAGATGTGCACACATTTGACATCATTTAGACTGAAAAATGTCTCTGCTAGAACATTAGAACATAATTCAAAATTGCCGTTAGCATAAATTGCCACTCTGAATCATAAATAATGTGTTACATTTAAGGTCAAGGTCAGGAGGTTTGATGTTTATTTCTTGCTTAAAAATGTAATATTGTAGGAACACTTTTTGATTTTCTTTGAACTCTGCACAAATGACCGTGGCTTGAATATGAAATAACTACATTTTGGAGGTCAGTGGTTATGGATACTGGGTCTCATGTTCATCCCTTTCATGATTCAAGACTGTTTTAAAGGATTTATTTTCATATTTTGCACTGAAGTCCACCTTGATTCAGTGATAAAGGGACATATTTTGGAGGGCACTTGTCAAGACCATTGCACCTCATATTCATCCTTTGGTTTGAAATGCCTTTATGAAAATAATTCTTGAAAGAGTTGTACTGAATTTTGCATAAATGTGCATTTTGACTTTCAAAAGAACTTCAGTTTTGGAGGCCGATTAAAGGTCAAACTTGACTTTTTGATAAAATCCCTGGGTCCCTCATGCTTATGTCTTGCTTGAAAGCAAAATAATAATAATAATATAAACGACTATGAGTGCCTTTCTACAAAGTCTGCATAAACATTCACTCTGACTTCTGATTATATTGACTTGATTTTGAAGGTCATGGTCACTGGTAAAGTTTGTTGAACTTCATGTCGATCCTTGCTCGTGAAGGGGTCCTTAAAGACTACTTTAGTGGATTTTTAAGGCTTTGCACAAATGATCACTCTGGCTCATAGATGAACTGATTACTTAATTTAGGTTAAAGGTCAGTTTATTTTGCCTCATGCTCATTCCTTCCCCACAAGCACAATACCAAAGAAATTCTTTCAGGGATTTTCTCCAGAGTTTAAATATCCTCTCTGACTTGAAGATGAATTTATTAGATTCTTAAGATCAAAGGTCAGTGGTCAAGGCAGTCAGGTGTTATGAGTCATGATCCTGTTTTTTTTTCTTTTTACTTCAGTTAAGTTACCCATTTTGTGTCCATGTTTTGTGTTTTGTCTTTACTTGTACTTCCTGTTTTATTTTGAAAATTCACCTGTCTTTCCTTGTTTCTGTAGGTTTTTGCTTCCCAGCTATGTCTCATCACCCCCAATCACCTCATGTATTTAAACCTCATGTCTTCCCGTCTTGTTGCCAGTTCGTTGCAGTCTTTTGACCTGGTTCCAGCCGTTGTTCAAGTCACAGTCAAGTCGTGCATGATCTTAGCCTGCCTTTTTTGACCTAGTCTTTGTTCTTAGCATTTTTAGATACCATAGCCTACTTTGCTTGCTTTACCGTGTACTGACCTCAGCCTGTTTTAACAATCAAACCCTGTTGCTTTTTGATTATCGGATTCTGAGTTGTGCATTTGTGTCCTATTTTTCTGAGCCACGTTTCCTGACATTATGTCCATCCCTGATTTCTGAATAGATCGTTCAGTTTTAATTGAAGGGATTTTTTTGGACTTGGCATAGTTTTCCATTCTAAATCATGAATGGGATGATTTTTTAGGTCAAAGGTGAAAGTCACTGGGCCAGTGATCATCCCCTGTTTATAAAAGCATCATCAGATAATGATTTTAGGGATTTCCTCAAACTGTGCAAAAGTCTTCCCTGACTTTCAGATGGATTTTAGATTTTAGAGGGTAAGAGGTCAGTGGTCAAGGCCATTTGGCCTAATGTTTAACCCTCACTTGTTATTCAAAATCTTTAAAATGTTTTGAAGGATTACTGCTGGTCAAAGGTCAAGGTCTCATTTTCAATTGTTTCTGTGTGGACTTGATATCTCAAGAATTCTTAGGAGGGTTTTTACGAACTTTGCCAAAAAATTTGCACTGTAAAGCTCTTTTCACACATGTAACCCTAAATATCCTTGAGAAAATTAAAGGTAACCTCCCCACAAAATTTCTTAACTGTCTTGTTTGCACCTTCCCCCAAAGCGAAAAGTTGTTTTTGCAGGGAAATACAGGAGGGGGCCAGAATGTTAATTTTTAGAATCAACACGGGTCCTTTTCTTGACCCTGTGCTGCGCTTTTACTGCCTTGCCTAGCTGTTTTATTTCATTTTCCTTTCCTTTCCTTTCCTGTTCTGTCCTTTGTCAGTTGTGTTCTGATGTATTGTGTGAAGCCCTTTCAACTGTGTTGTTGTTGAATGATGCCATACAAATGAACTTTCCTTGCCTTGCCTTATTGTAGTGCTTACAAGGGGTTATTTTATCAAATAATTTCCTTACTACATATCTGACCTCCTCATCTTCAAGAAACATCTCAAACTCCTTTCTTAGTTCTCTCTCTTTTATATTATTCATTGCAGTTATTTAAATAACTTTTTTAAATTATACACCCCCTTTTAACCCACTGGGACACATGCTAGGTAATTGGTTTGAAACTATTATTCTCTGAGGTAGCCACTTATACCTTGGAAAAGTGGCTACTTCTATACAACCGTATAATTTTAATATATTTTTTTTCCACAGAGATGTGCCACTTTAGCTGCTATTTCTGTTGACAGGTAACCTTTTCAGGTAAGTAACATTCTCTGACTTCATATTAAAAAAAGTGAGATTCTCATCAAATGTGTCTCTATACGTGTTCATAAAAAAATTCTGTTTTTCTTTATTTTTAATTATTTCGAGGACAAACACCAGTAACTTTTCTTTCTGAGGTTTCTGAGGATCTTTGGAGTTGTATTTTTACAGTTTTCCCTCTAAGTCTACACAGCGGTTGGGTTTCAGTTCTTACTGTTAACAGCAGTAGTTTTAAGAGACACAGCAGTTTCCCTTTTCTGGTGTTCATTTGACAGAAAAACCCCTTAAAGAAAGGGTTACTGCCTTCTGATCAGACTCTGTGATGGTCAAGGATTTCTCTTAAACACAGTGAAAATAATTATCTCTCTTAGGGGGACTTAAATTATTCAGCAGGTGCACATGAACTTAAACAACTTGTCCTTGTTTTTGACTTTTTTTTTTTTTTTTACTTATCCGGCGTGTTTAGGCATATACACATTATACCCCCATTCTAGAGACAGGTATTTGCCCTTATTCCAATTTTATAAACCCACCTTTGCTATCTGGAGGTTACTGTGACATGACTTACCCAGTTTTAGGTGGCTATTAACTACCAATGCAGGTACAGCCTCAGCCAAGTGACACAGCAAAGCACACAAAGCAGCGACAGTGGAACCTCCTCAGATAGTTTGTATTTAAGTGATAGAGGAAAAGATATGACTTTAAGTTTAGATTGCTCCCTTGTCCAGTACATCTGCAGTGACAGACTGTCACCAGTCAGAAGTTAATCTTGCAGTTCAACTGGATCCCCCTGGTTTCTTGTTTGTATGTTTTTACTGCGGGGGAACTGCCCAGTCAGCATCCTTTGAGGAGAAAGAGGTGGATGCTGAGCCTGAGGAGAAGTAACTATAAACTTGTAAACAATGGTTGCTTGCATGCTGCTTGCTTTAGTATCAGTTTTATTGGAAGTGGACAGCATTTTTTCATTTCATGAAGAACAAAGATAAAGATCAAGATGTGTCTGTTGAAATAGAAAATTTTCTCTCCTTTCCTGACTTGTTTTGTCAAGAGTTTGATTATTTAGTATTTATTTAGCAGCACCCGCCTGCTACAGATTGGCATGTATTTAATGTGACTGACAGAGTGATTGTCTAGTCACCTTCTAGATAGTTATTTAAAGGTCGTGCCCTCCCAAAAGCTTTTCTCTACTGACTGTAGCCCCGACTGACCAGTGAAATATATCCTGTATCTAACTGTCTTTCTGGTGTGTCAGGTTAGGTAGAAGTGAGGGCATTTCTGATACTTGCTGCTGCTCTAATCACCCAATTCTAGAAATACGATGGATGAGTGAGAGATGGATACATCATATCTGCAATGCTGTAGGGTGGCATTATTAGGGGTAATTCTGCAATAAGTCCCACCGGTTTCCTGTTTCTTATATTTGAAAATGTCCAGGGTTTGTGTTTTTAAAAGGTAACTATTACACAAGCGTGTGTGCAATAAAGATACAGCTACATTATAAAAAACTGGAATAATTTTACCAGATAATGCCACCAAAACTGCAGATGGTACAGCAGCAGCTTCATCTTTGGCTTGGTATGTGCATACAATGCAGTCATCAGCATACAACAGCATGTATAAACACACACTGAGAACACCATTAACAAAAAGGGAAAAGCAAAAATATGTGATATGCTTATAATACCACTTTGACTTGGTCTTAATTTTAACTAGCTGTTTTAATTGAGTCTGAGCTAAAGAAGGTTTTAACAGGATATAAACAGGTTTATCTTATTTACAATGAGATTTCACTGCTCTTTATGGGTCTATGTGGTTGACTCAGTTTTAACTGGGTTTTACCCATTAAAACTGGTTGTAACCATTTTGAATTAAGTCTTAACTGGTAAATACCAGTTTAAACTGTTTTTATCTGATTTTTTTTCAGTTACAACAGAGTTTTAAACTGCGTTAATTGAGGTTTGACTAATTCAACCCAGTTTTCTGGGGGAATTTACTTGTTTTAAATTAGTTTCATCTGGTTTTAACTTGGGTTTAAACTGAGTTTAACTGGTTTTAAGTGAAAGCAACATAGTCTGAGTGTCATTCCTTAAAGTCCGCCTGAATCTATTTTAGCCTCATGACCGACTGCTTTGGAACATTTTTACATTCTCAAAAAAAACAATAAAATAAAATAAAGTCAAGTAAAGTGACGCTGGCAAAATCAAAACGGCATGAATGAACAGTGCAATGACAAATAGTTAGATGTTCTATTACTTAATTGAAAACTACTTTCTTAGCCCCCTATGATCCATAGGTGGTATACTTATTGGTTGAACAATAATTTGTTGAAATGTACTATATTTAAATAGAAAAAATTTATACTGAAAGACCTTCTTTTTAACAATTACTGTATAAGAAATACAGCTTTTCATCTATTCTCTGTTTGAACACCATCTGGGGCATAAACCTGGCTCATGCAAACTCTTTTACTCTGCACTGGCCACGAGCTCTCTCTGACTCTTTCCCTCCACCTTACTGTCTTTCTTCCTTTCCTCCACACACACACACACACACACGCACACACACAGGCCGTCTTCCCACCTCTGCATCCCCTGCAGTGCTCTGAGCAGACTGCTGTCACTCTCCCCCACCTCCCTCACCACAGAGCAGCACTCCCTCTCTTTCTCCCCTTCTCCATGCCTGGCCCTGCAGCGCTGAGTGCCCGAGCTTTCATTCCCGCCTGTCAGAGGGGGGCTGGTGCTGAGGACGGAGTCTGGGGCCGTAGTGGAAGCAAAGTGAAGCGGCTCTCACTTTGACTGACTCGAGCACACATGACCAGTGTGTGTGACCGTCCCTGGAGCTGTAAAGCCTCATGTTTATGCAGCTTGTACACTTGTTTGTTCATTTTCTTTTTATTTATTCAAAGGACACTCTTCTGTTTGTCACACAACGACATGAGCAGGAAATCTGCTGTAAGTTTTCAGATGTTTTTTTTGAAATAGATCTCTCCTTTGAGGCATAACATCTAAAAGTTTTACATTAAAACTCCATATTAATCAAGAAAGACTAATCACAAGTTTTATGTTTTTATTGGTACTTTGAATACAACAGATATTTTAGCTGTTTTTGTAGCTGGAGAACTCATAGCTGCAACAGTTTGGGTTATCATGGTGGCTGACATGACAGGGCCGACCCAAAGAGACAAGATCAGTTTCACGTTGACTGTTGAAAGAATTGGACAGTGCGATGTTCAATTATTAAAGAAGCCACTGCAAACTGTGAGAGCTAAACTGTGGATTCATTTTTCATATACTGAGTGCCCCTGATCCAGTTGTATTCTTTCTCTGTCTGAGATACTCTGTTGGAGCTCTTGTCCCTTTAAGTCCCCCAACCCCACATGGGTTTATTAGTTGGTCTCTTCAATAGTAATTAGTCAGTTTACCACTGCCTGTTGTCAGTGGCTCTACATGCATCCAACAGTCTATGCTCTGCACTGGGGTTGCCAACCTGGGCCCATGGACTTGAACTGCTGCAGGTTGTCACACTTCTAGGTCTCTTCTGGGGGATCAGGGGAATAGGTCATTTTAGTCAGCTACTGGTACAAGCGAATTGGGAGAAGTACAGATGCTGCACACTTTTTGCCATGCATAAAAGTACTCTCATGTGGAGGAAACCTGTAAAATACATTTAAAAGCACAATATGGGCTCTTTAACATGTTGTTCCATGAGACACAATAGAGTGGTGCAGGGATAACATATTATGAAAGCCATCGTAGAAGTTTGTATCGTGCTCAACTAAAAGCCTTTTTCACTGTAATCTTAAATCATTGCTGCTGATTAAGTCTCAATCAAACAAAAAAAACCATGAAACTTAAATGTTTGATTCTTCGTGATAATCTTGAGAAACATCTAAATTTAATGAATAATCTGCAAGAGCAACAAGCTACAAGCTAACTCTTATTTGAAAATGTAATCATAACTGAGTAATCTTGACAAGTTGCCACAGCTGTGGCAAAAGTGTGTGAATTATTGGTTACCAAAAAAACAATCAGAAATTCTGGCATAAGGTCCTCATTCCTTTTTGAAGTCTTTTCCTGAATCCGAGCTCAGTACCAACAATCCATCGCCAAACCTGATGATGGAAATGTGAGTATTTTAATGCTGTGTAGTATTTATTTTTTAACCACACAACAATGCTTTTAAATTCAAAAGTGGGAAAATATTAAATGCATTTTATTTTTTTCAGATTAAACATTCAAATTCTGTATGTGTTTGTTTATCATGAACCTTATTTTAGCCATTTATCCATAACACTATTGTAAGATTCAATGTTAGGCCTTGGGAACCAGGAAGTGCTAAATGCTAACTTACCTCTACATTTTTGGACTCAGTCCTGCACCACTCTATTTAATGAAGCATTTCTTTTCCATCTATGTCTTATGTACTGTATGTTGAAAAATAACTTTTAAAGCCATAATGAAGGCTATCCAAATACACTCTGCTGTCATATTACTTTGCAGCACTTGTAAGTGTGATTATTTCTGAAGTGGGAAAACTTCACGCATCAGCCACAACAGCAGAGACCCTCCCAGGAGAGACCAGCTCCATGCTTCTAGCACTCTGAAGGACTTTTGAAGCGGTGGCCACTGCATCTATGAGCCACTCTGTAAATCCACTAATATCACTATGTGGTGGAGTTGTTTCATCATAGACCCTATAGAATCTATGTGGCCTTTTGTGTAACTACAAACAGTGGTTGCAGTCAAGGTCCAGAGGCCAGTTTCTCTGTGTGTTTTTTCGCTCCAAGAAGAATAATTAATCTGTTCTCTTCTCTTTGTGACTGAGCACACTGGTTTCATATTTGTTCTCATTTTTTATACAGACTGACATTGGCTCTGAAGTGCATCAAGTGTTTATAAAGGAGAAACACTTCACTAGCTATGCTCGGATGCTGAAAATAGTACATACACAAACTAGAGATGTTACCAGGCAGATGATTTCACAGTATAATTTTAATTTGCAGTTTTGTCTAGTCTAATAAAGACTGAGCACTCTAAATTTCACACATAAATTTCAGTGCTAGCCGCGAACAATATTATGTTAGTTTGCAGAGTTGAGTGTGGCTAATGTTAGTACTGCTAGCCTTCAGTCCTCCTTCAGTTTAACACCCATGTTTCTGAGATGAATGTTAAGGCCCAGTCAAACGCCAGCCTATATTAGCTGATATTGACCAATGCTGAAAAATCATCAAAGTGTAGTTTGAATTACTATCTGAGTAAAATGGCATTTAAGTCTGATGACTTCATCTCATCAAAAGACATTTAGCCCAAACATTCAAAGACTCATAAGCCCTCAGCTGAAACATTTCTTTACCCAGTGTTCATGTAGGGCATTGCTAATGTCCTGCGAAGCATCTTTAAGAGTCTGCTTCTCTGACAGCATTGTGGTTGGAGATTGGACACAGTCTACAAAAATATTAGCCACCTCTTGGCACAAATGGAAGTTCCTAGCCTGGCTTGTGTGCGTAGCGCATTGATGTCTTCTAACCAGACTTTATTTAACAGCCTCTGGATGGGCCTCTCAGCACCAACTCTTCATGCCTCTCCAGTTTCCAGTCAGAATGTGAACAAGGGAACTGCATGCTAAAACAGGGGTCAACAAGAGGTCTTTTGACACAAACTATTGGCTTGATAAACAAGTTCTCTGTCACTTCCAGTGGGAATATGTAATCCTTGGACCATAGCAGATTGGTTTAAGTTGCTGACTGGAAGGTCTGTGCTTGATCCTTCTTTGACTCACTCATGCTGTTTACACTCCACACATCCATGCTTTAAATGTTACAAACATTTTTACCTGTAGCTTGTTTAAGATAGCTCAAGAAAGCAAAATTTCAAAATCCTTGCAGACAGAATAAATCTAATAGAACCATTACATTTTTTTTTATCTTAAATTTTCTCGCCTTAGTTGTATGGTGACCAGAGAGATTTTTACAGAGCAGTAACTTGTAAACCTGTCATGCCATGCTGTTGTCATCTGCTCTAGAGGGCTGCAGCACACTGAAGCCTGCAGAGTTTAAAAGCCTGAAATGAGGGCATGAATGTGTTGAAAACCTGTGGGAGTCAGAGCCTGCAGAGCGAGGTCTTGATTGCTCTTCTCATTTAGGAGAAATGACACATAGCCATTCAATGCAGCTCTTAAGCTTAAGCTGTGTTCCTCATGTATTTGCTCCTTGTCCTTATTCACTGTGTGGAAGATAAGCACTGTCTATGGCTTATTGAACATACTGACAGATTAAAGCTTTTACTGAACACATTACCACAGATATTTTCACTGATGCTACCTACCCTACCACAAGGCCTCTCACAGACCTGTAATGTGACTATGTAGACCGATGAGCAGCAAGAATCAGGACATCACAGGGGTTACATGGTTAGTTGCTTAGCCCTTGTGACACATCTAATAGGGCTTTTCCACTTTCCATTAGAGATTGTACCTTGAACCTGGCATCGTTTTTCATATCACCTCCGACGGGGTTCCACAAGACTAAACGTCTACCCACAATACTCAACAAATCCCTGTTTCTATCTTAACTACCATTCTCATGGCCACCACAGTCCAAACAGCATCATCGCCTTCAGTAGACCCAGGTTCTGTACATGCAAGCTCTGGGTTGTAACAATTCTGGTACTACTTACCCTGGTCCATATTTGCCCCCTCTAAACAGCCTCTACTGATATCCAACATTACCCGTTAAATATATATGTCATCATATAATGATAAAACAGTATAAAAATGATAACTTGATTGATGTCAACAATGTTTGGACTGTCAAAAAGTTTCACATTGCTCTAGTTTGGACCAAAACAAAGTTCTGACTTCTTTGTATCTTTGGTTTGACTGAAAACACCTGTGGATGTCATGAAGTTGAGTTTAATCTCACACTCTCTCAGAGTGCCTGACATCAGCTGCTGCAGAGCTTCAAGCTGATGGTTGAGTGTCAACACTGACAATGATGCTTAAAACAGAAGTGTGGCTACAAGCCCAGAATCAGCAGTGGAACAAATTAAATCCTTACGCAGATGGGATTTGTTTCAAGGACAATGTGCTAAAAGAAGTGTTAACAAAGGACATCTGCACCATCACAGTTCACGTGGAAAAAGATCTCAGTGCAAACATGCTAAGGGGTGGTTGTTCCTGCTCTATTCAAAAATAAATGATGTGTTGAAGAGATCGGGAATGATGTATTTTCTTGAACTGATTTGGGAAATCTCTTTTGGCTTCAGTTCCTCTGTGTGTATAACAACTAAACTAATTACAGAAACAAGGGATAGCAACCCTGAATGAACCCCAATTCTTACCTTGAATTACCAGGTAAAGAGAAAAGAGCAATGGATTCAATATAGACCCCTGTGGAACACTATGCCTAACAGTAGTGGCCAAGAGAGTGTTGTTAAATAAAACCCTTTGAGACCTTTTCAGCAGGTAAGGAAATTATTCAGATAGGTAAGACCTTAATCACTTGAGCACCTGGCCTGAGATGCTAAAATAATTTTCAAGTCTGCCCAGTAATATGCTGTAGTCTACCTTATCATCATCAAGGCAGAGCTAAGATTAAAAAATAATAATAATTCAGATTCACACTTGGAGTCAACAGACTTACACTGCTTTATTCAGTACTTTTTCGATGTACTATTTCATATAAACAATGAGTCACAAGCCTGTGTTTTATGGAGCATTATAGGTCCAACAAGCAATCTTTGTTTAGGCTTTGGGCTATTTCAGATAGACTGTCTGTGAAATTAATGGCACCAAACAACAAACAAACTTAGTTAATGACTTGCTGATAAACAAAAGTGGAAATAATAAAGAGCCAGACTTCCATAAAGAGATGCTGAAAAACAAAACAGAGCTAGAATCAGGTTGTCATTTAAATAACATTCATTGGGTGAACAGAAACTTGACTCGAAAAAAGGTTGATTCAAATCTCAGTTAGAGGTGTTAATGCTAGTTTAAGGTTAACCTTTGCTGCTATATATGGGCCTAAAACCCTAATAATGCATATGTATGTTTTTGTGTTTCATTTATCACCAGCAACAAAAGTTGGGCATCTAAGACTTCAAGCATCTTTGGATAACAGGCTTCTCTGTCTCTGGATGGTCTAATGATGTCACAGTTTGTATGTGACTGAGTGATGAATATAAACCAGTCACACCCCATACTCAACCTTACTCGAGATAATTATCTTCTGGAACTGGACAGACGGAGTTGGTGTGATTGTGCATGGACTGGCATGAGCTCAGGGTCTTGCTGGTGAATAATGGCTTTCTAATGGCAATATTAACCTTCTGAACGGACAAAAGTGCTTAATGCCTCCTATGATTAAGCCCAGAGAGCTGTGGTGTCAGAGGTCAGTTGCTCTCGGCAATGAGAAGAATTATCAAGACAATGTGCCGGTGATGATTTAAGCACAGGAGAAGCAAGGCCAATGAGGGACGTGCTGATATAAACTGAAGTGGAATTATTGCCTCTCTGACTCTGGCTCTGTGTGTTATCCAATGAGCTTCGGTGAAGCTTTAGCTCATGAGCGTGTAACTCTGAGAATGGCACATATAACATGTTTGATTTCATCTTAATGACATACATTTTTCTTTACATGATACAAACTGCTTGCAAGATTCTGCACACTCAAGTTTAAGAAGACAAAAGAATGTATTTATCAAACTGATTTAAAATTTTTGATATGAAAACTGTCTCCTTTTTCTTTAAAGTAAAAATTCTGTTTTTATGAGTTGATAAACAAGGTGGCAACCTCTGCTTTCGCTAGGGTTTACCAGTCCCAGTAAATGCAATTCTATAAAAGTCCACTTGAGGCTGCTGCAAAATGACAGGAAGTCCCAATAACACCCATATTAAAATGCACACGTTTAAGCAGAAATTAACAGTTTCACAACCTAGTTACAGACAGGTCCATCTTGTCAAGCTTGAATCTACAATGATTGTAAGCAGCCAAATCAGTGGCCTTTAAAGCAAGAAAAGGTGGGAGCAATGAGCAACATGACAGCAGGAAGAAACTTCTTGTACAGCTATTAGCATAGATGCAAACAGCTTCAGTAGCAGTTTTATCAGATCTGTACCAAATTTTTTCGTTAAATATAAAACAAAAAATAACACTAAAAGCACCTCTATTTAGACATGATGTTTTTGCTCCACTTCCAAAGTGTTTTGGAGAGAGTTTGTTTGACAATGTGGCTTAGATTTTTTGCTTTACACTGTGGCAGTAGTGCCTGCTTACTACATTATCTGATTGGCCTTTGAGGAATGGGATTGATAGACTGATCATCAAATCACCTGCAGGATATGCTTTTGAAAGATTCTGGCCATTACCAAATGCTTTCTAAAGGCTGTCAGCCAGATGGACTGATAAAATATACTTAACGCTCCATCTGGTGTAACAGGATAGTCTAAATTGGAACACTTTGTGCCAGTGATAACTTCATTTTATTGCCAATCCATCCTGTATCTGAATTTCAGGAATCTTTGAATTATAAAAGCTACTAGTTAACAAGAAAAGCACTCCGAGAGCGCAAACCTCTGCCAAGCAGCTCGGTTCCACCCATAAAATGTGATATCCACCCAACATTATAGTCCTATATTTATTTTATATGCACATTGTGGAATGAAAAATATCAATCTGCAAGAAGTTTTATTATTGTTGATACAAATATCATCCATTATAGTGACCTAGTTAGTAGTGTGTCTTGTAAGTTGTTGACTGATTTGCTGCTGCTTGTACAGATGTTGGTGTTGTGCACGCCGCAGCGCTTCTAGTGGGCAATGGCGCCAGCCTCTTGGTCGGAGCAAAACTACAGCGCTTCGGCGTGTTCGATCTATGTGATATTTGGGAGTTAGGTTTTTATACTCATACACAGACTTATGCTGACAGACTATTTCCCTAACGACATTATCAGCAGCTTTGTTTCGAGTGATTAACAGGTACATCTGGAGGGACTGGGAGCGAGCAGAGCTGCCGCGTGTGTTTCTATAACGTTAATGGGCTCACAGTAATGTTACTAGTAGTTGTGAGTTGTAGAGGACTGGGGTGTTACAATTTTGGGAGAGTCTGCTGCCCTAATTTATCTTAGAAACCAAGGCTCCAGGAACAGCGCTGGGCTTACTCCATTAGAAAAACTCTCCGGTATGTCTGTAAGCAGAACTGCATGCACAGCTTTCACTGCTGATTGGCTGATCGCTGTGTCCTGACTCTGCGTGTAACCCGAGCGTGTAACCAATCGGATGGTGCTGTGGGTGGGACAAAATACGGCCCAGTGTTAAGTTATGGGACTTCATTATAAACTTCAATGTTTTTTGTGACATCAACCTGGATTGGATCAGCCCCAAAATGTAATTGCTTGTTACTTGGACCAAACCACACCTCTGGTAAAAATTTTCATGTAAATCCATCCAGTAGTTTTTGCGTAATCTTGCTAACAGACAAACAGATAAACAAACAAACAAACAAACAGACAGACAGACCCCGGTGAAAACATAACCTCCTTGGCGGAGGTAATAACAGCACTTAATTACAGTTGGAATCATGTTTTTAAAATTCTGTTTATTTGCTTTTGACATGAAATTTTAAGCCCATGTTGACAATGTGACAATTTGCCAATTTGCCAGTTTCTTGGTTCAGGAATCAAAGACCTTGATCTTCATGACTTGTAGATTTATTACATTACTGTTGCACGGTTATTCCAATATGGTCAAACCTTTTTAGTGAGAAATGAGGTACATCCAAACCAAGCTCTGAATATTACATGGCATCAGAATTCCCAGCATGTATGTTAATCTGTGTTAATGCCCAATCTAAACATAGTCTCTGACATCCCCTGGCATATGACCAAACGAACCCGCTGTGCATTTTGGCCTGCATGTCTTAAAAACAGTGTCAAACACATACATATCCCTTCAGGATTAGTATAAGAAAGCTGTATGAATTATATTACCATATGGATGCAGCAAACTTCCAGACAAAACTAATGTGTTGAAGGTGATAGACAGAAACACAATCAAGCATATCCCCATGAGAAAAAAGAAAACAAAAAAACACTGCCTGAAAATTAGATAAGACTTTAATTAATTTAGAAACTAATTATAAATATAAATGTAAGAATAACTGCTGTGGCACACAGACAAGAAAAGCTGATGGAGCAGGTGACAAACAGAAGAGTCTGATGTGTGACAGTGAATAAAAATAACATATTGAGAAGGATTATCGGCCACAGATGCATACAGTAACTGCCGACAGCAAACATTCACAATCATGCGAATAGCAGACACATATTGAGTGTTGCAGCAAACATGGTGCAGAGCTTCACTGATTCTCCAGCGACATGTTTCTGCTTCACTGTTGCCAAGACTGGTATCAGAAGTGTTTAAGCACTGATGTTTGCTTCATGCCTAAGAGACGAGGCTGTGGAGGCAACAACAAAACACCAAAATGGCTTAAACAACAGTGGTCATGCATAATTCAGTTCTTCTTGCTTATTAAGTTTTGTTCTAATTACGTTTATTTTATGCCTCAAGGCAAACAACAGCTAGGGTCATAGGAATTAGGTTTTTGAGTTCATCTGTCCAGACTTTTGTTGTGAATGTGAAATGTCAGATGTGGATTCTTCTTCAAACTGTAGAAAATTGTCCACATTTATCCACTGATGAACTCATTTTATTATGAAAGTCAAAGGTCAGGATTGTTTGGCCAAATTCTCTTCCTTTGAGCGATTTTTTTAAGAAGAAAATTTAGCTCGTTTGATTTGGAGTTGAACTCATCATATTGTGCAAGTCAAATATCCAACACCAAAGCTAGTGAGTCCCATGCTCGTACAGTGCTGATTAACATCCATCCACGATCTATACTGCTTATCCCTTTTGGGATTACGGCGGGCTGCTGCCCATCCCAGCTGACATTTGGCAAGAGGAGGGATACACCTTTAGCCAGTCATCAGCAAATTGCAGGGCCACATAGACAGACAGACAGACAACCATTCACTGTCGCACTCATACCTAAGGGCAATTAAAAGTCACCAATTAACCTGTTGGGTATATTTGTGGCCTGGGAGCATGGAGAGAACCTGCATATGCACAGGGAAAATATGCAAACTCAACACAGAGGGCTCTAATTTCGTAGACCAGGTGCAGGCGGGGCGCACCTGCCCTGTGCCGCGCCAACGGGGTGTGTCCAGGGCATTTTGCAAGTTTTGTGCACAGCGCAGTCTGGCGCAGGGAGGCGCAACCACATCCGTCCCTCCTGCCGGCGCAAGTAGCAGAAAGGGAGGAGAGGAGGCGTGAGTGGGTTTAACACAGCCGAATGTAATCTTCACCAATCAAATGAACGCCTCTCCTCGCCTTCAAATGCGCGGCGGGTGAGGCGCAGTGACAATTTTCACTGGTGAAGAAGGCCACAGCTGCTGTCACTTTTGCAGCAACTGGGAGAGCGCAGGGGCCACCGGGCCGCGCATCGGAGGCCACGATGCACGTCACCGTGTGGACCAGCTCGAGGGACAGATGTAATCAGTTCCTGTGTCATAAAGAGGAGAACAAAATTAAGTGATAATTACATTTAAACACAGCAGCAGGCTAATCCATTCATCATGCTTGTGATCCACCTGCAATCCTGGTCTGTCATCACCAAATAGCAGCGCTTTAGGTGAAAATATATCTCCTCCTCATCCTCCTTCCAATAATGTACTCCATCTTTTTAGATCACATTAAGAATAAAGATGAAAACAGAGAAATATGGGAAATCGCAGATAAATCCTTAAGACACCGAGTGACTTACATTTATTCAGCGAGCGTCTCTCTTTTTTTCTTTTCTTTTGAATTTCATGAGATGAGAGAAGCCGGATACTCCGTATCTGATGATGTGGTTGTTTGAGGTTGGCTGAGAGATGTGAACCCGTTAGTTTGCATCACTCTTCCAGCTGCTGTCAGGTTGAGTTTCCATTATGACAAACGTCTCTGATCTGACATTAGATGTGACGGGCCAATTAATATAGATACAAATGTGTGTGCTGGTTCAGACGGTTACATTAAATAGTGGTTGTTGTGATTGTTTATTGCATTGAAATGTGCCTGACACTCTGGATACCTGCCTGTGAGATTTTAGTGATGTGTGCGCACAGCACGCCTGTCAGCCAAATTACCACTGCACGGGGTGCACCTCGCCTGCGCCAAGAATAGACCAGGTTGGAGCTGGCGGGCTTTCAGCACACCTTCCACACATTATTTTGGCACGAAATTGTCACTGCGCCAAGCTGAATCTTTCGACACCTCCCCCTGGTGCGCCGTCACACCCATCTCGGCACAGCCGGTCTACCAAATTGCCAAATTGGCTGAGCACAGTGGTGTGCCGGACAAAATTACCACTGCGCGGGGTGCGCCAGGCTGCGCCACCCTGAGTTGCGCCAGGAAATTAGAGCCCAGAGACCTGAAAGACACAGGGTTTGAGCTGGCAACCTTCTTGCTGTGATGCACACACACTACCTGCTGCACCACCACACCGCCCCCTTGTTCACATTAATCTTGATTGATTTGAGCAAAATTTTACTAACCTAGCACCGATGTCTGCCCTGACTCAAAGATAAACCTATTAGAAGTATGAGGTCAGTGGTCAAAGTTAAAATTCAGTGGGTCTCATGTTCATTCCATGTTGGCAAATGTGATAGTTCATGTGATATCCCCCTCACCCTGTCATGGAAATTTATTCAACTGTGAGAACAATTTCACTCTGGTCTAAAGATAAAATGATTGGATTATTGGAGACCATAGGGTAAAGGTCCAGGTCACAGGGCCTTAAATTCATCCCTTGTCTGTGAATGAGAGTTTGAATGAATGGTTCCAGATTTCTTTAGATTTGGTATTTGAGCTGCATGTTTTTCTGTCCACTCTGAATCAAGTGTTTGGAACTGAAGATTGTTCAACACCCAAATTATTAATTACAACCAAAGGGGGCGTTCCTAGTGGTGTATCTAATTAAGAACTTGGACAGTCCAACCTAAAGCCAGCAGCATGTGTTCTTGAGAGGGAAGCACCATCTAGTGAGAACACTTTGTAAATGCATGAATTGGAGTGTTTATTGTGGAACTGAGGCACATCCCTAGAGAGGTGGGGAGGACCACCAGTGGCTTGTAATTGGTTGGAACTTGACAGGCATTCGGCAGGTATTTAGCTGAAAGGGTAAAACTGAAACTGCTGCATATTCAACTGAGCCTGAACTTCAGAACAACTGTACCAAATGACACAGCTGTGAAAACAACCCAGGACTCTCAAGAAATAAAAGTCTAATGACATATCTTATCTCCAAATTAGACAAATACATACTACAACACGGTACAATCATAATTGTAGTGTTGCAAAATACTCTTACATCAAATGTTCAGGGTAGCATCTTTCCCATTAACTGTATTGTGACAGTCTGTGTTAGCATACTATTAGCTAACAGGGAGTGTTTATTTGTCTTTCAAGGACAACAAGTCTCCACAGAGATTATGTTGGGTTTTGTCTGATAGGATCACAGCAGTGATGTAAATAGATGTGAATCAGATTCTGAAAAACCATTTCGTGCTGCAGGGCATCGCATCATTTCAAAAATGCAGACAAAACAGACAACAGAAGAAAATGAACTGTATTAATAAAATAATTTTAAGCATGAAGCAATACTCTGAGAGTGACCTTAGCTCCCAATCCTCTGTTTGTTTCTCCACTCAGGCCTCTGAAAAATGACCTGCAGTATATTTTCTCGTGTAGATTGGATGATAATTATTTCAGAGCGGCATTTACAGACTGTTTTACATCTCTTTGTTCTCAGGCATGGTGACAAAGTGAATATATTTTTTGCCACATTTCCAAAACACCATTCTCCGCGTCACTATGACTGCTCAATATCCACACTCTTACAAAGATATCATGATGCAGTGAGATGAAAGAAATAATTCAAAGAGGGTAATTCCTCCTGTGCTCAGCCTTTTGAAAATCACTTCGCAGGTCAAGAATGTGCTACAGTGTAAAAAATTGATTGTAAGGTCTTGAAAGGAGGCCCACTTTAGATTCATGAAAGAAAAGTACAATCAGTTCCTCTCTATTGTGAGACGGTGGGCAGATGTGTGAAGCCAAAGATGACATTTTACATAAACAAATAAATTGAATTTCCCGCACGGTGCTTCTATCTGTTTTTCTTTGAGCAAAATAAAAAAAGACACATTTCCTCTTATGCACAAATGTCAATGGAAAAATAATATTCAATCTGAAAGACTTACAGTCAACAAAAGGATTTATTGTGCTCCAGCTCAGACATACCCCAGGAAACTGCGGATATGAGAAACCACTGCTTTAGATGCAGAAAGGCGGCTTCTTTTGTACTGATTCTCTCTCACCAGGCAGACAATATATTAAACATTGTCGCTGATCAGAAGCTTCACACACCAGGCAGCTTCTCAGTATCAGCTCAAAGACTCGCTCTTTAGACTTTTAAACGTTTAGAGACTATTTCTGTGTGGAAGCTGAACCACGGCCACACTGAGGACACATGCTTTTATCTCCCTTTGAGAGACACTTTGACATTAAGAGAATTGACGTATCTTGCAGAGAATTATGTTATGAAATTACACTGCTTTTCATGACTGTAAAGGACAGTTACTTTAGTTCTGGGTCCCCAAGCATTTTAGCCCCAAACTCCCATTTTAACAGTGCCAGAGACATGGGACTCCCACTGTGCTTTGAGGGGGAGGTGGTTAAAGCATATTGTTGCTTAAAGATACTCATTCACTGACAGGCACTATGTCTTCAGAACCCCCCCCCCCACTCTATGAGTTTTAGCTGCTACTAATTTAATAGTCATATCTGCTCTGCAGTGCTCTATGAAACTGCATGAGCATGTTATATAAAATATTATTGCTGGTCAAATCGGTACCTTTAAGGACCTATCTTAATTTAAGCCAAACAGCCTTTATTATGTAGAATATTTAGAACAATCTCTCTTGTAGTCAAACATATATTATCTTGCAAAGTGTTTTATACATAAAGTTACAGAAGTTCGTCTTTAACCATTCATACTTGATGGATTTCTGAAGGCAAATCATCAATGATATGGAGACAATTTCATAGAAAATCAAAACAAACATCCAAGCATTCATGAAATATCAAAGAAAAGATCAATATGAGTCAATTCAAATGATCAAATCAGGAATATACAGTGTATTCTGACAAAAAATGAGAGGTAAATAAAACATGTTTTTACAGTTGAAGACAACATGTTGAGGAGATAAGGACAGTCTAGTGGACACTTCATTGCAACAGCGTCTCCAAAACCATCTCTGCACACACTAAATGTGAATGACCATCACAAGCACTCAGTCCTCTCTGACAAGATTTAATCTTGACAGAACTCAGATGACAAAATTATATTGATTTTGTGCACAATTCCAGGATTTCCCAGCCAGCAGCCATAACAAACATAAAAAAGGACGGTAAAAATGAAATGTGTTTCTTGAAACATAATAACATGCACTGACACAAACAGGCACTATGAAAGGAATCCTCTGCGGCCTAGCGTTTTGCTGAGGAGGACAGGCCATGTGTCTCATAATGATTTTCTGGGAAACCATCGGTTATCTTGTCCTGATTGCATTGGTCACAATCACACAACCTTAAATGTCACAACTGCGAATTCACTCGTTGGATCTGCAATAAATTTGTATCCCAAGTGCAAAGCAGAGTTAAGGACTTTTCTTGAATATTAAAGCAAAAATATGTAACTTATCTATTTTAAAAAAGTTGTTTCAGAGATGATCTGATGGTACAAGTACATTTTAACAGGGAAAATCATGCCTATCTTCTTTCCACAGAGTCCCTTGATTTTAACACTGTAACTTTGGCAGCAGGCCATAGTTCCCATGTGAAAAGGGGCTACAGCTTGGTCACACACCATTGTCCAGCTAAAAAGAAGACAGTTGGCCTTTTTCTCAGTGCTATTCAACACATTTGACAAGGCTAAAACATGGCAGACAACAGTGATGAGTGAAGATAAGTGTGAAAAGAAGAAGGATGGGCAAATGTGGACATCTTTCGTGATTTGTGACATTGTTGTCCTGTGTTAGACAGAGAGTCAGATCAACCTGCATAAAATAATTCATTATGCACCAAAAAGTGGTCTCTATCCTCGTCAAAAAACTTAAGACACATCTGAATGAACTTGTTAAACAGGACTCTTTCCAATGAAGCCATTTAGCTAAAAAACAAAACAAAACACAGAAACCGTTTAACACACATGCAAACAGTTCGCAAGCATCCGTCCAACAGGATGCATGAACCTGAAAAGGTGACTGGAACATTAGTTGACATTGAAAATATGCTGTAGTGAGCTGTGTGGAATAATTTCAAATAAATCTCAAATAAAGAAAAGTATACCAGTTTGTACGGTTTCTACATTTTGTACCACATAACAGAAGTGACTCTCTGCTTTCATTCATCAAATACTGAAACATTATATATTGAACTACCCCTGCAAGTTTCTTCGTCCAAACCTGCAATAAATTCTTCTTCAGTAGCTTGACATTTACAGTCCATGCATACAAATGCATCAAATTAAGCAGAAAATAGAACAGAACTCAGGCAATTAAACAACAATGAGACTATAAATAAAAATGAGGTGGACACTGTTTTGAGTTGGGTGAGAAATATGAAGCTGCAAATTAAACGACCTGTCACTTCTACAGCAGAGGAAACTTCCCCACTGCTGACAGCCCTGAGATGTATTGACCATGCAAAGTCAGCAGAGTCTGAAACCACAAAAACAGTGATTACACAAAAAAATAAGAGCATTGTATCCATCATACTAAAGGGGTTTAAATGTGCACATTCATATACAATGTGATGAGTGAAAAACTAATTCATCAAGGTAACTTTAGTGTTGGATCTCTTACATTGGTGTGTGATAATTTGATTTGTTGTTCTCTGATTGTTATTGGTTTCCTTTGAATTCATGCAGCCGATATTAGTTATAAGGTTGCTACAGATTTTCACATTTGTAATATCCTCCCCTGAGCGAGAAAAGCTCTGTGCACTGATGAATGGTGGTGTGTTCAGGCGTCTGGTATTGACATGAAGTCAGCCCGGCCACAGAGCAGGAAAAATGGAAAATAAGGGGGTGGGGGGTCAATGAATTATTAATGCCTGGGTCTGCCCACTATATGGCCTATGTGTCATGTTGATGGCTCGCTTTTACAGTCCCTGTTTCACACTGCAGCTGCTGCTGCCTCCTGAAAAATATACACAATTCTTTGCTTTCCTCTTTTTTTCTTTGAATTGCTTGTTTGCTTTAATCATTTTCTCTGTCTTGTTTTAATCATTTTCTCTCTCCTTATTCTTTAATCATTTGTTATTTTGTTTATCATTTTAGGCATCAGTTTTTCAGGGTTGTCTAGCTGTCTGTCCAGGCCATTCCTGCAACTGTGAAATTTACACAGCGCTTCAAAGTGTTTTCCTCAAACCCTACACAGATGTCCTTTTTGATTAGAAGATGAATTAATAACATTTTAGAGGCCAAAGGTCAAGATTAGTGGGTCTCGTGTCCATCCTTTGCTTACAAAGACAAAATCTCATGATCACTTTGATGTATTTATTAAAAATTTGCCATTTTGCCACAACTGTATCAAGCATGATTGATTATACTTTGGGGGTCAAAGGTCAAAGTTAGAGATCAACAGGTCTCATGATTATCCCATTCTTGTTGACATGATATCTCAACATCACTTTGAGATATTTCTTTGAACTTTGTCATTATGTCCCATCATGTCAAGCATGACTTGATCATAATTTTGGGGTCAAAGTTCAAAGGTCGAGGTTGGTGGGTCTCATGTTTATCCCATGTATGTAAGCACGGTATCTCCAGATCACTTTAAGATTTTGTCTCAAACTTTGCACTGTTGTTCACGCTGACTCAAAGATAAAATTGTGACTTGGAGATTATGGGTTAACTGTTAAGGGCACAAAGACCTCAAATCGCTGGGCACAATATCTCTAAAATACATTGATGATTTTGTTATTATCATTATTATTATTTTTCCAATTCTTTACAGACCTTAACTTGACCTTACAGTGGACTTGTCAGAATTTGAGGGTCAAAGGACAGTGTCCTAAAATTTGGTGTGGTCACAATAAACTTGAACTAAAATGTAGCTTCAAGAAGTCATTCTTCCTTTTAAGTGCTATTAGTCTACTATTGACTGTAGAAAGAACTAGACAAAGCCATGTGATGTCAGTTGTTTGATTATCAAAGGAGCCTTTGGGACATTATTGATGTGTTGCAATGGACCATATCATGTGTGTGCAATCTCAACCAAACCTTAGTTCAATCTTCTAATGCATGAAGAGGCTGTATAGAGGTGGGTCATATCTGTGCAGACTTATAGCCATGTCAATCATGTCCCTCATTTTCCAAACCAGAGTCCACAATAAAAATTGAAGTGGGTGGAAAAATTACCCCCTGTACAGTGGGAGCACACAGACATATTATAGTTTAGACCAAAGCTGTTTTTCAAACCAGGCTGTAAATATGTTTATTTAGCCTGTAAAAATGGTCTGTCTCCTGCACACAGCCATACCGCTAACGCAGGCTCAGGTTCTTGAGCCTTTAAGACTTCCACATGATCCTCCTTTTTCAACCCTAGAAGTTGTCGCTTGGTGACTGAACCTTTGTTTTCTTTTGTTAAGCATTTAAAAACAAGCAAGCATTTCCAGTCTGGTTTTGTTCACCTTAATCTAATTGATTTTTCCAATATTTGTCTTTACTTAACACCATGTACCCCTTATGATTGATCTGGGACCAGTTCAGGGTGTATCCCGCCTCTTACCTAATGACAAGTAGGATAGGCCCCATCATTTGCGTCCTAAGTAGGAAAAATGGAGCAGCTAAAGGATGGATAGATAATCCAACAATCAGTCTTTTAAAGTAGTTTATTGACATTATTCATATAACAGACCAATATGAATCTGGATTTCTTAAAGTTCACGTCAGTCATCAGGGAGATCCATCTCACATACTGTAGCTTTAAACTAAAGTAATTGTTTCTGGTCAGATGATGACTGCATATCAGCATCATTTTGAGACAGTTGCTGTTAGTAAGGCTTAGTATTGCTGAAAAAGAGAGCTAACTTCAAGCGTCTGATTGGCCAATGATTCATTTGATCACCTCCAGTTTTTCGTAAAAGATTCTGACCTTCCCAAACTGAGGTTGGTCAGATGTAATGTCTCATATATCCTATCTGGTATGTCAAGTTACCATCCATCATCTTTAGCTGACAATTTTTGTTATCTATGTCTGCAACTAAAATGACCAATTTTACTTTTATCTCTACTCTTTTAGCATCAATTTCATCCTGTACCCTTAACTTGCTCTGCAATCTGAAGTCAACTGCGAAACATGCATTTACACCATTTAGATTAAGATTTATATTCTGATCTTGCAACTACAAATACCACCATTTCTGCGTCTCCCATTTCTGTCAATGTACTTACACTGTAGTTCTTTCTTTTTCTTCCTTTCTTTCTTTCTTTCTTTCTAAGGTCACAGTGTTTTTTAACATTTTAGCACACCATCACCTCCATCACAGTGCCACCAAACCAATGACCTTTCCAGTGCTAAATGACTTTAATTCAATTTTCCAGTCAGTCAATCATTAGAGGGAAAAAGGGACCGTGCTCACCCAAATGTTTAACATTACTTCACACCCAGCCCATGTGGAAATGTTATCAAAGGCTCTCTTCTATGCATTCAACTTTATCAGGGCAGAAAATAAGGACAGGTTTGATGCAGAGACATATGCATCTACCCCATTACATATGTTTTAAAGGCTCAACTGTCATCATTCCTCCTCATACAATTATGGAAAGATCAACTTCTACAAGATCTACAAGTTGGTGACCACTGTTTTAGACTAGCAGATAATTACAACAGTCAGCAGAGGGGCTTTGGGCCAAAAATCTAGCTGATTGTCTTGTAGTTTGGACTCAGCATAGACCTTCAATCTAAGTTCAGTTCAGTTTCAGTTCTACAAAAAAGAAACAACAACTCACAGACCATAAAACTTTGTCAGGCTGTGGGTAAATGCAGACTATTCCCTGTGGCACAAGAACTTTTCTTCCATCTACCTGCATCTCCCAACTGTTTGCAGCCTCTAACTGGCCTGGGAGCCCATCTTCCTAAATGTCTCTGTCACACATACAAACTGAACACCCACATTTTCTCCCCTTATACAACCTGTCATCTTCTGCCTTCAGTCTCAGTAGTGTTTCCCATGCAGTCGTCTTTATACTAGAGCTCAAACAGGAGACTCTGTGAGAGAGTATGTTTGTACAGAAAAGCTTCAGACAGGAAAAAAACCCATCCTGAACAGTTTTCTGAAATGACACAGACAGCCAGTGAACACGAGCTGTGGTGTAGGTAATAGGTAATAAGACAGGTGACTGCTTCCCAATAGCTGCGGTCAGAGCCTGTGAACTGTGGGCCTCCATAAATGGATGTAAATAGGAGTTTAGCCGTGTGTAATCACAAGCTAGCAGAGAGGTGAGGATGAATAATTCACGGCCTCTCTGTAACTCATATTTTCATTCTCTGCAGGCAATTTTACTTCTGATGTACACACAAAAACACACAAAAATAAAACAAATACACACACTTATAAAGTAGAATCTTCGTGCCCTTTTGTCAGGTTTAGATATGGTAATTTTTAAATATTTTCAGGTCCCTGCAATCATCTAGATCTTGTGTTGGCTTTGGATGAAAAAGCAGGAGCTGTAGCCGGTGCTGGAATAGGCAGGTTACCCAACAGGCAGAAAAGCTAAAAATAAATGGCACTTAAGATTGCTCAGTCACTCATGCTGCTCCTCGTCATAACAAGAATTTGTGGTCCAAATTTCAATAAGACCAAACTTATCTACAAGTGAACTAACTAATGAAGCATATCTAATTATCATGACAGGTTTTTGTGACTTGTGCTCACAATTTGCTCTAAATTATGTGTTATTATATAAATGCTACAAATGGAGGAAATGGCTTGATTAGAGTAATTTCCTCTTTCCACCATGTAATTATGTATTTTTAGCCATGCTAAAAGCAACATGGATGGCAGCATTTGATCTGCTGCTCTGGTCAAAAAATTTAACAGCACTTAATAAATGGATTGCTATTGGTGTAATGAACATGTTTACACCACCATACCTTTTTTCAGCACTTTGTTAACTTTCAATATATAGGGCTGTCTTTTGGTCAAGCTTGAACAAAAAATGGTTCAGAGTCTGGATTTCTACAGTGACGAACATAAGGTAACAGTCTGCTCTGCCGCTGGTAGATGAAGTCAGTGAGAGTTACACAAACACAAGCTCAGTAAAAAAAAAAATTAATTCAAGTGTACACAGTTTTTTAATGCAATCACAGTCATACCAGCTCAAAGAGAAATATATTGAACAATATCGGTTATTCATGTGTAGAGGCTGGGTTTTAATTCCCACATTGAAATATTACCTTTTGTTGGCTCTACTCTTCTGCGATGAAGAATAAAGGCAAACGAAAGACAAAGGCATATTCACACCAGAGGAAAAATCTGCAGAGAAATCAGTTAAAATGAATCTGCAGACTTCACATCTTTCACCGTTCCCCTCATTACTTTGATATGATGAAAAAAGATGATCTCACTGATGGTTCAGTCAGTTTAATAATGCCTTCAAAGTGACTATTTCTTTTCAACTTAATGTTGTTTCATTTTTAAAGTCAGAACTTCATAAGATTTTGGAGCATCATCTGAAGATTTGAAATTATATTTTCTCTTTGGCAGCACTGATTCATACTGAGATCTTTGCTGATGAAGGTAAGTTAAATAAGTTGATTGATAGAGGTTGCTCTAAGTCCAAGAAAGTTCATTATGTCTACGTAGATAATAGAGTTTGCTCTAAGTCTATTTGACTAAAATTCTTCATCCACAGTATTATTCAGACTTTATGCATAATTCCAAATGTTCCTTGTTACAATAAAAACACATTATTAAAATAAAACTGCAAACTGGTTATTCTGTGCTTTCATGAGGTATATAGATGCTGGACACTGACACCACAAGGACACCGTAGAGTCAAGAGGATGGGTTGAGGGTTTCTTTGTATTGTGTAGTCTTAGTGTCTTTTAACCTCCAAATTCTAATATTTATTGCCTTCAATTTGAGAGTAAGTTGTGTCAAGAAGTCTGGTGCATCTTTTGAAATCAAATGTAAAGCTAAGTATTACAATTGAAAGAAGTTATTGAATTTTAACTGGAAAAAAAATAGTTTTTTTTATGATTTTTTCAACAAATTCAATTCTTTGGAGATGTGTCTGACCAACTTACAGTTGCTGTACACCTAAAATACTTACAAATTATTTGGCCACATATATATTCTCAAAGTGGGAAAAAAATCATCAAATTCTGAGACCGGTAAAGTTGTTCAATTAACAGGTTGGGTTACTGTGGTAGAATCAGGATACTGTTCCATATCTTGTATATCAGGGAACCTTTAAAGATTTGTTCAGAATTCATCCTTTAAGTATGATTTCTTTTAGAATTTGAATGCTAGATTCAAAACAAACATTTCACATGAAATGTTATTCATTTTAATATTGAACAGCCACAAAGGGCCTGTATATTATGCCTTTGTGATGAGATAATAATGAGCCACTGATACAAGTAAAAACCGATGCAGTTTTGGATTGTTGTAATCAGATTGTATATATCTACAATGACAGCAATACATAAACATTACTTCTGTCAATTTCTGTTTCTAGTACTTATATATACATGTAATCTGTTTTATGGCCTTCGTGTCTTTTTGCATAGCAACGGCTTGGACAATTTTAATTTGTAGACTGGAACTATAGTGAGGGAAAGGGGATCTGAGAAATCCATAAGATGTACGATTGGCTGGTTATTTCATAGAATGGAGTCTTTGAATTTGCTTGTGTATGGTTGGAGGGGTTTCTGATGATTTTGAAAATGTTTATAATATCCCAAATAATAGATTACAGATGCAACATGTGCACACATGCCAGAGGTTCTCTTTCCAGCAGGACAGAGACAATAATATGCCTTCACAGGATCATCTGATGCATTCTTGTCAAATTGAATCCAAACATTGTATTTTATTTGAGATCTGTGACGAGAATGAATCTGTCCCCTAATGAGATCAGCATCATGCTGGTAAACCCAAATCTCATAGTCACCATCATTTTTTTGATGCTCAGCAATGTAGCCAGGGGACTGTTTGATTTGGTATGTACCGCATGTTATGGTCTCAAGGTATTCCAGATCCACATGAGGGAACGAGATATCAGATGCTTCAAGCTTCTGCCATTCACTACGAGCTCTACGTGACATATTTGTTTTTTATTTTTCAAACCTTTCATGGAATCAAATGACCATGCTTACTAATCTTTCCCAAGCTACACTGTCAAGATATTTTCATATAATTGCAGATATTTTGAAAAAAAATGATGGTATATATATATAAAATACAATGTTTGGATTCAATTTGACAAGAATGCATCAGATGATCCTGTGAAGGCATATTATTGTCTCTGTCCTGCTGGAAAGAGAACCTCTGGCATGTGTGCACATGTTGCATCTGTAATCTATTATTTGGGATATTATAAACATTTTCAAAATCAGAAACCCCTCCAACCATACACAAGCAAATTCAAAGACTCCATCCTATGAAATAACCAGCCAATCATACATCTTATGGATTTCTCAGATCCCCTTTCCCTCACTATAGTTCCAGTCTACAAATTAAAATTGTCCAAGCCGTTGCTATGCAAAAAGACACGAAGGCCATAAATAGATTACATGTATATATAAGTACTAGAAACAGAAATTGACAGAAGTAATGTTTATGTATTGCTGTCATTGTAGATATATACAATCTGATTACAACAATCCAAAACTGCATCGGTTTTTACTTGTATCAATGGCTCATTATTATCTCATCACAAAGGCATAATATACAGGCCCTTTGTGGCTGTTCAATATTAAAATGAATAACATTTCATGTGAAATGTTTGTTTTGAATCCAGCATTCAAATTCTAAAAGAAATCATACTTAAAGGATGAATTCTGAACAAATCTATAAAGGTTCCCTGATATACAAGATATGGAACAGTATCCTGATTCTACCACAGTAACCCAACCTGTTAATTGAACAACTTTACCGGTCTCAGAATTTGATGATTTTTTTCCCACTTTGAGAATATATATGTGGCCAAATAATTTGTAAGTATTTTAGGTGTACAGCAACTGTAAGTTGGTCAGACACATCTCCAAAGAATTGAATTTGTTGAAAAAATCATAAAAAAAACTATTTTTTTTCCAGTTAAAATTCAATAACTTCTTTCAATTGTAATACTTAGCTTTACATTTGATTTCAAAAGATGCACCAGACTTCAGTGAAGGTGATTTGACCCAATTTGATGATTTATTATTTGTGTTTGAGTAAGTTTTGGGGTAAAGTGTGCACCCTGGCTCACACCTATGGCAATGATCATAAAATAGGTCATAGTACAGGCCCTGGATGACTTTTGGATTTTCTGAAGGTATATTCTTGGGAGTCTCTGGGTGTACTACAAATACCACACAATAAACAAAAAATTGGGCTGTGGGAAAAATTACATGTATTGTGAAAGAGGTCCTTTGTCAAAAATCCTACAATAAATTCTTAAAATCCTGAGTGCACAACGTGTAAGGGCACAATAATCTTTACCTTTTTCATCCAAGACCAGATCATTTATCCTTGTGTTAGAGTCTCAAAGCATTTTTACGTACTCAGCGGTCTCAGTTCAGTTCAGTTCAGAGGTGAAGTTAGGACAATGTTTCATTTTTCCATTTTGTTTTGTCTTCTTTCACATTTCACTTAAGGTGGGCCAAAGCATTTAGGCTGTGTCAGGTGGCACTTATTACTGACAGGAGCGATGTGTAACCATTTTCAGCACAGATTTGTGGACTTTAATCTGTAAGGAGACAGGAGACAAGCAATGGTAACATTAGCCATACTCTGCTTGAAATTGTCCGTGAACGCTATGTTACGTGCTTACTGTTGTATACATTCAAGTCACAACTCACTACTTTTTGGTTTGCTTGCCTTGTTTTGTGATTGTTTGGTTTGGATGGCTTTCACACCCACTGCAAACTGAATAGAGTTTGAAGCTAAGACATATCAAAAGACAAATGACATCATTTATTCTTTATTCTTTAGTAACACCCGTGACCTTGATGTTCAAACTTTGTACAGAGTTTAATCATGATGAAGAAACAAACTGACAAGATCTGGAGGTCAAAGGTCAGAAAGTCAAGGTCAAACAGTCTTGCTTTTCAAAGGTGAAGGTTTATCAGTTGTTACCCTTTGTGAATACTGTATCTCACAATCTCTGGCGGATATTTTCTTCAAACTTCCCTCAAGTGTAAATTGTACAAGAGGATGAATGATTTGCATGTTATAGATGAAGGTCATCAATTGCTTGTTGGACGTTAACTGGGATATTCTTGAAATATCATCCACTCTGATCTAAAGATGATCATAAAAAAAGTACCAAACACAGAAACTTCCTGGAGAAATAATAAAGCTCTCTGAAATGTTTTGCCTGATCGTACATTCAAACCAACATAGCTTCAGGTCTCATTTATGCGTGAAACCCACACAATAACCAAAAATAAGTGTATCTGGTAACAGCAGTAACTCTGTGGTAGTGTCAGCCTCTTCTCCTTGAAGTTACAGTGCTGATTGAGGCCCTTCAGCCACTTCAGTTATTGTCAATTACCGCATACAACCCAACTACAAAAACACTGAACTAACCATCAAACCCCTCCAACAGTGACGCAGTAAAAGTTTGTAAAATGTGTTTGAAAATAGAAATTTAGAATTTTAATTTTTCTTTGTTAAAAAAATTGTGGCACTGAAATGTTTCGCACAGAAACATTTCAAGGCTTTCATTTTTTTATGAACATAAAGTAAGATTAAACACTTATCTTACTTTAAGATAAAGATCCATGTTGATATATTATGACAACTGTTTGTCTTTTTTATTATCTATTATCAGTGTTGTAATATTTTGTAAAGCACTTTGTGACTTTGCTCTGTGAAAAGTGCTGCATCAAATAAATTATACTTTATGTACATATGTTTAGCGCAGTTTCAAGTGGTAATGAAGACAAGACTGTCAACCTACAGCAAAAGACTTTGATTACTGAATAACAGCTTGAGCTTTCATTCTAAGAGACATTCAGTTTAGTTATGGGACATATTTCGGCATAATTAGGGCAAAACATCTGTGTCATTTGGAGTTTTTTTTTTTCTTTTAGAGGAAGTAAAAGACAAAAATCTGAAATCAAGTTTTGTATTATGGTATTTTATTTGCAGGCTAAAATGTCCAGCTCTCATAGAACTAGTTTATCAGTGAGTGTTTTGTTTTGTGTTCATAAGTTCAAACTATTTTTTCCAAGACTGGCACTAATGCACTGTCTTTAATGAGCACATAAGGAGTGTTGAGTCTTTATTTGATTTCCCTTTCTTCTCATCAAAACTAACCTTTACTTTAATCAGAATCAGGAGAACTGCTTTTTCCTGAATTAAATGTTCTTCCTCCATCAGCTGGCATTAAAATGTCACACAGGCATTTCAAATCACTGAGCTGATGGAAATGTGCACAGACCTGATATGATGAACGTTGTGGCATCATGAGAAATTTGAAAAAGTGACCGTGTTGGCACGATTTCAAGTGTAGAGTAATAATCCATCTGTGCGAAGGTGATGTTAGCTTTCCTGGAAATGGTTGTCAACAGTGAGATCAAAATGAGGGTCATTCATTTAGTGTGGGGGCTCCTGGAGGAGGACGAGTGGGGAGTATACAAAGAGACAACCAGAGAGAGGAACGCTTAAGTGGCCTCTGAAGGCTGAACACGGTGCATTGTGGGAGTCTTGATACATGCTGAGACTGTAGGCTGAAAGTGACCAAGGACAGTTAATGAAAGCTGAGAGGAGGTGCAGCATGCTGGCTGAGTAATGGAGGTAAATTAAAAACCTTTGTGAAGATGTTCTTGTTAAAGATGATTGGTGAAAACAAAAGCTAAGCATAGAGAGGGATAAGCCAAAGCTGACGGGTGTTTTATTGGAGTTTTACTGTCCTTGTTCAAACTTGTACAAAATAATCTGAAAAAGAGTTTTAGACACATCAGTATGTGATTTTGAGCTCTGACGCTCTGTTAAATTGTCCACTCTGTTCTAAAGATGACCCGAGCAGAATTTCAAGGTCAAAGGTCAAGGTCATGGGCTTTCATCATCAACATTTTCTTGTGAATGCTTAGTTGTAATACAGATATCATAATTATGGTATTAATGCTGTCTTGTTTGGCACAAGGCTTTTCTCTAAATGTTGCCTGAATGACATATTTAATCCAAGGACAAGTGGATAGAATTTGAAGGGACAAGGTAAAATGACCTTTGTCATCTTGATTTTACCTTGTAAGTGAAAAAACTTAATTCATAATAAACTTAAACTTAATTTTTCTTCAGTACAGATGTCAGAGATGTCGGGGGAGTTTTTAATGCAACTTCAAGGTTCAAACAGAGAATCAGACACAATCAGGATCTCAGTATTTGAGCCAAATCAGCCTTTTACAACATGAAGCTAAAATACAGGTTAAAGTTATCTGAAGCTATGAAAATATGCAAGGCTATCTAAGATTTATGTACCATTAAAGGCTGCAGGGACAACAGGGTCAGCCCCCGCAGAATGGATTTGGTCCCCATTTGGCAGTTTGAATTATTTTCAGACCTCCCCAATCCTCACTATTTACATCATCACATCACTAATACTCATCACACATTTTGCCATGCATGTGCCAAATAACTTAAAACATTATACAGTATCACTGAAAAAAAAAAAAATCTAAACCTCTCTGGTAGTAGTAAGTTTTTCTTCATTTTTTAATGGCTCTTTGAATTTTCACACTTATTAAAGCACGTGTTAAACAGACAAAATATGAACTAACATCATTCCTTTGCTACACTTTCCCTGATTAGAATACATACAAATTAGGACTATGACAAAATTATATTATTGAGATATGTTATTGGCCTGGCATGGGCAATATAATTATGATTAAAAAAAAAAAAAAAAAATAGAAAATACATGTAGGGATAGTAGGAATCACCAGTGGCCCCATGATTCAATATCACAAAAATTGAGTCCCAATTTACTATTTCTTGTGATTCTTAATATTTTACATTATACTAAGTATTGTGATGCTCAACATAAGTTCTTCTTGACTGTATTTACATCAGAAAGAAAAAAAACAGACACATTTCTGTTAGATTTGATAAGAAACGTAACTCACCACATTTACCTCACTTCACGTGGTTTTATTAAGAACAGTAAAACTCACAGGCTGATGTCCAAGCATTGCAAGTAAATGCAACCCGCTCCGCTTTGCTCAGTCTCTTGTCAACTTTTAGCTTCACTGCATTGTAGAGCTTCAGTACTTCTGTGTGCAGAGACGGAGGCACATACCTGGGCTCCAACCAGCATGTAACAAAAGCTCTTATTTTCCACAACATAGTGAGGCCTTGAGTCATTGCATGAAGCAAGTGATATATTAAGCTGTTTTCATTTATCACTCAGAATTTTGAGGCAGCTTTGACAAGCTAAACATTTTAAGTGCTGGCTGTTTTTTCAGCGGCGTTAGCTTGGCATTAGCTTTGCTGTTGTCGACTTTCCCTCTTCGTGGGTGGTGCCAAGCAATGTGAGCTGTATTTCTAAAGTAATTTACCAAGTCACATTCCTTGTATGCGCAAATATACTGGGCAATGAAAAAATACAAAAATACAGTTACAAATATTAGGAGCTACTCAACCACAACACACAACTGGTTTTGAATCACAACACATCAATCAAACATCAGCTAACAGTTGCTCACAACTGTCCATTTAGCAGTTAAAGAAAAAAGAAACAAATTCACTGCTGCTTTCAAAATAATCTCAGTTTGGTAGAATCAATCTCTTCATCTCTTCAATTCTTCATGATCGAACATAACTTAAAAACTTTTCAGACTTAGAGGCATGACAAGATAATAGAAGACAACCTTTTTAATACAGAGCCTTGATTGACTGATTTTTATCCTTTTATTTAAGCTGGCTTCTGTAGAACAGAAACCAGCTTTGGCTTCTGTTCTTTCTGTTCTGGCTGATTTTGTCCACACATACAGCACATTTAGCCTGACAGAATCATCTCTGACAGCAGCTTTATCATGATGAAGGTGTAAGTTCCTCCACCTCAACAGGTGCAAACAGAGAAAGAGGGAGACGTCAGTCACACAGTCCTGTGAGGAATCTAAACAAGCCATAGAGAGAAAACACCTGCTGTTAATAAAACTGATATGCAGCCAAGAAGTAGCTTTAGTTATTTAGAAGCAGGTGAAAAAAATGGCCAGGGTTGGACTACTTACTACCATGAATGTGTAAACCACAGTATGTGGCCAGTCTCGAGACTTGACAGCTGTATGAAGCTGGTAATAGAACTAGCAGTCCATCAGCTCATCTCCTCTCTATCATGATGAGATTTTACACTCTGGAGGACTGCTTGACAAGTGCTGAGTGTCCAAGAAGCTTATTAAAGACGTCCAAATATTGAGAAGGATCTTAACCCCTCTTTGAAACACCATCAGTGATGACAGGCTTCACTGGTTAGATTTTCTGATGGTGATCTTTGAATTTACATGTCTTTTTCTCTCAAGCCATGCTTATCATTTTGTTCTCAGTGTCTTTCTTGCTGCATTTAATATTAATATCAACCACTTCTAATTAAAATAGGTGTTGGAGAAAATACCAAACTCGGTGATAATCAGGCTGGCTTGCATGCAAGAATGATTATATGCAATGTGTGATTATGTTGCACAGTATTAGGCTCAGGATCTAGATTCTGATAAACAACAAAATAAGAGTGCATTTTCCCTATTTTCATGTCTACCACTGCTAGTATTTACAACATGTGTAGTATTTGCAACATAGTTAGAGCTTGGACCGCTTGCATCAAAATGTTCAGAGAACATGTCCAGACACGTATGTTCAGAGACAAAGAATCACTTGACTATATTAAAATGTGTCTTTAGTTATCTAATGTGATGAAT
This sequence comes from Cetoscarus ocellatus, assembly GCA_037902135.1. Lineage (NCBI taxonomy): Eukaryota > Metazoa > Chordata > Actinopteri > Labriformes > Labridae > Cetoscarus > Cetoscarus ocellatus. The sequence continues at coordinate 3,473,224 of JBAMNC010000875.1, forward strand.
TCATACTTTTATTATATATTCATTGCAATTGCTCATATATCGGCAATGTTAAAATCATAATCGCTAAAGACCTACAGCACTGCTTTGATCAGTGGAAGACCCAAATGCAGCCTTGTGTTGATGCAGAAGGGAAACGCAATTAAAAATGTTTATGTTCAGGAAAATTGTAGTACAGCATTAGTTCTGTTTTTTTTTATCAATCATTTGTTATATTTTAACTGTAAGTGATTCCAGTCTGGGGCGGCATGGTGGCGGAGCAGGTAGTGCATGTGCCCCACAGCAAGAACATTGATCTGGGCAGGGCAGGACCTTTCTGCATGGAGTTTCCATGTTCTCAGTCAAGGTGTACCCCGCCTCTCGCCCAATGTCAGCTGTGATAGGCTCCAGCCCCCTGCAACCCCCGAAAGGGATAAGCAGTATAGATAGTGAATGGATGGATGAACGATTCCAGTGTTTTTATACAGATAGCTGCAGTAAATGACAAAATGCAAGGGAACAGAGGGTGTGTAAAGATAACTCAACATTTCTGAAAACCTGTTAAAATTGTGTGCTACAATTTAACATTACTTGCGGTCCCACAGTACATCACCAAAGTACTTGTTTGAAAAATGTGTTAAACAAGATGTGTTAACATTTTAATCTGCCTTGCTATATCAGCATTAAGGTCAGATATTGTACAAAGTACTCTTTTCAGTGGCTTTTAAACAGATATATATGTTTCAGCATCAAACTCCAACATCAGAAGAGTCCCTTCTCTCAAATGTGTGCTCTAACAATTTTATAAAATTTCCCCCTTATGATGCCATTATGGGTTATGCATCCTCCCCTAAACAGGAGATACTAGCAGTGTAAAGTGTTTGTTTACCCCACTGCATGCTCCAGGGAAATATCACATCTTGCCTGTGTAGCCATAGCAAACATTAGAGCACAGTGCCAGAAAGCTAAAGCTACATCTCTTTCTGAGAGGATCATGGTTAGACAAAGCTCATGAATATTTCCTATAAAACAGCCTGTTTTGAGCAGGGATGAAAGAAAGGGTGTCATAGACACACCAAAACCAAACATCTAAATGGATTGTGGGCAAGAAACTTAAAGAATTTGTTCCGGAGATGTAAGTAACCTTAAAATCGTGCTTGTTAGCTGACATTACAGAACAGCAGTGTCCACATTACATTATGCTAGCATTATCAAAAAGATTTAACACTAGTCAGCATACTAGTTCATAGCTACTTGACATTATAGGATGTAATATGAGTTTTATGTCAGTTTCTCTTGCTTAAGTTTTCATTGTTAGTTTCGAGGGGTTTAATATATAGTTGTTTGCAGGGACTTATCTAAAGAAGGCATCTTTCATGGTTAACCTTAAATTTAGGAAACAGAAGAAAACACATTTAAATATGACAATGCAGATATCTTGAGTCACTCTTACAATCACCCTGTAGGCATACTTTTATTCAACTCTTTAGTAACAGAATTAAGGTTTGCACTGAAAAGTCATGCAGGTAACTCTTCTTCTCATTGAAATTGTCAAAGCAACCAGGCTCCCTAATGGTTAGCACACCAACAAGGGAGCCAACAAAGGGCCAGTTATGCAAGTGATAATAAAGAAAAATTTATAAATCTTATGAAATTATGAGATTGAAATAACACAATTATTGCCAATAAACTAAAACATTGTATAATGTTCTTTATAGCATTGATGTTTAGTTTTCTTTAGTCTCTTTCTAGACTGATTTTGAAGGAAGAATTCACACTCAAATTCTTTCCAGAGCCAATATGACCAATGTTTTCCTGTTACCTATTTTCTATCACATAAACATTACGTCAAACAGTCCACAATATCTTAAATCAGGAGAGTCTTAAGAATGGAAAGTGGTTACATCATGGCTACATATAAGATGTAATCTGTTCGTTGTAAAAGGTCAGCTCTTAAGTTTCTGTATAAATATTAAAGACCTAATCAGTCTGCTTCTCTCTGATTTGAATTGAGTGTTTCAGCATGTAGCGCTGTTTGACAAAGGTCGCTCACATAATTAGAGAGAATGGGTTCAATGACCCTCATGTGCATCTTGATTAATGACAGGCGAGTATTTTGTTTCCTTTTCTTTTCACTTTTCCGGTTGCAGATGATTAAGATGTTAATGCTTAAGTCTGATTTTGCCATTTTGTTTGTTTGGATGAATACAACAAAAGATTTATAAGTGAATTGCTTCCTCTAATGGATTAAAAACAAGACCACCACTTAAGCATCTTTTGGCTCAGTTACACCACAACAGGATATTATGTTTTTGATTGATTGAAGAAAAAATTAACTTGAGACCTGTTTACTTTGACCTTAGACTTCAAAAACTATGCAATCTGTTAAGATATTTGCAAAGCAGGATGAAAACCCCTTCATGAATTTATGAGATATTGCATTCACAAGAAAGATCTGGACAGGCAGACAGACAACCCCAAATACAGTGTGTAACAACTTTGTCGTCAACTGCTGGTGTTGCTGAGGCATAAAAACCACGGATGACATGCACAATATGTTTCCCAAACATCATGCAGCAGTAATTCATGGGTTGAATAAGATCATACTGTTCACTATCTAAAGCAGAGTACACACTGTACCAAAAGATGATGCGTGTGTCAGGCTTATCTGGGGTAAATAGACCATTTTCTGAACCAGATGTCTCTCTGCAGGAGATCATTAGTGGATACGTGGACACAGACATCAGCAGAAACCAGTGGCCACCTATTGTTTCTGTTGGACTGATTCTAGCAGCACATAATACAGCCTGGAGCACAATAAAGACAAATTAATTCTTTTATGAATATGAATAAAGATGCAACACTTCCAAACAGGCAAAATGCTCTCTGAATCTTAGTACTTATATTAAGACAGTTTGACTCTATCACAAAAGACTAAGTCTGCTCAAAATAAGCCTGATTGAAATAATAACAGCCCGCATATTGAGAGGAGATTTGTTTTGAAGTCACTGTTCATGTAGATCTGAAAACAATTTCATGGTTGTAGGCTGATCCTTTATGGAGTTTGATGATATCTCTCTCTACAGTAACAGGCATGCAATTGTATCATCATAATTTACAAGAGGTAATCATTATTCCTGCATCCTCTTAAAAATCTTTTTAATCATGAGTTTGACATCATCTACCTATTTCTGCCTGTTCTGTCTCAGATCAGTTGGTTGATCATGACTGCAGCACTTCATATACAGCTACATGCAGTTTGAAGACAGACGCAAATTGGTATTTGTTTTCTTTCCAGTTAAAGTAAACCACGCTAACAACATGCAGTCTATCTCTGAAACCAATCCTGTCATCAGGGGGCTCTTAATCAAACAGCTGACTGTCTGCAAAAGCCTGAGGACGTACTTCCAGTTATGCTTAAGACCAGCACCTTGGATTACAGTTTATGTCCGGCTCCATTTACATTTACTAGGGTGGTAAGTTTCTCAAGGTGCCTGTAAGATTTACTGAAACGAAACAACAATCTACCACAAACTGTTGATCCCTGTTCCCCTGTTCTGAAGAGCAAACAACAGAAGGGTTTCAAACTCTACATTCTGAGTTATTTTCATAACAAGAGGTTAGGAACCACACAGTTTGCTAGCAATGCAATAACTCAACAGTCAATTTCTTTACATTGTTAGCTTTTTTTCATCCTGTAAAGCAGTTTTCCCTTCAGTGCACTAACTGCACTAACTCTCTTCCCCTCTCACAGTTTCTAACAAAGATCCGAGTACAGGAGACAGTCCTCAGATGAACAGGTTTATTGGAGACAGGTGAGTGTCATGATTGGGTATAAAAGGAGCATCTCCAGAAGGCTCAGTTGTTCAGAAGCAAGGATAGATCAAGGTTCATGGCTTTGTGAACAACTGCGACAGCAAATTATCCAACAGTTTAAGAATATTTCTCAAATAACAACTGCAAAAAAAGTGATGATTTTATCATCAATCAGTCAAATTCCTTGTATGTGTCGCATATTTGGCAATAAAAACTGATTCTAATTGTAATTCTGATCTACAGTCCATAATATCATTAAAAGATTCAGAGAGTCCAGAGAAAACTCTGCATGTGAGTGGCAGGCCCGAACATAAACAGTATTAAATGCCTGGACCTTTGATCCTTCATGTGGCACTGCATGAAAAATCCATATCATTCTGTAAAAGATATTTTCATATAGGCTAAGGGACACTTTGAAAACTAGCCTCAGTTAACACCGCTTGTTGCTAAATCTAGAAGTGCAAGCTAAAACTCTACCATGCAGAGCCAAGGCCATATAACAACAACCAGAATCACTGCTGGCTTCTCTGGGCCCAAGTTCATCTCAGATGGACTGACACAAAGATGGAAAGAGTGCTGTGGTCTGATCAGTACACATTTTACATTGTTTTTTGAAATCATGGACGTTGTGTCCTCCGGGTTAAAGAGGAAGAGGACCAACCAGAGATGTTGTCAGTGTAAAGTTAAAAAGCCAGCATCTATGATGTATTGGGCTGTGTTGGTGCCTATGGCATGGGTAACTTTCACATCTTTCAATGCACCGTTAATGCTGAGACGTACACACCTGTTTTGGAGCGACATATGCTGCAAGACAAGACCAAGCCACATTCTGCACATGTTACAGCAGCATTTCTTCATAGTAAATCAGTGTGGGTACTAGACTGGCCTGCTTGCCGTCCAGACCTGTCTCCCACTAATAATGTGTGGACCAATATGAAAGACAAAATATGACAACAGAGACTCCAGACTGTTGAGGAGGTGAAGTCATGCATCCAAGTAAGAATGATGAAGGAAAGGTGATGTGACACAGTGGTAAACCTGCCCCCACCCCAGCTTTTTGGTAGCGTATTGCATGAGAGAATATTTGCAACAAAACAATAAAGTTTATCAATTTAAACATTTACCATCTTTTCTTTGTAGTGTATTTAATTGACTGTTGGGTGCAAGTCATTGTGTTTTGTTTGTATTTACATTTTACTCAGCGTCCTAAGTTCATTGGAATTAGGGTTGTAAAAATGCCCCCATAAGACCCTCTGCTTCTGCTTCAACAAAAATACAAAATTACAGCACTCTGTGAGGAGGTATTCTAACCTCAATCTTGGCAAAACCTCAATGAGCAGAGTGCCCGACAGTCCATTATGCCTCATAACTTGGAGGTTGTGATTTGCAGTGAGGACACAAGGGCATCAATAACTACACCCGCCTTGGTCAATATTGAAATAAATGAGGGATTTTGGACCTTTAGCTTCTTCCTCTTCTGAGTCAACAAGGGCATTGATTGTGCATCACTGCCATTAAAATACAAAATGATTTCACTGTCCACTGGCACAGACAGGGCACAGTACATCAGAGGTGGTCAACTGAGTTACTGATCAGTATAAATGATCAGGCGCTGCAATTTTCACCTCTCTCTCATAATAAGAGGAGGGGGTTAAAAGGTCTCCAACCGTTAGATACAACTGAGTTATTGTGCACTGTGTCTGACATCCCTGTGTAAACTCTGCAGTAACTGTGTTTTGTTTAAATGTGGTACCTCTGAATGCCCCGCTTACAACCTCTGCAGTAAAAGCTGCTGGTCATTTATTTGGAGAGGTTGAGAGCTGTTCCCCTTTAAATAAAAATCTAGTCAAAAAGCAGCACATGGGGAAGGTTTTCTCAAACCACTGAGAGGATACATCAACATAATCCTCTCGGGGATGATTTAAGAAATCTTTACTCTGCAGCTGAAGGTTTATTTGGTTACATAAAATAATATAAAAACCCTGCTGAGATTTACTGCAGCTCACTTAGAGGATTTGTCTTCAGCAATGCTTCAGAACCAAGATTTCTGGAACATATTGTATTTTTATGAAATAGCAGCAAGCAGAACTGGGACAGGAATCAGAACAGGGTTCAAATCCAAACTTTACTTACATGTACTGAAAGCCTGAGTTGTCAATGTGTCTCTTTAACAGCGAAGATCTTAATAATGTTACCCATGACACTTTGTGGAAAAAGGGCTGATTCTTTCTGAGATGTCTCAAGGTTTTCCCAGTATAGAAATTATCGTAAGATACCTATTAGCCTGCAGTGTCTGTGGATACAATTACCATGAAATCCTGTATATTTTTGCACTCAAATACAAACTGGGTATCATATTGGAAACTCCTGTATAGCCACTTGACCCCAAAAGCTGGTTCAAGAGTGAATACCAACATATCAGACTTAAGGTGCGTTCACACCGAATGCGACTTGGGCGACCTCGGCGACCACTCTCCATGCAGAGTCAATGTACAGTCACGATCAGCCATGACCGCACGCGACCAGATCTCACGCTATGTGACGAACGCGTTCTGGGCGACTTGGAGACATGGGGGCCCCTGTTGCTGCAGATGGGAACTCTAGGGTCACTTTGGATGCGGAGCAGGTCGCCGTGCTCCGTCGCCAAAGTTGAAATATTTGAACTTTTCAGGCGATTATGCGCCGTGAGAGCCAATCAGCGTTCTGTGGGTACGTGGTTGACCCCCGTGACAGACTGTTTTTATTCCCGTCCACAGAGTTACAATCTATGTCCGTGTGGGGAACATTAGTTGGTGAGTACATTAATTCTGCCTAGAAGGACCACAGAAAACTCACAGAAGATGCTGCTGCAGGGCCATCAGCTGTTGTGTGAAAAGGATACAGTTAGAATAATGTCAGCTAATATGTCCTATTATGATATATGATATGATCGCGGGGTAAAACTCGAGCGGGCGTGACGTCGCTGAGCAACGGCAACGGCGACAAAATGAGCTATGAAAAAACATAGCATCTGTTATGTTTTTATAGCAGCTTTTGTGAGAGGACATTTATGTCCTCTGATTACCTCAAAGGGTAGTAAATTTGGCCCCAGTTAACCTTTGACCTCAGAAAAAAATCTTTGAATTTTCAGACTTTTCATGAAAAACACCTTCCTACAAAAAAATCATTCCATATTGAGTAACACTGCCAAAATTATGGCCAAAAATTGAGCAAAAAATTGCCTGACCCCACAAGGGTTAAACCTGGTTCTCCACTTGTCTCGCTTTGCCTCCTCAAACATCCCTCTTGTGGATATTTCTGTGATTTTTTTGGTGTTTTCTGGTTTTGTTCATCTTCTACCTTTGGATATGTTATTTGACACAACTGCAAAAGGTGAGTTACATTTATTGCTCAGTTTGGGTCCTTTTGCTGAATTAACCTAAGTGGATAACAGATGAAGGTGCTGTATTATACCCTGTTGGTGTAGAAAATTTGAAGGCGATTGAACTAAAGTGGGCTTCCAACAAAGCCAAATGAGATTTAAGTGTCCTTTAGTTTGGGCTTTCAGTGGTGTATTGTTTCTGAAGGAATTCAAAGGTGTCCTTCTGTGCAAATGTATCGTGTGAGTCATGCTCTCTGACCACATGCTGCAGGTGCTTTTATGAGCTCCTGCTTCAGGGCCATTTTTTGTTTTAGCAATAAAGTCTGTATCTTCATATGAATACCTTTGATTTTTCAAAGGTTGATTCTCCGTCCTGTAAGCTTTACACACTTTGTAAAGATGTTGAGGTTGCAAGTTGACTTTTACTTTAGAAGGAAGAAGAAACCATAGTTTCTTTATATCGGAATTTTTAGCTTAGCTGGAAACAAGTCAACCGCAGCTTGAGTACATCTGTCAAATGTGGCTCATAACTTAATCAAATGTTATTGACCTCAGTGTCATTACGAAAGATTCTACTTCCCCCTTGCATAACGGCCTATGCTTCAGGATAAGACAGCGGGTTAAAGCTTAGGACTACATCTATCCATCATGGTGTCTTAACAGTATAGCTGCTGATTGTGATTCGACAAAAGGACTTTCCTCTCTGGCACATATTATTGCAAATCACAGTTGCTCCAAATTGAGTTCCACTTCTTGAAAAATCATCCCACGATTGACACATTGCATCTTATATTTGAAATTATGCAGTCTACATGAAATTACTCTTGGTGAATTCAATATTATTGACTGGTCAAGATGAGCTATTTCAGGAAACCATCTCTAAATTAATCAGCAGAGTTTTTGATTTAATTAGCAGCAAGTTTCAGCAACAAGCAAAACAACCTATTTCTATGCTAACCTATTAGTCTCACAGAAAACTGAAATGCTATCTCACAGAGATATTATTAAATGACTGTTAAATCTGTGGAAATACTTTGGTGACTTTAATTTTTAGCATCTTTGGCATTCAAGGCCACGACAGTAAATTGTGTTTTTATCCCCACGATTGCGATCTCTAAAATACAACTTTAAACTTACCACCGATAGATATGCCATGTTGGTGATGCTTCTTGAACTGGAGTAGACTTACCTGTGTGTCTTGAATGATTTGAAGGAATTGTGGAGAATGCCTGTTTTTTAATGATGTTGTACAAACCAACCTTTATTTTTACTATAAAATATCCAAGGCAAACAACCACCATAACTTATCAAACTTATATCCTCTCGTATTAGCATTCCAGTTCAAATCAATACTCCAGGGCTTTGCTTTGGTGATATCTGGGTATGTTTGCGAGGTTTTTGCACACTTTTGCACATGCCCTCCATTAAAATACTTCTGTTGCTCCCCCCTGTAGCTTAGTTAGAGACTTGGATTTGAGTTGCACTTAAGTTGCATCCCAAAGGTGATTTGAGGCTGGACTTGGACCCCCCTCCAGAAGACATCAGATTTCACTTTTGAGTCTTGAGTAATGCCTCAAAATTCACAAATCACTATTTCGGTGGGTCTGGCTCTTTGCTAATCGAAGCCGCCTGCTATTTTTTTCCCCCCAATTTAAATAAGTCAGTGTTTTTTAATTACTTCAGCTTGAAATATGCTTATCAAATATTCATACTTTTAAACTCTTTAAAGGTCAATATTCTGTTTTTTTCTTATTAAAAAAAAAAAAAACTCAGATAATTTCCATAGAATACATTTCAAGGAGTATTTGATTGTTTTTTTTTGTCATAGGGTCTGAGATGGGACAGTGATGGTCAACAACATTGATTTTGATGCTCCTTTTTTGATTTTTTTTTTAATTTAATTTTTGCAGGCAATCTTGCAGGAAACAGTCATAAATGATACTTGAGGAGTGCTCCGAATGGGAAAAGTAGTTCCATGAAGGTGGACAAACATAAAAATCAAATTTGATAGCTTATAGTTCAGAATGTAATCTGAACATAAAGGTATGCATTCGTTTAAGTTAAGCTGAATATGAGATTCAAAAATTGCATTTTCAATGGTTTTCAATGGGAGATTTTTTGTTTATAGGAACAAATGTATCAATATTTTTGGAAAGCTTGGCCATTTCAAGCTAATTTAAAGACAACAAATCTTTTAAAACAAATAACTTCTGAGAAATCTGAGCTATATTCATTACATACAGCCAAAATGACTTGGAAAAAAAAGAAACTGAATGGCACAATGTCTCTATTGATCCGGCCAAAATGTTGAACAGCATTAAACAGAGAAAAATATTTTTCATTGGGTTATACGAAACAGCACTCAAAGACAATGTCAGCGGACAGGTTTGTTATTGAGCATTTAACTTTGATTTGATCAGCCTTACTGGTTATCACTGTACATCTTTTAATACAGTACATTTCTAACACAGGTAAATGCCCACTGTAATGAAACATCACTCAAACTCATGCAGTAAGTGTTAAAAATCAAATAATGCTGACTATATTTTCATGATAACAATATTTTATATCTATTTCAGCAGTTTGTAGTAAAATCCATTCAAACCAGGCTTCTTTTAAATCCCTTCCCTCCCCCTCTGGGCCCCCATTATGTGTACACCACATCTTGCACCAGCATAGCATTACATTTGATTTTAGGGACATGCAGAGCTGACTCTAAACAGACACCAGACAAAGAATATATCTCTCCAGCCTTGATGTAAACCACACTGTGACACTTAGTGCATGGTGAACAAAAATCCTGAAAGAAAAGAATAATGCACATCATGAATCCACCCCATTTACACATTCATCAGAGCTGGCAGGTTGGGTGATCATTTCACAGTGACTGCAAAATTTAATAAATGTTGCAATCTGTCTTTTGTACTGCCAGTCCAAGGCAGGTTTTCATCCAAATGGCATGGACAGAATGAATAATTTCTACTGCTATGTATGTGTGACTATTTGTATGACTGTCTGCATCTGTTCAAATGATTCTGAGGTTTTTGGAAAACTATCAAAACAGGCCTCATCCTGATTCTTCAGGATTAGTAGTTTTACTCTTTTATAGGAAAATACTTTAGAGCTACAAGAAAAGATGACTGTTTGTGAGATGAAAAACACTTCTGATTGAAGTTTACTTCAATCAGAAGTAAACTCTATAAAATCTGTCATTTGGAAATTCTAATAACAGGTTATAATGATTTTTTTTTTATGTTTTCAAAAGAGCAGAAATTATTCCAAAATATACAAGTGGAGGTGATGATGCATAGCTCTCTGAGATAAACATTGGTCCCCTCAGCAAAAAGAAGTAAAATGATGTACATATTTTTTGTTCCCCACACAGCGTCAGTGCCAGCTTGTTCAAGCAGGTATCTTATGTTGCCATGATTTTACATTTGATTTGCGTCACTAACCACAAATATCTGAAAAATGCATTCTCCCACCCTGCTGAACTATTCCAGCTGCAAGAGTTGCAGTCTTTCCCTCTGCTTCATCTTTGCAAACTCTGAATGAGGACTCACTTTCAAGAAAGTTTCACAAGAATCTGTGAGCACTGTATTTAATTTAGAGTCCAACCCTCCTCCTTGACAAAGAGGCAATCTTGTCAATTGCTGTAATTTTGATAATGTGACAATGTACAGTTGTGTTCAAAATAATAGCAGTCCCACATCACTAGCAAGATAAATCACTGTTTTTGTTAGAATTTCAACGTCTACACTGCAAGTAAGTTTCTAGAAGGTTTAGTAACGGTATAGAAAACCCACAGACCCAACAGGCATGACGTGCATGCTGCTGATTCTGTGAAACTGAATCATTAACTAAAAGCGGCGTGTTCATAAAAATAGCAGTGCTGAGTTCAATTAGTGAGGTAACTGATTGTGTGAAAAAAATAGGTGTTAAACAGGTGGCCCTTATTTAAGGATCAAGGCAACTGACGCTGCATATGCCGGCTGTGCATTTGTCCTTGAAAAACAGAGTAAAATGGGTCGTTCAAGACATTGTTCAGAAGAAGAGCATTCTTTGACTAAGAAGTTAATAAAAGAGGGGAAAACCTATAAAAAAGTTCAGAAAATGATAGGCTGTTCAGCTAAAATGATATCAGATGCTTTAAAGTGGCAGCCAAAACCAGAAAGGCGAGGAAGAAAAAGAAAAACGACTATTCGAATGGATTTGAGAATAACCACAATGGCAAAGGCTCAGCCAATGATCAGCTCCAGGAGGGTCAAAGAAGATCTAAGGTTGCCTGTGAGTACTGTAACAATCAGACCACGTCTATGTGAAGCCAAGCTACCAGCAAGAAGCCCCCGCAGAGTCCCATTGTTAAAAAAAAGACGTGCTGAAGTGGTTACAATTTGCCAAAGAACACATTGACTGGCCTAAAAAGAAATGGCGCAATATTTTGAGGACTGATGAGAGTAAGATTGTTCTTTTTGGGTCTAAGGGCCACAGACAGTTTGTCAGACGACCTGAAAACACTGAATTCAAGCCACAGTACACAGTGAAGACAGTGAAGCATGGTGGTGCAAGCATCATGATATGGGGATGTTTCTCCTACTATGGTGTTGGTCCTGTTTATCGCATACCAGGGATCATGGATCAGTTTGAGTACATCAGAATACTGGAAGAAGTCATGTTGCTGTATGCTGAAGAGGAAATACCCTTGAAATGGGTGTTTCAACAAGACAATGACCCCAAACACACCAGCAAGCGAGCAAAATCATGGTTTCAGACAAACAAAATTCAAGTAATGGAGTGGCCAGCACAATCCCCGGACCTTAATCCCATAGAAAAGTTGTGGGCTGACATAAAAAATGCTGTTCATGAGGCAAAACCAAGAAATGCAGAGCAATTGTGGAATGTAGTACAATTGTCCTGGGCTTCAATACCTGTTGACCGGTGCCAGAAGTTGGTAGGCTCCATGCACCACAGATGTGAATCACTTATCAGAAACCGTGGTTATGCAACTAAATATAGGTTTATGGTTCTAAGGGAAGTTGAATCATCAAGCAATTCTTAGTTTATACACTACATTTTTGAGTTTGTAAATAAAGATGTCAAGACTCCTATTTTTTTGAACATTATATTTCTTGACTTTCAGTAAAATATTATCAAATTCAATTAGTTTTTCCCATTTTCTTGGTTTGAAATAGAATGTGCAGTGTACCCAATGCATTTGTGTGCATTAAAATAAAATTTATTTGAAGAATTTTGAGGTTTACTCACCTTTTTAAACACACTGCTATTATTATGAACATAACTATATATATAGTGATGTAAGGCAGATCAATAAAGACCAGAAATATCTCAGACTATGTCCACATGCACTGTTAAACGCTGCTGATTACCTTAACTATGTCCATAATATGCAACTTTTCTTTTTTTGTAATTTCTATGCAAAGCAGTTTTATTTTTATATCTATTCCTACTATGATGACTTGCTGGTGTCATGCTTTAACTTGTGGTGATGTTAATTGGTGATATGGGCATGTTGAGTAAATATTTCTTTGTTTATATTCTACTATGAGACAGATCTGATAATCTTGATCAAATCCAGATATTAAAAAGTTTTGTGGGTTCTCCTGTTGGTTTGAACAACTGTTAAAACCAGAGCAATAACACAGAGCAAGCAGCCGTGGGTCCCCAGCCGACACAATCACTGATGAAACAGTAACATCCGATCTTGTCTGAAACATCAGCAGCATGCAGTATGTGTTGACTGTTTTTCAGCATCATAGAGTTAGCAACAGAAAGCACATGTTAAGACGTTAACAGTCCAGTTATCAACGTTGGGAATGTTCCATAGAGTGACACCATCCTGCAAAGAGGTCAAGGCATAGTGTGACGTGAAAGGTCCACAAGGAGACACCCAAAACAGCATCTCAAAAATCTATTCAGAGTATCATTAACCTCGCACTCAGGGATATTTTACCAACACCAAATTTTGACTCTTCGAAATTTGTTGTGTAGAAAAGTGCTTAAAGTTTTGTCCATTAAATTTACCACAGTTGATGTTATGGCCTTAAAATCTTCCTCTGTAAACAAGTCAATAATTATTACATTTGGCTTTCACTCCACATGACTTCTGGGACCTCATGGACAAACCTGACTGCAAGGCATAACTATACAATCAGCAAAATCCGAACATCCAGAAATGACACTTGAGGCAGATCCACAGCTTCAAATTCGGACTTGTTTGGATAGTGACCAAGCCACAAGATAATTTTGATTAGCACGATGACATGACATTGTCATAAATCTCTGATCATTACCAGTCCTCTTCCTCCTTCACTCTCCTTGAGGATTGGCAGCCAAAACTCAATATCCTGACAGCGTTTTCTTTCTCTTGGCAGACACTGTCAGGAGAGTCCCTGCTGAAATAACAGTTATTTGTGCAATTTGACAATACTTCAGTCTGCCTGGTCGCATCTGGTCACTCTGTCTCTCCTCCTTGGATGGTTGCACTGACAGCCATTTCAGTATATTCATGGCAACTTTTCAAATGTAGTTGCACTTGGTTTACTTCAGGACATGTAAGTTTGTAGGGCTTAAATAAAATGTTGCGACGAATCAACAAGATACTTTTCTTAATGTTGTTGGAGGGTATAAAATATTTTTCTGTATTAAATTGCTTAAATTAAATCTAAATTAAAGCGTCTGTCCTTTATGACAATTAATAAAAAAAAAAAACCTTTTGAGAGAAACCTCTTAAAAATGTTAGCCAGTGAGAGAGGAAAACTAGATGAAATAGTAATATACAAAACAAGCAAATCATAGCTTTGTTAAACTCACGTTGCACAGTGATAATCTTTTACCAAAGACATAGAAGACTGGTGAACTATTTATGCCAACAAGAAACTGATTTTTTATTATAGATTTTAAGCTTAAAAAAAGGTTTCTTGACCAGATGCACTTTCAAAACAGAGGTAAACTCTGTTCCATTTCTGCAGCAATCAAAGCTGTATATGTGTTATGCTACATTTCAACAGGACTTGTGGACAAAAACAGCTCAGCTCCCCCTACCAGTCCTGCAACCCCTCACCCCCTGATCATGTTTGTGCAGGCATCGAGTGTGAACCAACTGTGTGATGCTTAATATCAATGTGAACAAAAATCTGTGGGATTTTTCCAGACCCTTGTTGAATCTATGAATCTGGAATTCAGGCAGACCCACCCAGTAAAATCTGCAGACAATTTAACACTGTCAGAGTTAACAGAAACACTTATTAAGTGTCTCTAACCAGTTTTTACCAGTTTGTTGATACAAAAATCAGGTTAAAGCAAATAAATGTATTAAATTTTGTTTATTTTTGAATTTATTTTTATTTAAACTGATGCTTCATTGAAACATAAATGATGATCTGAAATAATGACTTGGAGGTAAGATGCAGTTCCAGTGTTTTAAAGGTGCAGTGTGTAGAATTTGGCAGCATTTTGCCGAACAGAAACGGTGAATATAGGATATAATGTTTCTATTTGTATGTAAAGTCCGTCAAAATAGCAGCACAATAATCCCCATAAAACATTTGTTTTATTTTTATTTAGTTAGAAAAAGCTTTAAAAAATTTACATTACCGTTCATGTAGGCCGACATAACGATCCGCCATGTTGTCAACGGTTGGATTTTAGGGACAAAAAAAACGAAACACGAATCTGTCCGCTGGTTCTGATCTGATTAGCATTAATGCGCTAATGTTTGTTTGTGTTACTACAAGTTTACAAAACCTACAATCGGCAGCTAACAACTGACCTATAATCTATAAAAATAATGGTTACAGACCTTGTCACTTTAGTAAATGATACTGTGTTCACGATCCCTTTTGGTCTTCACAGGCTTCTGTTGCTCAGCGATGTGACGTTTTGGTTACAGTTGGGCTCATTCTAGAATCTGAACGATAGATGTCGCTCAAATGCCAAATTCTACACACTGCACCTTTAGGTCTGCCGAATAAGCTATTTGATCCTGCTGTTCATTCTGGAGTGCGCTAAAGTTTATGTCCAAAATGATTCGGTGATGTCCAATGATTCTCTGTTGTTGTAACAGAATTTACACTGTTCAGGAGTTCACCTTAAGTTGATTTCTCTAAGTGAGAAAATCAATAAAAGTTAAGATATGAGGTCATATTATGAAATGTGTCTTTGTTATGGTTTTATTTTGTAATTCATACTGGCTTTTGCAAAGTCAACTTAACTTCCTATTTAAATCCTCTTTTATTTTGAAGGGAAAAAAATAAGATCTGTTGTCAGCACAATTAGCTCAACTGCTGAGCCAAAGCTGAGAATACAGCAGATTACAACAGTAAACAAGAGCAGAGAGGATGAAATGATTAATTTATCAGGGGGCAGTCCACCTTTGACTGATCCAATAAGTCCTGTCTGTGACTTTTTCATCTAGAGGAGTAAAAGTGCCCTTTATCAGAATGGTTGAGTTTTTTCTGATTCATATTTATAAACAAGTCAGTCAGAGAAACTTCACAAACAGTAACACATAAATAAAAGTACAGGCATCTGCGTAGAAGCAACAGCTGTTTAAAGATGCTGCTTCATGCTTGTAATCCTCGTCTGGGTGAGGAGAAGGGAGCTCTCTCAGCTATGTCAGTTAGGGGTTTGTGGGACTGAACACACTCTGGTCGTAGTTTGAGTTACATGGAGTAGTGAGAGTAAATACTCACTGAAGCTTTGGTCTGTGGAGAGTCATCTGGCAGAGCTTTGTAGCTAACTCAGACCCCTTCCTTCGTCCAGTTCTTTGTGCCATCTGTTGACATTGCTGCTGCACTGACTTCCTGATGTACGGATTAGGCAGGGGGTCAAAAATTCAATATGTGTGTTTTTGTCGCTTATCAAAAAATTAGTGGCACTTAAAGTACTTTGAAGGAGACACATTTTGCATTTCCAATATGGCTCAGCTTGACAACTCTGCTTTAGAAACCAGAGGGTGAAATCATTTACATTCAGCCAGTCTGTGGTTTGACCACACATTAATATAACTTGGAACTATAACACCGCTTGCGATACTTTGTTTGTCTGTTTTAGGAGAAATATTGACCTCATTATATCTACAAATGCAGTCGAAAATATCTCAAGTGCCATGCATGCCCCCTCTTATGGGCTTCTGTACACAATGCAAATAAGCATTTCCAGAGCACTCACAGGAGCACACAAACAAAAACACCCACCCACACATTCTTCTTAAGGTCGCATCTTTTGTAAACCTCAGTACGAGTGTCGGTACACAACACAAAAGAGACATTTTGAGTAGTACATCGACCTTTTCTATTGTTGTCAAACTGCAGCCTGTAATGTAGGGTTAACTGTTAAGACAAGTGAAATAAATTGCTTTTATTGCTTGTACATTTTTAAATGTTTACTAAGTGAAATACATGCCCACCCTCTATTTAATTAGCAGCTCTGCATGAAGTGAAATATCTCATTCTGCTCTGTTCTGGATGCCTTGTATTTGTGATCACATCATTTCTACTTCTCCAAGAGGTAAACACATTTGTGATATTTTGAGGACCACCAGCTGCTGAGAGTATTTAACACAGTGAATGGGGGGGGGGGGGGGGGGGGCGTTAGGTTAATTTATTACTGAGCAGTTAAATTTGAGCCTCTTTGTCTGTACTGTTTTCTTCATCTTCTGTCTGATGCTGATGCCTCTAACATCTACAGCCATGTGCTTCTGGCTGTCTGTATGATGAAATCACAGCCCCTCACCTCCTGAGCCCCTTTCTCATGTCTACTGAACTCATTCAGCGAGGTTCAGGTTGTGATAATTTCAGACGGTGTTGCAGCCTGATCCCTACTGCCTTTGTGCTGCTGCTGAAAGTGCCGAGCCTCCAGGCAGATGAGCGTGAGCGCACACACTGCACAAACACACAGAGGCGTTTACGGAGTAAAACAGCATAAACACATTAAAGTTAACCGTCACCAGCAAACAGCAGCTCATATCCTATCAGCTGTTAAGTATGAGGAGTTCAATACAAGAGGAAACAATAGACAAGTTAGGTACCAGATTAGGGGAGACAGGGATAGTGTGAGCCACTGAGGTCAGCTGATTAACCTC
Source organism: Cetoscarus ocellatus (assembly GCA_037902135.1). NCBI lineage: Eukaryota > Metazoa > Chordata > Actinopteri > Labriformes > Labridae > Cetoscarus > Cetoscarus ocellatus. The sequence goes on from JBAMNC010000875.1 coordinate 3,490,479, forward strand.
CTGTACTGGCATCTTTGGTTATTTTTGTTTCTTTTTTTGTCAGCATAAGGACTGGTTATACTATTTACTTAAAAAATGACTTTGGATGTTAAAGAAATATTTCTTTATGTTAGATTGACAAACATGTGGAATCAAAACTGATTCAGGTCTGTTAAAAGTTATTTAATTACCTCTATAATGTGGATATGTATTAATTTTCGTACTTAAATCTGTGATTTTTTCATGCAATTCTATCCAAAAAGTAGATGAGTAAGTAGAGTCCCTTTTTTAAATATGTATCATTAGTAGAAATCATTATAAGTATATTCAATAAAAAGTTAAGTTACACAAACAAAGCATTTCATTTGACTATTATACAAAAGTTTAGAAAGAAAAACACTGACTGTGGTAAATATTGTATTTTATATTATTAGAATATTAAAATCATGTTTTGTAATTATAAATAAAATACTAATAATGATAAAGATCAAAACAAGAAAAAATAAAACCAATTATTATTATTAACAACAATAATAATGATAATAAAATAATAATTTTAAATAATAACAGACTTGTAAAATCAACATTATTTATTATTATATCAATAATGATAATAATAACAAAAAACAACGACAATTTGTAACAATCAGCAATAAAATAGTGATAACAATAGAATAGTAACAGTAAAATTATTACTGTTATTATTATTATTGTTATTGTTCATTTATATTACTATCATCATAATTTTTTGTATTCACATACCCACTTAATACATGAAAATAGCTTGAATGTAGTGAGCTCTACACCAGCTTGTAACTTAAGTTTAGTGAAGCTGATTTTTTTTTCTACAGTAGTAAGTTGTATCTTAGTTCATCACATTTTACAAGTAGCTTGTCCGTCACTGACAGATTCCAAGTGAGCCAGGAATAAAGAAATCCATGCAAGGACAGAATTGGAGAGAATTGGTGAACTGTCTGACATCCTCTGAACACTTCTCTATAACCCAGCTTTACAAGATCCTCACCAATAAGTAGTTTGCATACTTTTGGTGGACAATATGTCTAAGTTTGCATGGGAGTGGGTAGAGATACATGAGTGAAGTTCAACCCAAACATTATTTATTCATATTCCTGCCATTAGTTTTGGGTTCACAGGTGATGAAACATAAATGATTAAAAATCTTCTCCCATCACATCCAGTTATGGTCTGATCGGCCTCTGCACCTCTCCTGACAACATGTCAGACAAAATGTGGGAGGGTTATTGGGATCAGATGCTACTTTTGTCCTGAGAGGCCTCCTCTAATCTCTCCACCTTCCAAACAAAGGCTGGCATCAGTCCTGCTTGCAGCACACATTTTTTTCTGAGACAAAAATCAAACATGCAGTTTTGCATTTCTAGCACAGAAAGGCCATTTAGAGTGTGAAAGAGGAGATTTAGCAGCAGCAGCAACTCTCTGCTCAGCACTTTTCTGTGTGTGTTTTATGTTTTTCTTAATCTGCACATGTAGGACACTCACAAACAGAAAACTCATCACTGAAAATCATGAATGTCTTTATCTGAATTTAGAGTTATGTTTGTCCTTAAGGCTTTGTCTCTCTGGTTGATGTTTTTTTTTTAAATAAATCATTATGGGACTGTACTATTGGTTATTCAACGGAGATCGGAAATACCATAATGATCAACATATACCACAATTCTTATATTCAATGTAACTGAAATATTGGACTTAATAGAGAACTGAGGCTTTCATGTTTCTTATGTGTGTGTTTTTGGCACTATTTGACCATCTGTCATATAGAGTATGTATATGTTTTTGTACATATTGTAAATAACACATCAGTGGCATAATTTGACAGGATTATCGGGCTGTGCATGTGTGATGCCACAGTGTAGGTTTATTGCTTGCTTACCTCATCCTCCCATTATCTAATCAGAGATGTGTTTTGCTTAAGAGGAGGGTATTAAAATTTTCAAATTATTTCTGTACTGATTGACTTCTGATGACGCAGAGCATGTCACAACATTCATAACATTTGTCCTTTGCACATGCACCAGTCCAAAGTGACTCCTGCCCTTCAGCTGTTTCCTTTGTGTGGCCTTCAGTTGAAAGTCCAATGAAGTGCAAACAAACGTCAGTCTGAAATTTGATGTTGAGGTGCATATCTTGCAGGTGAAAAGAGAGAGGAAGAATGAACAGAATTTCAGGAAAGATGCTTACATTAGTTGTTGTGATTGTGAAATAGTGATTTCCTGGAGGGCCTGACTGTCTTGATTTGTTTGTTTTCTAATATAAGCTCCCAAACATTGCTCGGTGTATGGATTGTGGGTTGGCGGTGGCGGTGTTGCCGCTGTTTTTGATATGTTTGTATGTAAAGCACATATAGTGACCACTGTGTGAAAAGTGCCATCATAATGTTTTGTTTGACTCATTGATTGAGCCAAAAGACCAAGAAAAAGAGACACTAAGAAGTGGTAGGCTGTTGGATTTACACCTGTTAAACAAAATCAATTTTCAATTATTTGCTGCTGTTGGAGGTTGTCTGTGAAGAATTGAGAACCACACACACACATGCATCTCAATCATAATAATCACAGCACTGTGTCTCCCTCTGCTTTCGTTATTTTAAATGCCCACAGAGATCCTGCTTTAAAAAGTTTTACCTACTTTTCTGTTGTTCTATCTTCCGTTTGTGTTAAGAAGAGACAGTGGACACGTCTCTGTCTCTTATCTTCACCTGCAGAGCATGTGTCCACAGAGCTGAGTGTGGATGCAGATTCTCCATAGTTATGATAACCTTAGCTAGATCTTTCATGGATATAATACTGGATTTAAAAATATTATCCTAAAATAGCCTCAAAAGGGTTCAGTTTACTTGACTTTTTTATAGTCCTTTGATACTTCAGCTGTGACATGTTTGCAGGGTTAAAGTGTACTTTTTTTTAACTCTCCTTCTTAGTTCTGTGTCTATAATGACATGCTGATTGTTCAGATTAAGAGGCATTCATTTAGATATTTGGGACTATTTGTTTTGAAATGCCTCCTCTTTTAAGCCCCTTGTCCGCTTGGGTAATTCCCTGACATGGTTGTCCACACTTGCCCCTCTCTGCAGGGGTTCATCAGTAAGCAGGAGATAACATTAAAAATACACAGTTGAAGTCAGTGTTCGTATAGCAGATGAAGCAGTACAGCTTTATGCTATGATCACAGCATATTAACAGCATCAATGGCAGAGTTTAGAGGACCACTACAGCACTCACAAGTGAATATGAAGCAGTAACACTGCATGTATGACGATTACACTGGAGAGAGGAAGCTGCAGTGTTTTAGCTCCTTATCCAACAGCAGCACGGGGAAGCTCTTTGTATGCACGAGAGACCTAATGGTGATCGCTTTGGAGCACATGTATAACAGAACTGTTTAGTGAAGTGGAAGCAACACTTTCAAATGTCCAGACACACATCTAGTATGTGTTACTCTTCTTGAAATCTAATGAAAGTCTTTGCAACAACATTCCCCATCTCTAGACATCATGAAGCAACGCTGGGAAAGGGAGCTTGGTTTTGACATCGGGTATGATATTTGGGACACAGCTCTTAAAAATGTTCACTTGACATCTGTATGTGTGCGCCACAGTCTGATCCAGTTCAAAGTTCTGCATCGTCTTCATTACTGCAACACTGCCCTGGCTAAACTGTACCCTAACACAGACCCTCACTGCTATACATGCAAAATAGTGCCTGTAACCCTTTATCACATGTTTTGGTATATTACTGAACTGGAAGAATGCTGCTCCACCCACCCACTCTCATCTCATCCGTAAAACTATGTCAAATCTTAAGTTAGAAAAGGTTTTATGAACTTTGTCAGGGATCTTGATGGTCTGCAGTTGTACTGATTAACATCCAGCAGATTTGGTAAACTATTAAAATATTTTAACTACCAACACTTCAGCAATGTGAAGTGTGAACTGGAGCCCTCCTCCCCCGTGAATGTGTCTTTGTGTATATATGTGCTTGTTTGCTTTTTTTCCCCTACATTTTAATTCACTCCTCAATTTATTCTTCATCAAATATTATTATTATCATTATTATTTTAATGATTTTTATCTTATTTATTGTACTTACTCTTTTTACCTGTTTCTGTTCTATGGGAGGTTTTCTGTTGTTGATCCAGTGGTGTTTTGGCTAATTCCACAAGCACCCTAAGTATTCCCTTCTAGTCTAACTTTGACTATTGTGTCTCTGATTATTATGAAAGTATCACACTTACAGCTCAACCGGGTAAGGTCCGGATAGCTTCAGTTTTTTTTTTTTTTACAAGTGTGATTGGGATTTTACATTAATCCCAACACTACTGTAAGGATTTGTTTGGACCAAATCTGCTTCATTTTCTTAAATAATCTTATTAGAACATTTTGCTTCTGGTATAAGTGTCATTCTCTCAGTTAGGCACAGAGTGACTGAAAGATACACAACAAAATCTACAAATTAACTCTCTCAGAGTGAATATTAACACTTTTTAATGGTCACACCACAAAGTGTTGTATTCAGTCTTTTTGGAGAGCTGGTACTTCTAACTCTCATTAAGTGTTATTGATGACTCTTTAGGAGTTAAAATTTAAGAATTAAAATTTAAAATTTAGCATTTGGTAATTTCTGTCAGGTGTTAGGAATGCACTCTCTTGGAGATTTTTTTTTTAACACATGAGTTAACTCTATTTTAACACTGTAAAACATTACTGTAGTTATTTACTGTAAATGTATCAAGGAAATTAATAAAATAAGATACCAAACATACAGTATATTAGAAAATTAGTTTGTACTGCAGGTTAAATGATGTGGGCATCTGTTGGTACTTGTCCAAAAATGAGGGACGGTTGGGATGTTTGACTCTACAAGTGTCAGTGACAAGTTTGGAGTTCAGAGTGAAAAGTTTAGACTTAAAAACCATACAGTGACACCTATGGATTCAATTTACTGAAATGTCATTTTTGTGCTTGTTTTTGACACCAAGTCTTTTTCAGCTGAGAAAGCATTTTCAGGGATTTGACTCCATCCAGAGTAAAATTATCTCTGCTCTTGCTGAAATTTTGCCAACACAAAAACATTGACTCTTCCCAAATTGCTGTGCACCTTTTCAGTCTAAAACCCAGGTGCAGGTTTTCTGCTCACATCATCTACTTACAAATCCCACATGATATTATACACATATTCAGTCTGGAATAACAACATGTTTTTTTCCCCATTTGCTCTGAATAATTGGGTTTGCTGAGCTAAAGCTGAGGATATGTTATCCAGGGGGAAATGATTGGATCTGTGACAGGCTCCATGCTCAAACATTAATCGTCTGGTGTGCTTTACATCCAACAGGCAGAATCTTGATGATGGTCGTGCTACAGTACTTAAATCATTGTGGTACCATAGAACTTTAGGTTTAAACAGGTGCAGAAGTTGTTTAAGTCAGAATAGTTTCCACCCCTTGAGTAAATGAAGCATATTTCACATATCATCATATTCCCAGATGTGGGTCAAACCAGGTTTTTCTCAAATCACCAAGAAAAGAAGATTAAATCTCCTGCAGCAGCCTTGACTTACTTCATCCTAACCACCACTTTTAAGCTTTTGCTCTTTGAAAGCCAGCAAACTTTCAAGGGATTAACAAAAATGATAAAACCTCCACCTGGAATCCCCATCTTATCACAGTCAGGAATGTTTCTGTGCCCTCCTGACCCCGTGAGCCGTCCTGTAGGTAGATTGAAGTTCACAGTCCACTAAGAGGGCACGGGTAGAGAGCCTCATCTCTTCAGAAGTACGTAGGGGCAAAGGTAAAGCAGGTACCGAAACTGAGCAGAGAGGGGCTCTTTCAGGGGACAAATTGGGACAAGGGAGCTTAAAAAACAGTGACTGGTGGTTTGTTGAATTGCTGAGTTCAAGCAAGGACGATTCTTTTTAGGAGGATTTTCTTGGAGAAGAGGCTTTAAGGTGTTTCCTAATACAAGAATACAGATGTTTGAATGTAATCCAGACATTAAAAGGTTTTCACAGGACTTTCAGCTGGTTTGATGCCAAGTCTGACCATCTGTATGTTTGATCATTTGTGAAAAAAATGGAGAGACTGATTTATTGAGTTTACTCATCTGGACTTAAAATAGGGATGTAGCGTATGTGTGCAAGTTTTGCATATAAACAATCGAGTTAGTGGAGCTTCTCATGGTTGCTTTGGTGCTATGTTTGCAATTAAGTTGCTGTTTTTCTTGACTAGGTAATGTTTTTCCTCCTTAGATTTAACAGTTTGATTCAGATAAGGGATGCAAGATGTTACTCAGGGGTGTTCAAAAATATGGCCTGGGGTACAACTGTTCCACTTTAAGTTGGCCCGCCCCAACTTTAAAAAATATAATGCACACTAAAACTTGAAGATTATGCTTGACAAATGAATGGAGAGAACCTAATTACAGCTTTAACAGTCTTTTTACAGTCTCTTGTTTGTCCACTCTCCTTTTTCTTTTGCTAGTCTCATCCATCATCATCATCTTTTGCATTTTAGCCTCAGCCATTGTAGAACAAAGTGCAGACTGAGAAAACTACCACTTCTCTGTGCTACTTGGCCTCCTATAGCTGGGTGTGAATATGAGCTGAAAAAGCAGTTTGTCAAACTTACATAGTGCTACATGCAGGTGACACTGTGAGAGAGTGGATTGCAAACATACTGTAAATAAATAGATTTTTTGGGCACTACCCACATGTTTAGCTGTGTTGCTTATTCCATGAATCCTTACAAGGTGGCTAATCTGTCTTTCTAAAGATATATATCAACAAATATCAACTGGTTTTAAGAGAGGGGAGAAACAATTTGCCTAACCAATGTTTCCAAACTTTTTTTATACAGGATTATATGTGCTATGGTTTTGGCGCAGAAGCTATCACATTGAAAGAGAAATAAAAGTTAATACTGAGCATAAATCTGGACAAAAAATGCAATATTTTTTTTAAGACAAAACTTTAATAAATTAAATATAATCAGAAGAAGCAAAGGTAAAACATGCAATAGCTTATTTTGCAGTGTGGGGAATTCTAAGTTAGCTGGCCTGAGATGGCATTAATGGTGAGGATATTGCTTCTGGACTCCTTTTTAGGCTAGCTAGCTGCTGCCCTGTTCTACCAACACTTGCTGTGCTAGCGCTACCAGACAGTTTCACAGTTACAATTGGCACAAGCCCCACAGCAAAGTTACTTGAAAGAGTTGAAAAAGTGTCACATTTTTGGGGTTTGTGCTGTCCAAGCAACCAAATTTTTTACAGCGCACAGAAAGATATCAGTCTAGATAGCTAGCTCCTGCATACCGATGTGCCAATCATGCCTTCAAGTAAGATTGCATTGTATTGGTGGGGAGTTTTTTTTTATTTTACCATCTATTTCTATACGCAATAAAGCACCTCATAGCTTACTAATTAAAAGAACAAATATGTCCAGTGAATTAGCCTTTTATTTTGACCTTCAGACTTTTAGACTGAAAAAGAAACTTTGGATACAGCACAGCTAAAGGCATTATATGCTTGTCAATTAATAACTCCTCCAGAAGAAAAATGCTGAAGAAGGCAGCAGATATCTGGAGGATTCTGTTTAGTCTGATGAAACTACTGTCTTCAAAAAGGCATCTGGCAATAAACAGATTTAGGAATACATGCATCTCATCTGCTTCTCAGCAATGCAACACTTGAATTTGAATGACTGATGTTAGTAATGATGTGCACCTTGCATTTAACAAATACAATTCTGTCATCACAACCACTGTCTCTCTGTGGGAATTAAATCAGACCTACAGAAGGTGAAACAGGCCAACGCAAACAAAACTGGTTTTAAATGCTAACAGATCTGTGCACAGATCCACAGATCTATGCATGAGTTTGTAAAAATTATTAAGATCTCAAGATGCATAAAATAACCACAAATATATGCAAAGATCTGCAGATGCACCAGCCTGGGAATAAAAATCCCTGCATGGACTATGTATGCATTTGTAGATCTTGCATGAATGTAGGTTTGCAAAATGTCGTTTTTTTTCTGCCATTTTTAACTAATACGTTCTTACAAATTATAGGGTAGGGTTAACATTTGAGGATTTTTCACTAATTTTATTTTTTTATGCATTTGTAGACATATGCTTGCAATTGCAAATCATTTCACATATTCAGGGATTTGTGGATGCATTTGTGTATCTGTGTATGATTTTACAAATATACTCAGAAAAGTTTGGAAACATTATTATTCCCTTTAGTCATACCACTTGGTGTTGTATTTCATATAACTGAATAGCCTGATTAGTCACCTTTACAATGAGGCAAAACTTGTAAGGACTATGCATTTGTTGAATGAGTTACACTGCTAAATGTGTGGGTAGTGCCCCCGTAAAAACCCACCAAAATCCCTTCTTCCTCTTCCACAAATGTACAATCCTTACAAGTTGTACCTTATTGTAATGGTAACTAATCAGGCTTTCCAGTGATATAAAATACAATACCAATCTGTACTATTAAACAGGGGGGAGAAGAATAGTTTTGTATCAATAATAGCTCCATATCAGTTTGTTTGTGGTAAACTATATCTGAAAACACTAAATCTGGCAGTGAGTTCAGAAATTTAACTCACTGTGTCATTAAAGTCAGCCATCATAATAATACAAACCCCTCACCTGGGATCCCCATCTATAGATCTCCACCCGCAGTCATGGAGGTACAGCTCTGCTTGTGTCAGGACACCCAGAGGAAAAGAGGGGCGGGATGTGAAGAAGTTATTTGCAATTAAGGAGACATCACAAAAATAGAGCGTTCTGTAAAAGGTTGTTATGAGCTGGTTTCTAGAGAGTCACAGACTTCTTCAGGTGATTGATATGGATCGTTTTTACTCAAGCACAGCACAGGTAGTTAATTTAGACCACAGATAATTGTGTTAAAAGTTTTTTAAAATAGTATGACATATCTGTTTTAACAGCATTCACTCCCAAAGAGCAGGAATAAGACCCTATTATATCATGAAGAGTCCCTTGCATACTCAGAAAAATCCCAAGTCACCTTATCTTTATTTCAAAGTTTGCAAAGATGTTAGAGAGCCACTTAAATTCTTAATGGGGCTGGATCTTTACCTCAGATGAAAGACCACCATTCTTTTTAAGCTCCATCAGGATGTTTGATGATGTGCTCCACAGACGCCATCAATGGAGGCCGAAACAGCATCTGACGTAAAACCCTGCAATAATGATGCAGAATAGAAATTATCCTTCTGATTTAAATGGGAACTAATTGCTGAGATGTGAAGCGAAGATGGGCACTAGCAAGTCAGAAGCGGATGCTTTAAATCACCATTTGTTGTGCTGCGAAGCGTCGCCTCCATTAATCACTGCTTCTCGTCAAATCAGCTTTTTTTGTCATCATGGGGGATTTTCTTAAATGAGATGCATGAAGGTTATGCTGGGTAATTAGAGAGCTGCTCTTCCAGATACGTCTGCTAATGCTGTCATTTATTAAAAAGCTACATATAAGAGATACAAGCACTATCAGAGACACATACATGTTAATGTGACATCAGCTGATAATCATGCAGCGCTTCATGCCATTGCTGTGCACATTCAGCACATTCCTTTAGCTAATGACTGTATTTTCCCCCTCTGAGGGAAAAGAGACAAATATAGCAGTAGCACATGTTTATTTCAAACAGCCTACAGCTAAATCCACATTAGCAGCATTACACACTCCACCATGATGGGATAGGTTAATGGGACAGGGCCTATGGGAATAGCACACACAGCGGATGCCCATATTCTACCGCAGCAGCACTCAACATACAAGTGAGCTCAGATGATTCCTAAATCTACAGGGTGTTTTCATGCTGTAGTCGTCAGTGGTGTCATTAGAGCTGAAACACAGAGGGATAACAACAGCATGTCTCTTACTTCTCTCTTGAGGACTTCCCTGTACCCACAGCAGAGGAGAGAAGAGAGATCACACTCTAATCAAAGAAAAATCCGTTTCCCCGTCTGCTTGTGTCTGTGGTCCTTTCTCTCTTAGGAGCGCGCGGCTGTACTGACAGACGAAACCACAAGTGAGACTAATAACTCCTCACTGGGTGTAAGTCTTGTTTGAAATAGTGGCAGGTTGGTTGGTCTTGATAATTAGACATCATGGCCAATTATCAGGAGGCGCTGCTCAGCCCCGAGTGTGCCCACACGAACCTACACCTGCAAACTTCTTTGAGAGCCTTGAGGAAGGTGTCCAAAGATAAATAAACTCCAGAAGGAATTAAATGAGTGTTGCTGGACAGACACAAACCACAATCTTGAAAATTAGATGGAGGAAATGGTTCTGCTGTTTAATTGCTTTTTAACTTTGGTCTTTTAAAACTTTATTCTTTAAACAGTCGTGAGGTGACTGCCTACAGCAATCTGGTGAGCCAGAATGGTATCTTTTACAGGGATTGTGGAAAAGCCACTGCAGGAACTGAGCTGCTTGGTGGAGGTCTGCACTCTCTCAGTGCTAGTTCTAGTTTTCTTTTTTAACTAGTTTGCTTTCATACTGCACTTCATCAGGTGGACCAAAGTCTCTCAAATGATGCAAAATATAACCACCTGCCACTTGTTGTGGCTATAGCTACAGTCTTCATTCCTGCCATCCAGCCCATTATCACACTATGACCCTGAAATACACAACCAGAGTAATAATGCTCCATTTCATTTATGCTGGAGGTCCGGTTGGGGAACTGGGAATTACATCACATTCAAGCTGAAGAGTATTCCAGCTTCACCCATGAGAAGAAAACAGAAAGCATGTCAGGTTAATAAAACTTACGTTGTAAAATAACAGCTATTCCTGTAACTTTAGTGGCAACTTTTTCTGAAGATCATATACTAGTGGGACTTAAATGAAGTTCTCACATTTTGTGGCACCTCTGTTAGATCAACATCAACCCACTAGAGCTCCAGTTGCTGTTTGCATTGTTAGTTTCTAACAAACATAAACAGCACGCTACAGGACAATTTTGTGCAGTAGTCAACATCATGATTAGTCCAACATATAGACAGTGTACAATGCATAAGAACAACTATAAGTTGTTATTTTAGGTAATGCAAAACTTTTACTTCCTGATTATACACTGAGCAGCCATATTTGGTGATAAACTTGGGGTCTGTGAGGGTTGTCTGAGACCACAGTAGAACCTCCAACTTTTTAGGGCATTCCAGATGTCATTTTCCGACTGGGACATTGGAATTTCTGACTCCCAATGTAAAGGGAAGGCACCAGTACGTCACTTAGCTTGAAGAAGCTCAGAGGTTTTCTGTGCCGTAGAAAAAAAGATTAAGCTGTATTTAGGCTGCATCTGGTGGCACTTTAATATCGGCTGAAGTGATGTGTAACCATATTCTGCAGAGAATTGTAGATGTTAGCCTGTAAAGAGGATCGGAGGCTGGTGGCGTTAGCAATGCTAAAGTTAGCTGTACCCTGCTTGATATTGTCACTGAATGCTATGTTTACTTGCTTCCTGTTGTGATGTTTGGCAAACTCCATGCCACAATTTGTGGCTTTTTGGTTCACTTGCCTTGTTTGGTTTGGATGGCTTTCTCACCCACCACAAACCAAACTCTGGTCTGCTTGGAAGCAAACTGTGACCCCCTGTTTTAGGCGGACCAGAGTGTGTGAGCTTTCAGATACTGGAGGCACAAGGTCAGATGTGGGGTGTGAATCACCAGTTGCCCCACGATACGATACTGTCACGATACTTGAGCCACGATTCAATAGTATTGAGATTTTGTGATATGCTATTATTGCAATACAATATATAGATTTTTTTGCAATTTCTATGTTGTTATATTATATTATTTATAATATATAATAATTGTGATATCATACAATAAGAAAATGTGTTATAAACTGAGAAAAGAAATAAACAACACATCACTTTGCTTCTGTAAGGTCCCTTAGCTGATCCCAACCATACAGCTCTGTGATTTATATCACTTCCATCTTCGTAGAAAGGATGTCTGGTGTCATATTTAATGTTACATTTCTCCACCTCCACAATTAACTTTTCTTTGTCCATGGTGTCGTGTTGCCTCTGGGACCCTCTGACCGACTGTTGACCTGATGCTCGTGCCTCCAGTTGTGATGCAATGACCACCTATTGAGGAAATTTCCGTTCGGTAGTCCGTGCATTGTTTCATTTTGAAAGTACTGGATACCCCACACGTTTGACTTCCCTTTCTAGTGCTTTCTGAACGACAGTGAATTTACGAGGATTGGCAGCGGTCACGCTGAAAACAGACCTACAGTGTATCTCAAGCGTAGTGGAGCGCACTGCTGCTCCAGCCACGCGCCGCTGCTGGACTGGAGCAATAGGGGACTTCTGCAGAGCCGCAGAGCCATGGAGCGCTGGCTGTGGAAATGCTGATAGACTAGAGAGGGAGTGAAGTGCTCCACAGTACAATACGTGGATGGTTCGCGGCGTGAGTCCCTCTCCTGACCAGCCATTTTTGGTGTACTAATTATCTCCTGATCTCAAAATGTGCAGCAGCACCATCCAATGGACGGATAGAGGAATGGATTTAGTTTTATTCACAAGTACCACAGACTGCATTTCATATTTGCAATATAGGCTTATATAATATTGATATTTTGCTGTCTCGAATCTATATAATGTCATCACGTAAAATACCGTGATACTATGCTGAATCAACTTTTTTTCCCCCACTCCTAGTCAAATGTCCTCATGATCATGCCTTTCTTGTGAACTCCATATGTGAAGAATTCTTTTTAGATTTCTTTTAAAACTGCTCACATTTCCTCTCTGACTCGACTATAAGCTTTTTAAATTTGGGAGGTATAAGGTAAGAGGCCAAGTGACCCACCACCGTAGCTGACTCACAAGACATGTATACCTAGTGGAGGCATAGAGCTGCCATGTGGTAGATCTAGTTTTGACTTATTCTGTGTAGTATCTGTATGTTATGATTTTGTATTCCTTGATCCCAATTTTCTGCTGTCAATACCAATACTGACCATCTGAGTTAGATGGGGTAGCACTGGTCTTTGTGTGATGAACAGACTGAACATTTAAGGAGATACTAAATGGATGTCTTAATATTTTTCTTTAAGTTCTTCATTCGACTTGATTTTCTTTGGCTGTCTTCATGACACAATACTGAAAGATTTTTGTTCCTCCGGCTTTACATTTTCATTTATGAGGTGCTTTTCCTCGATCATTAATGGTTGCTAATGGAAGGGCGTGATATGAGGCTGATCCCGACATACATTTTCAGGTTGGACATTGCTTAAGCATGTGTGCACGTTGTATTCACATTCTGTACATGCGGTGAGCCTTTGACATCTTTACGCTTTAGTACGGATGCTACATTTAAAAGGAAATCCCTGGACCTTTTCCTCCAGCTGATGCTACTCCAACCTAGAAACAGAGTAGTGACAGAACAAGATGAATGGAAATATAGATGAGATGATATAAAAGACAGTAAAATGCACCCTTCCATCAGACTCTCTTCAATCCAATTCTTTTTTTAAATTCACACTTCTCATCCAGTTTCCCATCAAAAGCAATATTTCCTGCCTTTTCTCCTGGTCCATTTTAAGAGGTTGTGCATAAAACCCATCACCACAGAACAAAATGCCAAGAGACCACACACTCACCAAGGTATTTCTTATCATGCCTTTCAGGGATAAAATAGGCAGTAATCCTGAGACAAAAAAAGATTCTCAGCAATCCACCGCATGGCTCATCACAGGACATTTAAGCCTCTCAGAGTAAAAAAGTAGAGAAGAGCGCTGCCTTCCCAAAATAAGTCTCTGTGGCCATTACTTGCCCAGGCTATCGTTTGTGGGGTCTTCAGCTAGTGAGCTGGTAAAAGTTTTCCTTAAATGTTTTTGTTGCAAACAGGGTGGGCATAATAAGTTTGAGCTTCACCCCCCATCTTTTCATCACCCTAATCCCTCTGTATGTGTCATTTGTGATTTTAACATTCTGTATGAGTTTTTTATAGGAAAAAAATGTAAATACTGATTGAATAAACAAACCAAAACAAGAAAGGGTGAGACCCAAGATTTAAAGCTGCAGTATGTAATTTATTTTTTGTGTCACTGGCCCAAAATACACTATATTGCCAAAAGTATTCACTCACCCATCCAAATAATCAGAATCAGGTGTTCCAATCACTTCCATGGCCACAGGTGTATAAAATCAAGCACCTAGGCATGCAGACTGCTTTTACAAACATTTGTGAAAGAATGGGTCGCTCTCAGGAGCTCAGTGAATTCCAGCGTGGAGCTGTGATAGGATGCCACCTGTGCAACAAATCCAGTCGTGAAATTTCCTCGCTCCTAAATATTCCACAGTCAACTGTCAGCTGTATTATAAGAACATGGAAGTGTTTGGGAACGACAGCAACTCAGCCACGAAGTGGGAGGCCATGTAAACTGATGGAGCGGGGTCAGCAGATGCTGAGGCGCATAGTGCAAAGAGGTCACCAACTTTCTGCAGAGTCAATCGCTACAGACCTCCAAACTTCATGTGGCCTTCAGATTAGCTCAAGAACAGTGCGCAGAGAGCTTCATGGAACGGATTTCAATGGCCGAGCAGCTGCATCCAAGCCATACATCACCGAGTGCAATGCAAAGCGTCAGATGCAGTGGTGTAAAGCACGCTGCCACTGGACTCTAGAGCAGTGGAGACGCGTTCTCTGGAGTGTTGAATCGTGCTTCTCCATCTGGCAATCTGATGGACGAGTCTGGGTTTGGCGGTTGCCAGAACGATACTTGTCAGACTGCATTGTGCCAAGTGTAAAGTTTGGTGGAGGGGGGATTATGGTATGGGGTTGTTTTTCAGGAGCTGGGCTTGGCCCCTTAGTTCCAGTGAAAGTAACTGAATGCTTCAGCATACCAAGACATTTTGGACAATTCCATGCTCCCAACTTTGGAGCTGGCCCCTTCCTCTTCCAACATGACTGTGCACCAGTGCACAAAGCAAGGTCCATAAAGACATGGATGACAGAGTCTGGTGTGGATGAACTTGACTGACCTGCAGAGTCCTGACCTCAACCCGGTAGAACACCTTTGGGATGATTAGAGTGGAGACTGAGAGCCAGGCCTTCTCGTCCAACATCAGTGTGTGACCTCACAAATGCGCTTCTGGAAGAATGGTCAAAAATTCCCATAAACACACTCCTAAACCTTGTGGACAGCCTTCCCAGAAGAGTTGAAGCTGTTATAGCTGCAAAGGGTGGACCGGCGTCATATTGAACCCTATAGATTAGGAATGGGATGTCACTTAAGTTCATATGCGAGTCAAGGCAGGTGAGTGAATACTTTTGGCAATATAGTGGATATGATCACCTCTCAACATCTTATTACTGAAGCCACATGAGACATTCAACATATGTGCCCCTATGTTGTGCTGCTTGAGACTTCAGAAAGTCTAAAAAGGGACACCCACTTTTTGGCCAATCAGTACTCAGTGTAGGGACAGAGCTCTTATTGGATCCTGTAATATTTGTGTTTGTTTAATCTGAATGAGATAAATGAACTTAATCTAAAGTATAGTTAGCCTGCTCTATTTATGGCAAAGTGCCTTGAGATAATTCTTGTTATGAACTGGGGCTATACAAATAAAGATTGATTGATTGATGAGATTTAGATGTTGTTTAGATTGTGCAGGTAATGTTAATTTTATGAAGAGGCATCTGCTTTGTGGCTCTGTTGTGGCTGCATATATGACACACTGGCATAATGCAAATGGCAGCTAAAGGCACACAAACACAGTGGACTGGTTGAGCACAAGGAGGGGGCTTTGCTTAGAGCACAACCATAGAGGGGAGGGGGAGTAAAGTTGTGTCTACTGCTGTCTCACCCAAGTTACACACCCCAGCTTTAAGAAAGAGGATTTCATTTTGGGGAATGTGGTTCAAAACTTTGAATGTTATGAAATATTCAGCCTCAATAAAAAAAAAAAAGATGATCAATTTAGTTAGTTTTCCGAGGGTCTTTTAGGTTGGTTTAGCCAGTCAGAACCTAAACATTCATTTAATTGACGGTAAAAGCAATCACTAGATACTTTGCCTACATACAAAGGTGCACAAACTTCGAACACATGCAGGTTTTTCCTGGAGTGTTGCAAAAAAAAAATTGAAAAGATCCCCAAATTGTGTAAAATACACTTTCTATTTTTATATAAAAATATCCAATCCACTTGATTTATATTGTAAAAATGTAAAATTTTAATTTTGTTGCAATTTTGTTTTATTTGAATGTACAGATTGAAAAATCTTTGATAAGGGGTTGATAAAATGTGAATGTATGTATGTGTATTTATATATGTACATATGGTAATCTATAAAATAAGAGGATGGCTTCACCCTGCTCTATTATAAAGTGCCTTGAGATAACAATTGTTATTAATTGGTGCTACTCAAAGATTGATTGATGATAGAAATGTGCACAAATGCACAAATGTACAAACACCCACTGGACATGACTCTGTACATAAGGATATATGTTTATATAAAATATATCAATAAATATTGCCACTAGACTACTTCTAGTGGCAATATTGTACACGATAGACAATAGTTTTTTCTCCCTCAGAATTATAGGCCCATATCCAGATGTCCTCAAACTTTAAAGATCTTAGAAAAAGTGGTTGCAACCCAGCTTTTAGACGATGTGCATGAAAATGTGGACTCATTTTCAACAGTGTTTGAAGCATCTACTAGTGCCATAAAGGTCAAGGAAGTCCTTATACTGCAGACTTTTTGTCTTGTTGATAGAAGTGCGTTTTATGCAGAGGAGGCATGTTAAAGTGCTTTTTCAAGTAGACCATTGCCACTGCAATTGGCAAACAGCAGCCATCAACCCAGAATGCAGAAAAGGATCTTCTTCAAACTTTGCACGAATGTCCGGTCAAACTCAAAATTAGTTTTTCCCCCTGTTGTTGAGACACTACAGTGAGCCGAGCTGTTTTATACGTTTTTTTACAAAAGTAATGATGATATTTCATGCTAATCATTCTTACAATCTCACAGAGGGGAAATTCACACCCAGTGAACTCATGCTGTTTGTTCCTTGTTTCAGTACAAATCTTTACATACTGCCGTCAGCTTATTATGGATCTGCCTGCATAACTTGTTCAGCATTGGGTGGGTAGACCAGCAGCAACTCCGATCCATGCTGTGAAAATTATATTATGTTCATTGTATATCCTCCATTTTACCAAAGTCATAGTCTTAATGCAATCAGAGGTTTAATACCATATCTGAGATCCATAACACTGTCCTACAGTGATGAATTGCATTGCAGCCTGTTTGGTTTTATTTACATCTGACTATTGTTCACTCCACTCTGTTCATCTTAAATCATGAAAACTGTATAGCTTGCGAGGTTTGAATGTAAGTCAAGCTCAAGTTCACTCTAAAACAAAACTGAAGAGAACATATTGATCTGAGTAGCAGCTTATACACCACAATTACATTATGAATGTCCTGTTTACTGAATCGTGCATGACATGTCTGAAAGAAACGTCACCTTATACACAGTGTAGAGTTAAGGCAGGTTGGAAACATGGGCAGGAGAGCTGGACCAAACACCTGAACAGTGTTTCCATGAAGAGGTAACTTTTAGATGACTCTGAAAAGGGCAGGAAGTAACTTTCAAGAAAAACTGACTTTATTTCTGAATATCAGACTAAAGCTTGCCCCTGATTGTATCTCATAGCTTTAAAACCTAAAAACTTTAGTTCCCCTGTGAAGAGCTGGTGTTTTTCTGTCTACAGATGAAGGGTAATCAAAATAATATTTAGTATGAGCAGTATGATTTGGAGAAATGTAAGTGGAGCGGGAGTCTCATTTTCCTCTGTGCTGTATAAATCATCATGATTTAACTTTTATTCAATGCAAAACCCTGAATTATTCTGCTGTGCACAAGAGTAATATTGAAATGGCTCAGTTTAAAAACTTTATCCCAAAGGGCTAGAAAGGATTTTTAAAGCAACCATGTTTTAATACTTCTTCTTACAGTTTTTGAACATCTTAACATCAGTTTGAGAAATAGTCATGGACATCAACAGAGAAATTAGTGGTGTTAAATATCTTTAATTTGCAATAAATAATCATCACAACAGAACAACTGCTAATGAACAAGTCTTTAATTTACTCTACTAACTTCAGGGGCAATATTTCCCACATTCAGCTGCAGAGTCTGTTAGCCCAAGAAAATCATGATAAATCATAAGTCAGTCATGCAGTCTTTTACAGTTGACAGAATTTGTGGAAGGGGGCATTTATTTATTTTTGTCTCTTTCGCTCATTAAAGCAACACTACGTAGTTTTTCCACCCTAATATAAAATTTCTAGAATCATTATGATGGTACATCACCTTACAACAGGTTGAATGATGCCTCTGTCACAGTCTGAGGGGGTCTGTATCACCTTCACTGGCACTCTGTAACTTCGATGTGCATGGTAGAAACACTTCCACACTAAAAAAATTACAAACTAAAAAACATGATCAGACTGTACCTTATCAGTCCACATTATTTGTCTCTTGGGACATCCTGTCGACTTGCTTCTCCTCCCTCTGTATGTCAACAAATGCACGTTGGTGTGAGGCGCTCTGTTTTTGTAACTGCGCAGTTACACTCAACCACCATAGAGGCCCCTAGAGAGCTAAAAAGCTGGAATCTTACTTAGTGCTGCTTTACTTCACTTGATTTTATAATATTGGTCTGTCAACTTTTTTTTTTGTCGTTAATATATATCATTTAGAAAAGTTTCAATTAAGTTCATGAATAATTTTAAGTAACTGCATGAGTAATAGTTGTTTGACAAAATAACATGTTTGAAAAACACTTCAATGGATTTCCAAATAAAGGCTGGTCCAAGAAAACAACTGGAGCAAACAAGTTACTTTAGACAAATTGTTCAGGTGCAAAGGACAAACATTTTGAGGCACCCTACATCTTCATCAGAGACAAACAGAATAGACTTGATTTGAAAAATGTAAATACACCTCTCCTAAACAAATAAATCTCTGATTGGTTGATAAGAGTATGAGGTAGGAAGCAAAGGACATACTGTGGCAACAGTTATATACATATACAGCCCTCTAATCTGGTGCAGTAATGTTACTCAATACTAGTAAATTACAATATAATAGAAAACAATTTATACATTATACCACAAAAAGAAGCATGAAAGGCTCACAGTAGCCCCCCATCATCCAGTTTGGCTGCTCACATGAAAGTGCCATATTTTTTATTTTATCATTATTCTGCCTGTCCTTGTGGATTTTAATCCGTTGAGAGAACCAGAGGCTGGTGATGCGAGCAATGCCAACATTAATTACTTCCTTCTTGACAGTGACAGTGAGCACCATGTTAGCTTGCTACCTGTTGCTGTGTTTGGCTAAATTCAAGCCACAATGCCTTGCTTTTTGGTTTGCTTGCCAGCCAAACATTTGTCTGTCACTGGGAGTTTTTTTTTTTTTTTTTTTTTTTTTTTTTTTTTTTTTTTTTTGAGAGAGGGAAAAAAATCAATTAAAAATCATAAATCAAGTGTTGTGGAAAAGAATAATGGATTTTATTTTTAGGCCATGTTGCCCGTCCCTAAGTTGTACTATTTGTGATCAAATTGTGATCAACAAATCCCATAACTTAACATTGGGCCGTATTTAAAAAAAATCATATCTCTGACATCACTTGATGTATTCGCTTTAAAATTTACAAGATAATATATATAATATACATCTGTCATTATGGTCAATTTCATCTGGATCCAACCCAGATTGACGTCACAAAAAAACATTGAACTTTATAATGAGAAATCCCATTCATTTCTCCTTGGCTGCTGTGAGGGTTCTGCCTTGAAAAGTCTTGGAAGTCTGTAGGCAGATGGAGCAGAGTCATATGTAAGATATGTACCTTTGCTGTCTGGTGCCACACAAACCACCTGCAGCTCAACACCTCGCAGACAAAGGAGCTGGTCATCGACTTTGGGAAGTCCAGACCAAGACCAAGACCACGACCAGTTTTGATCAAGGGAGCTGAGGTGGAGGCTGTGGATTCCTATAAGTACCTCGGCCTGTGGCTGGACAGCAAACTGGACTGGATGGTCCACACTGACCATCTGTACAGGAAGGGACAGAGCAGGCTGTACTTCCTGAGGAGGCTGCGTTCTTTCAACATCTGCGGGATACTCCTGTGGAGGTTTTACCATTCTGTGGTAGCCAGTGTCCTCTTCTACTCTGTGGTGTGCTGGGGGGGCAGCACATCCAAGAAGGACACATCCAGGATGGAGAAACTGATCAGGCAGGCCGGCTCTGTGGTTGGCATGAAGCTGGACTCTCTGGTGACGATGGCAGAGAAGAGGACACTGGACAAACTGCTGGATATTTTGGACGATGCCCAGTCACCCTCTTCACATCGTCATCAGCATCCAGAGGTGTCTGTTCAGCCCAAGACTGCTCCTTCCCAAGCGTAGGACCAGCAGACTGAGGAACTCTTTTGTCCCTCAGGCCATCAGACTGTACAACTCCTCACTAGGGGAGTTTTTAAAAAAATATTTTTATTATATTTTTATTTTATGTATATATTTATTTATAGTTTTGTTTAGATGTATCTTTTTTATATATACTTGAATCTGTAATACTGAATGGAATCTGAATTTTCCTAAGGAAGGTTTTCCAAGGGGATTAATAAAGTATTATCTATTATAACAATAATGGAGTCACCTCTCTGCAATGGCAAACTATTGTCTTTGACTTTCATTTATTGCCCCTTCTTTCAGAGTGATTGACAGCCAGTAGGAAATAAGTTTACTCTTACTGTGATGCATTAAATCAGCTCTGGCAATATCCTAATACAGCAGTGAGAAATTTTTACAAGAAGCCCGGTCCTGATATTTACACTTAATTTTTATAGCATGCAAATAGGGAACAGGGAATAAGATAAAGCAGAGGAGCCACCAAACTTATTTGACAGTCAGGGATAGAATGAGAATGCAGGGAAAACATTTAAAAATATCTAAAGTAAAACATCTCAAGTGTTTCAAACATAAAAAGAGTTCAATGATACAATATGTACAGCACATGCACACATGAAACATATTCACCACAATGTGTGTTCTCCAGTGAGACTCTATCATTGTTGTTCCCTTCATTCAGTCATGATCACACATTAATGTATTCTGCACCCCTTTAAGTGTGACAGCTAATCTGTTCTTACAGATGCTTGTTGAGACAAGCTGTGGAAAAAAAGGAAGCAGCTCACTGGAACTGAGTCATGTGTCATCAGTGGAGTACGCCCCGTCTACTGCTGAATGTCAGCGCTCACATCCTCACCACCATAAACATTGATGAGACTACGCTGAAAATCATTTCACAGTTTGCAGTTTCCATCAAACCCTCTCTGCAATTTTGCCCGCAGTCATGTACATCTCCATCCAGATAATGTGTTAATCTTCTCTACAGTGATGACGGAGGCTCTGGAGATGTCTCGTCTATTTCATGGGTAGTTTCACACAGACACTGAAAGAGAGGCACAGTAACTTAATTAATGTGAACACTTCAGGTTAAATATCATACAAGTATATTTATTTGAAAAAAAAAAAAACTCAATTTGTTGTGTGGGAGGGGGGTTAAAGAGACATGCCTATGACTTTTAATAATGTACAAGAAAGAAATAACCTTGCAGTGCAGCTGGATCTGCTTGATTCAACACCTGTAATCAGGCAGAGTGTAAATGTAAGTGTAGCACCCACCTACTACATTATCTGATTGGCCTGTCATGAACGTGATTAATGGAACAATCAGCCAATGGTTATGCTTTCGAAAGGTTCTGCCCATTCATGTCACAAAACCAAAGGTAAAAACAAAGCTGTAAGCTTTTAGGACTGATATCTGTAATGTTTGCATTACATTGATGTAAAACAAGGGATGAGAACCAAGTTTTAAGCCTAAGGGAACACCTCACTACATGCATTTAAAGCTGGCCGGAAAGAGAACAAAACAGTGTTTCACTCTTGATCAATGACAGAAGCATGTTGCATTTTGATCTTGCAATATTGCACCTATTCCTTCACCAACTGGTTCTTTTTATCTCAAGTCCCTGCCATGCTAGGACCTGTATCTATTTTCCTACCCTGAGTGCTTCCTACTACTTTAAGCTAATTTTTCCTCCTACCAAAGTAACATCATGCAAGCACAGCATGGCAATGTAGGGATCCTTCCCCTGTTCTATTGTATCATTCAGATACTCCGTTTTTAAAGAGGTTTGCTATCACTTTCCTGCTCCTGTTCGGATTAATTTAAGAGGATGAACTCTTGAGCTGCTGATAGGGATTTAGAAAATTGAAAAAACAGCCAAAAGTGTATCAGTCTTTGATGTACTTTGATAAAAACGCTTTTTACCTTGAGCTCTGCAAAAACACCAACTGCAGACCTCAGAGATATGGAATATGAGAGGAGCTGAACATTGGAGGATTGTAAATGAGGTTCACAGAGCATGAAAAGGAGAGTAAGTCAGTTTGTAAGCAGCAGAGACTTCATGTCTCTAGGCATGTGTATTGTCCGCCTTGGGGATTTGACTGGGAAGTGGAGCGAAGAAGACAATAATGAAGAAAAGCAATGAGAAATAGTTCTGCGCTCTTCTGAAAATGTCCACATTGTGAAGCCTGAGCATCTGTCTCTGCTCTTGGAGATGCACTGCATGGCAAACAACAGTCAGATGGTATTAAATCAAATTTATTCTGTCGTTAAAGCAGTCTGTTTACCTTAAGTCACTTTATTTCACTTTAATTCTCCCATTCATGCCTACTTCCAGTTTTATTGCAGAGGAAAGTGACATTATGGCATAACCTCACAAAGTCTTCCCCCCTCTCTGGCTTTGTTTGTGTCCCCTGGGATGTTTTTGCAGGATCATATTGTCACAGCACTGTGTTCCTCCCTGGGTGCTTTAGTTTCAGAGTGACGGCTCAATGCCATGTTCCTGAAATTGCACAACAGTAAATGGTAAACAGTATCTTTGGAGGTTCACCAAAGCCTCTAGCTGAATGTATGTTTTACGGAGCTGCTTTCTTGTCTCCCGGAGTGTGGTTTTATTAAACATGGAGCCGAGACACACTACATGGATCTAGAAAGAATACGGTAAACAAGAGGCTTACTCATGCAGCCAGTCTAAGAGCTTTCACCTGTATCCCTCGGTCTTCTTCAGTGAATTGAACTTTATCCTGTTTATTTTAAATGACTTAAAAACATGTGAAAACAACATGAGAAGGTCAACACTGGCAGAAATGTTGGTGTAAGGTCTGGTCATGCCCCTACTCCAAGCAGAAAATAAGTGCAGTATATTGCATTACAAAGTTCTGGGTAAAAAAAACCCCTTTGAACATATGAGACAAGTCGCATCATGAATGTCAAAGGGTCAAGGTAATAGATCTGAGCTGATGGACATCCGGGAAGTGAGATCAAAGAGGTCATTTAACTCCAATGGCAGCTACTAGACAGGGGGTCATGACCTCTACCCTTGTGTATGACCACCTCCTCTTATATAACAGAGGTCTTTTACTGATATAGATGTCTACCCAAGACCAGGAAAAACCTCTTTAGGGTTTTAATGACAGCCCATTTGACTAGGATCGACTAGAGTCATAATTATGATGTTGGGCCTTGGCTTTTTAAGGGCACAGCTTTCAGATCTATTAACACTGACTGGTGACAATGTACCCTCTTGGAGATAAGCAAATATTTGGGGCTTTTGGCGCAACCAGCCAGTGGGGACTTTTCATCAACACTTCTCTTTTAAGCCACTTGAGAGACAATATCCAGATTTATTTTTGCTGTTACATAAATATTAGCTTATCGAGATTAATTGCTTTCCATACAAATTTTGCCTGTATCTATGTAACAAAAGTGGAGAATACTACCAACAGAGACTATGTTTTCTTTCTGCAGGCACTGACATTCTTGACTGTTCTGCATTTAAATACTGAATCAGTCAAGAGGGATCAATCATGATGTGCCTCTCTCCCTTACAATTAGTTGAGGTATCTTGCTCCTCCTCCTCCTAAGATGGCATTTCAATCATGCTTCATTATCTTTTTATACCTGCTCCCTGTTCTTACCAGCCCTGCAGTTTAATGACTCTTCCCGCTCAACTGCTCACCAGTCCCCCAAATAGATTATAAGACTATGAGACATAAGCTGAATTTCCACCAAGCAGTCTGGTTCAGTTCCCACTTTCAAATAAGGAGAGAAAGAACCTAAATTACTGACCAATGTGGGTCCCTGAGTCCCCTGCCCCTGGTACTGTAATTTTGGGGTAGTGGGCTGTAAAGTTTGGAAACCCTTGGTGTAAGCAATGTGACAGTGGCAGATGGGCTCAACATAATATTTTTTCATGGGGCCCACATTTCTTGACAGCGCCCCTCATGACAAGTTGTGTTTTAATTTTTGATAATGCAAACGTACTCTCACTTGGTCCTAGGTTGTCACGTTACCAACATTTTTGTACCAAGATGTATTTCGATGCTTTTCAATACTTTCCCAAATAAAAAGAGAACACAGAAAATGTCATTATTGACTTTATTTTAATAGAAAATCTTAGAGCTATAACTATGCATTATTAAATAAAGTAAAATACCACAAAGATGAGCTTTTCTAATGCACATACAACACAATTTTAAAATAATAATAAAATAATAATAAAATAAAATATGATTCAAAACATTAACATTTTCTTATTGCACTCATTTACAGCTCTGGAATAAAAATAAAATAATATAAATAAGCTATTTAAAGCAGAGGAGGTGGTAGCTAATTGCAATGCAGCTAATTTTTTTTCCACAGCTACTTTTGTGGAGAGTGAAAGGGGCCGGCGTTGCTTGCTTTTTGCACAGAATGTGGCTTTTTTCATGGGTATATAAGTTATTACCCTCGTTCTCTGAACTCCTTATGCAAGTCTGGCTGCTTGTCCTTCATGTGGTTGGCCAGGTTGGAAGTGTTTCCAGCCTTGGTCAGACTGTCCTGATGTAGTCTGTCAGATTTAAGGGGGTCCTTCATGTAGGGATTGTTACTGAATCCAGAACTGTAAGGAACATGTACCAACACATCTGATAAGTGGTGCTCTTTTTTTCTCTTGAAAGTATAAATTCAGGAAGACTATAGGCATTGATATTGTTGACAAAGTATTGATTTATCTCTGGTATTGGAAAAATCCAAATAAAACCCAACCTTCTCTTTATGTTTTATCCATCAGGAGTGTGGAATCCACTCCGCAGTTCAACCAGCACCTCAGATCTGTGCATGTCAAGGCTTCAAATGATACTACCAGGGCAAAAGGTTAGTGCCTCTCATTTTTCTTCTCTTTTGTGTAATGAAAGGAGATGAAGAATTGCTGTCTATTTTAATATCCTAAAGTCAATTGTTTCAGTGTTGCACAAAAGCCAGTGATGAGACTGAGGAGATGAGAAATGCTTCCGGAGCAGGTGTAGGAGTTTGATTTTAAAAACAAAGTTTATTTTATTTCATTGTATTCAGCAGCTTCTTCAGCTTTTTTTCATTCTGAACAGGCCATTGATAATGAATCATTGATTGCACCACACAAGGCTCTTTAAGTATTTGTTGCTTTTGTTCTGTGTGATTTGCATAAAACTGAGACAAACAGAAAGTGGCCTGAAGTCATTAAAGTTGTATAAACATTGTGCTAAAAGTAAAGGGGTGGTTTCAGTCTTGACAGGAGAGTTGGAGTCATTATGTATAAGTCATTGCAGTATATTTTGATAGAAAGTGTAATTATGTGCACCCATAATTATAGTTTATGGGACTTCAAATTCAAACAAAGGGCAAGATCTGTCTGAGCTTTAGATGCTTTATGTTTTCAGCATTGGGACTGGGTTTAAATTCCGAGAAAGTATCTGATATCAGGTCTTATGTAACAAGATACAGGCATTTTCAATTGAACTGGTATTTACTGCTAAATACCGGCTGCATGTCGTGCTTCTACCGTGGATAAACATTTACAGATATAAAAAGTAGAACATTATAATCCCCTCTACTATAATCAAAATGAGCATTCAAACAGGGAGCCAGTTCAGATGTCAAAGGGATGATCTGTTAAACCCATAAACAGAGACCAGAAAGGAGTTCAGACAGGAGGATGCACCGTTGTAAATCTACAAACCATCAGACCAGTGTGATCTTACAGGGAGCAGGATAAATCATGTTATCTAAAAGACATTTCACTTATCGTCTCTGTGCATTTTATGATTCCTACTTTTCATTTAATAGCATTTCATTTTACAAGACTGGGATTTATAGAGGAAACAGTCAGGTGACCCTTGAGGGGTGACCTTTGTTGTCACAGTGAGGTGACGTCCATCATCATGAACGCAAGAAGTATTTACAGGGTTGGGCAGAGTGTGTGTTTATTCCATCCCCGTTAACAGTACCAATATAAGAAATTATTATTTAAGATCAGTTTACAGCATTTCCTCAACCTTGCTTTTAACACTTGATGCAGGATTGCATACAACTTTCTCCTCCTTTCCTGTTGATGATGATTAAGTTTCTGCATGATACGAAAGCTCATATGCAGAATCGGATTACTTTGCTCTATTGCTTCTGTACTTGTTGCAGCTGGTATTTACAACAAAACACCTGTGATATTATTACAGTGGCAACAGCAGAAATCCTCTCATTCATCTTATATGTAAACACAGACAAGCTTACACTCTCATTTTTAACATGCTAACACCAGATGCCCGCTAACACACCGATTCATGTGAAATACGGAAACACAACCAGTTGATGACCAAGTGACGTAGGTCTGTCATGAAAAGTTTTAGTCTGCTTGTTAAATTGCAATGTGAAAGTTGAAACCAAGCGCATTAAAATTAACAAAAATGAAAACCACAGTGCAAACCCTGGTCTGGATCATTTTAGGTGGGAATACACCTATGAGTAGATGCTGTTCATGTACCAACTTTTAGGGTAATAATTGATAAACTTCACTGATACATGCTGCTCATGAAGTTCAAAAGCACTAAGTTCTTTCTTTTTTACTTCACTGTAAAACATAACTACAATTTTAAAGCTCTAGATAAATTGATTGTGGTAGTAATTGGTTTAAATTTAGTGGAGAGTGGTCAAAATGATTTTCCTGAAAACTCTTTTCTCACAGAAATAATTAAATATAAATATGTTTTTTCCCTTATCTAGAACATATTTTGGGGGTTGGCTTTTCTGCAGAGTTGTTAAGGTTACAGGCATAAAAGTCAGTAGGTTGAGGTTGAAGAAAAACATTTTCAGGACCCATGACATTGAACCCTCTCTCCTCTTTTCTCTGTTTGTCTGCAAAAGAGACTAAAGCTCAAACTAAAGTTAACCCATTAAATTTAACATTTGGTTGGATTTAGGTGGTAACATCTACTTGACTAGGTGAGGGATTTTGGCTTAGATTTAAACTGTCAGAGACATAATTAAATTACGTATTGTATATTTAATCATTGGTTTATCTTTTCTTAAATGTACATATATATATATATGTATATATATATATATATATATATATATATATATATATATATATATATTTTAATTTCTTTATTTTTTTGTTTGTTTGTTTGTTTTTTTCAAAAAAAGCTTTTACACAGCACTCAGCACTGGGCAGAATCCTCTGTTGGTTTGAAATGCACAGGACAGTCAGACTTTGCTAACCCCAGCCTTAACTCTGAGCCCCTGATTGATGGTGACATTTTTTGAAGTCATATTTAATGATGCACTTTTCAGGCTTTTTGCACGTTTTAAAAACATCATTCCTTCACATGTAATGTGTTTGGTGTCAAATATTTTATTTTAAATGTCAGGGTCTTAAAAAGTCATGTTGACAAAATGGTAAATTTAGAAAATGATGTTTCAAAAACACTGCAAGATCACATTAAAATAGAAAAAAATTAACTGTGACATTCAACAATCTTAAGTTATGAAAAGAACATGACACAGTGTTAAAGTTCTCTTCTTACTTGTTTAGTTTTGTGACCCATAAATCATAATCACTATAGCTGTGCATCTGCACTCATACAACAATGGGGGCAAGAGAAGCTGAACCTTCATCTCAGAACAATGGTTCTCTCCTCAGCAGATATAAAGGCTGACACTTTAACCGTCGATGAAAAAAGCTCATTCAGTACTTCAGAAAGTTGATTTCAGAACATTGTGTTTCTGCACTGTTTTGTACAATTACACAGAAATCAGAGCAAATCCAGTTGAAGCACAGATTTACTTATTTTTATCCAAAGCAATTACTGATAGAGGCATGTAGCATGCAGCAAGCCAGTGCTGTAAACAAACATATTAGCGAGATAATAGATCTCTTAAACAAGCACATTGCTGGTAAATAGTGCACCAAAAGCCTTCTGCTGTCCGACAGTCTCATCACTCCAGGGCAGCAGCTTCAGTAACCTTATTTTCCAATGATGTGACAGCTGAATGCCCAATTCATCTGATAGTAACTCCGAGCCATTTTTGCTTTTTTTTGGTCTGGCTGTTTTTTTTTTTTTTTTTTTTTTTTTAGTAAAATGCATGTAAAACCTTTCAAGACAACCTGGGCTATGAGAATATTTACAATAAAACAGAATAAAACTCTAAAGTTTTGATTTTTTATATAAAGACAAAGTAAAAAAAAATGAAACCAGAATTTAGATTAAACAGAACTTTGTCCAAATCACACATGGATCAACAATGGATAAGCCTTTTCACATCTAAATATGGTTCCTTTAAGTCGTTATAACCAGAGGATAAAATAATGATGTGCAAACAAACACTTTTTCCTCTCAACTTTTTAAACTTTTTTTTACTGTTAATTGTGCCACAGCAGGTAGCAGTTTTGGTCTATAACAAGACAGAGGCCAATTTCACATTGCCCTCACGTCCAGGGGTTGGACTGGTTGATTGTCCTATTCGTCCTGCAAAGGACACATGTCCTTCTCCCAGCTGTGGCCTTTATTCCTCTGCCCCCAGCTCTGGGTTACTGGTGTAAAATAAATTCACTTCTATGTTGCCCCCTGGTAATCAAATGAGAGCTTTGGCCCCCTCCAATTTTTGGTTGGCATATTTAGCATTTACAATAATAAAAAGCAAAAACAACCTCTACCCTTTGCACCACATTATCTTGTTTGTGGAGGACTGTTTTTCTGTTATTCTTTAGTCTGGCAGATCTTGATTTTTGTTGAGCTTTGGTTGCAACGAATTGGATGCTGCTGGTAAGAAAACAAAAGAAAAATTATTTGGCGCATCTGTTTGGTCTACAGAGTGACTAGAAGTTGTTGTCACTCTCTTCAGAATTCAACATGGCGGTCACATATACTTATTTCTATTACGAAAATATGTAAAATGATCACATCATCGTGTATTATCTCTTGAGATTTACAGCGTACAATCTCAGAAAAGAACCACAGAAATTTTTTTGTTTAAAGCCTCCTGAAAGGGATATATCTGACCTGGAGCCCTTTGTAGATCAGCAAAATGGTGAGTTTCTAAACCAAGTTGGCCTGAAAGATACACTGGATGTTAAAGAAATATTGTGAAGGATGTGAGATGTACTGCTTGGGGACACTGGCGCCCTCCGCGAAGTTTGGAGGATAAAGTTGAACCACAGATCTCAATCAGCTCCCACAGGGCTTGACATTATCCGTCCAAAGCTATCTGGTCCAACCCCACCAACAACTTTGCTGCATACTGAGCTGTTTTTTCTTCTTTCAAATATTTCTTATCTTTCAAACTCTCCCACGTGAACTCTACAGATATACAGCCTACAATCTGCTGAGCCTCATACCACAGGCCTCCCTCATGAAACACTGGAGAATGAATCAATGTAACATAGACAGATAACTCCATCTTGCTGACTATGCCTGCTGTATAATGTGCTCCAGAGAGAGCAGCTCAGTGGTGCTGGATGTTGATGTGTGTCAGTGAGAAGATAAACAATTTTAATAACAAATGAGTTTATAGTGTTCAACCAGAGTGTCATTAACTTTTTGAACCAGTTAGATGAGAAGTTCTGACAAAAGTTTCATCGATGATATTTATTCTATTTTTTATGCCACTGTAACTTTTTAAGCCATGGGTGTCTAAACCTTTTCACCAAGAGCCACATACATAAAATATCAAGCTGACATGCCGTATTGACTTCCCCACCTTTAGTGTATTTAAGTTTGTAAAACCAATCCAAGGTAGGTTAAAGTAGAGTTAGTTACTGAATATGTTGGTTGGGGTATAGTGGCCAGTTAGGTAGCACATTAAATAAGAAACAAGAGAAACAAAAATGAGTTTAATCACTGTTTGTTGAATAATGAAGACTGAAGGGTGTTTTATTTTGAAAGGATGACAAAATCCTTGCTTATCAACATATCATCCCATGTAGCTTGACAGCCCAGTCTATACATTCATCTTCACTGACTCTGTCACTGCTGTAATGAATGAAAAAGTTCACCTTGAGTTCAAGATTTAACTTGTGGTTAAATCTTGAACTCATGCACTCTTCCGTTGTCCTCTGGCATAGTTGTGAAAATCTTTGTTACAATGTGCGTAACATGAGCACATCGAGGCACATCAGCGCTGAACTTTCTGATGTTAAAGGATTCAATTAAGGGTGAAGAACTGATAAAATACCCATCAATAATCGATAGAAACATCAGATCAGCTCAGACTGTTGACAATTGGATGAAATGCACACATCCAGTACCCTATGCTCAGTTTTTCCTTTGCTCTCGGAAGGTGTATTGGTTTAATTAGTTACCATGTCAACTGGTGATTATCAGCCAACTTAATTAGCTGCTAAAAACAGGGCTGTAACTTCAGTTAAGAGACATACCCATGGCTCTCTCTGATCCTGTCTTGGGGTGAGTTACATTTTACTGGCACCAGACCTAGGGGAAATCTGGACTGACAGCAAAGGTTACACAGGCCGGGAGACACTGTGTAGCCAAAAAAAAAAAAAAAAACCTTGAGGAGGACAACAATAAGCGTCTTGCTCATGCCAGATTGTTTATTGACTAAGCTGAACAAAGTCATTTCAGTATTAACATAAACAGTTCATAAATAGGCACGAAGAAAAATAAAGAGAACAATAACTTAAAATAAACCATGTTAAAAGTAAAATAAATGACAACATCATTTGAGATATACTGCATATAAACAAAACTGACAGGACTCCTAAAACAAAGTCATAGAAATAATAATACAACTTCAGAGTAACTTTAAATTCAGTCCATTTCCTGCTGTTTTCCCTGCTGGCAAAACACCCCTTTTTAATCACAATGAACTTTTAAATTAGGGGTGATGTCTGTTTAATCAAAAAATCAACTTGTTGCTGCTTCTCCATTCAACATTACATGAAAGCATGCCATGTACTGAAAAATTAGGTACCACTGATTTAATAACTTGCATGGATGTATTTCCCACTCATGAAATCCCTTTTTCCATCCATCCTCTGAACACTGTGCGTTACATCATTTTCCAAAAGTACTTTGTCTCTGAATGAAAAACTAATGTGATTAAAATTCTAATAAATAAAAAAAAATCCTGAAATGCTGAACAACTTTGACAGAAAAAAACTTTTCTTGAATAAAAGAATAAATAAAAGGGTTAAGTGAACAACTGCTGAATATTTAATGTAGTCTGCTGTCCTGCTTAGACTCTCTGTCTTTTGTTGTTCATAATCGTCCTCATTATCCGCTTTCTGCCTGGAGCAACTTAATTGAGGTGATTTAATTTTACATGCAAATCAACAAGTCGTGTATTTTTATTGTATAATTATTCCCACCTGGTAATTTGTGGGGCCGTATTGACTTAAGAATAAAGGTTGAAAAATGATTTCAGAAAAAAGAAAGCAGAGACCAAATAGAGCAAAGGATTCTGGTAATGTGTTACACAAATCTAACATTGCTAATGACAAATAATTAACATCTAAAGAAACACAAAGGCTTTTTAGTCCACAAAAAAGGATGACCAGGTCAGCTGATGTCTTTAAGATGGACCTCTGTGGTCTGTTGGGGTCCTCTCTGCCCTGATAGCCCACTCACTGTCCATCAGCTCTTACACACTCTTCAGCTCTTCAGGTTAAATTTACCACTATAACTTCCCATCCATAAGCTCCTCCGCTAAATGAAGAACCTCTGACACGCTCTCCTACAGCGTGCATGCAAACTGTCGGAGTATTTACAGTATATCTCACTTTAAAAGGAGAGCAGAAGTGCACCTAGAAGATAAGGTTTGACCTCACAGGGCCGGCCCTGACGTAGAGCAGCTCTGTCAAAGAGCCAACCATGTGGAGAAGAAAGCTGCTCCTATTTCTAGGTCACAGAGAGCATGTGAGCGTGCTCGGTGCTCCTTCAGCTGGACTGAATGATTTATTACTCAGTCAAGAGTCAAGAACAGAGAGAGTGAGGGAGAGAGGAAATAAAGCACAAAATGAAATAAAGAAAAAGGAGGAGGAGAGATAAAGTTGAATTAAATGTATTCATATGATATAGTATCTTTA
The DNA here is from genome assembly GCA_037902135.1 of Cetoscarus ocellatus. Lineage (NCBI taxonomy): Eukaryota > Metazoa > Chordata > Actinopteri > Labriformes > Labridae > Cetoscarus > Cetoscarus ocellatus. The sequence continues at coordinate 3,523,034 of JBAMNC010000875.1, forward strand.
AAGAAATCTTTTATGTGCTGTCATGAAGTGGGGTAAAAATAAAGAATAAAAACATCAAGAGGTAAGAAATGGAACTGAAACTTGGGAAAATTAAGAGGAATGAAACCGAAGTCAAGGTAAGAGGGTAAATCGGAAGTAAAAATAACAAAAATGAATTCAGTTAAAAGTACAAAAAGTGTTCACACCACATGGAAACACATTAAATAGTCAGGTTCTACCCAAGTCCTTCATTCATTCAGGAGAGAAAAAAGTAGTATGTTTCTTCTGAGCTGTAAAAGTAGTTTGAAGAACATGAAGTACTTGAACTTAAAAGCAAAAAATGTGTGGTCTGTATGACTGACAGAGGAGCCAGATGTGTGGGTATTTTTGTAAAAATGCCCCAAAATAAATGCATCGCACTCACACTGAGTTAAGCCAACTGAATTGGCCAATACCACGGCAGGCTGATGAGGTAAAAGTTGAAGCTTAGAGACTTCATAGACAAAGGCCTTATTTTGATTGCATGAAGCTTGTTGTCTATGGCACAAGACGGTTCATATAATAGGGCCCAAAATCTTTCAGTGCATTTTTGGTAGACCATAAATCTGAAAGATATTCATCTTTGACAACACAGCACTGAGCTGAAATGGGTTATTGACTGTTTTTTTTTTATCCAGAAATCTTTATATAAACAAACTGTTAGCTGAATACTGGAAACTGTTTATCATCAGAATAGATTTGTTCTGCCTGATTTTTCTTGTCCTTATGGACTGTTTTTCTCTGTGACACCAACTGCTGACCAGTGCAGCTCTGACCACAAAAGTATGAAAGAAGACCAAAACACTTCCCATGCTGACAATCAAGACCTGAGAGTGTGTGCAAATTTTCTAATCCACTTAAACTAACCTACTGTTCAGCTTTGTGTTAATGTACCTCCATGGATCTGCCTTTAAGATGCACTTATTTTTTGCTCAAAGCTGTTTCTGTTCTAACTATTATATATATATTCTGTGCTCTGTAAAAGCATAATCTCCTCACTTACATATGTCTGATTAAATCTGTTGGAACTAGTTTGTGGTTGAAGCTGCCAACTATGATACACTGGGGCCATTTTTAAGGATGATCTGCTTTTTATATCAACACAGCTGAACCCTCCTTTTTGTCTTTTCTGGGGTATGAAATACAAATAAATAAATGCAACCTTGCTGTTAAGACGACCACAACACACACCGTAGAGCAGTGCTTTCTGCTGATAGATACATTTAATATTCTGATGCACCGTGGGTCTAACTTCATCTTGACACATATGTCATCGCAGCTCATGTGCAATTTTGTAACCATGACAACTGACAGTTCATCACATGAATTTCATGGGGTGAGGCCCATTGACAATAACTGAATTATAAATGAGCAAATGAAGAGACTTATTAATATGCATATGGATTTTTTTCTTATATTATTTTATTGATTAAATTTGAGGATATTCAGCCATGATTTTCTAAGAAATGACTCCATTCTTGCGAGAGACAGATCATCATGTAGGTCCTTTTGAAAATAATGTTTTGTGGTAAATTTTCAGCAATAAATGTGTTTAATTTAAAGAGTCCATGTTACATTTGACAAAAGGAATGTCTTGTAGGTTGAAGACAGTTTAGTAAAAATCAGTTAAAATCTTTTAAATCTCACAAACCTCTGAACATTTGGTACTGGTTCCTAGAGAAATAGAAATTATTTATTTTATTACCTTTTTTTGATGACTGAGACTAAAGGGTGTTTTGGTGCATTCCATTTACATCAGAACTCGGATGTTGGAACTGGGAATTATGGTAGGTCCTAGTAATATCCCAGTTGAAATTGTTCCAGTTTTGGGCTGGTAAACTTGGGAGACCTGATGATTGTCCATCGCTCCAAATAGAAATTCAAACTTAAGAGGGCATTCCCCACGACTACTTTGCAAAAGTTTGTACAAAACTTCAAGATCAAATGGAACCCATCATTTATTATAAAAGAATGAAAGGACACTTGCATATCTGCCTGTGTAGCTGGACTGCAGATAATTTACACACAGGCTCTCTGTCCCTGTCACCACTGTGATGACCCGAAATGAAAAACTTGAGATAAACTTGGAATTTCCCCCTGTGGGACTAATAAAGGAATATGTAATATCTAATCTAAACTTATAGTGAAATCTTGTGCTCATGTACTCCCCCACCTGTGCTCTGGGTGTAGCTGTCAATATTTCAGTCAGGACCACTTTTACAAGAAAAGAAACACGAGCAGTTATATGAATTAGCTTAATTTGACTGTTTGGCTCTGAAGGGGCCTCTCTCTGCCTTTTCACACACAGACAGTGAAAATCCTAAGCAGAGAAAGTCCTCAATCCTGACCTTTTTGCAGTCCACACGGAAAGCATGAGGTAGGGGAGATGCAGCAAAATCCCCCCCAGAAAAAATTATCAGTGTCTGCTGACATTGATTAAGTCAGAGAACAGCATAAAGGAGGAGCTGGGGTGGAGGAGGGTTGCAAAGCAGCTTGCAAGTGGGAGCCGTGAAGAGTAGGCATACTAGAGCAGCTTCAGTAAGGCTGTCTGATAATCAGCATTTAGCCAGTGGCAGCTTAGAGGCAATCAGCCAGCTGTTGGTAGTGGCAGACTAGCTTTGGATCAACGACCGTGACTCAGTGTCCTGCCAGAACAAATGCTATGTTTCATTTGGCTCTGCATGATGTGTGTAACTGGAGGACGCAGAGGCACATCAGCACACAACTTCCTGATGTGGAAGGGTACAATTCAGAGGTAACAAATAACCAATAAAATATCCATCAATAATCAATAGAAATTTCAGCTCACTTGTCTTGAACACCATGTACACAATTAACTACAAAACCCAAAACCAGTGAAGTTGGCACGTTGTGTAAATCGTAAATAAAAACAGAATACAATGATTTGCAAATCCTTTTCAACTTATATTCAATTGAATGCACTGCAAAGACAAGATATTTAATGTTCGAACTGAGAAACTTTATTTTCTTTTTCAAATAATCATCAACTTAGAATTTAATGGCAGCAACACATTGCAAAAAAGTTGGCACAGGGGCATTTTTACCACACCGCCTTTCCTTTTCACAACACTCAGTAAACGTTTGGGAACTGAGGAGACCAATTTTTGAAGCTTTTCGGGTGGAATTCTTTCCCATTCTTGCTTGATGTACAGCTTAAGTTGTTCAACAGTCCGGGGTCTCCGTTGTTGTATTTTACGCTTCACAATGCGCCACATTTTCAATGGGGGACAGGTCTGGACTACAAGCAGGCCAGTCTAGTACCCGCACTCTTTTACTACGAAGCCACGCTGTTGTAACACGTGCAGAATGTGGCTTGGCATTGTCTTGCTGAAATAAGCAGGGGCGTCCATGAAAAAGACGTTGCTTGGATGGCAACATATGTTGCTCCAAAACCTGTATGTACCTTTCAGCATTAATGGTGCCTTCACAGATGTGTAAGTTACCCATGCCTTGGGCACTAATACACCCCCATACCATCACAGATGCTGGCTTTTGAACTTTGCGCCTATAACAGTCCGGCTGGTTCTTTTCCTCTTTGGTCCGGAGGACACGACGACCACACTTTCCAAAAACAATTTGAAATGTGGACTCGTCAGACCACAGAACACTTTTCCACTTTGCATCAGTCCATCTTAGATGAGCTCGGGCCCAGCAAAGCTGGCGGTGTTTCTGGGTGTTGTTGATAAATGGCTTTCGCTTTGCATAGTAGAGTTTTAACTTGCACTTACAGATGTAGCGACGAACTGTAGTTACTGACCGTGGTTTTCTGAAGTGTTCCTGAGCCCATGTGGTGATATCCTTTACAAAGTGATGCCAGTTTTTGATGCAGTACCGCCTGAGGGATCGAAGGTCACGGGCATTCAGTGTTGGTTTTCGGCCTTGCCGCTTATGTGCAGTAATTTCTCCAGATTCTCTGAACCTTTTGATGATATTACGGACCATAGATGATGAAATCCCTAAATTCCTTGCAATAGCTCGTTGAGAAATGTTGTTCTTAAACTGTTCGACAATTTGCTCACGCATTTGTTCACAAAGTGGTTACCCTCGCCCCATCCTTGTTTGTGAATGACTGACCATTTCAGGGAAGCTGCTTTTATACCCAATCATGGCACCCACCTGTTCTCAATTAGCCTGTTCACCTGTGGGATGTTCCAAATAAGTGTTTGGTGAAGCATTCCTCAACTTTCTCAGTCTTTTTTGCCACTTGTGCCAGCTTTTTTGAAACATGTTGCAGGCATCAAATTCAAAATGAGCTAATATTTGCAAAAAATAACACAGTTTACCAGTTCGAACGTTAAGTATTTTGTCTTTGCTGTGTATTCAATTGAATATAGGTTGAACGGGATTTGCAAATCATTGTATTCTGTTTTTATTTACAATTTACACAACGTGCCAACTTCACTGGTTTTGGGTTTTGTATATGGCTTAACGAATTCAGCAGTTTTCAAATCCATACTTTCTTCTTCTCTTGTTATGTGGGTCTTCTTACCCATTAAGCTGTTTCATTAGGTTCCTCAGGTAAAAATATAAATCACAGTCACCTTAATGAATCTTATTTTGGGCTGCAATATCTCATGTCAAGACAACTCTATACAGTCCTTCAGGGGTAACTGTGTGCAATAAAGGGGAAGATATTATCAGCAAGAAACTTATTTAGAGGCAAAAAGCAAAAAAAGACTTTCATCCTGGGTAAACATAAAGTGTACTTCATTTTCAGCTACCTTTGTGTAATTGCTTGTACATTTTTCTTTCCCCACTCATTATCTCAGCCTTCAGGTTGTTGTGATTTATTATGTGTTGTTTGCATTGTTCAGGGGGTTCACTTATCCATCAATAATCAATAGAAATTTCAGATCAGCTCAGACTCATGATCAATGAATAAAACACAAACAGTCAGAACGATATGCACATTGATTTTACAGCATTTTTCTTGACACTCAAATCATGTAGCTATAATTTTAGTTACCATGTCAACTGCTGACCTTCACCCCACTGCATTCCTAAATGTCATAGTGAAGCAGCTGAGATTGAGTCCTTGGGTGTTTCTCAATTCAGACTTCACAAGTTTGACCTTGTGAACGTTCAGGCAGACCTGGTAAAAGGTGTCGGGAGAGTCCACATCCGGGTACATGAACCAAACTTGTTTTGATGCGGACTTTGACTTGGAACAGAACTTTGGCTGTGATTGATGATGTATCATGAGTCCGCAAGTCCAGAAGTACGCTGAAGTACACATATTGAGAAACAGCCCTTGAGAATTTATTTGGGGTTTAGAAGCAACCGCATGGCTCTCTCTGATCTTGTGTAAGGTGAATGATACACAATATGTGTTTGTTTGTCCCCCAACCTTGCTCCTCGGCAAAGGCTGGTCTGCTACCATATTGTATATCATAAAACCAGGCCATGGTACAAGAGAGTTTGTGAGCCACTGTTGTAGTAGGAGAACACCCTCAGTTTGTGACAGCATTTTAAACATAGTTTGTGATAGACTGACAAACAGCTTCAGTAACCAAACTGGGGGATTTCACTCGGACTATCTACTGTCTACAGTCTGCTTCAAATACACCAAAGTGTATTTTGCAACTAACCCACATAAAACCTTTTATATGAGAAAGACCTGAGATGCAGTGCATGAATTATAGTGGTTATACAGTAATCAAATAGAAAGCACAGATGCTGTTTTTTTGTTCTTTTAGTAAGTTAAGTCTACCTCACTTGTCTTGAACACCATGTACACAATTACCTATATGGCTTAACTAATTCAGCAGTTTTCAAATCCATACTTTCTTCTTGTCTTGTTATGTGGGTCCTCTTACCTATTAAGCTGTTTCGGTTCCACAGGTAAAAATATAAATCACAGTCACCTTAATGAATCTTATTTTAGGCTGCAATATCTCATGTCAAGACAACTCTATACAGTCCTTCAGGGGTAACTGTGTGCAATAAAGGGGAAGATATTATCAGCAAGAAACTTATTTAGAGGCAAAAAGCAAAAAAAGACTGTCATCCTGGGTAAACATAAAGTGTACTTCATTTTCAGCTACCTTTATGTAATTGCTTGTACATTTTTCTTTCCCCACTCATTATCTCAGCCTTCAGGTTGTTGTGATTTATTATGTGTTGTTTGCATTGTTCAGGGGGTTCACTTATAGGAAGTCTCTAATTTTTGTGGTTTGTTTGATGAATAGTTAATTTTCCCTCAGCTACCACACATTAATCCAGGTCCAGACACTCCAATGTACTTGTATTTATAACAAAGTGTAGGAACAAACACATTTTTTTCAGTATGTCTTTTGTGGTGTGAACATAATTGTTTTTTTGACTGCTCCATTTCCAAGATTTAATTTGTAAGTATGGGTGGAATTTCCCTTGGAGTCTGCTGCACTGTCCTGAATTAACTCAAAAACTTGCTGCTTGTAGGGTCTGAAAACACCACTGTAAACTCAAAGAGTCACACACATGATCAAGAAGTTTGGTATTGTTCAACTATCTAAAGACAGAACTCATCCACTAGGAAAGGTCATACCAAATGTTTCCAAATGACCAGGTTTGATTTTACACAGTTTATAAATCTGTCAGATTTCATCACCAGTACTCCTGAAAAGACCAAATATGAGCACTAACACACATTTCTATTATTTTCCACTGCTTGCAGTCGTAATCACCATCAACCCAAAATCCAACCAAATAACCACCTTCAAAAATTTGACACAGCTTTGGCAAATCACACTGTTTTTCACCCACAGTCAGACAAAGGCCCTTAAAAGCTGCCTCACAATAGCAAATCACCACAAAAGCCTCTTTTTAGCGGACTGGTTTAACAGGGAGTTGGAGTTGTGAGTGTTGTATGGTGGAACAATACCTCAGCATAAGAGTACAAGGGCTAATGACACAATACCAGAGTGCCTTTCTCTGCATATTTACATTAGTTTGACCTAAGTTCACACAAATTAGTGCAAAACTACTGTTTATGGGGTTTGGGCATACTTTACCACTGTGGACATACATATCCAATGAACCAAGTTAAATATGACTCTAAATCTTTCCTCTCATTTTTCTGTCTGATTTGGCCGCAACACATGCACTGCTCATGGAAGAAATTGGTCAGCCTCCTATTCTCATGATTTTCAGGAGTCGCATGGCTTAAGCTGGCAGTGTTGAAGCTCTGACCAGACAATTTGCTCGCCGAAATTAAAACACACCACAGTCGGGATTGTCTTTAACCAGTTTCTGCTAGCTTGTCTTTTTTTGTGAGTATTTAATTTACTGAACATGTGAATAAATTAACAAAATTCAACAATTAACTCTGAGTCAAACCTAAATCAAGAAAAATATCATTTCGATACATGACGATGACTAGGTCAAGAAAATGCAACATAACATAATAGCATAGTGAGATCAACACCTCAATAACATTAAGTCAGTCTCTCATTGTCTCGAGTGTCTTGAATGTCTTGGTGTCTCCCTCTCCTCTGTCTCCAAACGCCTTTGCCTGCAACCAACCAACTTCTATGGTTTATGAGTCAGAGTCAAACATCACATCACTCCTGATCTGTAACCTTCCCATCTCAATTTGCCCTTACCCCCCCAAACACTAACTCTGTAGCATTATCGTGGAAGTGTTTAAAGGCCTAAAGGGAGGGCTTTCACACCGGCACAGCTCCATACCAGTTCCGGTTCCCGAACCTAATTTTGAACTGGCCGGTGTGTTCAGACCAGAAAATAATCGGTTCCTGAAAAGTTGGTTTGTGGCTGGAAACAAAAAAAAATTGATTCTAGCTCGCGAACCGTGACATCATTGGTGGACATATTCATATTCTATGTTCATAAAATGAGCAGGTAGTCTAGGATGTAGAGGAACACACACTCACTTTTTACATATCAGATACCTTCTGCATACGTCTTCTCACTTCATCATCAACACTTGTTGCGCACTTGACTGCCTGATGGAAACAAAAACCTTAAGTAAAGCAGCAAATGCTTTTAGAATATTGATGCAATCCACTTTTTGCTGGTCAGTTGTTTACTTCCGTCTGTGTAACATTGAATAACGCCTTCCCACTTTCAGTCTGCTTAAACTGGTATGAACGAGGGCTTGTACACTAGAAAGCACCAGGGTTCTGAGAATCCAGCACAGAACCTGTTCCAAAACCAGAACTGTACCGGTGTGAAAGTCCTCACAGTGGACAAGCTTAAAATAAGCTTAATACAGGTTTCTTAGGTCAGCTTAAACCCACTATTCAAGTGTCTGATTGCTTTGAATTCATGAGCAGTTTTTGAATTTCTCCTCAAATACCCTGAAAAGTGTGATTTCATGACAAAATCACCAGATTACTAAAATTCCAGTTTTGTGAGACCCTCTGTTTTTTATCTACCAGCCTCAGTATTTCAGCAGCACCTCAGCAGCCAATAGAAAAATGAAACTTCCATGCCTTGCCAATTTAAGCATCGTGTCTCCACTGCAATCCAGGACAGGTGTCTGGCATCACATTACCAGAATTTTCTTCTGAACGTGGATTACAGCAAATGCACAGATGGAATGCACAATCATCGCCACATATACAGTACATAAAACTGTCTCCAGCCATTTCTTTGCTTCATTCTGCCTGAAATGCATATGCATGATGGTGGGAGGCACTTTAATGACTTGATGCATGTGCACATCAGATGACGGCCCAACTGGCTCCCTGCTTGGTGCTCCTGTTTGATAAATAACACAGGTCTCTGGGTGCAGGACTCATCTAGAAGAAGGAAAGGGTGGTTTAGTAAATCTGCTCCTCTGTGTTCCCCTTGCAGCAGAGATCTTTATTCCTTTCTTTTTTCCTCCCTGCCTCTTTTCATCCTGCCTCATTTGATGCACCCCTCTCCACACCCTTCTTGTGGTTCTCTCTCTCTTTTTCAATCCTCACCATCACCTTCATCTCCCCACACGTATGAGATCTTTCCTGGATTTAGTCTCTGACAGACCACCATGTCTCCTTCTTTTTTCTTGCTGTGGAGCAGAGGCCACCACTGCAGATTTCAAGACGGTGGGAGCTATAGGGGCTCTGTGCTGCCTCACATCATACATACAGTCTCTACTCGTACAATTGAAAAATGTAGAATGTCACCCGCTGGCATTTTCAAACTCATTAAACAGAGAAACTGTTGAGGGTGTTCTGAATCTGAGTCTCACTACTGAATACAAATGGTTTTTAGTAAAATGGGGTAACATAATTTCACAGTAAAAATCCATCAGGTTACCCCACTGATTGTAAATCTTCACATAAATTGCCCTAATAAGGATGTGTTCAAACAAAATACAGTTCCTTATCAGTTGAAACTTATCTAAATTCAAGGTATTTTGAGGTCGAATTGGCAAATATCAAGATCTAATGGTCTTTAACCTGTTGTGGACACCTGCAATAATTGGTTAGTCAGGTATTCAGTTCAGGAGGAAATGTTTATTTAGCCTAAACCTTGTACTCACCCAAAACTAAGAAAGCGTCTGTACTTGTCTTAAACATTTATCCATTCATCCATCATCTACACCGCATATCCTTTTTGGGTGCAGGGGACCAAAGCAGATCCGAGAGGCATGAGGCAGGGTACCCCCTGAACTGGTTGCCAGCCGATCAGTCGCACATAGAGTGACAACCAACCATTCACACTCACACATACCTAAAGGCAACTTAGAGCCACAGATTAACCTAACAAGCATGTTTTCGGTCTGTGGGAGGAAGCCAGAGTGCCTGGAGAGAACCCATGCAGGCACAAGGAGAACATGCAAACACCACACAGAAAGACCCTGTTACAACCCGGCTAGTCAAGGGGAAAGGGAAGCAACATAAAACCAGATCGTTAGTGGTATTAAGTGTTATGTAGTACAAAGAAGTGAGATTGAACAATAATAAAAAAAAGGCGAGACAACAGAAAAGGGCCAAAGGGTGCTGTTCAAATCAACAAACAAAGATAACCAAAACAACTCTTACCTAGAGTCTAAGATGCTGCTCTTTCTAAACAAAAAAACAAACACAAAAAGAAAACAGAAATAAAATCTACTCATGTCTAACCAAACAAAAATTACAGATGAACAGCACCCCTAACCTAGTGAGGATAACAAAGAAAAATCCTACTTGTGAATGTGTGCACTTTTTAAGTCTAAACGCTGGCCCAACGACAGCGAGTGCCTCACAGATACAAAACTCAAGTGGAGACACAGCTTCACAGCAGCATTGACATAAGATAATGATCTCCTGAGCGAAGGCGGTCCAGCTTCTTAATACAGCGCACAACTCCCTGATTGGCTAAGGCTCCTGCTCTGCACCAATCAGCTGTTTTCTCTCGAGGCTGGGCACACCTACAGGGGACACACCAATCACTTTGCTGCACTCTCACACATTCATACCATACACTCACAATTGGTTAAATCACACACACAGGGGAGAGGTGTGACCGAGGCCGTGACAGACCCCTTGTTGACACACTGTCTACTGTGCATCTGTGCCACCCTTGTCTTTATTATCAGTTCAACCTAAATTCCTCTCTTAGAACTGTGTAATCACTCTCATGCCCAATTCACAGTGTCCTCATACAAAACAACAGAACAAGGCTCTGCTATGTTTACCCTCGAGACATTTACCTGATATTCACATTAATTCTGTGAGGCAATAACATCTGTGCTGATTACCACTGCAATATGGCTTAGATACCTGGGACATGGCGTGTGCCCCCACATATACACAAAGGCAGAGACACTTACTTGCAGTGCTCCTGTCTCCCGCTGAGTCCTTGTGCCTTCCTCTCTCCAATATCACTTCTCAGTTGCAACCTCTAGAGATGGAGCAAAGAGGGGGTCATGTTGTTTCCCCCATTACATTTCCACAACATTCACAGTGGAGGTGAAGTGTCACAAGGATGTAAGTATTGCACCTTGAAACCACAGTGTGAGTTGGGCTTGTCATTGGGAGAGACTCTCTGGTCACAAAGAGCCCCTCTCAGCCCCTCCTTCATTCCTGTCAGTCACTGTCAATAGGCAGGTATTACAAAGTCCCACTGTCCAGTTAAAAGCCTCAACAAAAGATCATGAATTCCCTCTGCAATACCACAATTGAGCAATTTAAAGTAGATGCTGAACAACCATGGGGGGCGGCAGTAGCTCAGCCCATAAGGACTTAGTCTGGGGACCGAAGGGTGGCCGGTTCGAATCCCAACCAAACCATGTTTGGAAGTTGGTTTGGTAGCTGGAGAGGTGCAAGCTGACTTCCTGGGCTCTGCCGAAGTGCCCCTGAGCAAGGCACTGTGCCCCCAAACTGCTCGGAAGCGCTTCTTCAGGAGCAGCAAGCCATCACTCTGACATCTCTCCATTACTGCATGATCATAGGACCTGTTTGTGCATGTGCATGTGTATTTCAGCCTATGTGTGTAAAGCATGTCTCAACAACAGAGTGTAAAGAATCGGAATTTCTCGTGAGGGATTAATAAAGTATGTCTTCTTCTTCTTCTTTTTCTTCTTCAAAGCTAATGCTTTTGATTTTTAACTTTTTGCCTGTACCCTGTGTTTTCAGTGTGTTTTAATGCAAGTAGTATTTATTTTTTTAATTTTGTGAAAGTCTAACTACTGTCACTGATTTGGACAGATAATAAATTCAAACCCTACATCTATCATCCACCCATTTAAATATGCATACATACCTATGTTCATCAGCCACTTAATTGGACACACCTGATCAAGTGCTTGTTCACACAAACAGCTAATATGACACTCACATGGCAGCAACTCTACTTATTTCAGCATGTAGAAATGGCCGAGACAAACTACTGTGGTTCACACTGAGCATCAGACTAGGAAGGTGTTTGACTGACTTTGAAAATGATACGGTTGTTGGGGCCAGGCGGGCTGGTCTGAGTCTTCTGGGATTTTCATGCACAACCATCTTGGAAGTTTACAGAGAATGGTCTGAAACAGAGAAAATATTAAGTGAGTGGCAATTCTCTGTGCCTTGTTGATGGCAGATGTCAGAGGAGAAAAGCTGGAATGGTTTGAGATGATAGAGAGAAAACAAAAATCAAACAACCACTCCATACTTCCAAGGAATGCAAGAGACCATTTCTGAGCACATAAGATGTTGAATCTTGAATCAGATGGGCAACAGCAGTAAAAGACAGTACTGGTTACCACTCCTGTCATCGAAGAGCATGAAACTTAGGCTACAGTTTGTATGGGCTCACCACAATGGGACAGTAGAGATTTTGGAAAATGTCTGTGCTGAGTCTCAATATCTGGTACATTTTCAGGGCTCAGAGTTTGGCATAAACAGCATGAGTGGTTTAGGTTGGTGGTGGAAGCCTGCATGCTAAACAATATTGTTGAACTCTTTTTTTCCCAGACTATTTCGTGATCATTTCTTAAACAGACTTGATCACATGCATTAGCTGACATGGTAAGCATTACCTTAAAAGTGCCTTATTAGACAAAATATTCCAATTTGCATGCCAATGAGGGTGGCTCTGTCAGTGCTGAGTCAAAATGAGGTTTAATTGTATTAACTAAAATAATAAAGTATTTGTTGCTTGCTATGAATTTTAAGTCTTCTACATATATTTTAATACTTTGGTAAGTTTTAATACTATCCATAAAGCGTAAAGATTTATGTCTGGCACTGAGTCAGGAATAGAGCCACAGAAACTAACCAAGCACCATGTGGACTCACACTGATGTTCTAAACTTTAGGCTGCCCACACAAGGACTTTACTCCCCATATACAGAATCTGTAAGCATGTCTGGACTGATATAAGTGAGAGTTTAACATTTTACTCCTTGTCAGTTTTTTGTCTGAACCAGGCCATAATAAAGTCTCCAGATAATTTCCCCAGTCTGTCTCTAGAGATCTCTAGACATCCCATGCGATCAGTATGTAGGCCTATTCTAGCTTAACTTTAACTATGAAATAACTATTTTGTTTTTGAAAGCAGTGAATAACACTTTTGTGTGGTTCCTGAGGATTGTTGAGTTTTCTAAGAAACAACAAGGAGGAGTTGGGAACTGCTTGTTCACATTATAACTTAGTGCAGAACGTTACCATATTAAAGCCCAAACTTCTCTACTACTGTAAACCTAGAAACTTCAGTCTCACTTTGTTTTCTTTTAATGCCTCTGAGAAAAAATTTCAAAAGTGCAAATGTTCATAGATGGTCGAACTGACAGAGTACAAGAAAAATCACATTTTCAATTAAAGTCTCAAACAGAGATACATGTCCACTTTTAGGTTTTTGTCAACATACATATTGAATTCATAATGAAACAATATCAAAAACTAGATTGTTTATGGCCATTATAAAAGGCAAACTAAATTAAAGGAGACATGTCCAGAAGCAGCAGCTCCTTCTGTGAAAACTGCAAAGACTGGAACTGCAGCAGTTTAGAGATGCAGCCATTATCCTCTGCTCAGGCATGCAGCATGTCCCAGGGGAAATGGCTCGTAATTCTAGCCTTAAAAATGGATACCCTCAAGGTCTGTAGTTGTTGGGGAAGCTCTCTGGTGACCAATTTCTCCCAGGAAGTCCCATGAATGTTTGATCTTAAAGCACATCTGACCATAAAGTCTTGTTTTTTGCACATACAAAGAAGGCAGAATAATTTCTGGAAAAAAGGAATAAAAATAATAAAACTTGATCTGCAGGGATGTAAATGCATTTCAAAATAAATTTTTAAAGGGAAAATCAGCAGGGGTGTTGTTGTTGTTGTGGGGACGGTGCAGATCTTTTAAATAGAGTGGGTGTTTTGTGAAAGCATTTTAAGTTACAGTGATTCTGACCTTAAAATGTATTCAGATCATTCTTTGGTCCCTTGGTTACCAGCCCCAGGTGCAGGTTCCCCCAGGGGGGCCACTACAGGGTCTCAAGGGGGTTGTGAGGCTCTGCCTGTTAGTGATAACACACTAAAGGTACTTTTTTAAAGGTCTTTGCACAAGAATGTGTGTGTAAGCCCAGTAATCTTGTTATTTCAGCCATGAAAACCATTAAAATAGTTGTTTTTTGCATAGTAATGTCATAAATTTTCTACGTCTAAGTCACGAGGTGGGCTCAACTTTTCTTCGGTACAACTCAGGGGGGCTAAGTGGAAAAAGGGGCTGGGAACCACTGCTTTAGTCAAAGGAGACATACACTTAAGACATGCTTGTTTAAGTGATAGGATAGATGATTCGAATCCACATGCGTGGCATTGCATCGTGTGAGGTTTATTGTGAACAAAATTGCTCAAGGTCGGTCACAAATCTGTGCACAGAATGAGTGATAAAGGATATCGTTCTTCACAGCATAAAGAAAGGAAAGACACAGAAAACATCAACATGAACGCTATCCTGGCAGAACTCAGATCACACCTGGAGGAGTTCAAAGTGCCACACTCGAATCACAAATTAGTGCAATCGTCCACTGATAGGCTTTTGAATGGCTGGAGCGGATTATTGCGGAAAATCAAGAGGAGCAGAAAGTGGAAATGTTCAGCAAAGTAAGGCAAATTGAACAGAACTTTAATTTAGACATTGGTCAGCTTTCTGCATGGATGGATAGGATTGAGACAAAGCTGGATGGCTTCAAGTGTCCAGCGTCTAGGTTCCAGTCTGATCTGTCAATTATAATTGTGGGCCTTCTTTTTGAGGATGGGGAAATTCCTCTGCAGAGGGTGAAATCTTGACTATCTGATAGTATTTGCTGTGACCTGGTACTGAAGATTGTAAATGTGGAATGGATGAGACCACGCAGATGAAGGTCAGGTGTAATAAGGTAGAATTTCAAACCCAGCTGGACAAAGTGGCCGTGCTTCATTGTAATCACAGTCTGAGGGACAATGAGAGGTTCAGTTGTATGTCCATTTCCTCTGCAAAGTCGCACACTGGCTGATAAATCTGAACTTTAAAACTCTTTTAAGTGAGCTCCCGTTTGGAAAAGGAATGTTTCCTTCCTGGCAGTGGCAGACTGATGAGGCATGCTCAGCTGGAGCCCACAAGCAGCTCCAGCAGCAATGCCAGAAGCTGAGGGATGACGAGAGAATCAGGAAAATTGATCTCTAACAACCCAAGCCACAAGCATTGACAATCTCACATTGGTACAGTTGAACACAAATGACTGGGCACTTTGGAACTGTGAACTTGGAAAAAGAGTATTACTCTGCCAAGACCCAGACTTGATTTTACTAAATAAGACTCATTTAAAAGGAAATGAAACTACTGACTTGCAGGGTTATACCTGGTATGGACACTAAAGGAAAATGCACAGGAGGGCAGTAAAAGGATCTAGGGGATATGATTTCTTTAAGAACAAACTATTTGAGTCTTATGAGGTTAATGTTAAAGTTTGATCCAGGCCCTATTTTGTTCAATAGGACTCTCATTTAGTGTGTAGAAGTGCCAAGAAAATTGTTAAACTATGAAACTCCTCAATTTTCTTACTCAGCCAAAATGAAAACATCCTAAGATCTTGTGTAATAACTGATAAGATAAAATTAGTAAGATAAATTATGTGGCAGTATTTATACTGAGGTAAATTAACATGAAAAGGGCAAATTTAACACAAGTAAAGACTTCAAGTCACCCAAACCCTACTTGAACCAAAAATTGCAATTATTGTGGGACAGTTTAAGAATAGCAGAGAATGCTAATCAAAGATGTAAAAACAGAAACACGAGACACAGACTAAGGATAGATTTTAGGGAAGCACATACCAAATTTGATGAGGTTACGCTCTGTGATTGCAACTTTAATAGAAGTCTTTCATTGCATATTGACCATCCACAAACTTTGGAATGAAGTTAATAAATTGGGTCCTAAAAAGGTTTTGGGGATCCCACGGAACAAAGGCTAGAGAGTGGGCAATGCAGTTCTGATTTAGGACATGTTTTAGACATGTGGAAAAAAGACTTAGCACATTTTTTTCTGGAAGTAAAAATTTAATGATGCATTTTTGAGTGAGAAGGTGTGCCTAAAAAAGTAATAAAATCTGAAATGATAAACAGTTCAATAAATAATTTGTTTTTAAATACAGATTTCACCTCAGAAGAGGTTAAGAATGTAATATACAATGGTAAATTAAAAAAGACTACTGGATCTGATGAAATTTCAGATCAAATGTTTAGTATATGACATGAATTATTCCATTTTAGCTTTGATAGCTGTTCCTACACATTGGCCCAAAACTATTTTTAAACCTATTCCCAAATCTTCTTGGACGTAGTCGCATCAATGACCAGTTCAAAAATTAAGGAGAGTAGATCAACTCCTGTGTTTATTGATTTCAAGAAGGTGTTTGATTGGGTTGATAGAGAACTTTTGCATTATAAGTTCTTGAATGCTTAATGGGAAGTTTTATTTTGCCATTGATTGTATCTATCAAGTACCTTAATGAATACACCACCAGATGGGTTTCTCAAGGATTTGGGGTGAAGCAAGGGGATGTTCTGACACCACCATTGTTTGCAATATATATTAATGATTTAGTTCTCCACTTTAAATCTTTTAATCTTGTAGTTAAGTAGAAGATCAGACTGTTGGAATATAACTGTATGCTGATGATGTAGTTCTACTGGCAGAACATGAAAGATCTACCAATACTGATCCCTTGCCCAGATGTACTTGAAATATATCCTAAGGATATGTGAAACAGTCCAGCTGGTTTAACAGATTAGTCGTCTTCCAGGTAGGAGCAAATCGGCGTCACTGCCACTTCATGGCACCGAAAGCTCTTGGACAAAGTATAAAAAATACCATGCAAACTCAACGTATGCCAGCAGATTGGGCCAAGCTTCACAAACTAAAACAGAAGACCAAGAAGTAGAAGATAAACACAACTTCAAAGGACAACCACGCAGGTCCACCCCCCATAAAAAATGACATGGGACTTAGTGATACAACCATCTAGAGCTCAGATAAACTTTAAACCATTAATGGGCCCAAATAAGACCATCCAGGACCAGTGCAGACTAGTCAAAAAAGAGTGAAAATGTCAAATGAAAGTGAGATACAACTTTGAGAAGTGAGTAATAGCAAATTGTAAAGACGTGTATACATAATAATTTTGAGTCAAATGATCTAGAAAAAAGAAAAACAGTAAGGATATTGTAAAACAAAAAGAAGTCCAAATTAATCCAGAACTGCATGTGCCAACCTTTTTTCTTGACATTTGACCTTTTTTCCCCAAAGTCCATGGTGTAAAAATCTTCCATTCTCAATATTTCCCCCTGCCTGTCCTTACAAAACAAAATTACATTGTATGGTAAATCTATAACTTTAATGTGTACCATGAGTTGGGTGTTGTTACATCTCCAACAACTCAGGATGGGAGAAATTAATTGTTTAAATAAAAAAAAGTCCCAGCCTGGCAGCAAGAGTCCTGCGGTAGTGAAGAGTGCTGATCAGTCACCAGTATCATTTTATGTGCCACAGCATGAGCCTTTCCTCTCACAGCCAACACTTTGGAGTCAACAGCTCTCTCTTCTAACACCAATCTACAATGCCAGAGGAGGAAAAATAAACTCAGAATACAAAGTAGAGGGAGTATGGTGATAAAAAAAACTGGTAAACACTGATAAGACACATCAGTGGGATTTAATGAGGTCCTCTCAGGCTGCTAAATATACCCCCTCACCTCTATTAGTGTGGGCTTCACAAAACCACTCCCGAGAAGGCCAGGACATGCCCCTCACGTGAGGATGTTAGGTTTTTAAACACAGACACATAGACATATTTATATTCCCTCCTGACTGATTTAATGTCTTGGAAGTAACAGAAATTATTACTGATGTTTTAACTTCAATGCAACTGCTTAAATATGCAGCTCGTTAATGAGAACGCTGGCCCAAAACGCTTTGTTTAATGTGTTGATGATGTGCTCCAGGGCATACACTGTTAATGTGAAGCTTTTAAAGCTGGGAAGGACTCTGGTGAGCTCGCGGTTGCCCAATAATCATGTCATTGCCATCCTTATGGTGGGTCTGACCTCTGGCTCCTTTCATTTATATGGTCCCACCGCTCACTCCTAAGTTGTGACTGTGCTCCACTCCACAGCCCACTGTCCTCTCTATCAAATAGAGCCTTAAAAACAACAAAACAAAAAAAAAAAAAAAATGGAAAATGACTGCCCGGCAGCTTTATGCCTTCAAAAAGTTTACAAGAGCCCAGTGGGCTGAATGCAAGGCTGATAAAGTTTCAGGATCATTCGCAGAAGTCTTGTAAGCAAGAGATGTACTTGGGACTTAATGACATGACCTTTGACCTGGATTCCCTTAAGCTTATCAGTTCAACTTTGAGAGAGGGACAGTTGTGCAAAGTTTGAAGAAAGTCTCTCAGTGTGTTCATGGAACATTTTCTGGTGTGTGACTGTTTACATCATGTCTGCAGTGCATATTAAACAAGGATTTGATTTAAGTTGCTGTGGAGGATTGGATGCAGATCTCTACCCCTTTAGAAATGCTCAGGTCCTGAAGAAGATTTTCCAAAAAAAAAAAAACACCAGGAGGTAAATAACAGAGCATTTCTCCATGAACTGAGAATTTAGTAAATGCCGTCATGTTCCTCTGTTTCCCAAGCCCCTTCTAACGACTATAGAAGCAAAGAAAATTGAATTTTCAGGAAATGGGACCTTAAACTCTTTTTGTCATTACTGGCCTGTATGCCATGGTATATAAATAGGAAGACACCAATATCCCTCCTTAATTATTAACTCATCTTTACGTCAGTGTGGACATTTTTGCTAAGTTTGAAGAAAAAAAATACAGTGAAGCATCCTTTAGATACTGGTTTTAAAAAAATGCAATGAGGCCCAATGACCGTCGAGGTGAAGTCCAAATTCCAATCCAATCATCCTTTGTAGAGAGACCACCAAGTATGAAGAAAATACACAAAGACCTCAAACTTTGGGTTATGACCTTAAAACTCTAACTGATTCATCTTTGAGTCAGAGAGGACTTTGAAATAAGTTTGACAAAAATCCCTTGAGAATTTTTGGCATATTTTGTTCAAAATCCAGCAGGTGATTATAAGGCCAAATTCTAATCCATTCATCCTTTGAGACATTTTGTTGAGTTTGACAGAGACCTCTTCATTACCATGAAGTCCAATGACTTTTGACTTTCTACCTTCAAAATCCATTCGCTTTATGTGTCATTCAGAGCCAAAATGTATCTGCATTTTTTAGAAAACACCTCAAAGCAGATTTTGTTTGGTAGAGTGACCTGGACTGATGCAGATACAGAAGTATGGACAAATAATGAAAAATATTTTACCTTCTTTCTGAGGTTTTACTGTCATGTAGGCATGAAAACAAGATTACCTTTACTAAACTTTTTGTTTAACATTTCTTTAAATAATATTCATTGTTAGATTGCTTGGATTTACATTGGACTGTTGATCATATTCTTAAGTATGTGTGCTTAGTAAGCAGTGACAGTGAACAGCTGGTTATGTTAGCCTCACGCTAAGAACCCGTGTCCATTGTTGTGCTGTGTCCACTGATGCTTTTTTACAACTAGCAGCATCCACAACCTGAGCTTTACTGTGATCCTCGTTGTTGATTTTTGTTATAATCACAATGGTTAATGCATACTTCCATAAAAGGAGGCATTTATGGTCTATTTTATGGAAATGTTTGTTCCTAACATCTTTACTCAAGGAAATTAATGAAAAAGAACATTAAAGAACCATGTAAAGGAATCATGTCTTTGCGTAGACAGCAGACCCTGAACCAGACTAAGGTAATATGACTGCCAGTTAAAACCCTAGTTATTTTAAATATCAGACAAACTTTAGTTATATATGTTCTCATCAGTTATGGCCATAGTTTAAAACAAACTGAGAACCAAAGAAAAAAAGTGTCTTACAATTTCTTTTTTGTGTGATTTTCTATCTATTTGGGCTTAACAAAACACCTTACAATATATTTTTTTTAAATATATTTTTTATTTTAATTTCACAGCATGTCCACTGAGGAGGACAACAGGACGATTTTTGTGTGAAAGTAGCACTGAATTTAGAAGATGAACAAAATGAGCAGATTATATCTTTAGAGTGATATTAAGCCAAGAACACATTCAATTTGATAAAAAAAATAACTAAATAAATAAATAAAGCGTGAAATGTCAATTAAAGAAAGCATAAGTTTTGCAAGAACGCTGCAAGTTCAACTCCCAGTCTTTGGCCCATGAATGTGTTTTTGCCCTGATAGACCTCGGAATCCAGGACCAGGACTGTTTGGAGTCTTTACTAGTAGTACTAGTAAAGACAGAAGATTCACTTGTTGTACTAGTAGACCTATTGTAAATGAAGTAGGAGGGATTATAACCAAATTCAGCACACTGTTTGGTTGTAATATTTTCGAAAGCCAATGGGAAGCCTGAATTTGCTGTTCCCCACCTCCTTTTTAGCATGTAAGGCTCACTAGTAGTGCTCGTGAACAATTTTAAGTGTAGTAGTAGTACTACTGACACTTTTGGCTTCACGAGTAAAGTCTACCTGCGCACTAGTTGACTAAGGCCCTGTTTACACAATAATGTTATCACCAGAAAAGGAAAGACTTTCCTTTGCATTTTCAAAAGCACTCCTTGTTCACACGGAGCTGGTGTTAAAATGATGCGCATTCACATGGATTTCATGGAACAACTGAAAACGTGGTAGCATGCATGCCATGCCAGTAGTTGGTGATGTAGGTTTGTCGTGAAACAGGGGTGTTACAACATGCATCTGCACACTAAGGTTTTCCGGTGAAGACAAACTTTTCCCAAACATCAGTCTTTGGCGAATATAACAAGTGCGTCTCTATTGCTGCAGCAAATCCACATTTTGTTGGAGGAGTGATTACAAACCGAGCACACACTTTCCATACTCTTCCTCTACATCACCATCTTCCCCTATCACTTGCAGTTACTCATCTACATCCTTTTCCTCATCAGACAGCTCCAAATCTGAATCTCCCTCTATTACCAAGTATAGAATCTTCTCTGCTTCACTTTTTTCTCCTACAACAATGTGCAGTCATTAAATACATTAAAATGGTCCTGGTGTCCACTACAGTTGACATTCATTTAATGATTGTTATTTCAAAACAGAACTAATGAAACTGTTTTCAGATGTAAAATATTGTTATTGACATGTTAATGAACAAGAATATATATAATTATCATGGAAAAAATAGCAGTTGATTAAGAATATTTGACTTGCCTCTCCTCATTGCGCAAAATGTGGTTTTTGGGATGTCAGCCATCTTGATAGAGAAGAAAAGTAAAGTTCCAAGCATGCAAACCCATCACATGACATATCACTGGAAAGCCCAGGATGTCCTCTACAGAGTGATATAGGGCTTGATAGGGTAACTCTAAATACTTAAGGGAGATACAGGTGAACAAAATGTCCACTATAAAGGACATAAATGAATGGGCCGGGTCTCAGGAGGTTAATAGATTTGTTTTGATTTTTGATAGATGTTATCCAGATTTTGCTCTGAAACACTAGAGAGGCGAGCTCAAGCTTTCTAAAAGTGTTCACAAAAGTATAGACCAAACTACATCAGTATGCCACCCACCATGAAACTGACACAAAAAAAGTTTAAGGTTGTAAGGATGAGTAATCTTAGCCTCACAAAGGGAATTTAAACTAATGCTCTTGGACAGGAAAACATTTCTTATTCTACCTCGTCTTTTACCCACTGAAAGAGGGAAAACTTTAAAATTTTGCTGTTCACTACCCACAAAATGGAGTGCCACCTACTGGCCTGAAGTGTTAAAACAGGTCCTCTTACAATATAATAAACACACACCTACTAGCTTTGACCTATTTACATTGTATTTTCTATTGCAATGTCTCTTAAAAAATAGATTAACATAGAATAGTAAGAACATGCCACATTAATTAATTAATTGACTCCATTATCTTGGTTCGTCAGTCGGTCCTCAGCATATTCCAGAAAGGGATATTTCAGTCAGACACACATAAACATCCATCCATCCATCATATATACTGGTTAACCCTTTTAGAGGGGTGCAGGGGGGTGAAGCCTATCCCAGGTGTCACTGGGTGAGAGGTAGACCCTGAACTGGTCATCAGCCTATCACAGGGTCACATAAAGAGACAAACAACCATCCATGCTCACACTCATACCTAAGGGCAAATTAGAGTCACCCATTGACCCTGGTCAACACTAGGAGTTGAAATGGGGAGTTAAAATAAGGAGTCGAACCAGCAATCTTCTTGCTATAAAGTATGCCTACTAACCTGCTGCAGCAGCTCTTAGTCTGTGCCAAAGTAGTCAGGATAGAGGCTAGGGCTATACATAGCTGCTAGTGGTGCCACTGAATCTGTGCAATTTTAAGTATTCTAGTTGAAAAAAGGCCAGATGAGACATGGGCTCATGATTTACACACCTGCATCAACAGGTAATGTGGGTTTCTTTGATCCTCCAGCTCCCATAGCAGTTTTCTTCATTTCTCGTTCCAACCTGTTGACTTTCCATCCACAGAATAACAAAGAATCGAGTTAGAGAAACAGGATTTAGAATACCGGTTTCACACATGAGTCTGAAATAAGGTTGGTGTTTATGAGATTTTGAAAGGTTTGATTGGAAAAAATAAAATGCGTCTGATTTTGCCTGCTTTTGAATCTTAAACCATCGTTGTGGTGGGCGATGCTGGCAGAGGGACATGCCTGCTGTGCTGAGTAGCAAAGTTGTGTCAAAACAAAGTGGCTTGAGAGGGGAAAACTAAGTAGTTATAAATAATCTGTAAGCATGTTGTTGTCATTGTGGCTGATGTGACTTGTTTTCACCCAAAATATTAGCAGAATTGTATGGCACAAGCCTTCATGCCAAGCGTTTTGGCACAGTCTAAGGGAGACCACACAGAGATGAATTCAGACGAATCTGCGTGACTTTTTAAATTGGATCGGCGTTTTCGTCCACACAGAAACGCCATTTTAGTTGCCTGAAACGTGCGTTTGGAAACAGGTCCCAGAGTGGATAAAGCCTAAAGTGCCGGCCTTACACTTCTGTGTGGACAACGAATTTGGATAGCTTCAGAAACAATGAAGTCATAGCCCCATCTCTCCCTTAAACCACATGTGCGAACCCTGACAACAATGGCAGAATATTGTGACACACTCGTGCTGCAGAAGCTGCTGAGCTTGCTATGGCCTTTACAGCTAAATCTTCTGCTCATCTACTACCACAATGAGAAACAAGGGGACAGGGAGAACAGCATATGCCAGTGTTTGTTTACATTTCTCATGATGTATGCGTATGCTTCATGTCTTCTTCCTTGGTTTTGGTGTATGTCTACAGCAGCGTTACAGCACCACTTACAGGCCTGACATAAGAACTACAGTGTTTTCATGTGGATGGACCCATTTCTTGAAAAGATGCCATCTTTACAGAGAATGGGTTGAAACAAAAAAGGTTTTTGTCTCTGCATGGACAGGGCCTGAGAGCTGCTTTTTGTCAGTGTGGCTAATGTGCATGGTAATGGTACATATGTACCTTATACGATCCCACTTCAGATATCCTGAACTGTCCCTTTAAGACAAAACATGACCTGTTTAACTGGTGATGTAGATGTACTGATTGTAACTTTGTGTTCATTCTGAAACTCATTAATATAAACTTGAATTTTCTTGTTGAGAAAGAATTCAAGAATACTAAAGTGTAAAGAAGTCTAACCCTTCAGTCTAAATTATTTCCTCTACTTCATTCCTCCAATTTCCACAGATTAAAGACACTCTACTATCTGAACACAAGAGGATGATCATAAGTGGAATCCCATTCATTTAAAACACATCAAATCCATTTTCTGTGTGTGGCTGAGCTTCAAAAGAGTCAATTCAGTCCAATCTGACATAACTCAACAAGAATTTCTAACAGACTTGCAGACTAGAATGTAATTATAACTTTGCTTTCAGTTTCCTTTCCTCTATGTCCTCTTTTCATTAAAGATTAGAGCATACATCTTTAAGGAAGTGTTTTAACTTTGCCTCAAAACTTTCAAAACGCTCTGAAACTTTGGTCTAATCACTTTTCAGCATCTTTAAGTGTTGCATTTATAAAGGTTGAAAAGTAATAGTGCTACTTGACAGGCTCCACTGATTACAATAATGATTCATGTAAAAGCTGCTTATGTTCTTTAGGACTCCTACAGCATCATTATTTCATCTCCAATGTATCTTAGCCACTTCAGGAACTGAGGCTGGTAGTTACTGCCACTTTAATGGTGCTGCCCAAGAGCGCTGCAAAGCTAGCACTTGAATCTGATTGATTCAAATGTGGCTTTCAGGGTTCAACGTTATAATCAAACACTTTCACTCACTTGACAATAGGCAGGTTGCATTAATTCAAATGTAGCTAAAAAGAACTTGATGTGACCAACTGCAGCTACAATGATTGTAGAGTCTTGGTAGGGGATGGGGGGCGGGGGGCATCTGGTTTCTATCAACCCACGATGTGACAAAATGTGAAACAAGCAAATGCAGCCCTTTCTGGTTTGAGTCTTAATACACAAAATCTGCTGGTCTGTTCAAAATCTGATCTTCTTTTGACTGAACTTTGTTATTGCACTAACACCTGGGGATGTGCAGGTTTGACCGACGAAAAACTGCTAGCAGTGGGTTCGGTTTTGCTTCTGAATTTTGCTGTTAGTGGCAGATGTAAGTTGGTAAAATTGGACCTGTATTAGACTCTGCATTGCAGCACTGGCTTCTAAACTTCACCTTCATGTTGGGCTAGTGCTAACTGACCTTGTATATTCACTGACAAAAGAGGTGGTAGTTTTTGTTTATAGTGCCTCTATGCATTGTGTATCTTTTTTTACATTGACTACAAGCTACTGAGGTTTGCAACATTAGCAGCTGGGCCACACTAAAAGTGGTCTTATTCATGTTACTGTTCAGTTGTTTCATTCACTCACTTAGGTTAGCTACTGTACATTAGCATCATTTAATCAGGGTGACAGTTTTTGATGACCGCTAGTTCAGTCATTAATGTTTGTGATGTCCCCAGTTTTCATATACAGATTGTTCAATATAATGCTGTATTTTTTCACTATCTGAGACACTGTTAGAGCTCCTGCCCTTTAAAGCTATCTTCCACACATGGAGCAGTTCCCCTCTGACTGGTTTACAGGTCAATTCTGTGGTAATTGGTCAGTTCAGGGCTGCTCGGCACCATGTTGTCAACAGGTCTGCACTCATTCTAACGTCTCTGCTTTGCAACAGGCCAGGGTTCAGACAATGGAACAATGGTAGGACGCCACACTGGTCAGTCTATTTGGCTTCAAGTTTCAACACTTGAGGTTGCTACTTGGCTGGAACACCCTCTACAAAAGAGGGCTGGGGTGTGGGAGAGTTAATCTACAATTTCAATTATTCAATTATGGACAAGGCAGCCCATAAAGGGTGATAAAGGGGAATGCTTTCTTACAATGTTACAATGGAATTTAGCAGACACTTTTGTCCAAAGTGACGAACATCTTTCTGGAGCCCAGAGTCATATAGGGGGCCCTAAATAATGTAAAGACAAGGTCCATGCTAAAGTTAAACCATGATTTTCTGATATTTTGAACCAAGACACTCATCATTTATTATTAACAGAAAAAAATGTAATTGCCTGTTTCAAAATGTAAGTGTTCCCTTTTAGAAGGGTACACTCCTTATTGTTGTGATGCGTTATCACATCTAAGGAGGACCAATTGAAGAGTCTTTTTAGGGACTCAGCCATTTTCATAGGCAGGCCTTACTATGGATAAAAAAAAAAAAAAAAAAAAAACGTATCCAGAAAACAGACTTATTGCGCGAAGGCCATAAGAAAGGTATTTCACATTCTAACCAAAGTACAAATACATTATTTCACTAAAACCAAAGGGAACTGTGTTAGCAGGTGAAAAAAGAAGTCAGATGTGTCATCTGATCCATCTTTTGTCAAAAAATAGCAGAATCTTTTTGGTGGCAGCAGCAGATGTTTGTTAACTCCATTGCTCAAAATTTAAAGTAGGTGACATTTTTTGCATATTGTGATAATATAAACACCAAGTGTTGATGGTGCATAGCTGGTCTGATTGACAGGTGAGAGTGTTGTAACTTTTAAGGCTTGCCTCAGCACATCCACTTGCTAGTTACATATTGATTGAAGGTTGATTGGCAATAGCATTTCAAATATGGCAATATTTTGGTCTCAATAGGCCTCTGTAGAAACCAGTGGTTGATGTTGCTGTGACTATGCCCATATTTTAAAGTCTTTTGGAACCATTTTTCCAATTCAAGATATGATTCGGTTAATCTTTATATGATACATAACAAAGAAACACTTTACATTGTATCAAATACTTGCCAACGCACAATGTTTAGCCTGAAGCCCTGTGAATGACACTTCTCAGTCAGTCACAAAACAGTGCTTCTTTAAAAAAACACCGGGTGCTGATGGTTTTTAACTTGCCGGGGATCAAACATAGTACAGAACAAAGGAGTGCCCCAGTTTACCCTGTCGACTGTAGCATTGTAACAGCGGCAGTCTTTCTACTGGCTCCAGGCTGATCAGAGAGAACATGGATGTTCAGTTTCCCAAGGCCTGTCAGCTCATCACCTGTGAACACTGCATGTGCGTTGCTCTGACTCTTCCCCCTATTCCCCTGGCTTCATCTAACTGACACACTCTAGAGGCCAGGCACTGATTTTTGTTGGCTGATTCAAGCTGTTTTTTTGCTCCATTTGGTGTAAAAAATCACTACAGAAGACCATCGGGAGGTTTGGGGATTGTTGTGGTTAATGTGATGTACATAAAGAAAGTCAATTCACCCGATAATAGACTCAACATCTGAAGTACTCTGTTGTGGGATGTTTTCAAGGGGAGCCAACTGCAGTTGTAGATGGAGCTTTGAAAGTGTGAAACCCAGAAATAATAAACACACAAATAAAAATTAGTTTATATAATAGGTCGGAATTGTAGGGTAATAGGCGATAATTGTGATGTATAGAGCGTTACCTTATTTGACATTTTCTAGCTACCTCAAATACTTCACAAAAAAGTAGTGGGATTTTCATATTGTGTGTGTATCATAAAGTAAGGCAGGTGATATATTGTTGTATCAATATTTCATAAAAATCATAGACAAATTAGAAGATTTTTGAATATGTTCACTGAGGCTATGTCCACATGTAGACAGGCATTCTCAAAAACTGGGGTTTTCCTCCTCAGTTTTTGAAAATATCTCAGTTCACACAAAAGGCGTAAATGAGTTGTTAATCAATCAATCAATCAGTCTTTATTTGTATAGCGCCAATTCATAACAAGTGTTATCTCAAGACACTTTACAATAGAGCACAAAGCTCTTGATATTATGGGTACACATATATGCATAGACACATATATACATATATAAAATACACATATACAAATATATACATCCAACACCCAACATGAATCCATATAGCCAATCATGAATCCCTCCATCATGGGGCAAAAAAAACCTTCTGTTAAGCAGCAGGAAATCTTGAATGTGGACCCCAGTCTCATGATGAACAGCAAATCCACACGATGCTGTGTTGGGTGTGTGGGCGAAGGGAGGGAGGTAAGTGGAGACAAGTGGACTAAAGTAAGAACTAAAGTTAGTGACAGATCAGTGGACCAATCATAGAGCTGTCGTCCTCAAATTTGTTTCTGCTGGGGACAAATTTATTAGAGGTTAGCCTCTTGAGATGCTACATCTTGTTTTCAGGAGGGTCCTCATGTCTGTATGGTTGTGGGGATAATTTTATAGAAGTATAATCAATGAAAGTCTTACTGAAAATAAGAATTTATGGTAGTGACAAACTCATGGGTGCCCAGACCACAAGTGCATCCCTACCATATTTGTCTCCGTTAAGTATGAATGTATTAATGGTAGACCTCTTGAGATGTGACACCTCATTTTCAAGAGGGATCTCATGCCCATGTGGAGCTAGAGAGAGTTACTATAGATGTATCAACCATGGATAGGATAGTGTTAAACACTCTTCAGAGCCTTGTAACTATCTCCATGATATGTACTGTTTATTGCTATTTCTATGCACAAGCTGTTTTATTTTTATCGATTCCTACCATCATATCTGACTGGTGTCACAGTTTAACTTGTGTATGTTTGAACTGTTGATATCAGGTGTATTAAGTAAATATTTCCTTGTTTATATTTCAATTTGAGACATATCTGATCATCTTGACCAGAGTTTTCCAAGATATGCATTTCCAGTGACCTAAAACATTGTTTACATGAACTGAAGGACAAAATGCACAGAAAAACCTCAGCCTACACACCTGCACGTATGTGGACATAGCTTGAGTTGACTTTTCAATCTTTATTAGTAAAATCTTGATTCATGCTTTTAGTGTTTGCATTTTAATGGTATATAGCACTAACATGACATGCCAGACAGACAGTTCAACATATATTATATAGGATATACTGCATTTCATCAACTGATGTTTGTTCTGTCAATCACATTCATTATGGGCCAATCAGATGATGGAGTTACTGCAGCAGAGTAACGTTCATTACTTAGCTGGTTCACACAGTTATCTCTCACCAAAACCTGTCAGGAGGGGCAATTTATATATTTTCTATTAAGAGGTACTTTTAGTGCTGAACTTGGTTCTTCATTTAATGAAGGTTTGTTTTCTAAGTCTGGAAAAAATGTTACTTAACCAGGCAGCATCCATGAGAATCTTTATAATAACAGCAATTGTTCACAGGCTTGCATTTGCTTCTTGTCATTGTTGCTCCTACCTCTTCCTCCTCAAGGGATACAGACAAGGCTGTGCCTCCGTGGACTGAACTCATTTGCTCTGGCCTGGAGCTTTTAAAGATGTCTGATTACAGACTTGGAATTAGACAGGTTCAGCAAGGTTAGTATAACACAATATAGATCTGTGCCATGGTTATATGCCTCTGCCAGAGTGTGAAAGTGCAGTGGTGAATCACTTGACCTCCGACCTTTTCCCTCCCATATCTAATCAGTTCATTATAAAGTCTGGGAGGACATTGTGCAGTTTGACAAATATCCCTCAAATAATTCTTGCTGTATCAAGTTCAAAAGCAAGGAATGATGATGAGGCCCAAGGGCATTTGACTTTGTTGAGGTAGAGATTCATGCAAAATGCAAAGAAAAATCCAGAGAGCATTTTTGAGGTATTGAGTTGCTATCACAAGGCTTTGACCCGGGTAGAAGCACATACGTATGTACAGACAGGCAACCCAACACTCAAAGCCTCAAACATCGGCTGTCTCAGGCATAAAAATGATAATGCTGACTCATTTTTTTGCTTGAATTGTTTTTTATTTTGTCTCAAAGCTTCACAGTGCATATTTTGTCAAAGCAATACATTGTATTTTAATTCTATTCAGTGTGGTTGTTTTATAGTGTGATATTTCATCACTAGCATCATTTCATGTTTCCATTAAATGCAGTTGTTTGCAAAAATAGTTATAACAATATAATAATAATAGTCACTGCATGGTTGTTAGAGTTTAAAACATTAGTTCACTTTAAAATTTGAGAGCATTTTTTTCTCTCCCTCTCTGTCTCTCTCCCTGCTGCATACGCTCAGTGCATTCAAAGAAGCTGTGACATTCAGTTTCGAGCATCAAATATGTTTTGTTGTTAGGAGCAGGCAGTCTTAAAATGTGGCAGCATAATGTCAGCCCCCTCCCCAGCCACCGCTGCCCCTTGTGTGGCGGTGGAGCACCATGTTAGAGAAGCTGACATTTCATGGTCCAGTAGCATTATTGCAATAGAAAAACAAAACAGCCTTGACTTTTTGTGAGAGAGGCAAAGCCTCAGAGAGATGATGGCAGAAAGAAAAGAGTGCTGTCCTACATTATAAACAGCCCGTCAAATAACAGAAAATTTAGGGAGAATATATGGACAGACCACCCATATAACAAATTAGAAATAAAATGTTCAACTGAGAATCATATCAGTCATGTTCATCTGGTAAAGTAGCACTAAATACCGTAAAGAAGCCAAAAAAGAAGGAGCTGAAACTCTCCACATTGTTGTCCTCTCAGGAAGCAGACTGCCCAGCTCTTTGTCTCTGTGGTGGCTACGATTTACGACTCATGGCGTAGAAGTGGGTGGCACAGCATGGTGGCAGATGTGGAGCATTTAATTTAGTCTAGCCAGATCAAAGTATCAACAGCAGCATGGAGAGGTGTGGAAAGTGCAATAAATAAATGGGACTGGGTGTGACAATACTTTTCAGAGCCCAATCTCTCATCGGCAGCTCTTTTTGTCTTAAGACCTGTGTTTTTGTTTCTACTCTGATGTTAACCACTTTTAACACTTGGGCCATGTCATATTGGTCAAGAAGTGGTGCAATGGTGAGTCCAAAAGTTCGAAGTGAATAAGTATTTTAGCATTTCTGGTCCAATCATCTAAAAGTCTATGGGATTTTCCAATTAGTTTTTCTTCAGAAGCCTGAAAAAAATGTCTGCGATAAAGAAAATCTCAAGAGTTTTTAACATTTTGCTCTGAATTTACAACAGTGCATCAGGGTTTTTTTTATCATACCTTGTAAAATGCAATGTCTAAGTAGGACTACACAGTTTGCCGGGAAATTACACGGTATCATATTTATACCACTACCTTCATCAGGCCACACCAAGTAGCTGTCCACATGGAAATAGGTTTAGAAATTTCTGCAAAAGTTTTTGATCATATGGGCAATTCATCCACACAGATCTGGCATTCAGGAAACCATAAAAAGCACATTTTTTAAACCGGGTCCCAGAGTAAATAAATCTCAAAATGCAGCCCCTGCCTTCCCATTAGTACAACAAATATTCAAGTTTTTAGAAATGATGTTCTTGTAGCCCCACCTTTCCCTTAATCAGCATGGGCTTACCCTGACAACAACAGCAACAACAGTGAAATACAGTGCTGCGTTTGTGCTACAGAAGCAACTGAGCTTGTCATGGTTTTTGCAGCAAAATCTGCTGCTCCTCTACAACCACTGTGAGCAACAAGTGGACATGAAGAACAGCATAAATCACATCTCTTTGTTGTGTTTGTTTATATCGCACATGTTTTACACCCGTGCTCCATGTCTTCCTCTCTAGTTTTGGTGTTAGAGTTACAGCACCACTTACAGGACTGTCATATATACCACAGTGTTTTCAATGTTTTTTTGTCTGGATGGCAAATTTCTAGAATATATGTTTAATTAAAAACAACAAAAAATCGTTGTTGTTTCTGTGTGGATAGGGTCTAAGAGGAAAGTATTTCTTAGAACAGGGTAGGACCTTGTACATCAGTGCCACACAAATTTCTATGATAGGAAAAATATTGATTTAAGGTAAGTAGTGGCAGTTACACTAAGTGGCTGACTTGATATATATCATTTAAAGGGGACAAAGAAAGTAACAACTAGTGCTTCAAATCACAAATCTCAGCCAAGGCATTTCTGATATTCTTAGCCACATTATTAGCGAAAACATGGAAAACTGCCCTATCTCACAGTCTCAACCAATACTTAATGGTTTCCTGTCCTGCTAAATCAATTTTCTTCACCTTGAATGTTGTAAGCAGGGGCTTGGGAAGTAGAAGAACATCTCTGACTAAACTTGGTTCACTGGAGAAATGTGCTATTCTTTAAAGAAAATGGCACCTTAAACCCTTGTTTTTACTTCCTGGGGTTTATGATGTAATAGCTGTACAGTCTAAACTGACGTGTTTTCTTTGTGACAGACAGGTACCATGGCTGTTTCTGAAGTATTGTGGCTTGTATCCCCCCGCCTCCCCCCATCAATCTTCATTTAGTCAGCCAATTATTTACCTTGCCATATAACTTGTTTGCAACATAAAAAAAATCCCTTTAAAGAAAAATAAGACAGAAGCATTGGTATGCAAACTTTCAGGTTGAATCACCATATTGCATTATCCAAGCAACTTGCTATTTCTGACCTTTCTTTGCCCTTTTGGAAAGGATGAGATATTATAAACTTCTTTTGTGTAATGGTAAGTTCCAAATTAGGGCTCTGTGTATTCCTCTGAATCTACTAAAAGAATGGCCAGGATGTTGGTAAACTATCTTCACAGCTAAGCGAGCTAAGCCATTGGAAGACGGTCTTGGGTTGGCTGCTCCCACTTCCTCCTGGTAATGGAAAAACCACCACTGAGAGTCAAGATAAAGAATGGGGAACAGAATTCACACACTGTATCTCAATTCCCAATGGATTAAGGTCCCAGTGAGCACCAGGCACATTTTTGGTCCCTGCATATCTCTTTTTAATTTTCCAGACTGTATTAATTTAATTTACAATACTTCAGAAAGCGTGTCGGCTATTTTAGAGCTCATTTGATCTTCCAGCAAATCCTCATTAGCCGCTTGCTCTCACTGCTACTTGTCTTCAAAGCAAACTGATTGAAACATCTTAATGCCGGTGCAGTTTTTTCCCCTTGATGAGAGGGAGGAAGGCTTCAATCTTTTGCAAACGCTGTCAAGAGGAACAGGGGAGGAAACGGACTCCCCTTGGAGTTCAATGCATTATTCCAGTCCATATATTGATGTATGTTTGAGACTGATCCAAGGGTAAAATCCCCTCTGAGACAAAGGTAAGGGGAGAAGGAGTTTGTATGATGTTTGTTCATTCATCCTCTGCTCTCTCTCTCTGACTCATGAATAAAGAATGCTCACGCAGCCTTAACTGACCTCTGCTATTGCGTCAGATAATGGATTTGTTTTAAAACCACTTGAACTTGCTGTGTCATTGACACTCAGAAAGGTTGTCGAGTCATGGCTGGTGAATCGCTCAGCAAAAGTGCAGACATTTAGATCCAACTTTACAGGTCAAGCAAAAATCAGTGATGAGGATTGTTTCAACCACTTGCTGCACAAACAGGCGAGCAGGTTAACACATCACAACTTAGAATAAGCAGCAGCAAAGAAGCAGCAGCAGTGATAGGAAGTTGGCAACCAGGCAACAGGTTACAGCATAGAAATAAAAGGTGCAGTGACATGACCAACTGACCTGTTTTTGCCTACTCAGCCCTGATTGGGGACCTGTAGGTCCTCCCAAGCATAGCCAGTTATGTTATCTGTGCCTGTGTAGCAGGTACTTGACAGTAGTCAGTGAAGTGGCTGAAAGGGCTCCCAGCAGCTCTGCACCTTTAAGGAGAACAAATTCAGATGAGCTGTATGGTATAATGCTGGTAATGGGTAGTTATTCTGCACAATTGTGTGAGTTTCACATAAAAACAAGAAGGGGATCTATGTTGGGTGGAATGAATGAACGGGTAAACTAGAAAAGCACTCAGACCTCTGCCAAGCAGCTTCAGTCCACTTCGGCGAAAATGGTCCTATCTTGCAATGTTAAAGAATCCTTGAAAAAAGTCCTGGATTTATTCCTTATCCCATTCCACACATTTCCTGCAAATTTCATCCAAATCCGTCCATAACTTTTCAAGTTATCTTGAACACAAACAAACAAACAGACAAAAAGACAAACAGACAAACAGACCAACTAACCAACGCCGGCAAAAACATAACCTCCTTGGCGGAGATAAAAATTTCTGAACACTTCATCATGAAGGTTCATGGGTACAGGCTTGCAGGTAAAAGGTAATGCCAGATAATGTTAACCCATGCATGGACAGTAAAACGAACATCATCGTCACTTATCACTTACATTGAGGAACAATAAAGCGCAAGAAAACAAGACACAAAAACAGCATTTATTCATCACATGGTCTTAATATTCACCACACCGCCCCTTTAATTAGGTACAATTTTGAGACACGGCACAGCCTGTGTGTCCTTCCAGCAGCACAAGGATCAAACTCTTGTCTTACTTGAGTTTTACTTCAAGTAAGTGAAGTAAATAATACTTCATCCCAAATAAAGATTAGCCAAACTTATGAATGTTGAAGGATTATCCTGTTGACCAAGCACAGTAATTTTGACAAAGAATGTTTTTATAGCTCAGTTTATCCCCACAACAACAAACATACCGTGTGCTGTTATGAAGTACATTTATCATTGAAACCATATCTTCAGTCTTCACAAAATAACAATAATTCAGGTACTACCTGAATACCTACTTTGAAGATGACATTTCATTCAGGTCCTCTGTTTTGTCCCTGGAGTTTTTAAATAGTGAGGCTGGCTATTAAATCAATGAGGCTCTGCGTGATGAGAGCTGCTCACTGCCAACAAATGTATAAAAGCCAGTATATCTTCTGATCCTGAACATCCTCAGGTGATTTTTCTTAGTCACACTCTTATTTCATCCAATTTGACGACATAAGCTCACAATTTATTCAACTGAATCAATAGATACCGTGTGTTTCATCGGTCCTTCAGTTCTCAGAGCAGATTCCACAGTTTTTGATTGATACCTGTTGACTCCATCTACAGAAGTTTCTCTTTCAGTAGCGGTTTTGTCAGATCTGGACTGCATTTCTTTATTCAATGAAAAACTAATACCACTACAAACTTCTCTATAGCAAATATATTTCCCTCCACTTCTGACATGCTGTGTCAATAGTTAGTTCTACGAAGTGGCTTACATTCTGTCCCTTACAATGCTGCAGGAGCGCCTGCCTACTACTTTTTCTAATTGGTCTGTAAAGAGTGTGATTGACAGAATGATCATCCAGTCACCTGTCGCACATGCTTTTGAAAGGTTCTGCCCTCTCCAAACACTTTCTATCGGCTGCCCTGATGGACAAGTAAATTATATTGAATGATCCATCTGCTTTTCCAGGTTACATTCCCAGACAATTTCATCACAACTTTTTGAGAACTTCGTTGATTCTCTTGTTCACAGATGGACGGACAAACAGACAGACAAACAAACTTGAAGTGCTCAGACAGAGAAAATCTCCTTCAAGGCAATTCTGACGTTGTTCGCCAAGTTATTAGCAAATGTACAAAACCGCTCTGTATGCAGTGTTTGAAAATCCTTTTTAAAACTCCTGGATCCACATCCAGATTTGAATCACCACCAAAGTCTAATCACTTGTCTCTTGTGCTTTGACCAATGTTACCAGAAAACTTGAGAACATTTTGTGTTGAGTTGCTCACAGACATAGGGACATAGATCTTCTGATGTAAAGGGCAATACAAATAAAATTTATTATTATTATTATTTATAGGGACAGACTGACAGACAAACAAGCAAACATACCAAGGCAAAACATAGGAAATTAATTGATACTCCAGCAATATAGCTTGGTTGAAGTGGGATTTGGATTTGGATCATTAAGATGCATCAATAAAGGTATCCATACCAATAAAAAATCTAATCTTCCTGAATCACAGCTTGTGTTCTCTGTCACAGAAGCTGATATTTTTGCATTTTTATCTATTCTGTACAGTTTATTTCATCTTCATTGTCTGTTTTGTCTCAGTCTCAAGCTCAGCTCATTTATCAAGGTTAGCCTGCTAATTAGCTCTCCCACAGCAAAGAAAACCAGTGAGGAAGGAATTGTTTACTTACGTTTTGGGAAAAGCATGCTGTAGCGTGATGCCATTAAAGCAGCCTTTCCTAACGTGCGCTTTGGCTAGCTTTTACAATAGTGTGAACAAAATCAGTGTGATTCAAAGGAAAACTGCACCAATTTGTCATCTGAATCATAACAAAGCTTCAGGTGTGAAAGCACTTGAGGTTTCTTTCCCATCGACACATCTGTCGCTCCTGTGGCATACATAGAAGAGCAGCTCCTCAGCAGCACGTGCTCTCTCTGTCAGGCTGCTTCACATACTAATGAGGATTTACTCAGAGACAAACTTTTGCTCTGACATTTCACCTTTGTTTGTTTTGACAGATCATGATCAAGCTCACAAGTGCAGAGACAACATGATTTTTGAGGTTTTTACAGCTAAGCCTTAACATTTGAGTCATATCTCCTGCTTTTTCAGTCGTCCAACTTGTTACCACCTTTTCTTTCATATGGAAAATTGGAGTTGAACTTTATTTTGCTTTATTATTGTTAAAAAAAAAGAAAGAAAAAGAGCAAGTGGCAACTCAGTTTTGCCATGACCTGCATGGAAAATAAATGTAGTGACACTTGCGGAGTTCAAACTTAATGTGCCACTTTATCCAGGAAGATTTGTAACAACAACAACAACTGCAACAGGTTTACAAAGTGCTTTGACAAACACAACAAAAACATTGACAGATCCATCAAAATAAAGCACAATAATCCAAACAGCAGACTCACCCACTGAGCATAAATAACTCAAGCACGGGAAAAAAATAAATAATAATAATTAATCAAGAACGTAAAGTCCGGCAAGTCAGACAATACATGAACCCAGCAGTGTAAAATGAGACGAAGAGAACCAAAGAAAAAATATCAAGACAATAAAACGAGAAATGAGAAAAGCTAAACAGAGTTAAAAGAGCAATTTATCTCTTAAAACTTAAACATTTAAGGGAGATAGACTAGTAAAGGGTAGAGAAAGAAGTACATAGTTATAGGTAAATAAGTTAAATGGTCAACTAAAATGATATCAATAAATTCCCTAGTGCAAAACATTAAACGGATTAAGTAGTATGCAGAAAAGGCTATTTATCATTTAACAAACACAAAATGAGAACATAACCTAACAAATAGAAAATAAAATATTTTAAGGGCCGACAATGTAGAACTAAGAAGAGTGGAGCAGTAAAAAAATAAGGCTAAAGACTGTTAGACAGAAATAGAGAAATAAAATGGTATTAAAGTCTTTAACAATTAGTTTTTTGAAGTGATTTAAAAGAAGTGACTGATTCTTTATCCCCTCAGGCAGGTTGTTCCAAATTCGAGGAGCTCTGATGGAAAAGGCTCAATCAAATTTGTAAGCTATCATGAATAACTATTTTTTGCATCCCTACTGGATTCTGAAGCTTAGCTTTTCTGTCTCATTGTGTACTGCCCTCGAAATGTCACAATTTGTTTGCAGTAATTTGGCTGAGGATATTTTCACTTAATCTCAAATGTCCCTCTTTGTTTGTACATAATTAACTAAAATTCTTGTCTGAATCTAAAAGCTCACTCAGGACAAAAGAGATGCTATTTTCTGAACTCATTGTTAACACTTTTTCCAAGTGTTGCTTGTATTTAATTAAATCTCTCATGCATAGGTTGGTTTGTGTGCAGAGAGCCTCAATAGTTTTTCTACCATCTTTAAGAAAAATAAGGTGTTTGTAACATCTGATCTGTTTGTTGCCAGGTTTCATACATACAGGTTCTGAATGCTTTCTCAAACAGCAGAATGTAAAACATGCAAACCATGAATATCTTGTTGATCGTAATGTGCAGTATCAATGGAATGTAAAACCTAAACCACTGTCCTTGAAAAATAATAGCACTGAGAGCTTGTGGTGTAAATTTGACCTTGAGTTTGACCTTAACTGTTATATTTCACACACAGCTTTCAGCTCTAATGAGGCTTCATTGGCTTAGACACATCTTCACCTCCCTGAGATCTGGATATTCAGTGAACGTGCTGGGACTCAATGAGTAAAGCTTTGGTTCGATTCAGGGCTTATGCAGAACAATATAGATGCACAAAAGCAGCAACATTTATTTCAAAAACTTCAGCTTTAAGGCAAGATGCCGTAAAAATACAGAGCTTTACAAATTTATCAAAACCATCAAAACCAGAAAACCATCCAGCATCATGAAGTGCTTTAATGCAGTCTTTCATTTTCAGTGAGCTCTCCACGCTTTACCACATCAAACAGGAATGAGGAATTTCTGACTGAGTTCACCTTTTTATACCCAAATGTGAGCCGAATTACTGAGCTTGTTGAGAAGTCAGAAATTAATTAAGCAGAATAGTCAACCTCTTCTGTTCAGGAATCTAAGTAAGTAAATATACTTTGACATCTTAATCAATAAACAACAATGTTCTTAACTATTCTTTGTTTTTTTGTAAAACGGTAAATTTGAAATTCATGCATAACAATAATAATTACATTTTCGCACTAAAAATACAATTTCAATTAAAGAGCTTCTACATACTGGTGTATTAACTATGACAGAAACATTAAAAAAAAAGTGTTGGTAATTACCAATGCTGTTCATTTAGAGCAGATTAGGCAAAAACCCAACATTTTGGTGGTGGTCTAATAAAGGACCTCTTTCACAATACATGTAATTTTGCCCACAGCCCAATTTTTTGTTTATTGCGTGGTATTTGTAGTACACCCAGAGACTCCCAAGAATATACCTTTAGAAAATCCAAAAGTCATCCAGGGCCTGTACTATGACCTATTTTATGATCATTGCCATAGGTGTGAGCCAGGGTGAACACTTTACCCCAAAACTTACTCAAACACAAATAATAATTCATCAAATTGGGTCAAATCACCTTCACTGAAGTCTGGTGCATCTTTTGAAATCAAATGTAAAGCTAAGTATTACAATTGAAAGAAGTTATTGAATTTTAACTGGAAAAAATTAGGTTTTTTTATGATTTTTTCAACAAATTCAATTCTTTGGAGATGTGTCTGACCAACTTACAGTTGCTGTACACCTAAAATACTTACAAATTATTTGGCCACATATATATTCTCAAAGTGGGAAAAAAATCATCAAATTCTGAGACCGGTAAAGTTGTTCAATTAACAGGTTGGGTTACTGTGGAAGAATCAGGATACTGTTCCATATCTTGTATATCAGGGAACCTTTAAAGATTTGTTCAGAATTCATCCTTTAAGTATGATTTCTTTTAGAATTTGAATGCTAGATTCAAAACAAACATTTCACATGAAATGTTATTCATTTTAATATTGAACAGCCACAAAGGGCCTGTATATTATGCCTTTGTGATGAGATAATAATGAGCCATTGATACAAGTAAAAACCGATGCAGTTTTGGATTGTTGTAATCAGATTGTATATATCTACAATGACAGCAATACATAAACATAACTTCTGTCAATTTCTGTTTCTAGTACTTATATATACATGTAATCTGTTTAATGGGCTTCGTGTCTTCTTGCATAGCAACGGCTTGGACAATTTTAATTTGTAGACTGGAACTATAGTGAGGGAAAGGGGATCTGAGAAATCCATAAGATGTATGATTGGCTGGTTATTTCATAGAATGGAGTCTTTGAATTTGCTTGTGTATGGTTGGAGGGGTTTCTGATTTTGAAAATGTTTATAATATCCCAAATAATAGATTACAGATGCAACATGTGCACACATGCCAGAGGTTCTCTTTCCAGCAGGACAGAGACAATAATATGCCTTCACAGGATCATCTGATGCATTCTTGTCAAATTGAATCCAAACATTGTATTTTCCCACTTTGAGAATATATATGTGGCCAAATAATTTGTAAGTATTTTAGGTGTACAGCAACTGTAAGTTGGTCAGACACATCTCCAAAGAATTGAATTTGTTGAAAAAATCATAAAAAAACCTAATTTTTTTCCAGTTAAAATTCAATAACTTCTTTCAATTGTAATACTTAGCTTTACATTTGATTTCAAAAGATGCACCAGACTTCAGTGAAGGTGATTTGACCCAATTTGATGAATTATTATTTGTGTTTGAGTAAGTTTTGGGGTAAAGTGTGCACCCTGGCTCACACCTATGGCAATGATCATAAAATAGGTCATAGTACAGGCCCTGGATGACTTTTGGATTTTCTAAAGGTATATTCTTGGGAGTCTCTGGGTGTACTACAAATACCACACAATAAACAAAAAATTGGGCTGTGGGCAAAATTACATGTATTGTGAAAGAGGTCCTTTGATAGGCACTGTGTGTAAAACTGGTTTGAAGATTAGATGCAGGTACAATCAGTTACATCACA
Source organism: Cetoscarus ocellatus (assembly GCA_037902135.1). Taxonomy (NCBI): domain Eukaryota; kingdom Metazoa; phylum Chordata; class Actinopteri; order Labriformes; family Labridae; genus Cetoscarus; species Cetoscarus ocellatus. The sequence continues at coordinate 3,562,859 of JBAMNC010000875.1, forward strand.
GAGGTTACGACCTGCAATGACTTGAATCCTGATGAGATTCATGAAAAAAAAAAAAACATTTTGCTTTTTGAACAACAATGTCTGTCCATGGCTTGTCTTCAGATGGCCAGATGTCATTCCTCAGGGCCAATTTATGTTTTCCTGGGTCATAATACAACACTAGACCAGATGGCAGGAACAAAGCTTGTGGCTCATGGCTAAATCACACAAAATCTGACAGGCTTTGGTCCACTTGACAAAGTACAGTGTGAAAGAAAACTGCTCCAAATGAAAAATGCAACAACTTCGTCCTTTGAACTGAACCAAGTCTTCTGAATTTTATACATGAAAGTGACCTGAAAGTCTAGATTAGAAATAACGTGCCTTTGCAATCATTTGATCTCTAAATCACAAACACTGAGGACTGCTTCATATTGTCATAATGGACTTGATGAGAGGTTTTAATAAAAGATATTAAAACAATTTCACATTTCACTGTAGATGTTCACAATCAACCACCAAAATTCCAAATTGTTTTTAACAGAAACATTTAACTTCATAACTTTGTTTTATTACCAGTCCGCTGGTCAAATGTCACACTTCAGCACATCCAAATCCAGAGGTCAGAAAATATTGTCACGACAATGAAAGAACTCTTTAGAGTTACTGAAGGAATAATCTGCAAAAATATTCAAATGAACATGGAGCTCAAAGCTTCAGTGGTCCATAGAAAGACATAAAGACTCTTCATTAAATGAAAATAGGCTGGCTATTTTAGAAGTGCTTGCTTCCACTGAAATGATAGTCTTTGAAAATTAAGACTTTGCTCTGGACTCCTGCAGTCCAGCAGGATAAAGCTCAGCTTCCTGTTAGGAAAAAGGTAAGATACTTCTCATTTCAAATCCAACCGCTAAGAGAAGGACACTAACATTATCAAAATTAGATTTATATTAGATTGGTTTCTCAGTTATTTATACTAAAAAATTACCATCAAGCAGGTTGCCTCAGGCCCTCAACTACCCTAACCCTGCATGCATGAAATTACAACTTAAATTTTAGTAACTACCTTTGGAGGATGACAAACTAGAATTCTACCAGAGATGAATACCTCTGAGGTACAATTACTACGTAAATTTTACCTAACTGTACTACAAATCCTACTATACTTTAACAAAATGCAATTGACTTGAAATAAATAAAAAACAGACATATATTTGATAAAATAATATATATTTATGTGTGTTTTAATTATCATGAGCCAGATTGAAGTTTTTCACAAGGTTTTGCCACATGTTAAATATTCAAACAACATATAACACTGTTATATGTTATACACTATATATAATTGTCTTTTTTTTTTTTTCATTTTCCTAAGAAATAACAATAACCTCCTGATCCCACACCCACCACCTAAACAACATGCAGCCATCACTGGCAGACATTCATGCACACTTTTTTACTCTGCAGCTCGCCTTTTTCTCCCCTTTCTCCCTCTCTTGTGTGTCTCCTGAAGATCTTTTTTAACACACATCGGGGTGTCAGTGGCTTAGTCTGGTCGTTCACTTCAACATCAATTGTAGGGTCGAGGGTTCGAGCCCAGCTCCGGCTGTCACATGTGATTTTGTCATTGTGCAAGACATTTAATGTAAAGTTGCTGTGTCAGTGGCGGGTATGTGGATACATACAGTAGACTGAAACACTGCAAGCTTTCTGTGTGAGCAATGTAGCATTACTCGAAAAAGGATGCAAACAAGTGCCCAAATACTTGTACCCACCCCTACTACTTTGAATATTTTTGATCATAGTGAAAGAAAACTTGAACTTGGTTCTTTTAAAACACTTTTTGAGTAGAGAAACCTGGAAAATAACAAATGGGATGAAATCAGCGTCCGACTTTCTCTTCACTCTGACAGTGATGAAGAGACTGGTGTGTGTGTGTGTGTGTGACAGAGAACTAAAGGTAACGCACAGCCCCCTCTGGCAAGATCTTAATAATGCTAAGTGTGTCATGCACTGTTGTTTCTAATCTTGCATGAGTGTATTAGTGATTACAGGACAGATAATCTGTGAAATTGTCTGTTGCATCCTGGTTTCTAACCTGGTAAAGACCATAGCCTTGAAAATTCATGCAAAGACCTGCAAGAAATAATTAAATCTCATCTTACTGCTGGATAAGGCTTTGATTGACAAAATACTGAGACCAGATTTTCTGTGTGATAAGTCGTGAAATCGGCTTTGGGTAACAGATTTGTGGTTTCGGATGTCATGTTAGGAACCACAAGCATTTCTCCAGGCGAATGAAGTGATAATAAAATGTCATGATGCTGTAATGTGTGGCCTGAAGATGATGATCTGCAAATGTCTGACATGTTGGGAATACCTGTGGGTGAAATGAAATGCGAAAAATACAGGTCATGGTTTAACAAGAACGAAGGGTAATCAGGGTGAAATCCTGTGTTTTTTTGTTTTTTTTCCGGAAGAACCAAATCTTTTCCTAGAATGTGGCAGCAGGATTATAGGAGTCACCAGGTGAGTCTAGACCGGGAGTACTGCCTATTGTCCACATTCCTTTTTGAGGTGTACATTTCTGGGAGTCGAGTAGAAGGACTGGTATGATCTGAGGAAATATCATTTTCTAATGCTGTGTGTGTTTTATGACAAGATCATGGTGACCTTGAACTTTGACTTCAAAATCTCAGCAGTTTATTCTTTGGTAAAAGTGGATGTTGGTGCAAAGCCACAGAAATACCTCACAAATAACTGAGAGAAACAACCTAGATATGGCTTGGCTAAGGACTTGAACTTTGACCTTGACAAGCTTAACAGTTCGACTAGACTTGGCTTCAAATATTTTATTTTTTATTTACTTCATTCAATCACCAACAAAAACTCAGATCTTTGTAACAGTGTTTGTCTAATTCCAAGTCAGATATATCTAAAACACTTCTCTCAGAGAAATGTATCACAACAAGCAATAAAAGGAAAAAAATATTGAATTGCTTGTAATGATCAGAAAATATCTGTCAATGAAACTAGCAAAGTTTTACTCAGTGAGGGTCTTAAACTGGAGTTCTTTTCTGGATAAAACATTTCATTATAAGACACCCTTCAGTTTAAATTTGGCTTGTCTCAATGGCAGATAATTACTTTCAAGCATCTCAAACAGTATTTTTAGTGTTGTTTTCTTCAGATAGATGTTAAGGCAGAGTAGTCTACTGAGATTTTTTGACTGGAAATTGTACAAATACTCTCGCCTAGATCTAAGTTTTTGCAGTTTTACATTCAGCTAATCAAAAAGGTGTGAGCTGAAGCTCATGCTTATCATACCTACCAATTTAACATAAAAAAACTGTTGGAGACAACCTTGTTAACTGCTATAAGTTATACTACAACTAAATTAAGTTACATTTCATAAAAGTTTAGATATTTCGAAATTTTAAAAATATATAATATTCATAAGCAAAGGGTTAAAATGAGGCCCAGTGAAGTCCACCTTTTGGTTTCTGACTTTTAAAATGTTCGCGTCAGAAGCTCAATTCAAAGACAGCCTCCGTGTTGGGGACCAGAGGATAGTGGTTTCCAGTCCAAACCAAACCATGTCTGGATGCTGGTCTTGTAGCTAAAGAGGTGCCAGCTGACTTCCTAGGCACTGCTGACATTGCTGACACTTTTGAGCATGTCACTGAACCCCACAACTGCTTGGTCAGCATACTTTTGAGGGCAGCACCAATCGTTCTGACATCACTGTGCTGGAGTAAAAACATTGGACCTGTTTTCGCATGTGTATTTCAGCCTGATTCAATGTCTGTATTTAGAAAGATCCATCTTGCCAGGCTTCAATATATAAGCGTGAGTGACCCAAAGTGGCACAACCCAGTCAGAGTCCTTTAGAGCAGGAAGAGGTGGGAGCTAAGAGCAAGATGACAGCAGGAAGTGACTGCACGTACTGATGGTTTTAGCATAGATGCTAAAACCATCAGTAGCTGGTTTATCAAATCTGGACCACATTTCTTTATTGCATAAATTCAAAATACATAGCACTAAAAGCTCTTGTTAAAGATGATATTTTCACTACAGTTTCAACATGTTTTAACAGTTTGTTCTATAAAGTTATCTGATTGGCCTGTAATGGATGTGATTGATGGGATGGTTATCCAATCACCTGCCAGATATATGCTTTTAAAAGGTTGTTCCCATTCCCAAACACTTTCTGTAGGCTGTTGTCCAGGTGGACTCGTGAACTATATTGAACATTCCATCTGTTGTGTCAGGTTACCAATTATCTTGAGATATTTCATTAAAATCAGAAGTTGAAAATGAAATAATCCATTACCTTTGACATTCAAACTCTAACAGGTTAGTCCTTTAGTCAGAATGGGAATTTGTAAATAACATGGGAAAAAAAAGAATAATCAAAATGTTTCATTCACAAGTCCATTAACTTTAACCTTTGACCTCCAATATCTGAGTGAATGTTTGATGAAGAGAAGCCCTGACTGGGTGAGGGGAGACACAGGCTAGTGGGTTGTCTTTGTACATTAGTTAGCATGACACCTCAAACACAAACATTAATGCAAATTTATAGACAGATGGGGGCGAGGCGGGGGTTGCCACCCCTACTGATTTCCTGTCAGTAATGTATTCCTTTAATTATTGACAAAATGTCTCCTCTGATGTGTGGAACAGAGATGGCCCTGCTGTCTGAGGCCCACACTTCACATTCACTGATCTTTTGAGTGTCTGCATGTTAGATTGTGTTTGTACCTGCAGAGATGATGCAGACTAGGCTTAATCCTGACATATCTTAATGAACCACAAAACAAATAAGACTGTCAGGTTTTTTTTTAAATATAATTCCAAAGAAGTATGATGGGATTTGGTTTGATTCACTTACGTAGCACTTTTCTGAATATGTGCTTTTCCACCACAGGTCACATCTACCCATTCACACTCATACGCTCTCACATTCACTCACTGATGGTTAATGTTTCCATGGAAGTTAGCCATCAATATAAGCTAACACATCCTCACTCTTTTATACCCATGGCACAGTCTGATAGTGCTCTTGGTCAGTAGTCTGAAGGTTGCAGAATCGAGCCAAGCGCCGGCTATCACATGGCGATGTGTCCTTGAGCAAGATGCTTAACCCACTGCTGTGTCAGTGGTGTGTATATGGGTATGACAAAATGAAAAGGTCTGAATGTGTTATCTGATACTGATGGACAGCTGACATAGACACTCCAACCATCAGTTAGTGAATGTGAGAGTGAATGGGTAGGTGATCTGCTGTGTAAAGCTGCACTGAGTAGTCAAAGACTATAAAAGCACTTTATAAACTCAGGTCCATTTACCATCAACATGTGACAGCCAGAGCAGGGCTCGGACCCCCAATCTTCTGATTGATGGTTATGTGTTCTACCAGACTAAGACACCAACATCTTTGTCTGTGAGTGAGCACAATAACTCAAAAAGTTGGGGACTGATTTTGATAAAATTTGGCAATTGAAAAAAGTGATTAGATTTTGTTGGTGATCTGAGTACACTTGTGGATCGAGCAATTTTTTTTAAAGGATTTGGTCATGTTGCAACATATGGCAGTTTTCCATATTCCCCCTAATAACTCAAAACTTTCCTGAAAGATTTTGAAGACATTTTTACGGTAGGTTGGTTATGGCACAAGGAGGAACTAATTAATGTTAATGACCAAATGAATCTGGATGCGAACCACAGATTTTACAACAACAATGTCTGCAATTGCCTTGGTGGAAGTTTGTTTGCTGTCTGAACTCTCTGAACGCTCTCTTTTTTTTTTTGTTTTTAATAGACCATTTATGTCCCATGTGCAGGACAAATCAATAGATGCGCAAAATTTACACAAACCTTAACTGGGCTTTTAGCTGGTTCTAACAGACGACATCACATCACCTATACCCTCGCTTCCCTTCACTGGCTTCCTGTCTGCTTTAGCTTTGATTTTAAGATTTTACTGATCACTTTTAAAGCACGGATGGGTCTTGCCCCAAATAACATTTCTGAATTATGAGCCAGCTCCATATGAGCCAGCTCAGATCGTTGGGCGAGGGCCTCCTGGCTGTTCCAAAGTGGGGACTCATAACCAAAGGAGATCGAGCTTTTCCATCAGAGGTCCTTGACTTTGGAACAACCCACTTAAGGAGATTAGGCATGCACAATCAGTACCATCTTTTAAATCTCCTTAAATCTCACTTTGATAGACTGATTTCAGATTTTACTCACTTGATTTCTTCTTATTATTAACTTAATCTCTAGTTGTTTTTATTTTATTTAATCTCATCTGCTTTTACTCTTTCTTCTCATTTCTTACCTGTCTTTCTTTTATCATTATTTTACTAACCCAATCTCTCATTTTTCCATCATTATAAATTACCTTTTTTATATCTTGTCTTATTTTCTTTATTTACTAAATGCGTATATTCTCTTATCATGATGTGTTGGTCTTATTCTTATCATATAGTTGCTTTTTATATAATTTTTAGACTGTCTCTGGAGATATGCCCGTAATTCCCTTCATTCCCTTTGTCTGCTGTATTCTTCATTCTTGTTAGTTCATTATTTTTAAGTTTTGTTCTTGCCCTTTTGTTTGAATTTCCTGGTCATTCTGTTTTTGCCCTTTTAGTTAATGTTCATTTTATAATTCACTGCCCTTCACTGTTAAGCACTGTCAGCTCAAAAGGTGCTATATAAATAAAGCTATTATTATAATCATTATTATCAACCTTAATACTAATTATTAAAGGACTTAAAAACCAAAACTGTAAGGACTGAATGAAAAAGAGTATAAAACAGTATTTGTTGTCTTTTTTTCTTAAATTAAAAAGTAATCATTTTACATGCAAGTGGTTTTCCAACATACTACTACTAGAATTGAACCCTTTTGTTTTATTATTTTTCTCCTTCAGCTTCTTGCTACTTTCCTAAAACATATGCATTAGATACACAGAATTTGACAAAAAAAAACGAAACAAAACATTTTTAACACATTTCAGCCACAAATTGTGATATCAAATAAAATAAAAGGCTAAGGAGAACATTTGACATTAATTGAAGAAAAATGTCGGAGGGAAATGGAGTGAAAAGTGTGAGAACAGAAAAATATACAGCGGGTGTATGGAGACATAAAAGACTGCATCAAAGGGATGGTAAAATATAACCATTTAAGAGTACTTTTACCTGCTAATGGAGCCCAACTGGCTTCTGCTGCTTTTGAAAGCGCTCAGTCAAGCAGATTGACATTGACATAACGCTGCTGGAGCCGAGAAGTGTTCATGTTCCACAGTGAGCAGATCAATATGAGCCATTTCCCCTGCGTGGACTTGTAGTTTGGAGCATCGCAAAATAACTCAAAGCAAACATGGAGAGCAAGGAGAAGGCTCTAAATGTGAACCTGACCGTGAGTGTCCACTCAGCATTGGTAGGCACATTTAATTTGGATGGTAAAATCAATATGGATGTTATGTACTCAGTCCCCAGCAGAGGAGAGCCTTATCAGCATTTTTTCAAAACCATACGCAATGTACAGTATGCATCGGACGTATGCAGTGTTTCCCCAGAGCTGGTCTTTAAAGAAATATTCTACAATTTACTGGCCAGGTCTGCACGGCTGAAATATCAATACTACTTATAAATGGAGAATACCTCTCTACCCTCTGTATTTGGGCCTGCTGTACAGAATTACTGCCTGTGAGGCACCCTGAAAAATCTCACCTGTCTCAGGCCTTTTTTGCATGACAATAAACCATTGAAAATGGAAACGTTCTTTATTTTTGGTTTCAAAAAAAGTATCAGATAAAAATGGCCACCATGCAGATGGAGAAACTAATGGTTTGTGTCCACAGGGAGTGTATTTACAATTGAAAGAGCTCTTAGCCTAAGTTTGAGAGAGTTTAATGTTGCTAGGTGACAACAGGTTTATGTCCATGTGCCTCAGTAACACCTGTAAGGTCAAAATTGCTCTGTGTTCATCATATTTAATAAATCCATAAAATACAACCCAGAAAACATGAACACAGAGTAAAGAAATCACATTCCACAACTAAAAGAAGCTGAAGACCAGGAAATACAGGATATCCCTTGTAAATATGAGGGATCTTATTTTACCTCCGCCATTGTTGTGCACAAAGCAAATGGCAGAAATTCCATCCCTGACTGATTTTGATTGGTTAGTGAGGGAGAAGCGACATTGACTAGCCTGGCGCACTCTTAGAAACTGAGTAATTTTGAACTGAGAGTACAGCAACAAAAATTTAGCTCATACTGAGAGCTGAAGTTAGTTTAAGTTGAAGATGTGAGCTGCGAGTGTAAAATACACTGCTTGTGGACACAGGCCCTAAATGACCAACATAATGGATTAAACGCCTGACCAGTAGTTGGCTGTGCAACTTTTGTCATTACACAACACACACATGCTCACATCCTCTTCCTTAATAAGAGCGTTGAGGTGGAACTATACAATTTTTTTTTGTCAGCAAAGAGGGGTTTTCGGTCCAAGTGATGGTGCAGTAAATCTGGAATTGTAAATGAATTTAAAAGGAGTGAGCAAGTAGGACATAGGCTTGAGGTATTGAAGGTCATGGGCATTCAATGTTAGTTTCTGGCTTTGTAGATTACATTCAAGGATTTCTCCAGATCTCTGAATCTTTTGATGATATTACGGACTGTAGATGACACAATCCCTAAAATGTGCAATTGTACATTGAGAAATCTCCTTAAACTGTTGGATTATTTGCTCATGCAGTTGCTCACCAAGTAATGAACCTTCACCCATCCTTTCTTGTGAATGACTGTGCCTTTTGGATGCTCATTTTATACCCAATCATGACACTCAACTGTTTCCAATTAACCTTATCACCTGCAGAATGTACGAAGCAGGTGATTTTTGAGCATTCCTCAACTTTCCCAGCATTTTTGAGACGAGTTGGCAGGCATCAAATTCAAAATAATTGTATATTTGCAAAAACAGTGAAGTTAATTGGTTTGAAAAATAAATATCTTGTCTTTGTGGAGTATTTAATGGAATATCGGGTTAAAGATTTGCAAATCAATGCGATCTGTTTTTATTGACATTATAAACAACATCCCAACTTCATTGGAATTGGGATTTGCAAGTAACAGTAACTAAGGAGGTCAGGGTCTGATAACGGGTCAATTAGTGGCAGGGGGAAGGCTTGATAAAGGGTCAAATTAAATGCATTGTGACATGGTACATCAGCAGTTAATTAGTTTATTTGACCTTTTTAACATGGAATAAGATTAATTTTGGGATAAGATAAATGTCAGTCTAACACTTCAGAAGAACAACGCCTTTTAAATTTTCCTCATCCCAAACACTTTCGGGCATGCTTTCACTGTGGAGATCTCCTCCGTGGCTGCAGGTACTTTAATTAGCTGCAGGAGTTTTGTGGTTGTGATGACAACCTGCATGCGCGTCCCTCGACTCCTCCCCGACGGAGAGGCAGTGGTGTAGAACAGAGAAAGGCTGCACCTCTGTGTTCAAACACAACCCCTGGCTGCCAGATTGAATCAAAGAGCTACAGCGTTCAAAGGAAGTGCCCGCCCCAGTCAAACTAATCCATCAGCTGACGCAACAATGGAAGTCAGGTTTTTGTTGGCAAAACATTTATTATTCATGCAAGGTTCATAAGGGAGGGAAGTGGAGTGGAAACGATCATAAATCTTCCTATCTCTAAGTGTTTATTTCTTTCAAAGGGAGAAAGAAATCCCCTGTTGTACTCACACACAAACACACAGCAGTCTTCCTCTCTATGCAGCAGCCTCAGGATCTGTTAGTGTATTGACCTGCAGAGAAAACCCCCCTCAGGACTTGCCTCTGCTTCCTTTTTCTCTCAGAGCAGCCCAAGGATAAGCAAGTGCTGGCAAAGCAAACAAGCTGAGCTGTTATCATCCTGTGAATTTCTCCCACGGCGTTTAGATATTGTCAGATAAACCACAACAGCATTTGATTTTCCTTCATTTGACAGCAGAAATCAAAACAAAATGATGGGGTTATGATTTAATATTCTAATTTGAGGCAGATGTCTTATTCCTGCTGCCTGTGAGATGGCTTGTGTCTCAGTTCTTATTATGTCCTGACAAAACATCTGGATGGAAACTCAATGGGCCAGAGCTCTGTTCTTTTGTGGTTTCATTAATCAGGAGCTCAGTCTGTTCAGCAGTCTGGATATTTTCTGTGAAAGAGGGAATAATTTTGTCTGGTGTTATCCCACTATTTCAAAAGAACATCAGTCATTTGGCTGGGCCTTTCCGTAGAGCTTGGTATGAGTTGTGTTTTCAAGAAAAGTAAAGCAATTAGTACATATATTGACAAAATTATCAGGATTGTAGGAGGAATAAAGACATACTTGACAGATCTCCATTCCTATCTATGTATTTATTAAATCTCTGTATTTTTTTATGTATTCATTTATTTGACAAGATCAGTGCGAAAACACAATTGTTGGATCAATGTTATCCATCTAGCTCTGTCGTAGACAGGCAGGACTGGAAAAAAATCAATATCACCAAAGCTTAGAGTAGTCAAAGCAGGGTTACAGCTAGAGAGGAATAATTTCTGGGTTTTACCTCAAAACAAGAAGAGCCCACAGGCATGCATCCTTGTAGAGCTAATCCCTATAAAGCATGCATGCAATTTCAAGCCATTTAAAAGGGCCCATATTTTGCCTGAAATCAGGTTCATATGTTTATTTGTGATGGCTGTAAGAATACATTCACAGTCACAAAAGTGAAAAAGTTTAGTTTTCATATACAGGCTGCCCCTGATAGTTCGTCATTCTTTGAGTCTGAGACACTCTGTTGAAGTTTATTTACTCTTCTAGAGGTGTGTTTTTATTTATTTATTTTTTACACAGTGCCAGAGTTGATATCATATTTTGTTGCCAAATGTGTATGATTCCTGCCACATCCCAGTTTCCCCGCAGGGATAAATGAACCAACAAACTAGAGTACCTGCATCTTCAAGGCTCCCTTCCCCATGTGGTCTCAGTCCCACTGGTTGACTGGACTACTCTGTGGTAATTGGTCAGTTCAGTGCTGCTGCCATATTGTCAATGACTCTGTATTCATTCTTTGGTCACATGTCACACTGGTAGGTCTATTCAGGAGAGGACGAGGTAACAAGGCTTTTAATGTAGCTGCTGGTGCAGGGGGTGGGGGGTGGTCTTTAGGCATTAGCTTTAGACAGCCAGAAAAGTTGTGATGTGTTATTTTGAAGCACTCAAAGGGTATCATAACTTGTGGGATGGCTCAAGGTTTTATGTAAGGTCTAAATGCTCTGATTTATCATTTATTGCATTGAAAGCTTGTTGCTTTAATTATTCTCTGAATAATGATTAAAAAAAAACATGATTATAAAACTGGATCTTTTCTGGACTTTTAAACTAATAATCAGAATCAGAATCAGAAACTTTGTCAGGCATGTCCAAGTTTGGCCCAAGTGGCCTATCAGGATCTGAGGTCAGATTTATATTGCCAATTTTATTTTTGTCTCTTATATAGTCTGTTTGTTTGTCAGTGATCCATCAGTTGTATGTTGAATGTATAAAGTTATCCTTTTTTGTCCCTTTTGTCACATTCTGATTTCACCACTAAAGGAACAAAACAGGGATTTATATAACGATCAGCATTTGCACAAAAATCTGGATGTCTGCACAAACTCTTCAGTGGTGTCAGTAGGTGAAGTGTTATAAATTTGTCTCTGAGGATTTCCCATATTACACATTCCAGTTGTAACATTTAACAGACTACATAGTTACAGATAACTCGTTTATAGATAAACCTTTGAATAAGATGCCTATTTTATCATCTTTGCTGGGAGATTCCCTGGTGGAGGTTGAAACCACTTTCCTCAGCTGTCACTGGCACAAAGCGGCTGCACACTCAAACCAAAGCAACCCTTTTTTTTTTTTACTGCTGTTTTATGAGTCGATGTGGATAAAAGCATCCATCTGAGTGGCTGAGTTAGAAGTTGGATCTTGACTTTAATAAAACTGTTTGCTTGTCTCTAATGTGACAGTGTGAGACTGTGTAAATAACATGTCATCATGACTCGAAGGCTGCCGAGTGCTTGTTGTGAGTGGGCTGCAATTTTCAGAATCCATGTTGTGCAGATGGACCACTTCCATATGCATTTAAGGCTTTCCACTTTCTGGTACATGCACATCAAAAATGAGATGGCTGGGTGGCAACTGAGACATTTGGGGGGGAGGGGGGGAGTAACAGCCACCTGCTGTTCTAGAGGACAAAATTTCAACATGGGCCTTTCAAACTGTAATTCATGCTGTCGTGATTTATGGCGTGTTTCACAGACTAAAGCTTTATGCAAAAGTGGTTGACTGTAGAAACACTTCCACTGATGATCTTTTCACAGCTTTTATAAACGCTCTCATCACGTCATCTTACAATTTCCTCTATGTTGCATGTGAGTACCTCAATATTTTCTTATGAAGCAATCTCAAGTGTGATCTTTCCACTGTACTGCAGCATATTCCTTATATTTTGGCCCCTTGTGGTATTAGAGCAGCAGGTTAGAATGTTTGCACATGCATGTATGACTACATTGTATCAGAAAGAAATGTTTATCCCTCACACTACTTTTAAGATTTTAAATGAGTGCTAACCCATTATTAGCCTCTTTTTACCTCCAAGGAGGTTATGGTTTCGCCAGGGTCTGTTTGTTTGTGTGTTTGTCTGTTAACAAGATTACGCAAAAACTACTGGATGAATTCACATGAAAATTTTACTAGAGGTGTGGTTTGGTCCAAGGAAGAAGCCACTACATTTTAGTGCTAATCTGCGTATTTGTCTGGATGCAAAAAAATCCACAAATTTTCAAAAAATCCCATAACTTAACTTCAGAGAGGCACCAGCAGCTGCCTAAAACATCCTGCTACCCCGGCCCCCCTACCAGACCTACCAGTCTGATGTCCTACCATTGTTTATGTGGCAAGTTAATCTCATTGGCTCATGGTAACAAGTCCATTGCAGAGATTAGACAGTAGATTGAAGGAAGAGTTGTTGACAATATGGTGCCAAGCAGCACAGCACTGACCAATTACCATGGAGACGACCATTAAACCAATCAGAGCAGACTGAGCCAATGTGAGGATGGGAGCCTTAAAGAGGCAGGAGCTTAATAGAGCATCTCAGACAGAATAGTTGTTAAGAATGATCTGATCTTTGTACATATTGTGTACAGTGTTTTCATTTATTTGAACATTTCTATCCTGATCATTGTATAACCTTTTCTTTAGCAGCTGCATTCTTTCCCCACACACACACACCCTACATGGCTTTGTGCAGCCCTCTCCTTGTTACTTTTTATCACCTATTGTTTATGACTCGGTGCAGCCTGAACAGACCCAAGAAGGAGACGTGAAGGCCACGACACCTCTCACCCCTCCCTACATCTTAAACACAGCAAAATGTTTTGTGATAGAGTTTTGAACATACTCTAACAGTCATAAAAAAATATATAAATCTGATGTAATGGAAGATACGACCTCTTTGCTATAGGTCTCACAGGTAGTTGGTGCAATAAGCGACAGGTCTTTAGCTCTGTCTTTGGTATAACTGTAAGCAGCTGGACAATGCTGTTTCAGCCTCAGTTTCCGGTATGTTGCACTATTTGAAAATAAATCTACTCCTTTCATTGCAAAAATGAACATGTTGTGCCGCTGATTTGAAACAACTTCAAGAATCTTGGTCAGAGATTGGGAATTTCTTTTAACAAGAAACACATTTTCATTCCTATTCTCATTGACAGAGGGCCAAATTGTTCAATTTGCTGGACGTTGTTTGCTTTAAAACTGCAATTTTTCATGATTAAACAAGAGGAACAAATACATAACTTTGATAATAATATATTATGAGTTTATTCTAAAATTTGAGTAGTTACTCAATTTGATGTGGTAAAAATAATTTAAGTCTGTTTCATATGTTTATTTGAGTTGCAGAGCCAAAGAAGTTATGTTTTTTGCCAGCGTTTATCTGTCTGTCTGTCTGTTTGTCTGTTTGTTTGTGTTCAAAATAACTTGAAAAGTTCTGAACGGATTTGGATGAAATTTTCAGGAATTGTCGGAAATGGGATATGGAAGAACTGATTAAATTTTGGGAGTGATCCGGATCACCGTCTGGATCCAGGAATTTTTTAAAGGATTCTTTAACATTGCCAGATAGGACCATTTTCGCCAAAGTGGACCGAAGCTGCTAGGTCTGCGCTCTCTGAGTGCTTTTCTAGTTAACGTATATTTTTCATACATTTAAATCTTTACTTTTACAAATCAATTTAGTACTGCATAGTAAGAAATGTTTCATGAAATAACAGTCAATGACTACAACATTTTTTTAGTTTTTTCTTTATTGTCATGCAGATTCAGTCACATCTCTTTATTTATATTTATTTTCCTAGTGGTCAATCGACTAGCAGACTGCATTGAAGGAACTGGATGGCTGTATGTGGGCCCAGGGCTGCCAGCTGATCTTTTTTTCTAGCTTTATTACTTATAGACTTATTAGGAGTCATGTAAGTACTCAACTCAAAAAAATCTATATACCTAGATTCAGCATTTCTCAATTAAGCATACCTTTCAATGCAGAAATTATATGTCTTGCTTTAATGCACTTATAAAAAATTAAATCAAACAATAAAGTGGTATGAATAAGAAGACAACTGACTTGACAATGTAAGGTAAACATAATCATTTATTGTAGGTATAATGTGCTGACTTTACACTTTTAAAGCATTTTATAGCCCAGAGGCCCTGTTAGTCACTCAGTTCAAAAAGTCCCAGCATTCATCTGTTTACTCCATGCAACAAACAACAAAATAAATCTGCTCATACAGTATATCTCACAACAGCAGCAGTGTACAGAGCAGACGGCATTGATTTATCACTCTCATTATGCTGTGTTAGCTACACTGAAACAATGACAAAAGAGCCAAATGAGAGGGAGCGAGACAAGCCTACAAGGAAAGTTTAACAAGTCATGTATCATTAATCTCAACCTGCTCTCCACATCTCTCACAAGTGCTTCCTGTTGACACATGCCACTCTTTAATCTGGAGCCATCAAATTAAAGGCAACGCGTGTCTCTTTGCGGTCTATGCCACCCAAATTCTTCACCGCAGCCAGCGTCACTTCAACTACAGAGAGAGATGAGGAACTGATGAGCATCTTGAACGCATTTGCTACTCAGATTTTTTGCTCATTTCACACCAGAGACACAACCAGAGCTGTAGGCTTCAGGGGTTCAAAATGTTTAAGTTAAAAAACAGACTTAACTCTCAGCCTCTCCACTCAATGTCTCCACCAGATAACTTACTTAAGGGCAAATTTAGAGACAAAAAGTGATTAAAATGACATACACTCACAAGCTACTTCACTAGCTCAAGTGGCAAGATGACCTGTTGAAGTTCAAATCAAGAATCAGGATGGGGTAGAAAAATATTTTCAGGGACTTTGAATGTGAATTGTGGTTGTTGATGCCGGACAGGCTGGTCAGAATATTTCAGAAGCTGTTGGCACTTGTCTTGTTGGTGGCCTGGGATCCTTGGTGGAGACTGCCTGCTGCTGTGGAATCACAAGGCCTCAATAACAACAATTACAGAAATAACACATATTTGGCCATTTCATTAGCCCTATTCCAGTTCATAATCATTATAGCTGTTAATGTAGACATTAGCATGATCTTTCTATCCACGGTTGATACTCCTGTAGTAACTATCTTTAGCACCAATGAGGCATGAGGTCCCTCTTGAAAATGGGATGTCACATCTAAAGAGGTCTACCTTTAATACATTTATACTTAACTGAGACAAATATGGTAGGGATGCACTTGTAGTCTAGGCACCCATGAGTGTGTCACTACCATAAATTCTTATTTTCAGTAAGACTATTAATGATTATACTTCTACAAAATTATCACCACAATCATACAGACATGAGGACCCTCCTGAAAACGAGATGTTGCATCTCAAGAGGCTAACCTCCAATAAATTTGTTTTCAGCAGAAAATAATTTGACGACGACAGGTCTATGATTGGTCCTTGGATCTGTCACTAGCTTTAGTTCTTACTTTAGTCCACTTGTCTACACTTACCTCACTTCCTTTGCCCACACACCCAACACAGCATCGTGTGGATTTGCTGTTCATCATGTCATTGGAGCTGCCAACCCACTGCCTTTTGGTTCACTTCACTTTTTTGGGATTTTTTTTTTTTTTTACAGCAACCCAGACCAAATGAACCTTTTGAAAGAACAAAGCAGGGTTTGTTTATTTCAGACCAAACATGCTATGCTAGGGTCAGACTACATGATTTATGCACGATTATGGCTCGACCCGACAGTCGGTTCCGTTTCGTGTAGTGTGTCATAATGACAGACAACAGCAGACCAGGCTGAGACGCCTCATGACTCCATGACTGTACGTCTAGCAGGTTTGATTTTTTTTTTTTCCGAAGTGTTGAAGAGGAGCTACCAAAGACTGTAAACAATGAAATGTTGGAGAGAAACAGCAAATTCAACATGATGAGTGACTGCTTACATTTATCAGCAAACTAACATCTCATTCAACATAATGTTTGGAGAAGCAAACAGAAATAGTGTTCCCTAATGCAGTGTCTTTGTTTGCAGTCTTCAGGCAACTGATAATGGCTTAAATTTCTGCGTAAACATGGCCCAAGAGTTTTGGATAACTTTGAGTAATTAGGGGTGTGGCTTAATTAACTGATCAAAGAACAGATTTTGTCAGGAGGCATACAGCTCCCCTTTGTCTGTTACATTGATATAGCATCTCAAACATGACCATTATTTAGTTTCAAAACTCCCTTCATAAAAAAACAGTGATTTCACTGAGACTATGTTCATATTTTAGAAACTGGAAAATTCCCTGTCTGAGGATGGGGTTTCAAGTTTTGTCACTGACTGCTGTAAAATGATCCTACTATTTTCAGTTATTGTATATGAAAGAATGTATTATTTGCTGTGAAACTCAACTAAAAGTCCATGTTAGACTATCTGATTGACAATTTGAAATATCACCTGAGCAAGATCTGAAGGAATGGTCGACTAAATTTCTCATTCTGGAGTTTCATGCTAACAAGTAAAACACTTGGGAGCATAAATATAAATATTACTTAGGTCTAATACCTTAAATGTCCGTTCTACATTTACTCAGACGGTCATTGCAGAAGCAGATGTGTGTTATTGATCTTTTCTCACCCTGTCTCATCAGCAGTGTATCGTCAGCCAGCTCCTTCCTTATCTCTGTTGTCCATCCACATCTGCCAGCCCACAGATAAGAAATGTCATTTTCAGCCCATTAGCTCTCTGACACTACCTGTCTGATGTTAGCAGCTTGCTGACCAGACGTTACCTCACAGCTACCATGTGTTTGCTGAGCGACCTTCATTTAGATCACATTTGAGTGAACTGCTTTTTTTAAGCACAGGCCGACATTGCATTTATGAGAAGTAAAAGTCCCACGCTATAATTTCAGGCTCATTAATTTTGTAGTGTAAGATTTGTAGTAAAATGTCAAGATATTAATCAAGAGGAAATTAGACCTGCATCAAGAAATTCTGATTTTATTCTGCAGCAGTCTGCAGCATTTATTGTTTTGTAACAGTTAATGTCCATATAAAGTTTTAAAGCAGACTTTATAAATAGTTTTTCTGTCATGTAAGCCTGCACCAAAGTGATGGACAGACAAATGGCTCTATGGAGAGATGTCAGAGCAGCAGTCTAAAACTGCCCAGGCCTGTTTTTGTCCATTAAAGACACACACAGCACAACTCATTACGGCCAAAAAGAGAGACAATTTCCTCCCTGCTCTCTGAATTGGCTTATCACAAAGATGCAGTGCAGCACTGAAAAAAGATTTCTAAAAAGTGGGGAGGCTGATTGAGGAGCCTGGGGTCTAAATGCTGTGGCATAGAGGTCTCCTTTATCACAGTCAGCATTACAATAAAAGAGTCACTTTGTTTGAGTTCACAAGTTCAAAGAGAAGATTAGAGAGAAGGGGTTTGATCACAGCGCTAAAAAAATAATGGCACAGCTGCAGGCTAAAGGACTAAATGTCTTTTAAAATCTAAATGGTAGCCTCGAAATGACTTTGCTGTTGTCTTGACACAAACACCGGGCACATTTCAGGAAACTTGAGCACGCCCTTTAAGTGATGTTTTGAGACAGGAGCAGGGGTGGTTTTTGTAAAGTTAAGGCCGCTGGAATTGACCAATACAGGCCCCTACCCCTGTGCACAGAGATCTATCTTAGTTATTTTCAGAAGAGGAAGACATTATGAGGCTTTTAAAGGAGACTTAGAAACAATCTTGATTATCATACCTTGGTTGCAACAAGGGATTCTTTCTTAGTTACAGTTGTCTTTCCATCATCTCAGACCACTCTGACCATTGTCCCCAGACCTCTTGCATCAACTAGGCGTTTTCATCTGAGGAACTCCCCTTGATACATGTTTTTGGACCATTCTCTTTAAACCCCTGAAATAGTTGTGTGTGAAAATCCCAGAAGATCGGCAGTTTCTGACATACCCAGACAAGCCCATCTGGCACCAGCAACCATGCCAGGCTCAAAGTCACTTAACTCGCCTTTCTTCCATACTCTGATGCTCAGTTTAAACTTCAGCAGGCGCTGACCATTTCTACATGCATAAATGCATTGAGATGCTGCCATGTAATTCACTCATTTGTACTGACAAGCAGTTGAACGGGTGTACCTTGTATTCAGTGAACTTGGCAAAGGGTTTAGACATTTCTACACATAGCAACACACTGCCAACAAACACGAACCAACATGTCCAGGTAGTACATAATATTTCTGGCATTAAGGGTGCCAAACCTTTGCATAGAATCAATTTTGTGTTTTATAGTAACTAAATTAAATTTTTCAAGACTGATTTGCTTTAAAGAGGCCATATTTTGCCTAAGCTCAGGTTTGTACATTAGATAGACAAGGCTGCATGTACGCATATTTACAAAGGTCTGTAAATATGTTAAGTCTGTTCTTTCATCATTTTAAAGATCTAACCCAAAGCTTTCTATCATTGATAGAAAGCTTTACATTAGATCTGAAATACCTTGTCTTTGTTTGCTTACCTGGCTTTTATTATATATATAGATCTGCATCCTTTCTATTGTCTATGTTCTGTAGTGGGTTGGCAGCTCCAATGACCTTGAACTTCTAATGCAACAATGGTATAGTGTCAGTCAACACGGTAGATCTATTGGGAGGTTGGGGGAATCAGCCATTACGGGCCAGCAATGTCACTGTTCCCAGCCCGAGAGGGATAGGTCTAAATGCCTGTTTTTGTTGCCTTGTGCATGAAAGTACTTTATCACACAAGGAAAACACATTAAACACATTCTAGGGAATACAAAACTCAACAACATAATGCAGCCTCTTTGAATTAAATATATCCTTCTGTTCTTATAGGGTCACCCACTATTTCAAAAACATTCCCAACGCATTTATAATTTTAGACATATACAAAATACCTCTTATGTGATCCTTCCCCATTATTGAGGCCCTTTGAGGCTCAAGGCCCCAGAAAGATGCCAATGCTGGCTAATGGTGAAACCACCAACGAGGAGAACAGATATGAGAGGCAGAGCAGCTCAGGCGGTAATTGCTTTTTGGCTGTTAGTTGGGATCAAATTAAAACACGTAAAAAGCAGCATGCCTGGAACAGTCTGACTTCATAAATGTTTCATCCCTGCTGCCTGCTCTGCCACATTGGACGCATGATCTAATGTGCAGTCATTAACAGCACATTAGTGACAGGAAAACAGAAACACTGAATGGTGTGAAGATGCCTCTTTTTGTTTGTTAACTGAGCTGTGTCAACTCAAACCACGTATGCAACCTTCGTCTTTGTCTGAGAGTGAAATCAGATGTTCTCCCTGCTCTGAATATGTGCATAATTTGGCATTTAAAAGGTGGCAGAGGGAGCCCCCATCCCCCAGTTAAAGTTAATGAATCATGCAGATACCACCTATATGCATGGTAATTAGGACACTTGGTCAAGTCGTTTTATCGTGAGCTGGTAATTACCATCTGGGCTATAAAACGCTTCAACGTGAGGCACAATCAACTGGCGTATGCTCGAGTTTATGATGAAGAAAAAACATTAAAGTCAGATTCTTTTAAGACTTATTTCTATCTGCCAGAGCATCTATCTAAAATACAAGTGTTTGATGAGCGATGGCAGCTTAAGAAATAGCAGCTATGTGTCAGCACTGGCCTTATTAAGATGAATTTCAACCCTTTTCCAATAAAAATTCCCACACAATCTGTCTGCACACAGAGACCACAGAGTGGGCAGTATTAGTCTATAGCTCTTGGACACCCTGTCTGGTATGTGACACACAGGGAAGAGACAGAGAGGTGGAATTTCTTAAACTTTCATCAGGAAATATCAAACTGTTTCACATTAAATGGAGACTTATTTTGACCAGGATCATTAAGTCCATAACACTTTATGCAAATGTAATATCATCCTTCTGCACAGCTCGTGCTTTTCTGTGTAGATGAAACTTTTACAGCATTTTCAACACTTTAAATGTGTAGGTAAGACTTGAGTGAGTTCACAAACTCTGAGAGCAAAAAATGATAATAGCTGTTGAAGCATGTCACATTAATGGTATTATACAGTTTATAATATACTCTTTTCCTACCTATATTTTAGATTTTGAATAGTGGGCTGCATCCCTCACAGTGTCACAGTTAGTGACAGTATTTCCAGTTTCAGTGTCAGGGTCATGCATCATCAGAGCATGCTCAGCTGCTCGTGCATTGCTTGCGTTGGTCCACTTTTAGCCAGCTTTTCCCCCCTCATGTAATTATATTTTGTGTAAGCAGAGAAACCTTGTGTAACAATAGTTAAACTGACTTTTCAATTCAAGACAGAAAGTGACCAATGGAGGTGGTCCTGACAGTTTCGTTTTCATTTTCGCTCATCTTGATGATGAAAACAAGAAACAGACATTAGATGTCCACAGTACTGCATGTTTTTTGTGCTTGTTTTTGATGAGCAGTAAAAAAATACACCCTTCTTCCCTCACAGCCCAGTGTCTTCTCTGTAGTGTTGTGCCTAAATATGCAATGCTCAGTTAGTATGAAGAGGCCCAAAGTGTTCCAGGAAAATATCTCCACACCATTACACCACCAACAACAGCCTGACCTCTCAATACAAGGCAGGATGGACCCATGCTTTAATGTTGTTTATGCCAAATTTCAACAGTATCTGAATGTGAATTTCTTTCACACTGGATGTGTGTTTACTTCCATGACAAAAGCAGTGCAGGCCTGTTTGATTCTGATGCATGCTATCTAGTCAGAGCTTTTAGACTGGAAGTGCTTCGAGCCGCGAGTCTCAGGTGCAGCTCCTGCTCTGAAAATCGCTAGAATAGGAGGTTTGCCTTTGTTTTTCTGCAAGCCGCCAATGTTTCTAATAGAGAGCCATATGTACCTTAATCTAGCTGGTACGTGTGTCCAAAGTAGAATAAGCCAGAGTTAAATCTTCAGTTTGCCTCCCCTGTGGAGAAACCCCCATTGTTTGTCAGAATGCTTTCATTCTGCAGGTTTATCAGGTCAGTTTTGCAATGAATCAGGTTCCTTGTGGGGAGACTTATTGTGGTTCTTCCTAAACTTTCAACATAGGTTCATTATTGGGTTGATAAATATTTAGAGAGAGAGCTGCGACAGCAGGGGGACACACTTAGGCTGCAGGGCATTGACATGTCTGGTGTGAAACTTTTGCAGCACAAGCTGGAGCTGACATGCGCGGCAAGGGGATGCGAACAAAATGCTGCCAGTCTGAAATGGGCATAATTTTTTTGTTTCATTTAAACAAACGTGCACATGACTTGTAGTGTTCCACATACACCTCTGTTAATGTTTAATAAGGTTCAGTTAATGTTTGGCTCAGTTTCACTCAACAATTTAAGTTAATATGCTCAACTTTTCAAGGGATACACCAACATTTTTTTCTGTTTTCGTGTCTTGCCTCACCCTCTGGTCCATGACAAGCAGATAGACACCATTCTTTCTACTGTGCGTGCAGTAACAAGATAGAGACGGACAGAGCTTGCCCACTGCAAATTAGCTTAGCTCAAACCCTGGGAGTCAATGGGTAGCGTTAGCCTGTCTCTGCCCATAGTCATCAAATAAACTCTTCAGCAACTCTTAACAGTCCTGTGTGCTTGTTGTGACTTTTTTTTTTATCACGTTATGTTATGTTATCTACATTTAGACTAAGATTAGAACTTTATGTATTTTTTTGAAAGAAAAACATACAAAACAAAATGACAGGGCGTAAACCACCGCGAACATGCTTTTCTTTTGAAAATAACATGAAGTGCTAATCTTAGTCTAAAAATAGATAACGTAACATAACACATTAAAATAAAACGACTCACAACAAGCACACAGGACCGTTTAGGGTTGCTGAAGAGTTTATCTGATGACTAAAGGCAGAGGCATGCTAACACTATTCGCTGACTTCCAGTGTTTGAGCCCAGGCTAATTAGCGGTAGGTGAGCTCTGCCTGCCTCTTCCTTGTTACTGCACGATCAGTTGAAATACTGGTGTCTATCTGCTTGTCCTGGACTCGGGAGTGAGGCAAGACATGAAAAAAAAAGGGCGTATCCCTTTCAGCTAATCATTTTAAAATGCCATAGCAAAAACATGTGAACTTTATTCAGTGGCTAGCAGTGAACTTATTGGATGTGTAGAGCAGTTGTGTGGAATACATAACCTTTACTATGTAACACTGTGACTATGAACAACATGGTTTTGTCCTCAGAAGCAAAGTTTCATTTTTTAACAGCCATACCTTGTAGTTACCTGGTGGAGACGTCACTGAAGTGTTTTCCTTTTGCTCAGCCGACTGGACAGAGACTTTGAAGCAGACACACGGCAGATGGCAGAACGGCACTGAGAAAGATGTGTTGCATGTACTGTGGCTCATCCTGAAGGAGAAGGGAACAGCTGTGGAGCCGGGAAAAGAAGGAAGCAGAGGTAGTGAGATTAAGACAAGTTCAAATGGGTCATGACATAAGCCTCTCAAGATGGGGGTGAGATGGAGGGATTATCCAACAAGACGAGAGCAGCTAATCAAAGAACAGTCTGGAGACTTCATGGATGGAATTTTAACAGGAGGTGTAAATTTAGAGGAATGACAGACAGAGATCGCTGTGCATATTAAAACTTAAGAGACTGACATGGGAGCCCTTGTAGAAGGAATGCGTTTACTTGCAGTTGATTCAGTTTCTAAGGATGAAATAACATCATAAAACAGTCCAAACACATAACATTTCTCCCTCTTACAGCATGATTGCCCCTTGAAATACACACAACTACATGAAGACAGTGTCTGAACAACCTCATTCTGCTATTATGGCTTATATGAAGTCTTATTTCTGACACCATTATGGTCTTTTCTTTACCTTAAAAACAAACAGAGATGACCACGAACAATACTAGAATTTTTTTGCAGATACATAAGTATATCTGAAATACCTGGAGACATTACAGTCCATATTTGATTTACAAATACAAGTGAGAAGTGGAACATGATTATACCTTGCTAATGGCTTAAGTTATTAAAGAGCCTCTAGATTTGAACTTTGTGAATAATATATTTTTCTGGTTAAGAGGTCATTTTATGACCAGATTTACATGCACTTTAGTATGTTTGCTATGTCTCCTCTGCTTGATAAATTATTTCTGTGTGCAACAGAGCTTACAAGACAGACTACAGTAATGTAAATAGCATTGGTTAGAAAAGATTTGCACAATTTCCTAGTTGTACATTTATGTTCTGTAGAATCAGTGCTCTGAATAAATTTGCAGTCTCCAAAAACACAGCATTCAAAAACTGCAAATCTCCTGAGCAGCTGATCTGTGTTTTGACACCTGATTATTCCTTTATCTATGCCTTCAGAGCTTTTCTCTGAATTCAGATGAAATAATTTCTGCTACATTAAATTCCAGCCACCTCAGTATATTTCATCCATGTGTGAGCTCCTCCGTCCGCTCAGATTTGTTGCAGCACCTTGCAGGAATTCAGCCTGTAAATGGGATGCACGCCATTTGAAGTGATCTACATTCAAGCTTTTTATGGTCTCTCGTGTCAGGCTTATGCCGGCTGTGCACAGTTTTGCACATCAGACCAGTTAGAGGGAATTACATCACTCTGGAAATATGCGAGAACCTCTGATGAAGGATTTCCAAGAGAAGGGGATTATCCCCTTACGCTCCATTTGAGTCTCTGGAGTAGGTACATCATATCGACCCAAGTTCTAACACACACATTTTGCCTCTTTTATTCACACAATGCTCAATGGTAAATTTGTGATGAGACATGTTGTTTTAAGAGCCAGCTTGTTGACCAGCCAAAGGCTACACAAGACAAAAGTCAATACATCACCTTCAGTCTTGCCTGTAGAGTCAGAAAAAGATTAATGTTGCTCATTTTGAGCTAAAAGTTTACAACTTAATTCCCAGTGTTTCACTGATTCTAAGAAACAAAGATGCATCTAATAAGATGATTTTTTTTATCATGCTGTTTTATACATCACAAAATGTTCCGAGGCAACATTACTAGTTCTATTTTTATGCATTTTCCAGAAATATTGAAGCAAGCATCTGACTCAAAACTGCATTAAATAATGTGTTTATTTTTAAAAGGTATCAATCAGTTACAAACCATTCACATAGCTGAAGTAAAAAATGATATAGTTCTGTACATTAGATCAATAGCTCAACAATTTGCTGTTATTTAGCCTGTTCCTTGCTGCTATGTGGCCATAGGCATGAGACCAAAATCATCTTGATATTAAAAAAAAAAAAGATGAAAAGTCCCTGAAGTTCTCTGCATCATCACTCATAGACATCTCTTGTCCAACAAACGTCTTGGTCAGACCTTTATGTTGTGTACTTAAGTAATAAAACTTAAGAGGGAGAGATGTTGAACTAATTGTTAGCACAGCTCTGGCATGTTCATGAGGTAACAGGTGAAGCGATACCCTTGTTGCTGTGTGCTGTCTGCATTTATAGCATTATCTTGTCCATTCAGATGGCTTGGTTGAAACCAAATTCAATGCATATAAGCAATACCATAAGGGGGAGCACAGTGTGTTGAATATTTGCATGGCTTGGACATGAAGGCCAGAGGCCACGTGGTTTTCACACCTAGATCATTAGTGTCCCCCCTTTGGCTTTGTTGGTTTGGATTCATATGAACACAAACCCTGTTTTGGTGCAAAACAACTTTTCAGAGACCACTTGAAGGAGGTGGTCTTGACTCCCTTCTAGTCGACCCCTTCAGTGGTTCACTTGCAGTGAGAATGCGATCAACTCAGCAGGCACAAACAGGGTGATGAGTTAACTCAGTACACCGCTGGATAAGAGGCACCAGTAGCCATAATAACAGCGTTACGGCTACCAGGGAACATCAATCTTAACTGATGTCAAAATACCACAGATATCGATACTGTTTATGCCCCATAGTTGCTTCCTGTGCCCAGGCACAGCTTGCAATATAGTAAGAACAAGTTAATGCTGGGATGGGCAGCTTCAGCCACTTAGGGAATCACAGTAATGTTCTGTTTTCAACACAGTTGGAGGGCCACACTAACAGCCAGATACTCATTATTTAAAATATTGTAGCTGTTGTGCACAAACAGTCTATCTTCATTTCTTATTGTGAGTAGGTTTCAAAAACTGTTAACCAAATAAAAGTAGTATACAATATTCATTCATTCTGTAGAAGAGTCTGTTTTTTTTTCACTTCCTGAAAAGTAACAATTGTGGAGATGGTGTTTGTGCCCAACAGTGACAATATACGAAGTGTGTCAGAAAGTTCCAGGACTGGTGTCACAAAAGATTTATTTAGAATCCAAACTACAAGTTTTCCCCTTCGAAGTAATTCCCCTTGAGTCTAATGCACTTCCCCATCCTTCTCTGCCACGCTTTCATGCACTTATGGAAGGATTCTTCCGGGATCTTCCGCAGCTCCGTCATCACGGCCTTTTTGATGTCGCCCACGTCTTCAAAACGGGTCCCCTTGATGACCCCCTTGAGCTTGGGGAAGAGGAAAAAATCACACGGAGTCAGGTCGGGTGAGTAGGGAGGTTGCTCCAGCACGGCGATGTTCTTCTTGGCCAGGAACTGTCAGATAGGGCATTGTGAGCAGGCGCGTTGTCATGGTGAAACAGCCACGACTTGTCCTGCCACAACTCTCACCTCTTCTCGCTTCTTGCACTGAACGAAGCAAAAGTATCTCTTTGTAGACATGCTGGGATTACTTTGAAGGGGAAAACTCTTAGTTTGAAGTTTGGGTTTGAAATAAATCTTTTGTGACACCAGTCCTGGGACTTTTCTGACACACTTTGTATGCTTACTTGATTAAACAAGAGTAACACATATATCTTTTTTTTTTTTATATTTCCCTGACACCAGGGCTGCACTTGGGGATGAATCTGAGAGGGTGAGGGTTGGCAGTGTCAGCGTCTGCCTCTGTTTTCCAGGCCTGTTGATGCAGTAACCAGATGTAATGAGCATCACCAGCAGTGTCAGAAGTTTCTCTACCACAGCCACAGATGCTACTCCATGGGGATGGCCCTTCATCAGAAGAATCTCTGAAGACACAAAAATAAATCACAAGATTAGATATGATTTATCAAAAAAAAACCCTTGTGTTTCTAGAAAAAAATGCTCATCAGCATAAGATGAGCAATGATAATAGTAATAATAATTTTTATTATTATAATGATACATAATAAATATAACACAAGACAAATAAGACTTTAAGTAAGACATAAAGCAATATTAAAGCAATTTAAAACAGATCCAATAAGAAGAGATTACACTAGCTGTTTTAAATCATGATTGTAAAAAGCTGTGAATAAATATCCAAACTGTTTGACTTACTTTAGATGAGCTGGGAAACACTCCTGACCCTCTTCCTCCTGTTAGCCCCCCTCAAACAACTTCCTTGGGACTGGCCGATCTCCTTTCATTTCTTCCTCCCATATTTGCAAAATTACTATTTAAGAAATCAATAAAACATGATGAAAAACAAGACGAACTTCAGCAAAATACTATGATAACATGGCAAAAATATGGCAAAAGAATGGCACAAAAACACTCCAGAATGATACTAATGCTATTATATAAAACATTTTTACATTATTTACACAGAAAATACAGCCTCTTCCATTCATCATGGGAAAGCTCCACTTCTCAGCTTTCAGAATCAGTTGAACTTTTTTGGATAGCGTAAATACTCAAGGAGTTTTGATGGTTTGAATCATGCATGTCTTTTTCTGTCGCTGGTGACAGCTTTGTAGAGGTGGAGAAACACCTCTCAGCTTCAGCATGCGTGAGCTGTATGTGTCGTCTGAGCAAGACTCGGTGCATATCACGAAATCACAGTGGGGCAAGCCCTCCCGGAGCCCATAGAAATGCATCTTAGGGACCAAAATTTGAAAGAGTCTCAGCATGTAAGTCTTGGGTGATTTTCAACCTGACTGAAATCATCCCAAGGGGGTGGGGCTGCTGGTTGGACAGTGATATTAAGACTTAGACCGGCAAAATAAAGTCTTTTCTGTCTCTTTCTTGTGTGGCTTAAGGAGGGCGATACACCTCGCCCACTATGGGCCAGCCGCCCCTGCTGGAAAGTGTTATATTGTACTAAATGGTGTGTCAAGCATGAATAAATGTTATCTCAAAGAAATACAGGTCTTTTATGGCATAATTACAGTTAAACAATGAAGTTATACACATTTAATTCAATATTTCTGTCACGAGAAGAATAAAGTTGGCAGGTTTGGTCTGTTTTCTGTGACAGACAGAAAAGTAATAAACACTGCAACAACAAAACAAACCCTTAGGAACCCTCTTTCTTGTGAGGACGCTGCTTGAAGAAATTGAAGAGTACTGCAAAGCTGTCTGTCCAAATTGCCTTTCTGAAAACAATATTCCCACTCACATCATCTTCATTACTAACGTTGTTCTGCAGTGGAAGTCTGAAGTCCTTCGTGTGGAGAATGCTGCACAAATATGAGCACAGGAACACACACAAAGCCATTCTTCTTCTGAGGCCTGAAACCATCTGTTAGTATTGGTGAACACCTGCTTTGGCGACCACCTGTGTTAGAAACATCCACGTTGGACTAGTTTCATATTAAGACTTTAATTGACTGTGCCCTCTATGAAATCTGGACCAATTTGGATCTTTTCCAGTTCACACCTGGGAGGTGCTTAATGAGTTTCTAACTTGGATAAACAGAGAGCTGTGCCTATGTGAGATTATGCCTTAATATTGCCTTTAATTTTGTCTTAACTCTTCAGCTTTGTTTCATTTTGCTGCGGTTGGAGGTTCATGTCATTGGGGATTCCAGAGGGATAAACTAATGCAACAGAAATGGAATCAGATGGTCCTTCATCATTTTTAGATCAATTTGATGTTAATTATTCCATTTTGAATGAGATTTACAACATTTTTTGTAGGTATCTTCAGAGTGAAAAGCAAACAAGGGACGCCAAAAGCAGAGCAGTTAGCCAGTGTGTCCCATGCACAGAACTCAGCAGAGTGGGTTCAAACACAGACTCCATGCTGCATGTCTACCATTACTCCATTACCCCCTTTTTCCGTCATTCCCCACTGTCCTTTCACCTATCCAGTGAAGGCAGAAAAGACCCTCAAGAAACTCTCAAAGCTAGAGCAAATATGAGATTTAGAGAGCCCACATTATGCTTATCTAGTTTATATATTCTGATGTGTATATACATGTGTACTCCTCATTATTGAGCAGCACATGACAAAGTCTGTGGCATCGGCACACCAACCACCCCGAGTAGACCTACCAGTGTGACACTCTCCTACATTTTAATCTGCATTTTAAGCCTAATGGTTCTCCGTAGCAAGCCCAGTGCAGAGAGAGAATGCAAAGCTACTGAAAAATTGGCGCTAAGTGGCACTGAAGTGACCAATCACTTCAGATCAGACCAGTCGACCGATCACAGTAGACTGAGCCCACGGGGTGACAGTAGTATCTCAGACAAAGAGAGAATACAGCTGGATCAGGGGTCCTCAGTATGTGAAAACTAGAAGAACTTTTGAACATTGGAAGGATAGGGGAGTTAGGGTAGGATGGATTTCTGTGGAAACAGGAAGTCCTCTAATATGATTGGTAATTTGGGGGCGGAAGTAAAGAGGACTGCGTTCTTTAAGTAGAGGGGGGCATACCAGTAAAAATCCCTTGAAGTAGTCTTGTGATATCTTGTTCTGTCTCAATTGATTAACATGAGCTAGATTGGAGATTAATATTTGTCCTGCTTTCCAAACCTAGAAAATCAAAAATGTCTGAGCTGATCAGTAATACTGCTGAGTCTAATGGGCCCTCTGATGGATCTGTATTTTATCATACTACTTGTCCACATTTCTTGAAGGGTGAGTAAAACCTCAAACACATCGACACTGTTGATCAAAAATGAAACCTAAAAATGTTTTACCTTTGAACAATCAGTGGGAGAAAAAAAACAGCTTTATCTCTGCTGTGCAGTTTCACACAGCCTTACAGCATTGACTAAAGATTTTGAGAATACATCCAGACTTACATCAAACAAAACAAATCCAACGTTGAAATGGGTTGAAACTGGACAGAAAACAGTTAATTAATTTAGCTAGCAGACATACTAGTACACTTTATGTTCATCAGTGATCTTCCCCACATATGTTCGAAAATATTTCTTGTATCAGACATGTTAATTTTGTCTATAAAGTTGTGCGTCTTAAACTTCAATGAAGAGTCTGTGGCTTTGGAGCCTGCCTTAAGTGGGGACATAAAGGTCTGCAAAGTTTTTGGGCTTCTGTCTAGGCTTCATTTTTCAACACCTGAGATTTCTACTTGGAGTCGACTTAGAGTTAGTTCAATAACTTGTTCACTATAATAACTACCTGGCACAGGATGACCACTTTTTGGTTGAAATGAATACAAGGAAGTCACACGGAAAGTAACCTCTGACTTTAGGAATACATGCCAGAGCAAGATCCAGTCACAGAGCTTAGACTGTGATCCTTAACCCTGACAAAATACAGATTGATGTTCAATGACATAATAGTACCCATGGCTCCTATCCATTACAACCTCACAGGCAATACTTGATCCCTGTTTTGTTTCCCAGCATTTTAATAAATTAGTATCCTGAAAAAGCTCTTTTTAAAACTGTATCATGAAGTTGTAATATTAAAATAAAGCCCCTGAAGTCCCTGTAGCTCACTTGGTAGGATTAAGTTTAAATGAATTAAATTTCCTATTGGGCATGCTCATTGGTGTTTCAGTATAGAGCACCAGTCATGCCAAACTGAGGGACAAAAAATGGACTTCCCAGAAACTGGTTTCAAAATAATAAATCCCAAAGACATGAAATACATCTAAATAAATCCAGGGCACTCTGTTCACTTTTAAATGAACGATAAGAATGTCACTGTGAGTATGTTTAGAATTGGAAAAAATACTTCTGGGAATAACAAGCCTTGACTTTGCAGGTACAGTGTATTTAAAGCTTGTGACAACTTCATCAAGCATTAAACTTAAGACAATGTGTGAGAGGGAATGTGGCACTCCTTCTTCAGTAACACACTATATATTGACACCAAACACAAAAATAGACATAATATCAGAGTGTTTTTGTCACTTTAATTGCTATATCGGGATTTAGTTATTTTTAATTGATTATGCTCTCTGTTTATTTTTCTGCCTTCAGTTACTAATGACCTCAAATCAAAGTAAAAGCAGTGACTGTCTTGCTCACTCGGAAAATTGTATTTTATCACATCTCACATGAGCTAAAAAAGAGAGTTTGTTCTGTTTAAAATGTAAAACTTAGGCTGGCTGACGGGGGCACACAGCCAACAATGGCTCGATGCAGTTCAATAAAAGAAAACTTCAAGAACAGAAAAGATTTAAGTACAGAAACACAACCAAAAGACAGAATGACAACAACACAGGAATGTACCGCAAATGAAATAATGTTAGAAACAAAACAAAACCCTAACAATTCACACCCCGAGAACACCTAAAAGAGCAGAAACACAGCCTAACCAAGTACAACAGAGGTGCTTCAGGCACAAATATTAAAACATGTTCTTAAAACTTTACATCACCTCTTTTTTCTGGGTTTGGATTGTTTTGGGCTTTGCTTGGTTTCTAATTTGCAGCACATATGTTTTGGATTCTCGCAGTGCATTATTTCATTTGCTGCACATTTCTGCGTTTTTATTTAATTGTAACCTTTGGTTGTGTTTAGGTTTCATTTGTTTCACAGTTTTATAGGAATAAAAAAAAATGAATTAAAGCATATATCGGTGGGATAGGAAAGAAGCCTTAACATGTTAAATTCAATGTTTCCAGAATTAAGATTGTTTTAGAATAGAAGAATAGAATAAACCTTTATTGGTCCTCAATTGGCAGTGTTACAGCAGCAAAGGAGACAGCAGTGATAAATAAAAAAAAAATAAACTTAAGTATAAAAAGAGCAGTATGTACATTATTCTAAATATATAAAAGGACTTGGAATATAAAAAAAACTAAAAAACAAACTCTATAAGGATTATTTACACATTCATAATGTAATTGCACATGGATGTATTGCACGTTGTTGGTGAATTGCACAGTTTTTATGGTGACTGGGAGCAGTGCTGGTTGTACATTTATTGACTCTTTGTTTTCATTTATTTCTTTACTTTTTAACCTATTGTGTTTCATCCAGACTAAATCTGTTCTGTGCGAATGCAAAGCCTGTTTTAGTAACCAAACAGCAGGAGCCAGGTTTTTTTCAGTATTTTTGCACAGTCTATGGTCAGTCTTGCTCAGGCTCCTGAAGTTCCTCTTCATTAATGAACCTTTATTCATTGAACTTCAGGGGCCTGAGCAAGACTCTTGTCCTCAGCCACAACAATTATATCAATATCCAGATAGGCTAGGTACACACATTTCATGAAATACATATAGACCTTGCCGTGGTTTCTGATCATCACCAGAGAGATAAATGAGGGCCACTGTCACTCTCTGGAAACGTTTTTTTATTATAGGCAGACAACCTTCAATTCTCACCTGTTGCATAGAAATCACTAAATGAATGTCCCCTCCAATAGTAGTCTGTTGTACTTTACGGTTGCAATCCCGCTCTCTCCCCTGTGCTCCCTGCTGCTGCTCTTAACGTACCATGTTGTCATGAACTGACCGAGCAGCGACCATAAATCCCTTTGGCAAATTCCAGTCTAATTCATATTGGATATGGATACTTGCAGATCTCAGTGGGTGTTGCGGTTGACAATGCAGGACTGGCGTCTGGCACACTCTTGTCGCGGTTATGTCGGTGCCTGTCATCCTGAGGATTAGAGGATGAATAGAATGATGAAGGATACATGCTGTTTCCCAGATTAGGATTGACCTGCTTTAAAACATAATGGTGATTTTTTTTTTCTTATCCGATTAAAGCTGCCGACTGACCCACATTATTTCACTTTCTCTGCACTGGATTTCTGCAAAATCTGCAACAGTAGCATGAGAAATAATAAGATTTTCATCTATTTGAGAAGCCTTTGTTTTGGACCTGAACCTGAAGCAAATTAACTTTGGCTTGTACTCTTTCAGCTTGTGTTTGTTCAGCACACAGTCATCTGTGAACTACAACTGTCCCTCTGTCACAAGAGACAACTGAAGACAAGTCAAATCCTCTGACTGACTCAGTAATGTTAGCCTCATATAGTCTACTCTTCTCTTCAAAGAACTCTGTCCATTCTTTCCAAGATGTTGCTAGAAGATAGACGAACTTTGAACAACCAGATGTTCTTGTGTGTTGTATTGTTTTATACATAATATTTCCACATGATAGAGTGTTACAGATAATTAGATCCTCGTTTTATGATCTGGACCATGAAGTATTATGATTTTCTCAAAAGCTAAAAGGTGGAAGACTGCATTAGCTTTAAGCTTTTTTACTTTGGGGTGGGGGGCTCGATGACACACTCGGTTTCTTGTGCATAATCCAAACCCCCAATACTCAAATGATATAAGAGCACTAAGGTTCTTTGATTTGCAAAGTCTGTTGTCCTACTAGTTCACTGTGTAAACATTACAGGGTGCTTAGCGCCAGTGTTTATGTGCATTATTAAATAAACATGCTCAAGACCAGCTTCTGGTAAGTTTTACAAAAGTAACATGCAGAGTGGTTTTAAAGAGAAAAGTCTTTGAATCCCAGATTTCTGCCTTTCAAATAAAGAACCAAAGTCATTGAGTGCCTGCATTTCTCATGCCGTGGTCAACTTTGTGCTGGAATAGACTTTCTTTGTGTCACACAGCTCAAAATAATATCTGTACCTACTGAACTTGTGTTTTATCCATTGTCTTGCTTTATAAAGATCCAGGATATTCAAATAACAGCTGTCTGAGGCTGTAGAGGAAACTTTCTTAAAGTGGTCTAATTTTGCTTAAACTGATGTTCATATCAACAATTTCAATGACTGCTAGGGTAAGTTCACCCTTACTTACCTGACTGTTTTCACACACTGAAAATGTGGATCCAGGATTTTTTTTAAGTATTTGTTAACATTGCAAGATAGGGCAAATAATGTCTCTGTGGAGGGTTGTGCACTTCTAGTTTTGTGGGTGCATTGCCTGGAAATTAAGTGTATTCAGCAGCAGCAACTTAAAACTCAGACATCCAAACACAGGAGGGAAACAAATCTTCAAGTCACTCACAGAAAAAAAATAACAATAGTTGGCTCTTCTGTTTATGGCATATTTGTGATTCTGTCATATTGATCTGATCGCTGCAGTAGAGCAGACAAGCCTTAATTTTCACATTAAAAATAAAAATAATAATTTTCATGTGAAGGGGCGCAATTTCTGCACCTTCACAGACACAGAATCATCCTACAGAATCCTTGAGTTGAGTTTCATGATTTTTGAGTACAATTTAATAGATGTTGGTTGCTTTACACCTATCACATTTGATCCAGACAAATCAGACTCTGGTTTGCTTTTTGGGAAGTTTATTTTATGGATCAATGTGAATGCTCATTCCTGCTCTGGTGCAGAGGAAGCAGAGTGTGGTTAACATTAGCTTTGCAAGCACACCAGCCTCTTGTCATCCTGACAGATAAACATCCACATGTCTGTGCTGAGTGTGGCCACACATCCCTACAGTCAATGCAAGTGTCATCTGACACAGGCTAAAGACAACGCTATCTTTATTTTATAGCTGAAAACACTGCTAACCTGCTTCAAGCCAAACAATTTTTTAGCGAAATACCTTCTTGTGCGTTTCAGGTTCATAGTGCAACAATAGACTAAATGGTAGGAACAAAAACTGCATCTTTTGCCCAAGCTAGTAGCACATGGCTACATAACACATTATTTAACCTAACCTATAAAAAAATAGAGCAATGCTGCAACTTTACCCCTGAACCAAATCATGTCTGGCAAATTTTGTGAGTGAAAGCACAATAGATGTTATTTTTTTTATGCCTAAATTTGATTATGTGGCCCTCTGAAAATGTGAACATCTTACATGTTTTCATGGACGACACAGATGTAGAAGATACAAAGTTCATGCAATTAGGTCAACTTGTCTTGTTGTGCAGTTTCCTCTCTCTGAACCACAGAGTATGTCAGGGGAAAAAACTGTCTTTAGCTTGCAGATGACATCAGAGTCAATCTTAGGCAGCATTAAACACTTTCAAACACCATTTTTAAATAAATTTATAAGGACACTGTGGCTTGATGTCTTAATCTGGGTCTGGCACTAATGCAGAGCAATTATCGCCCATATATGTTATGCTGATATGTCGGCAAAAGCACATTCATTAAAAAAAAAAAAATCTTCAGTGTCTGGCATATTAGTATATTGCTGTCATATATCATTCGACATTACATACACATTACCTATTGATCACATTATCTGTTCAGTGTGATCCAAGGGATTTTATCCTCCAAAGGAGCAGAACTAAGATTCAGTAAATAAACACTGCATGACAGGACACTGTTCATTGATTTTAATAACACAAACAGCAGTAAAAAGGAATTTGATTATGGTCAGAAGTTTAGCTGACCTTTCCTGCCCTAACATTTATGAGCTTTTTTTTAATAGAGTGCAAGAGATGAGTGAACAAAACAGATCTCACAAAGGTTGCCAAGAGTTAATGTAAAAGTGCTGAGCAGACTCTGAGAGCATCCACTGTAACTTTACGGTTGGAGCCCCGATCACTGAGCCAGCCCATCTATTTTGGTGAATCTCATTACGCTTAATGGTAGGATGAGTGGAGGGAAAAGTGTGTAAAAGACTTTCACAACAGATTAGCTCCTCTTGGAGAGAATAAGGTAATGAAATGTTTATAGCACCATGGTCTGAAGTCTGTTGTTCACTTCTTTTGTAAAACTTTAAGCCTCAGTGCACACTCTATTTGAAATTCGAGAGTTCCTAATCTTTTCTTCAGCCTTAACCATGACCCTACACTATATCTGCCAATACTCTCTAAAGGTAAAACCTGTTTTAAACCCTCTGGAAATGAAAAAAGTTTAACTGTTAAATCAAAGCTTTCTTTGTGGACGGATCATAAACTGTATAAAGATGTACACATGCTCAGTAATGTCATCCACTGTTACCTGAAGCAGCTTCGTAAAGTCTAGCAATGGTGGTCACGATTTTGGAAATGCCCAGTGATGGACAAGCAACTTGTAAAGTTTAGTAAGATAAGTTACTAGTTACTGATGAAAAATGTCAGCCTCAGTACACTAAAGTTATACCATGGAGAAAAGTAGCAAGCTAAGTTACAGCAACATGACGTCACTGTGGCCTTTGTCCAATATTTTCTACAGTCTATGGTTGTGACTTCTATAAAGTTTAAAGGCAGAGGTAAATGACAAATGGATGGATGGAAATGGCATAATTATCTTAAACCAAAG
Source organism: Cetoscarus ocellatus (assembly GCA_037902135.1). Lineage (NCBI taxonomy): Eukaryota > Metazoa > Chordata > Actinopteri > Labriformes > Labridae > Cetoscarus > Cetoscarus ocellatus. The sequence goes on from JBAMNC010000875.1 coordinate 3,598,884, forward strand.
GCATCCTTAAGAACAAAACTAGTCTGTATGGCACATGCAATCCTACTGATTTTTCATCTCCAGTGTTGGACTTCACAGATATTATACAAACAGCCCCATTTGTTGACTCCTATTAAACAAAACAGGATATCTCAAAGTAAATGATTCCATACTGCTGTTTATCTCAGCATACATTGTGAGTTTATTTAAATGAGACTGCAGATTACAAGGCTGATATATGATGTAATCAGTCTGTTTACAGCATGAACAAATGTTGGTAATTCCCCATGGAGATACTCAGGAGACCCCAGCTGAGCACTGCAGTGTTGGAGTTTTCCCAAGAGAGCGAGAAGCATTTATGCACCTCAGACTTTACTCTGTGACTTTGTGTCGGATTCGGTGAGCGGGGTCTCTGATAGGGCAGTGTTTAGGGACCCTGAAGTTGAGCTTGGGGACTTCATTTAAAAGGACAAACCTAGAGGGGATTGACCAGGAGACCAGATTAAAAGTACTGTGATGTGTTGTTATAGGTCAAGGCACTATCCCTTTTTTTAACACAACAAGAGGGATCTATGGTTAAAGGCTGTAACACATTACAATACAATATAAAACAATGCAATGCTTAATTGGTCTGCAAGTGTTTTTTAGGCATAAGATGCAGGCATATTGATGCATACATTACGGAAACACATGTGAAAACAGTCTTATGTACAATTGTAAGTGTTCCACACTCGCAGATATTAGGCTATTTGGTTAGCGACACTTGTAACCTCATAAGAATATTATCACTACATATGAACACATCTGAAAGCAACATACCACTGTTTTTTGTGTGTAATAAAGGCTGAGATATTATAGAGCGTAGAAACGTGTCCAAACAAAATGGTCAGGAACCACGATCTGGGTGAATTATACTATAGTCAATTATCCTATTGTGATGTTGCATCATTTCATTCTGTTCTATATCAGATTCTGTCAGACTATGGTGTGATGTATCAGATCATGCTGCAGCAAACATGAGATTATGGTATGGTCTGTCAGATTTTGATGAGGTGTATAAGATTGTGATGTGGTATTTCATATTGTGGTGTAGTGGATTGTTCAGACATGTTATCAGGTCTACTGTCAGCTGGTGTAGTGTTTATACAGTATTAAGATGTGGTATCTCATTGTGTATTTTATTGTATTGTGTTGAGGTGTACTGCATTTAACCAAATTATATCATAATGGGGTGACAACTATCTCATTGTATCTTACTGTATCTTGATTTAATTAAGGAATCAGTTTTTGGTGTAATGTATTAAGGTGTGATATACACTGTTGTATTGTGCTATGATGTATCATATTGTGCCATGGTGTGGCATATTGTATTGTAATATTATCGTATGGCGGATTTGTCTTTGATGCTACGTGCAGTTTTTCATGACTGAATGTTTCATGTTGCCTCATTATATCTTATTATATTTTACTGTATATTATTATTATTATCAATAATAATCTTAATTTAACTGTCTCCAAATCTTGTGTTTTCAGTCCATTATGTTCAAAATATCAATCCAATGTCTTAGTCTATACTGAAATTCATGCTGAGATCAACAGCATAACAGTTAATCAGCTAAGCTAAATGAGTAATACATGCACGTTGTGTTTAGTAATGCATTTGAGGTACACTCAGAAACATTGTGATGTGTTGAGGTTGGTTTGGAAAATTAGTATTTAAAGAAGCTAAAACATGTGTTCAAATGTATTTTACAGAGTTAGAGATTTAGATTTTTGCTGAGTATGGAATAAATAAAGTAGAGTGGGGATGAAATTTGTTTTCTTGGCAATTACAATCATTACATAATGTCAATGAGTTAATATTTTTAAGTGTATTGTATTTTATTTATCAAAGTATTTGGAGTGTTTTGTCTGTCACTAATAGATTTGCCAGTTTGTCCATATTTTATTCACATGACAAAAACAAGTGAAAATAAGTCTTTTTATATTGTAACTCAGATGTCTGTCCTTATCAGATCTTGCAAACAGGTGATCAGTGATGGGTATCGGCCAAGAACAGCCTGATCTGGGGAATACCTAATTATATTATCATATTTTTTTGTGTCAGAAGTTGCATATGGCATTAATTCCACGTAACAGCGTTGGGAAAATCAGAGAGATACAGTCAGCAGAATGTGATAAATCTGATTATCTTAATGTGCATTTAATACGATGCCGAACCACCAAAATGCAGCCACCTAAGTAGGCTTTTAAATCTTACATAACTAAAACCAAAGAATTATTCACCAGATGTATCTTTAGTAAATCAAACAGAAACATACTTCATATAAATATGAACCTCTTGCCATGATTAAATTAACTACTGATTTCATGCATTTACTGGTGTTGTTAAAACAGATATTTTGACTCAAGCACTTCCTGGTGCAGATCTCTGAAGTTTCTAAGAAAAAAAAGTTTTTACTCTAACAAGTCTGAATGTTTGGATGTATGTCAAGCACATGGCTGACACTCCAGAAAGACGCTGAAGGTAGTATTTCTCCAGGGTGTTGGTTGAAACCCAACTACATACACACACTCACTCACTCACTCATACACCTTAGGAATCCTTTAATCCTGTGATATGGAGGAGAGGATTTAAGCAATAAGAGTTCCTAAAAATAACACCAAAGTCCCAATATAGGGCACTGATATGATACACCATTGGCGCACAGTCATCAAAGGTGACAGGATTCATCTTTGAGTGAGTTCTGGGAGACTTATCTCAGCACCACTGCCTCATATCTACCTATAAAATGCTTTAAAGTCACTCCGGCTACTGACAAATTACTCTATTAACAAATTCAGTGTCGCATATCACAAAGACCTGGTGAGAGATGGGTGAGAGGCAATTGTTCTCCATTACCTGTACACTGGTTTTAGAGGACAGCAAGGGTGGGCTGTTTTTTAAACGGGTAATTGGAGTCTCCTCTTTCTACTTTTCAGGGTTCACTGCGATTCACCTGCATGGGCGAACAGCTGATAAGCGACTCAAATACCATGTCTGTCTGGACGTGTGGTAATTGAGCTGCCAGCAGACATCCAGCCCCGCTGCACAGTTAGATGTATGACAAGTCCGGCTCCGTATCAGGCCCTGGGGTCTCAGATGGGGGAGGCCGTGTCATGCCAATCAAACAGGAGACAACTCAAATCCTCCAGGTCGATGTGTAAAATCTTCACCGCTGTCACGCTCCATCAGTTCTCTCACTGTGTTCAGCAACTTGAGAAATGGATGTGCTGGTGTTGAGCTCACCCGAGTTTAAAATGCCAAAGATTTAGCACACTATTTGGCATCATGTGCTCCAGCACCATTTGGGAGCATTAAGTTAATGCCACTTTTAGACTTCTCCACAGTACAATCGCACTTCTGGCATGACTGGCTTGCAGAAAATTGATGTAGCATCTCTCTGCAGGTGAGGAGTTTTTTTTACTCGTTCTTCAGCTTTGGTGTTACGGTATGTTGTCGACTAGTCAGTTTTTACTGTGAAGAAAAAGGATGAAAAAAGTTAGAGGCTGACTAAAAATAAAACAGATTTTGGATGGTTGCCAGGGATTTTTTTTTTTAACTTTCTCGTTGAGGGAACAGAAATTCTCCCTTATTAGCTGTTGTCACGTGCCATCATGTTTTCAAGACACTTCAAATCCATGTATGTTTTTGGTTTTACTCTGAGAAAGACTCCCATGCTTGAAAGGGAGCCCTGTATTATGAGACACACATATGGTATTAGATTATTGCCTCCGCAAAGATGGTTGTTGTTGCCAGAATTTGTAAGTTAGCAAGTTTATTTGTTTTTTTACTTTGTGAACAGGTTAACTCAAAAGTAATTAACAGGGTTTTAATATAATGTGAGGAATGTTGGTCATTGCACAAGGTTGTATTGATCAGATTTTGTTGTTTATCCAAACACAAATACAGCTCCGGGAATATTTTTTTAGGATTTAACATTGTGAGTAAGGGCAGTTTTCCACATTTTCACTAATAACTCAATAACATCTCATGGATTTTGATGACATTTTCAGGAAATGTTGATCATGGCACAAGGGAGAACTGAGCAGATTCCAGTGATGACCAAATCCTACATGGTTCCAGTATCTTCCTCCAGGATTTGTTAGCACTGCAAAGTACGACAGTTTTGTACAGTTTTGACTGACTCACTTAGATGTGTCAGATATGACTTGACAGAGGTTTGTGCACTCATAGCACCTCTAGTTATTAATGTCTTGAGCATATATAAAGGTCTTGGTGGTTTGTAACTCAAATGGAGAGGGAGGGAAAGTGAGATGACATGTTTCTTCATTGGTCAACTTTATAAAAGTGGTGTTAGTGGTTATTGGGTTACTTTAAAGGGACGGGTCAGTATTTCTGAAATTGGGCAGTATGAGCTTTATGACAATAGTTAATACATCAGCAACAGTAAATCTGGTCAGCTCTACATATGTAAGGAGGGATCCAGCTCTGAAGTTAGGCTGTAATTTGCTGCACATGGGGCTCAGAAATTCAAGAAATCAATTAATTTTGACTGAAAACAAACTGAAAACGAGAAGTGCTCAGAGAGTGCACACCTCCGCCAAAGCATTTTACATTGTCTAGCAAATTATGAAGACATAATAAAACACAAAACTACTAGCTGCAGGCCAAAGAAGCCCTTGCTTCCCTCAATGAGACAATACATTGTTATATATAAGTTTTCCTTTAATGCAAAGATATAATTGTGGTTAAGTTGATGCAGCATTACTGACTGAATCTGCAGCTGCTTTTGCTTCAGATTCAGCATACCTCAGATGTTGCAGCAGCAGTGACAGAGGTCCACTGGGAGAGATGTGGAGCTGCATGTGCATAGGAGTGTGAAAATTGCTGACTCACAGTCAGTTTACACCACTTACTTCATTGCAAAGGAATCATATTTCTAGCCCTTAAACCCAAAAAGGTTGCAGCTAAGGAAAACTGTCATTTTTCACCCAGATTTATACTCCTTGAGTCACAGCAAGCGTTTCTAAACACATAAATATAAAATGCATAGGCTATAAATGGCTAAATATTCAACTGAAAAGGACGGCGCAGAAAGAAGCACTCTTTAAAAAAATAATGAAGATCGTAGAGTTCCAAAAAGCCCAGCAGATTGTATTAGTCTAAGCAAGCAAACCTTTTTGAAAGAGTTTGATGAAGAATTTTAAAAAATAAATAAGAATTATGTGTGATTAAGAACAGTTTTTGTCTCGGTTAAATCTTTAATGCTGAGAAGATGATGGTGCCAAGGCTAGGTTAACAAATAAAAAATTCAATGACTGAACTTTTTAATGAACTGAGAGCTAATGCTATTGACTAAATGTCCTTAAGTGAGCATTTTCAAGTAGCACTTGACATAACCGAGGATAAAAGTGGGGTCTGGTTTCATTATCAGATCTTGGGGCTCTGTCAATTGGAGGGGAACCTCTCTTTATGTAAATGAAGTTTTGACGACTTAATTAATTCAGTAGTGTGCTTTGAAATCCTTTTATTACCTCCGCCAAGGGGGTTATGTTTTCAACAGGGTCTGTCTGTTTGTCTGTGAATCTGTTTGTCTGTTAGCAAGATTACACAAAAACTATTGGATGGATTCACATGAAAATTTTACCAGTGGTGTGGTTTGGTCCAGGGGAGAAGCCAATTCATTTTAGTGCGGATCCGATCCATAAGTCACAAAAAACATTGAAGTTTATAATGAAGTCCCATAACTTAACACTGGGCCATATGTCGTCCCACCCACAGCACCATCCGATTGGTTACACGCTCTGGTTACATGCAGAGTCAGGGCACAGAGAGCAGCCAATCAGCACTGAAAGCTGTGCATGCAGTTCTGCTCACAGACATAGCGGAGAGGAGTCAACGTTTTGCCAATGGAGAAAGCCCGGCACTGTTCCTGCAGCCTTGGGTTCTAAGATAAATTAAGGCTGCAGACTCTCCCGAAACTGTAATAAACATCCCAGTCCTCTACAACTCACAACTGTCACTACTGCAGGACAACATGAAGCATTCTCTTTTGATAAAGTTTCTCACAAAGGTTGTGACAACAAATCTTGAACCTTTTTGTTGGATTCATATCCTTACAAACTGCATTTTATGTAAATGAAATGGTGTTTGTATAAAGCTGCTGTGTACCTATGGACAGAAAAATAGCTGAACATAGATGCTCTGAGTGCTCATTAACCTTGTTTGAAATGTTAGATGAAAGCCAAAATGCCGTCTTCATAGAAAAAGGATTTGAAAGAACTGGAGCCACTGTAATACACCACAAAGTCAGCAGTACCTCTGAATACTAAGAGGTATTAAAAACTGCCTCTGAACTGTTTAAACCATGACTCTACAAGCATACTAAAAAAGCTGGAGACGGATGTGTGTGGATGATATATATAAATATATTCATCGGGTAAACACAGTTAAATCATAAAGCCGTGGTGGGCAATTTCTGTGCAGTAAATGAAGGTGTGATTAATTCAAGTATCCTGGTTTCTGCTCCTGTGTGATTACCGGTGGGCTATGAATCATCCACTGTACCAGCGTGCACCGGCGTCTCATCCAGCAGAATTACAGGGGGGGACATTTTCTAATTAACGCCGGGTTAATTGCTCAAACGGTTGATGCTTGGAGAGGGATTGTCTTCATGTGGTGGAACAATTTCTTACAACTTAATGCATTCTCTCTATTACTGGTTTTGTCAAATTAAGTTTAGTGTTCAGAAAAAAAAGTTCTGAAAGTTCAAGGAAAGCTGGGTATCATTTTGAAATATAAGCCTACATGAATATTGAGTCTTTTTCTCTTCATCTTTTCATCTCTATGGGTATGTATAGCACTAAAATTGAAGGAGAGATGTATTTTCTGCTCCGTCAGTCAAACTAAAGCTATAGTTACAAGTTTTTCGTATTCTTTTTCATCCCAGGACTTTCACTGGAATATACTCTTTTCTAGGTTTTAGACTTGTACAAGTAATTTGGGGTTCACTTATAGACAAAATTCAGTGGAAAAACTCAGAGTCTGCCATAAAAATCAGGGTGTGCAAAGTTCAGTACTTGAGTAAAAGTAAACCCTTACTGACCACTTTATGAGCCATTCAGCTGCTCATGAATGCAAAGGGAAAATCAGCCAATCACAAGCCAGCAACTCAACATATTGAGGCATTTAGACGTGGTGAAGATGAACTGCTGAAATTCTGCATCAGAACGGTGAAGAAAGGGGATCCAGTGCAGTGATTCTTAAATGGAGTGGTGGGGCGCGCTGTTGTGCTTTGGGACAAGTCTGGGTGTGCCTTGGGGATTCGTCCAGCAATAATTTATAATAACAACAACAACAACATCTCAATGACTTTTCAATGTATTCTAAAACAGTGGCTCCCAAACATTTTGGCCTGGGACCCTGAAAATAGCAATACCAGGGATCTAGAACGCCCACTTTTTCATCTTAGAGCAGAAGATGTCTACGTTTTTGGTGTCATCTGCAACCTTCTGTAACTCAATGAACAGACAGGGCAAATTACTACTTTTGTGTCTCTCCTATTTACTGGCTCACTAATTAAAAACAAAAACAAATTTGGTAAGTTTGAATGTGTCTAAATATATAAAATTTAAAGTTTCAGATGAAGTCTTGAATGATTTTGTGAATAAATATTTTTTGAGTATTACATCTGTTTGATAAACTGTATAAAGTAGGAGGTCTTTACAGAGATGATGGAAATCAACATATTTGTCCTTATTTTCTTAAATTCATTCATAAAAACCTCCACTTTTTTAAACATGTCTTCCCATCCTCATCAAGGAGCAAAGCAACTGCAAGGCAAGAGTTCTGTGTTTTTTCAAATCCATTTTTCTCTGTTTTTGTCTTTTTCTTTTTTTTTGGTTCCCGTATCAGCTACACATAGAGCCCTGCTCCACAGATGCTCCCAGCTGTTACTTCCCCAGATGTGCTCAGGCGTTTTTCGAGTGGCTGCACCCAGTGTGCAGTTTTGCTCAGTCAGCATTTAATGTTTGAACAATCATGAAGGTAGAGTTTCAACTTTGACTTAATGGTCTTTTATTTATTATTATTTAAATGTAATTAACCTTTAATTAACCAGGATTGTTCCCAAGTGAGATACAAAGATTTATTTGCAAGACAGCAGCACAAAGGTTTCACACAAACAAACAATAGATTGAAACACAAATATTTTATCAAACATAATGCAGCGGGTCAGATGGTCAGATGACCCTAATTCTGTTTTTAAATGCTCTAAACTAATACAACACTTCAGTTTAAGGTGACCTGCAAGTCAGACCAAGATGTCAGAGTGAAAGAACTCTTTTTCCAAAGACAGAGCATGTTCAAGGAGCAAAACACATGATGAATCCATGAGACTGAATGCTGCAGCCACTGACAGTCTTTGATGTCAATACTATTTTTCACTGCATGAGTATTAAGAAAATAGTTAAATGGTATTTTTTCCCATTAAACTTTTGTTACGTCAAATAGAAACATAATTTATGTGATTTTATTTCTCTATCAAAATACGTAATGCAGAGGCCTTGTTTCAGCTATAAAGGAGGGATTTAAAAATAAGAAGACTTTAAGAAGGGGGCTCCTTTGTGTGTAATCTAACAGCACTGACACTTTAAAATATGCAGATTCACCTACAAATGAATCTACATCACTAACTGTAAATCAGTAGACCGAGGAAATGTTACTGTAAATGACAATGCAGTAAAATAATAAATGCGCTGAATTATTCATTTTTTTGTTTTATGACTCCGAGTATAGAGCCGTGTTGTATGACCTTTATGGTTCGACATATATAACAAAGGAACATGCATCTCATTTCTATTCCTCTGATGGAGACTTTCATTTATTTTTATCTGGATTCCATTTGTGAGCTGAGGGAGAAAATCACAGGCTGTTCCGTTTCATTTCTGATATGGAAATGTATCATTCTGTGAATGTTTCACTCGATGACAACACAGATACCTCTGTGAGTGTGAGTGTGTGGGCATGCTCATACAAATATCTGAGTGTCGGGAACATTACATTTTATGACTGACAAACCTGATGGATTGCTGAATATTGGAATTCCTCTGGTTTTGATACGTCCTGTAATAACAAGCTCTGAGCCCTTTGGAGACAGATGTCTCGCTTTTGTCCTGATTTCAATCTGTTTCCACCTCTGCATGTCTCCTTTCCAGTGCTGATTCTGACGTTACAGCTTCACCACGGTACGGTATATTGAAAAGAACAAAACGGATTCTGTGATGTCAGCTGAGCAAGGGAGAAAGCTGATGTCACAAACCAACCAATCATCTAATTTATCTGTTTTTGGAGGAGGGGGGGTGATTCTAAATGCAGGTAAAAATATTGAATTTGGTTGGCTTCTTATTTTCTAACGTGAATCACCAGATGGATCATTCACATATTTTACTGGTCCATCTGGGCAACAACCCATAGAATGTGTTTGAAAAAGGGCAAAAAAATCCTTCAAAGCATGTCTGGCAGGTGATTGGACGATCGCTCTTGTCTACCACATTTATGACGGGCCGATCAGATAATGTAGTAAGCAGGCATTACTGTCATGGCTTACAGTACAAAACGTGAACCACTACGTAGAACAAACTCGCCAAAACATCTCAGAAGTGGGTAAAAATATTTTCTATTGAGAATTGCTTTCAGTGTTGTTGTCTTAACCTGACACACCAGACGAACCGTTCCAAATATTTTACAAGTCCATCCGGTCAACTGCCCATGGAGAGAGTTTGGGAATGTGTTCACCGGATTATTATGCAGGAAATTCAGAGCAGCTGTGCTCATTCTGTAGACGCACATACACATGAATCTCCAGCTGCTCTTTAAATGTGCTTCCAAATAAGTTCTGCTTTTCCTCTTCTATGCGCAGCAACATCAGGTTGTTTTTTATATTATATTATGTTTTTCTTTTACCAACATCTTGATTATTCCATGATTGAATGTAAGTGTAGTTGATTATATCCCTCACTATCTTCCCAATGACCTTCCAAGCCCATCCCAGCTTAATGATTTGATTATACGTATCGCTACATTTCTACTCTATAAGACTGGTAGATTTCTTGTAGTTAACTCCACTGCCTTAGTCTCACCTAGCATTGGCAGAGTACAGCACATCTTCATTTCATTCGATCATTTCCACTACAAAACTAACCACCTGCTGACAAGATGGAGGCATGTCAAAGGCCGTGAAGACTCACTCTAAAACTCATTAGCGGCGATTCTGTAGAGAAGAGTCTTGATGAAGAACTGACAGGAATTTCATTAATGTCAATTCTGTTTGACACTGACGCTCTGAAATATGAAATCATCTGAGTATTGCTGTGAATGTGCCATCATGACGGCTGAGTGGGGAGGAAGGAGTGAATGACATCCAGTTAGATAGAAAAATTAGATAGAAAAAACTGAGGGTGAATGTGGATGAACTGATGAAACTATGTCAAAATACTAGAGTAAATAATATATTTCAGCAAGAAGGAGATGCAGTAACCATGAGGAAGAGGAGTATCTGTCCACATGTCCAGGCAATTAAATCAGTTTCCAAACCAATTATAGATGGTGACACTGGAGATGTGTGGGTGTTAAGGCCCGGGCTGCTGTTATGAGGGTTTATAGTACGTACAAGATAACTGACTACTGACCGATATTCGCTGGTAAATAACTTCATTTACCCCCATACAATAGAGCATACAGGAAGTAAGTTAGGGTGAGACTGAAGAGCAGAAATTCTCCGATTTGGCCTAAATATACACTTTTAAATAAGTGTGTTAACAGACAAGGCCTTGATAATGTATTTCTTTCTCTATTTTTCAGTGCCTCATACTTCAAACTCTATTTAGCCATACATTTTACATTGAAATGAAATGGGGATTAAGTTACAAAATGTGTGCCTGGAAATAATGTGGCAGAAGGTTTACAATGCATGACAGCCCAATACAAACAAACATGTAGTTGTGTATTCATCTATGGATGTGCTGGGATACATCATCAGTAATGTTTCTTGAGGTCATCAAGTGTTTTGGGTCTCACAGCATCTTACACCCTCACTCAGGCGACACACCTGCATGAAGCTGGCCCCCCACCCCATGCAAAATTTCGGGAAAATAAGCTGTTTCGTATGTGCTTCGTTTGTGCTGGTTTGTGCCGTAAAAATTTTCATTTGTGCTGCTACGGTTTTTAAGTTATTAAATATTGTTTCATAGGTCATCCAGAGTTCACCCAGCCCCCCATTTGCTCCAAATGGACCCGAAACGGTACTGTTCATTTGTGCTTCGTTTGTGGCGGTTTGTGCTGTAAAAATGTAGGCTACACAGCCTGATCCTAATCCACCAAAATGCTCTCTCTGCAGACACTGGGGTGGACTTAATGGCTGTCCTTTTTGCAGCTCCTGTGATGCCAAGAAGGGTGTGGATCTTGCTAAGGAAGCATGCAAAGTCTTCACAACCTACGTCTATGGGCTCACAGCAGGCTCTCCAGCCCCTCCTCTGGTACTAGTGTGGTGTACTTAAGGTCCTCAGTTGGCTGTACGCTACACCAAGAGTGCTTTCATACCTAACCTGTTTGGTAAATGAATTCTGGGTTGCTTCTTTGGAATGTTTGATATGTTTGGGGTGGTTTGAAAACTCACATAAACTATGGTGCGGACCAAAGAATTAAACTGTGGTTCGCCAAAAAACGGGGCATTCGGTTTGCTTCCAAATGATCCAGAGTTCATTTCATGGTGGGTGTGAAGGCAATCCAAACCAAACAAGGACCAAACAAGGCAAGTGAACCAAAGGGGAGTGAATTGTGGCTTGAATTTGGCCAAATATCGAAACAGAAATGCTAACATAGCAATCACTGACGATACAAAACAGAGTGTGGCTACTGTTAGCATTGCCAGCACTGCCAGCCTTCGGTCCATTTTACAGGTTAACGTCTACAAATCAGTGCAGGATATGTTGATGCATCATTTCAGGCAATATGTAAGAACCACCTGATGCAGCCAAATGCAGCTTTATCTGTATTTTATGGCACAGACTACCTCCGCGTTGCTTCAAACCGGTATCATCTTAAACCCAGTTGTGTATTTCTGGCTCATAAAGCAACAATGGGCTTGATAGCAGGAAGAAAGACTGCAGCTACAGCTCCAACGTGAGGGAGGAGGCTACGTTACACAACATTCGACAGACTTTGTCTGCCTGACTAGGTGCAGTGTGAAAGCAAACCAAACCAAGTAAAAAAAATGAAACAAAGTTGTAGTTTCAACCCTGAACTGACCCAAGCCTGCCCAATTGTAGGTGAGAAAGTGATCTAAGAGAACCTGCTTGAAGAGCCTGATGTTTGCACCACATCTGGCCTTAAGGGGGTTGGTGTTATGTGGTTAGGGAACTTGAGGTACTTGTCCAAGTTAATCTCCAGGTCCCAGTCTGTTGCAAATGGGAGCAGGATGGCTGACCGAAAAATTCAAATAACTTCAAGTAGCTTCAAGTGAATTTGTGGTAAAAGCAACCACAAAATAAATAAATAGAATTTTCACTTTCACTGAATGTTTTCTCATCATGCCCATGCTTGTGTTAGTCATGAATATCATCAGTTTAACAAGAATACTGCCTCAATATATGATTTTTTGGGCACATAGTGATGGGTTGGACGTTGACGTCCTTCATATCATCAGGTTTTGCGATAAACTTTAGGAAAGTCTACATATATGCAGACTTATGGAAAGTGCGTAACTTGCAGCTGAAGAGTCCACATCAGAGCCCTCATGGACGTCATAATTTCACTAAAGACCAGCGCTTTGCACTCATGCAAAGATGTTCTTAAAGTCTGTGAGTCCCTAAGTGCACTTTTTGGGATTGATTGCTGAGAGGTCCAACCATTTTTTGAAACAAGCTTTGCAGACATTTTTTAAAAAATAAGTTTGGCTTTTTAAACCTGTGGTCAATCACTATTATCTTACTTTCAGAGTCAGCCTCAATGGGGTCATCAGAGGAACTGAAGTTTAACAGTTTTGCATTGGCTTGTTTCATAACCTTAGTGCCTTAACAACATAAAGCTTCAACCGGGACATTATTAGCATTAACAACAAAGAGTATTGAAATGCATTTGCTGAAGTATCTTGAAATGGTACACAGTCCTGCAATATAGTGATACAACCATTAGCAAACCTTTCATGGTCATTATGTCAGTGGACTCAAAAATCCATACTGATAAATACAGCCTTTGCCTTCCTTTTCTGCTCTTCAAAATACCTGTTTGTGTTAAAGGGATATGAAGGGATTGTTCCCTGAGCCATTATCCAGACCTGCACACAGACAGTACTCTCTATTCTGCCACAAATAATCACTCTTCTTGCTCCTGTACTTCAGTGCCGTAATGACCCTCCTCACTCCAATCAGAGCTTCAGTCACTACTGATCCTGCATCACCTGGAGCAACTGTCCTTTCAAGGAGTACCTCACATTGACCCCTTTAAAAGCAATCACTTCCAGAGCCTTATACTGCTCATACCCTTTTTAGTTCTTGAGTTTTTTCTATATTTAATGTGTGCTTTCTTGTCCAGTGTCATCTTCTTTAACTGCAACTTTAAAACAAAACAAAACACTAATAGACCTACATAAAGCAGATCTTGGATATCTGACTTCATACAAGCCCAAAAATGGAAAGCACCCCCACCACACACACTTTGGTGTGAAATTCAAGGTTTAAGCTTTTGGAAACCTTTTGCAGTGCATCATGTCAGGGTAAGCCTACTTGAACAAATAGCTTTTACCTATTGAAAAACAATGGCACAGGAATCATCATCATTTTATCATTCAAGATCTTTTAATTGTCGAGACCATTCAAAGACAATTTCCAAAGTAACGACACACAACTTGGCTGGGTAGCTTTTATGGGCTATATTTGAAGAGTTTTACTTTTATGAGAAAACCTGTTTCATGAAAAAAATGCATATTTTTTAGCCTCACTCATCGAACAGTGAAGATGTGGGCTTTTTTTGTGCCATTATTTTCAAGCCTCTGTGTCAGCAACAGCAGTGGAAGGATGTAACATGCTTGGGTTGCCTGTCTGTTTGTCCCACTGCCTGTAAATCCATCTTGGCTAGGGGTGGGCAGCTGGCAGCCCTGGGGTATTTGCAGTTCTCCTTACAAAATGTGCCTTGTCACTCAATTTCCAACAAGAAAGCACTCTGAGAGCGCAAACCTCCACCAAGGTAGCTCACATATTGCTGTTACAACTATAAGCAATAGTTCCATGATAAAGTTACCATCAGAATATGATTCCTTGACCCTGAAAAACCCACACTTAGCACTTGGAATTTACGTTATTCATAATTAATTAGACAGTTATTGAGCATGATTGTTTACTAATGGTGGTCATCTGTATCACCACCAAAATCTAATAATTTTTAAGTTGGACCATTACCACCATCTACTAAAAATTTCAGCAAAATCTGTCCAGTAGTTTTGCGTAATCTTGCTTACAAACAGATAAACAAACACACATATGCCAGCAAAAACACAACCTCTTGGTGGAAGTAATTGACAAAAGTTATAAGCATGAAGATGGGTGGCACGGTGGTGCAGCAGGTAGTGCATATGTCTGACAGCAAGTAAGGTTGATGGTTCAAACCCAGTGACAGTCAGGGACTTTCTGCTGGTGTGCGACTTGCACCCTACCTTTACCATTAAACTTACAAATCTTGTGTCCCTCCCTCTGAAAAGCCAGTCACTTTTGACTGAGTTTCATATTTGGCTTTAGTGTCTCAAATTTCTTATCATGTCAGTGGCTGCCATACAAAAGACTTTTGTAATTTTACAATTTTATCTACTTCTTCCTACCAGAGCATTCATCTGTATTTTTTTTTTTCTACTCCTTCCTCCAAAAGACTTGTCCTTGTCCCTAACTCTTCCCTATTTACATTTCTTTCAAACTTCGTGACTCGTTTCCAGATTGTTGTATCTTTACCACACCTATGCACTCTTTCAGGCGGAAATACGTTATTCTGCAAAGTATTTTCTAAAATTGGATCCTGATCCAGATCCAACCAACTATCCCTGGGGATTTCATTGCTGCTTTGCTAGAATTACCTGAGCCTGCCCAGCTCATCACACATGCCAATACACATAAATAGGCACCTACTATTGGGCATGAACACTGAACCCATATGTTTGCACCTCACACAGTTCTTAATAGGCACGGCCACACACACCACTTGAGCACATAGGGGTTTGTTTATCCATCCATTAATGCCAGAGAACTACAAACAATAAATGTATTTGGTAGAGCAACAGAGCGAGACTCATTTTCCGGTTTCATACTGTTCTTCATATAGCTCAACTTTACAGTCAGATTGTTTCATTATACTAAGACTTCATGTACTATGAATGGTTTGATATTAAAAAAGTACAGAGAGGACCAAACATTACATGATTTTCTGTTTGTAAGTCATGTCTCCTTTTAATTCACACAAAGTCTACATTTTGGTTTGTGAAAGGGTTTGTTCAGTTTTTTTAAGTGGGGTATCTCAGGGCCTATAGCACAAGTAAAAATGACTGTAGCCCCATGACCCTGAACGCAGAGGCCTATTGCTGTCACAAGTGGAACTTAGTAACACTGCTTCTTCTGGACCTGTCATGGAAGCTCTTTAATTTTAGTAAGCCTTCAAACTGCTGTCATTTGTCGTAGTCCTGATCAGTAAAATCGGCACTGCAAACACAATATTCTGTAGCCACAGAGGGGGGAACCCTGATGTCCATATTCAAAGCAACAAGGAGAGGGAGTTAGATTTATGAGAGTTTCTGCTCCAGTGACCACCAGCTGACCCCACTGCAACACTCTGACCTGGACAGCTGATAAGAGGACAGCAGTGTGTTGCTGGTCGAAGCTCATACATTGCATTACAAAATAGTTCTTAACACAGGGTATGAATTATAAAACATATTACTGTAGCATCTAGTCAGGGTATTCTGTGGCGTTATTGACTGCTATACATCGGCTAGCTCCCACCCCTGGATATTTCATGCTAAGGACAAAGTTTACAAGTTGCTTTATTGGCAATTATATTTTATTGTGCCATGGGCCTCAAGCAACCCCACTTTAAGAAACACAAATTAATCCTTTAAGAGAGCCAACCTTACCTGCTTGGTGTCCAGGGCTGGTGTCCCTTGCACTGACAACCTTGCAAAGTCACTGGATTTGCCAGATATCAAGGCTGTCATTGGATACATATTGCAAAGCTTCCAGCTGATACAGGTGTTTCTTGATTAAAAAATGACTGGACCAATCAGCATGATTTGAGGCATGGCTGAGTTATGAGAGGAGCTAGAAACAACTTCAGAACTGTAAACACTGGCAGCGTGTAAAGAAATTAGCATGGATTATTCTATAACATTTCTACATCAAAAGAGGAGCACAGAAAAACACTGAAAGCTTGAAGGAAAATACGTTTTTACTTGTGCCTTGATATTTTCAAGCTTACTCTTCGGCAGCACTGCTATCATTGATGATCTGATTGGCCCATAATGTGACAGACTGAAAGTTTCTTTAATAACCCCTCCCAGTTCCTTTTTTTAAGGTTTGTCTTTATCAGTCTAAATAGTGTTGCGGATCTGGTAACTGAATATATCTCAAGGATATATGAAATAATCCATCTTGTATGTCAAATTATTGTATTTCAACCAACATGGAAATACAGTGAAAATAGCTAACTGAACATTAGCCATTTATTAGCTAAAGCAGGAAACATGAGTATGACTGTCAGAGAACAAACCTCAAGCAAGGCATTTCCAACACTGTCTGATTTCTTCCTTATGCCATAATCAACATTCCCTGAATATATCATCAAAATCAATGGAGAACTTATTGAGTTATTATAGTGACTGGGGTAAAACAATGCAATCAGTTCTCCCTTGTGCCATGAACAACAATCCCTGAACATTTTACCAAAATCTGTTTATAAATTATTGAGTTGTTTTCAAAAATGTGGAAAAGCTTCCCTGTCTTGCAATGTTAACAAATTCTTCGGAAAAATAAGTCTTGGATCAGAATCCAAATTTTGGATCACCATCAAAATCTAACCATCGCTTCCTTGTGCCATGACCAACATTCCTTGCAAATTTCATCCAGACCCATTCATTAGTCCTTCAATTTAATCTTTTAATCTTATAAACAAACAAAGAAGCTAACATACAAAAATTGGGTTTGTACTTTTACCCTGAGCCTGGTTGGGTGGTGAAATAAGTTATATTTAGAGGCCACTTGTATTACATTCTTGTCCTTTAAACACCCTCTTGAGTCCACAAGTCTTTTAAATCCATTTTCAGTCTTCTCTGTGAAGTCCTTGGAGACAGAACACGGGGGATGTGGCCAAACAACCCCCTGGATTGGACTACAAAGAGTGGCACAAGTAGTGTAATTGGGACACTTTCGTTGGTAGAGAGTGGGGTTAGCAATAAGGTTAGAATTCAGTCCTTTCAGTCTAGTGTTTAACTTTTGATGGGCTCAATGCTTCGAACGTCACCAACACAAGTGAGGACCAGAACCAGACAGTGAAATTACTCTGACACTTTTCTCTGTGGTTTGATTGTCACCTTTGCTGACATTTAGAAAAAGCACAGCGAGTGAAGCATGAAGAGCTGATAGTTAGCCGTCATCTTATCTGTACAATTCTCAAGCTTTTGTTTTTGCTGGATGGCCTCTATCCGTCAGGGACACTTTCTTTTTTTCTGCAGGTTGATGCAAGTGTACAGATTAGACGAACTACATGTAGGACTAGCTCAAAAATGAAATCTCTAAAATCAACTGGACTGTCTTGATTCACTTAAAGCGCTGTTACCACCTCCCTGTCATACACATTGCCTTTGCACGGATTTTGTGTTAATATGATTCTGTTGGTGTCCATAGCCCATTATTTGCAACTGACTTCTGTGTTGGCAGTCTATTTCAGTGCATAGAGATGAAATAAATATCTAAATTTCGTTACCACAGCATTTAAAATGACAAGAAAAATTGATCTTCGCTCAAACGTAAGAGGAAAAAATTTAAAACTGTTAACTGATAACTGTTGGTGGAATATAGGAATATTTTGCCAAAATAATGAAAGCATTTTGTTGATGTTAACAAGCAATGTAAGATGACATCACTAAGATCATTAAACTGCAACATATTTAATCGCTTGAACCCATTCATAACAATTTTCTTCATACAACCTACTGTAGTTTTGTCTTTGCTCAGTCACTAGGGTAAAAATTATTTCAAATGGAAGAGAGGCCAGAAAAAAACAGATTTTGTTTAACCCAGTTACAGTTACCAGGAGGGGCTTCATAAAGGATCCCATCCTGTAAAGGGCATGCCAAAGGTCATTTGAAAGCCATTTAAAGCTGATAGACCAGTTACCAACAAGAACTTAGCCAAATGATATAGCTACCTAAAAGTCAAACAATTCCCATCACCATAAGCTTTGCTGGTGTCTAAATTTCACATATGTCTTTGAGTGTTGAAAATGGTTCATACTTATGGAGGTGAATTTTTGCCCTTCAGATTCAAAAGCTATGAGTTTCTATGGCCTTCTCGATGCATGATCAGCGTCTGATAATTCTACAGCTGTCTTCTTCCTGTTCTTAAAAACAAGAAGTTAAATGTCCCAGAAAAGTCAGAAATGAAATCGCATCCCTTTGATGAATCATGACATCTTTTGGAGCCACACATAGAGTTTCCCCACAACTTCCAGATGATTGCTCCTCTGTTGCTTGAAAAATCTGCCTGGCTTTACAAGCCTTTTTCCCGGTACAGCTGTAGCCCTACCCCTCCTTTCTTCCAGGTCTATTCTTTCTCTCATGGAAGCTCTGTAGGTCTTCTGTGAGGTTGTCATATTTTCCCTGGTTAAAAACACATTAAATCACTGCTAGTTAGCTAGAAAAACACACAGGTAGTGAGCTAGCAGATGTGCTAACTGGTGTTGTGCTAGATGACTTTGTTCACACAACAGCCCATGGAAGGTGTCAAATATTGTTTGAACTTACCGGTACTCAAAACTACTGAGTGACTTTCTCCCGGTTTATCTCTCTGTGGTTCAGTCTCTGAACACTACAGTAACGGTGCAGAGGAGCTCCAATGCTGATGAGAAGCAATGTTAACATCCTCCTTGGTCTGTGATGTCATCCTCGTCAGCATTTATTCTCGATGCTGATTGTCTGTTGCGCCACAACTTCAGCTGAAAGGTTGAAAGGTGAAATTTGCATCGGTTGTGCGATAATTTGCATTGTTGACACAACTATTTTGGCGTAAATTGATGACACATGAACAATGGAAATTCTGCATCTTCCCATTCACATGCAATGTAATTACGTTGTGTGACAAACTTAAAATTGTGTTTGGTGTGAACAGCTTTATATTCCTGCACTGCTAAACTTGTGTTGGCAGTTCATGTTTGCCCTCAATTTTGTTGTGCTATGCCTCCAGTGTATACTGTGACATTTCTCATGACACGTGTCAGAAAAGACTCTAAAATGACACCATTTGTGGTAAGAATATAACCAAACTTTATGTTGCAATCTGTTTTGAAATACCTAAAGGGCTGTTCACTGTGTTTTCAGGCTACTGCTTATGTCCCAGTTCCCATACAATGAGTTCTTCTCTTATTCTTAGCTTCATCTGTCAGCATCATCCTCCATCACTTTACTTCAGCCAGTGTAACAAATAGTACTGAGGCAGGTTATCTGGCTTATGGCTAAAGATTGGAGTGTGAGCTAGCTCTGCAATGATCCACTCACTTTTTGTGAGAGTCATGGCTTACATAGTTACATAGCACTGAAAGCAGGCAACCAGGAATCTCTGTGGAAATGAAATGGATGCAGTCCCTCTTCTTCCATTATTGTACTTTCTGACATTTGATCAACTACACTCAGCATAAGTTTAGAGATGTTATTTCAGTTGATTATTTCTCCCTTTAATGATAACAATTAGTGTTGTATCTTATTCCAATGGAAAGCCTGCTTAGTCAACTTTACAAGAGGCACAACTTGTAAGGACTTTGCATTTGTGGAATGAGCAACACAGCTAAACGTGCGGGTAGTGCCCTAGAAAAAAAGTGCCCAAATCCTGTATTCACCTGGAAGAAAGCCTTATTGAAGGAAGGGTGAGGAACAGGTCTTTGACTTCACCAGCCTCACAGAACTCTGTCCTATGTTTGAAAATTGTACCAGAGCTGACACCAAATAATGCTGCCGCTCTGCGTACTGGAACACCAACTTCAAGTTGCAGAGGATTTTGGCCCTTTTTTGGGGGGTGGAGGGGTTGCTTCCCACAGGTTTGGCTGTGTTGATCATTCCTTGAATGTACAATCCTTACAGGTTGTGTTTTGTTGTGAAGGTGACTAATCAAGCTTTCCAATGATATAAATACAACACTAATTGTTATTACTAAAGAGGAGGGAATTTTTTAGGAGTATATTTTAAGGTGTTACACATTGACACAGTAAAAACTATGTAGAGCTTTACTGTTTACCATATTTTCATTTGCATAAACATATTTTTACTCCACACTATTAGCAACAGCTCCATAGTTTCGAATTTAGTTAATGCTTTAAAAATGCACTCTATTTTGTGTGGTGTTTTCTTTGCCTATATAAACAGAAAAAACCTTGGACAACAGCAAAGTCCCACAAAGCCTTTTAACACAGCATGCACTGCCACAACAATCAAAACAGTTTAATTTGATAGCAAAATTCAATGGTGCTGGCGCAATTCAAATCATGTAAGCCATTTCAAATGCCATGTACATACACCCTGCAGTGTGACAGCATATCAAACAAGCACATGCTAGGTTTTTTCTTTTTTCATTAATCTTGCAGATCTCCCAGCAAACACATTTCATGGGCGAGTGCTTTGAGCAACAGCTTGTGTCCGATTTCTACAACTGTGACATGGATATCTGCCTGTGTAGATAGTCATGGATCCTAATCAAGCAACCCAACCAGAACCACAATCTCTGTTTTGTCATCATGTAACAGTGGAAAATTTAAAGCCTATTATAACTCTAAAAGTAAATGCAAAAATAAGGTTTTCAGACAGTTTTTACATCATTAGATATGTAAATAAAGAGCAGGATGACATCAGCCTAACAACTGAATGTGTCTTTCTGAATGACATTACATCCTGGAAACATGTACCACAAGACTAAATGCAGAAAATAAAATGTGACAGACTCTGTGCTGCACTTTTATCCCCCTGCAGCTTATAAATCATAAACCATGTATCATAAACGTGAACTAAAAGAGAGAAAAAAATCAATAATCACTTAAGGAGACACCAATTTGTAATCAATTGTTGTGGGTGTTTCATCACTGAAGTATTATTTATTTAAGAAGGTAATTCAGGATAGTCATTAATTCTTCTCAGTGTCCAGGCCTTTTAACACCTTTTTCAGGTGTTAATATAAATGTTTTTTGTCTGTATTTCATTCATCAATCACACTTCTGTCAAGTTAAAGAGCATTAAGATACACACAATGCACCAGTAACATGTATTGCATTCATTTTGCTGTCAATCAAGACAGGTGTTTTTTGCATGCATCATAACATAGAATTTTTTGTTGAAATATGAAACAAATAAATTTGTTTTGTTGCCTCAGACCACTTAAAAAGAGTCTAAACATGCAGATGAAGTAAGGTGTAAAACAATACAGATGAGCCTAATAATGTGTACAACAGGGGATGGCATGTGCGAGGGAAGATCAAAAACAAGTGTATTTGCAAAAGAAGTGACTGGAAAAGGTATTTTCTAAATACATCTCCAGTTGCTTCATTTTTCAATGAATAGATAAATCTACTGATTGCTAATCTAAGAGAGAGTAATGCTCAGGTTAAACGTAAAATGTGTAGGAAATGTTGAATGTTCATTACCTTTGAAATTCAAATGTCAGTTCTAATGAAGTTGGTACATTGTGTGAAATGTAAATAAAAACGGAATATGATGATTTGCAAATCCTTTGCAGTCTATATTCAATTGAATACACTACAAAGAGAAGATGTTTATTTTCAACCTGATGCACTTTATAATTATTTTTTAAATATTCACTCTTTTTGACTTTGATGCCTGCAAGATGCTCCTGAAAAGCTGGGACAGACTCACATAGGTGAGAAAGGTTCAAAAAACACCTGTTGGGAATATTTGACTGGTGAATAGGTTAACTGGAAACAAGTGAGTGTCATGATTTGGCATAAAAAGAGCATACCCCTGAAAACCTCAGTCATTCACAAGCAAGGATGGGATTAGGTTCACCACTTTGTGAATAACTGCATGAGAACATACTCCAACAGTTTAACCACAATGTTTCTCAATGTACAGTTGCAAAGAATTTAGGGATTTCCTCATTTACAGTCCATAATATAATTGAAAGATTCAGAAAATACAGTAAAATCTCTGCACATAGGGGCAAGGCCGAAAACCAACACTAAATGCCTGTGACCTTCCATCCCTCAGGTGGCATTGCATTTAATACCATCATCATTCTCTGAAGGATATCACCATGTGGACTCAGGAAAACTTTTCAGTGTTCAGAATACCATTTTAGCACAGTTCATTATTACATCTACAAGTCCAAATTTAAACTCTACAATGCAAAGTGAAAGCCATATTTCAACAACACCCAGAGATGCCGCCAGCTTTTCCACATAATGTTTTCTAAGGGGCAACAAACGTATCATAAACATACATCATTGATCATGGAAGGATGAACATTAAAAATAATATTCACTGAATAATTTATGTAGCACATTCAAGATCATGCTGGTTGTAGGTTATAATGTCACTAACTCGTCCCTTTGAATGTTCCCCGTTGCTTTTATGCTATTTTTTGTCACTTATCTTAAAGGTCCCATATTTTGCTCCTTTTCTACAGTTTAAGATGGATCCTTGATGTCCTCATGATACGTTAGTAACATGCTTTGAGCCAGAACAGAGCAACGGCCAACACAGTAACATACGGGGACTTAACGATAGTCCTGCAGTGTGTCTCAAGCGAAGCGCACTGCCGCTCCAGCCACATACCGTTTACAGTCCTGAACACAACGAACCACAAATTCATGCCAGTTACCAGATAACAGCAAAGCGCTTTTCCCCTAAACATCACAAGCTAATGTACAACATGCTAACCTCAGCCTAGTCACTTTAGTAGGACAGCCGCAACTTCGCCCACTTTCCGGGTTAAAGTTAGCAGAAACGGAGGGGTAATGGGGATTGGTAAAGGACTGATTATATTTGGCCAACTGTTAAACTTCTCTTGACTAATGTAAGAATGCTCATACAGTGAAGTTTGCCCTTCAGACTTTCAACAAGTAACATGAACATTGACGAACATGTTGTGCAGTTACCTCTGGTTGACTTCCCCCTGCTGTTAGCATTAGCTCGTAGCAATGAACAAAATAAATACTAAACGGCATTAAAATATTCACATTTCCATCATCAGGTTTGGCGACAGATTGTTCGTACTGAGCACGGATTCAGGAAAAGTCTAGTTGCCAGTCCTGTGTTGAACTGACTGAAGTTGAAGAAGCAGTCGGTCGTGAAGTGACTGGCACACACATACAGGTTTTAGCCGACTGTAGCTGGTTCATTCCCTTCAAAAATAAAAACAATCCCTTTGGTCCTCCGAGGCGGGTAGCCTATATGTGTAGATATATGTGGCTGTTTACAGCCAACAACCGAGCAGTGCTAGGTTTTGGGTCTAGACATGGTGTACAATGATCTCTCGCTAACAGTGAAATCAACAATGGCGGCACTTTGCAGAGAAATTTCTCAAGCCAGGGGGTGGGGATACTCAGGTAGAGATAGGCTTATGCAAATAAAATGCTTGTGATATAACAGTATATCCACAGACTCAACAGCTCACCAAATACCATGAGTTTACATTCATGCAGCCTGCTAAATACAGGTTTTGTTGTCTACTCTCATGTGTTTTGGGCTGGGAGGAAGGCCAAATGCCCAAAGATGTGTTCAAAAGCCTTCAAAAAGTGATTTTTGAATAATATGTCCCCTTTAATATAATTAATGATTTAAATCCTTGTCATCACTACAGTATCAACTCTTATCTTATAACTTCCGCCAAGGAGGTTACGTTTTTGGGAGGGTTTGTCTGTCTGTCTGTTAGCTAGTTAGCAACATTACTCAAAAAGTTATGGACGGATATTGATGAAATTTTCAGGGAATGTCCGGATTAGGATAAGGAACAAATGATTCGATTTTGGATGCGATCCGGATCTCCGTCTGGATCCAGGAATTTTTTAAAGGATTCTTTAACATTGGGAGATAGGGCCATTTTCGACATTTGTGCATATAACTCCACAAATAATGGTCAGGGCACTCGGGAAAAAAATACAGGACAAGTTTCTAACATGCTCTACAGTATATCAAAGACTGATCCGGATAAAGGAATAATTCCGGATACTCTGATCCAGAATATGAAAAAATAGGGGACCTTTGGAATTTTCATCATAGGAAGAGAACAAATGAAGCTATAAACACACAACAAACACCATTATAAAGCCAAGGCATTGCGGAATCTGGAATATGCCAATGGATTTGTTGTATCTTCAAATGCTTTGGAGCTGGATCCAGAAGAAAACCACCATTAAGGAAAATTCGATTTTCATGAATAACTGCTGAACTAATGTTGATATCATTATGAATTCAGTTGCCAATGGTATGTTTTCATGGTTAAGGAATCTAAAAATGTAGTCAAAATAAATGTGGGACTAATATTTACGGTGCAAATGACAAAAAGGGGGAACTGTGGCACTTGGCAGAGGTCTGCACTCTCCGAGTGCTTTCTAGTTGAGTTCTTTGGTCAGCTTGACTGTCCAAAACATGCTCCATATACAGGGGCTGTCAGGGGAAAGACCGTGTAAAAATGTGCCTGTTTGTGGTCAGACTTGCAGCTCTGTGTAAAAGCACTATTGCAGGACCTTGTCGGTGTCCTTTTATTGCCACGTTAATCAAGATGGACACTTTTTTTTTTAGTTTAAGTTCCATAAAAAGCAGCAGATACTCTCCAAGAGAAGATAATAGGAAGGAGAAGAGTCCAGTCATGCTCCTTCTAAGAGAAAAGTATTCTCCTTGAGAAGACAGAGTCCCATTACTCAAACACTCTGCACATCTTAACAAAAAACACAGTATCTCAAGCAGCCCAAATGGTACTCAAAGGCACTTGGTGCAACCTTCATATCTGGGGAACTGAAATTACCTTTGATTTATTTTTCACTGTATATAAAGTCTCTCATAAACACAATTCAGATGACAATTATAGGCTGTAAGTACAAACTGTAGAGTTCCTTCCACAAGCTCTCCTCTAATATCTGTTTGCAGTCAGTTTCAGGGTGGTCTGGGCAGTCAGAATTAAAGCATAATGTTAGACTACGATCCCACTGCACCCTCTCTCCTGAATTTAGACAACTTTATCTCTTCTTTCTTGTCCACAAAGAAGCTTCTGTGTTGCTCTGAATTTATATGACGGGCCTGTATGCAAAAAGTAAAAAGAGTCGTGTTAGACTGCATCAGAGCTCCACTGTCCCCAAAGTGATTCTTTAAAAATACATAACTGGGGGAGAACACACAAAAACACAAACAAAACACATAGTTTTGTTAGTGATTTGGCTTTGAAGTCTCCATAACAGATTCTTCAAGGATACAGAAGTGCGGCGTTGACATCCTGTCAGAAAATGAACCCCAGAAAAACAAACAAAAAAACAAAGAAACACGGCTGTGTGGGCTTCTCTGGTGGCTTTGTGAGAGAGCTTCAGTGGAGGTAGGAGCTGGCATTTCTGCAGTGTTCCTCCTGTGGGAGTCTGCTAATGAATCCCTCCATAGCTCTGTAACAGGGAGCTGCAGCAATGAAAGCCTGCTGAAAAAAGGCAGAGCAGGTGAGAGCCCAATCAATCCACAAAACACATGAGGAAGCCCTTAACTGTGTTATTCTGACAATCTTTGGAAAATAGAGGGAAGAGGAGATGACTAATGACACGGGCTGAGAGGCTTAAAGACATCCATGGAACACAGAGGGTGTAATTTAGTAGATGCAGACATGATGGACACATCACTCTGTGGATGATTGGAGCAGAAATGTTGTCTAAGATATTTAAACAGTCTCTGTGAAGAGAGAAGAAACCAGCTATCAACTGCAATGCAATCTCAAAATCAACCAGCTGCTGGAAACAACTATTCAGCTCTCTATCTGTGCATAGGACCATCTTTTGTTAGTTCATTATCTATAACAAAGGAGACCAAATATTTTCATCAGGGGACACATTTGCCCTCCCAACTCCATGGGAATCGCTGGTGTCCCCAAGCAGTAACACTCTGTTCACTTCTATGGAATCTTTTAGCTGATCTCTGTAGGGACAACTGGGCTAGAAAGATTACTATTTAGTCAGTCTACAGAAAGGCTTCAGGCCAATTATGTCCTCCACAGATTTATTTTTTTTTAAATGTTGTTTTTCTTTTGGGGGGAACTTTGTTTTTGTGGATACGCATCTGTAACGGGTGATTTTTTAAATATATATATACAGTATATTTTTTAGTAAAAAACATGGGAGTGTTGTTATCAGGCTACTTTGACCCTTAGAGAAACTGACTTCTCCCTCTCTGTCTATTGACAATAAAATGCACCCAATGTTGTCTTCTGTTCTTTTTAGACAGGTACAATGTTCCAATTTAATTTAGCATATGGTAAGGCATTTTTTATGATTTTCCTTTTTTTCATATAACAGCACTATTAGTCTCCTTCCATGTAGATAAATGGATTTTATAGATTATTGACCAGATTAAAGAGCAAAAATACATTTGTAATCAGGACGATAGAATATTCATTCATTCCGTAGTAGAGCGTTTTTTTTATTTTCTGACGAGCAGCAATCTTGAATATAGGACGTATGTGCCAAACCGAGAACAAACTGCAAAACAGATGGCAAACTTTTAAGAACAGATGCCTTTGACTTCCACAATAAGACAAGGCACCACTGATAGCAGAAAATAACTCACTAAAGATCTGTATAGATTAACTGGGCCTCTGTCTTGCATTTTTTTTGTATGTCTGACAGTTGAGCAGTGTTGCCTGCCGCCTGAACATATGTAAACGGGAACACACTTTTATAGATCCAGGAAAAGAGTGACCTTAGACTTTAAAAGAATTGGACAAAGCCATGTCAAAGGAGACTGGAATGCTTTTATCCTCTCATGGATGCTGCCATACTGGACGTGCTTTGTCAACCACACTTTAGCTCCATGTACTCACAGACAGAGAGGCAATTGAGGCGGGACTTAGTGCAATTTAAACAATAGCAATGCCGGGCATGATTCCCCCCCCCCCCCCCCCACACACACACACACACACACACACACACACCCACACACACACACACACACCCCCACACACACAGTGAGAGCACATAGATGCATCATAAGTTTAGACTGTAGCCAGCTTTTGGACCAGCCTGTAAAGGTGTGAAGTAAGGCAATAAAAAACAACTTTGCCTCGCATACAATCATTACAGTGTTATTTTTCTGCGGCCAGCCCCAAGTGGACACTCGGGGTACTACAGCTTTTGGTCCATCTGCATTGGCCTCCATTTACAGCCCTGGAGGTTGCCACTTGGGACCCTTCTTCGTAACATCCAGGGAGTTACATTTATATCAGTTTGTGCTCCAGTGGCTGCTTCCTGACCCCGCTGCAGCAGTCTGACCTGAACAGCAAATTAGAGGACTTGCTAGCAGAGGGATACGTAACCCATACATCACATCAAAAAATGGTTCTCGACACAGGGACTTTATCAAGGAAACAGTGTCAAAAAATCTTACTGTTGTGTCTAGTCAAGTCAATGTTGTTTTTTCTGTGTATTTAACCTAAAAGAAGGTTAATAACAAGGGTTTTGGGGGCACCAATATTGCTAGTGTCTGCCCCCGGCTTTCTCCAGTTATGGACAAAGCTTACACGCTGCTTAATCTCAATTATATTTACTAGTGCCTAGGGCCTGGTGCAACCCCACTTCAAAGACCTGAACTGTCCCCTCAGTGTGGTTTAAATCTCCTTTTTTATTTCCCTGTGAAAAGAGTTGCTTTTCTGTAATGATTGTTCCACAAATAAACTGACCTTGTTATCATTTCGTCCTTCAATCCATACGTTCCATCCTTACATCCAGCCTGAGTGAGGGGTGGATGACTCCATCAACTCTCTGATTCTCCCTACATGATTCTCCCTGCGTCATCATCTGAAAGAGATCTGTGGGTGTGAGAGATGGCTGTGTAGTCCACTTTAGTCTTGATGTACTTCTCACCCTTTCAGCTGTAGGTGTTGAAGACCACAGAGCAATAGTCATTCACTACCCGCACATGTTCACAGCATGCCTCTCCACTTTCTGCTTAACAGAACATTTGTGGATGATTTTTGCCCTCAGTCCTCACTCTATATTTAACCTTCAGCTCTGTTGGTCTGTAATTAGAATGTGTTGGTAGTGCTTCTCCTTCAGCCTCTGCATTTGGTTGTGCTTAGCTTTCTTTTACCTGCTAACCAATGAAGCAGGAACCAGTTGGCCTTTCTGTGTTAATGTTTTATTCTGCTAACCTTTAAATGTACCTGATCTGAATGTGCTGCTTTGCTCTTTTTATAGGTCTTGACACCATACTACAGCAGCAATGGGCAGTAACGCCACTACACAAATAGCGTTGTTAGTAGCTTAATTACACCTTGTGTTAGAGCTGTTGCCTTCTGAGTCAAATAGCTCTTCAGTGGCTTAGCTATTTTATTGTTAAAATAGTACAATAACTCTCTGTAATAGCCCAAAAAAACTTTTGGTGATGAGTAAATGACGTGAGGCGCGTGGTTGTAGCAGACAGAGAGTTTCAGCTGTGGCACTGCTGTCCATAGCTGTCAAGTCTCCCGTTTTGGCGGGAATGGGGCGGTAATGTGCCAAAGTGATGGATGCCAACCGCTGTAAAACCAAAGAAGAAAAAGCCTTGCAAGAACTGCCACCTGCAGTAGCCTGGGTGGCAGTTCTCGCAATGTTAGTGACAACAGCGGGAACAAACCAAGAAAAACAAAGGAGAGAGATGCATGGATGCAACGAAGGAGAAGGCATTCCTGCCAACAAAAACAAAGAAGTAAATATGTCGAAAAAAACCTGTATGGTGTTCATTATGTCTACAGTTTCTCAGAAGTAGTTTTCTTTTTTTTTCTTTTATCTCAGACATGTATACTTTTCATGTACCTTGACATGTTTCGGTGGAAACTTCCGCCTTCCTCAGAAGTGTCACTTGGTGGTAGGTGTGACGTGTCTTATCAGCTGGTGTTCCGCCGAAACATGTCAAGGTACGTGAAAAGTATACATGTCTGAGATAAAAGAAAAAAAGAAAACTATGTCGAAAAAAAGTATGTAATTAAAACAAAATGTAAATAATAATAATAATAATATCTTGAATTTGTGTAGCGCCTTTCAAGAAACCCAAGGACACTTTACAGGGACACAAAAACATGGACAAACTGCCTGTGGGGGGTGGGGTAGATGGGCGTGAGTGGTGGTTTAATGAATACTGTATGCTGTGGTGAACAGGTGGTGCTTGAGACGTTTTTTGAAAATGTCCAGAGATGGAGCGCTACGGATGTCTGCAGGGAGAGTGTTCCAGAAGGTGTTTAGCTTAAAGATAAGCAATTTGAAATAAACAGTAAATATGTAATGTGCCGACTTGTATATGAACTGAAAATATGTAAAATAAATAAATGTGTTTAATATAACCTTTGTTTTTTTTCATTTAGGCATGTTATAATGTAGGAATGTGCACAACATTTCAATTTCAATAAATATCAGATTCTGATGACCTAATTGTAGTTAGTAAGTGGTTGACGAGTGGTTAATTTTAGATTTCTTGTACACCTGTCTTACAATGTAAAGGATACTGGAGCTTGGTTGGGGTGGTGGGACGCCTCGCAGCGGGCGCCGGAAAATTTCCCTTATTTTCAAATTCAAAACTTGACAGGTATGCCGCTGTCTAATCCTTTACACTGCTGGTGTCTCTGCTGCAGCCGAACTCATGAGCCTAAGGTGCCTGGGACAGTCAAGATCAGAATCACAAAACAAACACGTATTAAGTTTACAATCACCATTGCAATCTGTAAAGATCAACTGACAATCATTGTCAGTGTCACAGCAGGGTTTACACTTTTTTAAGCTGTCAGAAGCTTAGCCAAAATAAAGAAGGATAATGCAACCAAGATTTACAACACAGGATGAGCCATCTACCCCCTGCACCCCAGGGGACATGTAAGGTCACTGACCTTTTGTAATGGCACACCTCTAAGAGATCAATAAGTTAATTCTATTTGGTTGAGTAGATCCACCCCTCCATCGAGCGGTCTATACCTCTACTTAGCATTTTATCCTGATGAAGGTTTTTTTCATCACTGATACGTTTGACTGTTGAAAGGATATTTATATTTCAATTAAGGTGTGAATATAAAACTCCATACTCTAAAATAATTGTGCTTCAATATCATCACCTATAGATCAGATATCCAAGATAACATGTTTGAGGAGGAAAATCATTACCTCGTCCAAGGGGGGTTTGTTTTTGCTTGCATTTGTCTGTTTGACTATTAGCAAATAACTTAGCAATAATAAGTTTTTGATGACTTTCAGGGAATTTTTGTCATGGCTCAAGAAAGAAGTGATAACATGTTGGAAGTAATCTGAATCCAGATGCAGATCCAGTATTTTCTTTTAATCTGAATGATTTGTTAACATTGTGAAATAGGGCAGTTTTTTTTTTTCAGTTTCTGTAGGTTTGTAACTCTGTTTTGATTTTTTAGTCAATCTCTGTGGTCATACAACTTTAAATACATCAATCTGACATCATTATAGTATAAATATTCAGATAGCCCAGGTTGTCCTGAAAAAAAAGTTTTTTTTTTAATGTATTATTACCCCAAAAAAATCTGAGCAGATTGAAAATAAAAGAAAATGGCTTGGAGTTGCAAGGATTAACAAGAAGGCCTGGGCAGTCAAATAATAGACAGCTACCAAACAATGCCTCTGGATTCAGATGTTGTCAGACAGAGGTGTAAAAACAGAGCAGATCTCTTTGCTCTGACTGTCAATGTTCCAACGGGGTGTCTAGAGAGGGCAAACTTCATCCTAGATTCTGTACCATTGGCAGTTTCTCCTCTCTCCTGATATGGATTAATCCAGCAGAGGATACTTGCATAACCACATATTCATGTTTGATCATTTTAACATCCAAAAGAATTCTTACACATTTGTAGCTATTTCAGAGCATGTGTTTCTCCATTTTGGAACTCTTCCTGGGGCTAGAGAAAACTTAAAGACGTTTGGGTGGCACCACACAGCATGCTGCTTATTTGAAATCATCTTGATCGAGCTTGAATACTGACTTAGACATCATGTTACCTTGTGACCCTGTGTGTGGATATGACATCAAGTTTGACAGCAATAAAAGAGTCATCATGATGGAACCGAAACAAAGATAAGGAGCCAAAGTTTCCTCTTTTAAATCTTTGGATCAAGAACTTTGTTTTGAAAATGGAGTTAAAAATGTAGGTTATGATGTAAGCAGTGATGCTTATGATGACGATATTGATGATGCATTACATTGTATGCACAAGCCAGTACAGAGGAATGGTAGTCTCAAATGTGCACAGTGGATAGAAGGCCCTTTCATAGCTTAATGCACTATGTACTGCTTTCATGTCAGAGCAATTCAGCAAAGCCAAAAGGAAAAAGCTTCCTGTGACATTTGAACATGCACTTTGAATTAAACTCATGTTCCAAGGACAGATGAAAATAAGCTATTTTTCAATAATAATGTACAAGCATGCTGTAGTGTACCTAGAAACTCGCTGTTATTTTTTTCACAAATATGTCATCTGATCCCAGTTCAGTAAGTTGTAAATAATGCAATTCTCTTTATTTCTTGTTATTCTTATCGCTAAACCGTGCCTTTCAATGCCATGGAACAATCACATGTCTAGCAGCCACTCAATACACTTGGACATGCAGCTTATAGACTCCCAGAGAAAAGCATTAGAAACTTTGGCTCCTCTGGGGTTTTATTGATATTCATACACTTCAGACGTGGAGAAACGATGTGCATGGGACAATTGCTACTTGAGAGCTTTAATTCCTCTTTAATTCAGAGTAAAACCTAAATCATCTTTAAAAAGATTAAAAATGACTTTGTAAACACCTAATTCCAAATGAAAATGACCATTCTGAATAAAACTTAATTACGATGTAGGTGGCTGGTTCATTCTGATTTTAAATCTGAATTGGATAATTCCTCTTCCACTTCCACTCTAAATTATTTCCAGTCATTCTGCACATGCTCGGTCCCTTGTCCTGTTGCAATGATGCATATATTCCTGGCTGACGGGAACAGGATGGGTGTCCAAAGCAAGCGTTGGTACGAAGACATTTTCTTTAATTAGCCCCTGTCCAATCAGAACCATTCCCAACCCCCGGATCTTTAGCGGAATTAAATTAAGGTGAATAAACGGTTTTCCATGCAAACCTCAATTCCGAATTACTATTTCCATGTTAACGCGAAGGAGAATACTTCAATTCCTAATTATTTAATTCCAAATTAAAAACCATCATGTAACCATGGCCAGTGTAACACTGATATGAGGTATCCTGAGTGAGAACAGAGTGTGCTTTGAACTGTCCTCTAAACCTCTCGTAAACACAGCAAAATCGCTCCTTTGGGTTAAACTGTGTGGTCAGCTTAAAACAAAGATCAATAAGGAATTCTACATCTATTCCAAGGCAACATAGCGTTAGCATAGTCAGTTGTAAGATTACATTATATACAATGTTACATAATTTGCTTAACCTTTTGCTGGTCAAAGTGGCAACTGGACAGCCTTCATGTTTTTGTGGAGTTACTATAAAACTTGAACCAATTTTACATTTCAAAATCACTTCTTCACTTATCTATTCTTTTTAGGAAGTACCAAGTTTTTTTCTTTCCTTAGAGGTACAAGGTGTTTTCGGCCAAAAGTTTTGATATGTAACTGCCATATAGAGCTTCACATTCATGCCTCCTGCTCTTAGGCTGCTTTTGCTGTCCCCCAATCTTTCCAAGAACTTTTCTTGCACTTTTCTTGTTGACACTGAGATCAAATCCATACTTGTGTTGTGTAAAGTAAGCACACTACTGTACTCTTCCATTATTCATATGCCCTCATTGTCCAGGCCATTAAAATTGGAGTGGTGGCATTGCATTTATTCCCCCTGTAGAAGTGTTCAGTATTCATTGTGCAAACACTGGGTCTTATCTTTCCCTGCTGTAGAGATGAAAACAGCAGAATGTTAATGCATACTTATTAGAAATGAGAGGACCAGCCATGCCATGCTGATGTGCACCCTTCGGGGAATCTAAATACATGTTAGGGAATAGTTAGTCATGTGGGCAAAATGTAAGTGCACACAAATAGGTCCCAACAGGCCGCTGAAATCAAACCCAGTGTTGTTTCGCTGTGAGGCAACAATGCTAACCACTCAGAGCCTGTGCCACCCTCCAGTAGGTGCAGTTTGTGAGTTTGTGGTGAGTGTCAGAGTCGGCCGTTGCTTGTTAAAGAGCTCCCTGGGTGATCATAGAGCTGGGGTTACCATACGCATAATTTTAATCCATGTGAGTTCTACTTGTGGAGAAAAAGGCAACAGGATGCTGCCATGTGTACACGGCTCTGAAGGTTAAAGGAGTCAGGCAGCAGCCGCCTCAGGTCATTGAGGAGTCAGTGATCAAGCTGCATGCTGGCCTGGGAGATTATCTCTAACCTGTTTAATAGCCGCCACCCAGAGCACAAGTTTCTCCCTCAGATATAATTGCTGTTTAACTTTGGGGTCATGTAGGTGTCCAGCTGCATCATTTTTTGCAAAGAAATACGTGCAACATGTTATCCAAGAGAACACCTGTAGGGGGCACACTAAAGAGCTTATGGTGGCAATATTATCCTGAACGTAAACGGCAGATATGGAATCACTTGAGTGGGTTATTTTAGGTCATTTAATTCTGTGTAACCTTGCATTGCAGTTGGATTTAAATGATCAAATGTCAGTTATCAGGCAAATCTACCATGAAAGCTTCTTGCCAGAACAACTGAGCTAGGTCTGACCAATCAGAATCTTTTGAGTAGAAAGAGGCTTGAGCTTTGAGCAATATCACCACAAGAAGAGGCTGCAGGCATTTATGGCTACTTATTAAGTTATTAGCATGGATTCACCCTTCAGTAGTAATTTTATCAGAACTTAACATTTCTCTTATCGTGTGCCACTGTTCTGATGCACCATGTGAAGCACTTTGAAGGTGCTGTACACATAAACTTGCCTTAAAGAACTCACATTATGACTTTTTGAGTTGTATGCCCATTAGTGTGTTTGTCATGTCTCCTCTGTGTGACGAAACATAACAAAAATCCTGCAGCATTAAGGCCTCTCCCTCTCTCCCTCCATACAGCTGCCTTAAACAGCTTATCCCCCTGCCCTAGTCACCAGTATGACATCCTACAATTGTTTTTTCTTCAGCTTAAGTACAATGGCTCACAATAGTAAGCCAACTGCAGAGCTTTGACATTAGAATGGATGCAGAGTTGTTGACAACATGGCAGCAATCAGTGCTGAACTAAATTACCATGGAGATGAACTGTAAACTAATCAGAATGGGATAGGCCAATATGAAGAAGGGAGTCTTAAAGAAGCAGGAGCTGTAGCAATATTCATGCTAGTATATATCTTGGTTGCCTGCAACAAGGAGAGTTCTCCCACATTTACACAAAGGCAGAGACACTCACTCACGGCACTCATCTCCTGCTGTGTCCATGTACCTCCCTCTCTCAAATATCATGCCTCTGAAACTATCTCTGGAGACGCAGCAAAGAGCAGCTTGAAATGGCAGCATGAATGGGGCTGGTAAAGGTCCAAAACAAGGGAAATATCCATTTATCTGCAATGCTCTAGGGGAAAATGTCTTACTGATGCCAAAAGTCAGAGGGAACTGGTCAGAGTAGTTCAAGAACAGCAAGTTGAATTTCGAAGAAGATGGGCTAAAAAAGCAGAGGACCGCACCAGTTGCCTCTCCTGCCATCAAAGAACAGGGATCTGAGGCCACAAGTCACAGCCATGTTTATGCCAGAGGTCAGAGGAAAATGACCAGAGTGGTTCGAGATGATAGCAAAGCAACAGTAAAGTAAACACTATTACCACACTATTACCAAGGTATGCAGGAGATCATGACTGTAGAATATGGCTTATGAGCAGATGAGATGCAGCAGCAGAGGACCGCAGCAGTTGCCACTCCTGTCAGTTAAGAACAGAAAACTGAGGCTACAATTTGCACAGGCTCACCAAAATTGGACAATAGAAGATTGGAAAAATGTTGCCTTGTCTGATGAGTCATGGTTTCTGCTGAAACATTCAGATGATAGGGTTAGAACTTGTAAACAACATAAGTATAAATCCTTTGCTGCTCATATCGATGGCTCTGTCTGCTGCACTTGGTTGTGCAGTTTTTTTTTTGGCACACTTTGGGCTGTGTAGTGCCAGTGTAGCATTGCTTAAACACCACTGCCTCTTGTTGCTGACAATAGCTATCTCTGTTTGACCACAGTGCAACCATCTTCTGATGGCTACTTCCAGCAGGATAATGCATCATGTCACAAAGCACAAATCATCTCAAACTGGTTGCTTGAATATGACACTGCACTCCAGCAGTGTTCATTTTGTTGACTAATTATTTTTGTCATAGTTTTCGTCAACAACCTAAAAACCTACAGACAAGTTAGGAATCACAGCTACTTTGGTTGTGTAAAGGTTGGATGAGTTAACAGGGACATCCAATCACAACTGCCTTAGCTTCGTGGTGGTGGGATCCAAGTGTAAAACATGACTTCAGAATTTCAAGGGATCTTAAAAAGCCTTACACTTAACACTTCATATTTTGGTCGACTAAATTTACAGTAGATTCCGTTGACTAAAATCTTGTGAAATCTCGTCAACTAAAACTAGACTAAAATTAAAACAATTTAGATGATTAAATTATGACTAAAACTAAAAGATAGTTTATGCAAAAGACTTAACTAAAACTAAATTTAAAAGTCCTGTCAAAATTAACACTGCACTCCAGTGGCCCAACAGTTTCAAAATCACAATTGGTGGAGCGGGAGATTTGCATTATGGATGTGCAGTTGGCAAATCTGCACCAACTGCATTGTTAATACGGATCAAAATCTCTGAGGGATGTTTCCAGCACCATGTTAAGGCAGTTCTGAGAGCAAAGCAGGTTCAACCTGGTACTAGCAAAGTGTGACTGATAAACTAGTTAGTGTATATCCATCCAGTGATCAGTCATGCAAGAAGGGAACACATACAAGCTGGCCTGTTTCAAAAAATTAATCAAATAAATTAATATACACTCCAAATTTGCCCTGTTTAGGGATCCATTTGTGTTCTACCATATTTTAAATGTATCTGTTGGAGCTTGCCTCAAGGGTTTCTCTTATTAGTAGCACAGATCCTCTGATAAATATACCCCAAGAGGGATTATTGTGTGATATAAAACATGCAAATTCAAACAAACAGAATCATATGTGGGATTAAAGTGGGTAAGTCTCTCCCTCCCTAAACACACACCTACACACACACACCCACACACCCACACACATGCACGCACTCACACACACATACAGAGGCATTGTAAACGGGCAGTGCATGTTGAATGGTGGAGATCATGGAGTGAAGTCTCTGAATTATTCATCCACGTCCTCTGTCACTCCCTGCACACACAGCACTGAGATTCTGTTCACATGCATTAGCAGCAGCACAGAGTTCACACACTCTGACCACAAACATTTCAATACATCGAGGCGTCTTTCACCCCTACTTTCACCGCAGTCTCGCCCCGCTCAGTGTTCTACGCTTGTGTTTATTCAAGATGATATTTTCCAATACATGCCTCAGCACTTGTTACCCTCTTGCCCTTGTCTTCTCCCCTGTGTTCCTCACCTCCATGTTCTCACCTCCTGCTGTTTGAGGGATGCTCCTCATTGGTGTGATGTGTCCAGAAGAGGGACAGACAACTGTGGAATGAGGACATGGAGTTTAAGATTGATGAGTGGGACTTGTATGTCTCATTACCTGATTGCCTCCATGAATCTAACACATCCAAGTCTAGAATGGTAAAATGCATCATGGGCACAAGAGACAAAGCTGGAATGTAGCGTTAACTAAACTCCTAAAAATAAAACAGAATATGAATTCAGTTGATTTTTTTCTCCTCTTTAATAACACCAATTGGTATTGTATTTTATATCTTGGAAAGTTTGATTAGTTTCCTTTACAAAAAGGTACAACTTGTAAGTATCGTTCATTCACTGGAATGAGCAACTAAGCGAAACATGTGGGTAGCGCCCACAAAAAGTGTGCCAAAATCCTAAGCTAGTGTTCTGGTACACAGAGTGGCAGCATTATTTGGTGTCAGCCCTGGTATTTCCAAACTTAGAACCAAGGTCTTCGAGATTGGTGAAGTCAAATTCAGACCATGAAGTGGGTGTTCAGGAACACAACACCCCGAGAAGACCCGTTCCATACTTTTGCTTCACTGAGGTACTACAGGTTTACTTCAATAGTAAAAAGGGATCTTGGCACTTTTGTTTGCTTGTTTGTGTGTTTGGTTGGTTTTTTTGAGGGAGAGGGTCTACCCACTCTTTAAGCTGTGTAAAGGGGGGTACAAACATAAGGATTTTCTATATCTGAAGAGATTGTTTATCTGTTAGAGATCTCACACATAAGGATAAAAAATCAGGCATTGAACAGTTTTGATCGTCCTGTGTGTGGTGTGCCCTAATAATCTCAAAACAGCATACCACACACATAACGATTCTGTTCCACCACCAATCAAGAATGTAGTCCTCCAAGTTAGAAATGTGATCAAACGTGATCTAGCAAAAGCAAAGAAGAAGAAGAAGCATAGCAACAACCATAAACGTTGTCTATGGCAACAACCTGAAAACACAACACGCAACATGGGAAAGGACATACGAGAAGAGGGAATGATGGTGGTCTTGGGACTATTTTTGACTGAAAATCGGGAACTAAGAAAAAGGAAAAGACTGGAAAAAATCCTGGAGACAGCTGAACACGTGAACTGGTCCTCCGTCTCTTAGGTCCACCGAACTTATGTTTATGTTTCAGGTCGGCTGTGCTTGTTTTTATTTACGCCTGCTTCTTTGTTCCTCAGTCAGCTCGCTTCCTGATTGGCTACATTCAGTTCCACGTCACAATTCACAGAGTCATGACTTGGGAGTCGTCGGCTTTTCCCCACACACGAAGATTTTTGGTCATAAATATTGAACAAGTTTATTATTTATGATTGATTATCTCGACAAATTCACTCCCAACACACCTCAGACCACAGGATAATCTTATAGGATAATCTTATATGACATAAGATAATCAGGCATTTGATGTCCGTGGTCAGGAAGTGGGAAAGTTGGGATGAAAACAGCCCGATTATCTTTATGTGTGTACCCTGCTTTACTCATTCCATGAAAAAGCATGATCCTTACACATTGTACCTCATTGTAAAGGTAAATAATCAGGCTTTAAAACTGTATAAAATACAACACCAATGGGCATTATCAAAGGAAAGAAATAATCAACCGATATGATGTTTCCAAACTTTGTTAAGGAGTTTTCATCTTTTCAAGAGGGTTAGAGCTAGAATACAAACAATAATTCATGTTAGATATTTGAAGTTGATATTATGAGTGGTTTGTAAAGGGAATATAAATATTATTAACTGCTGTATTTACGCTCATGGAGATATTAGAATTCACATACTTAGTTTAATTTTAAAACTAAATAAATTAAAGGAATCCAAACTTTGCCCCTTTGGTGACAACATTATTTTTGAGCAGGTGGCTTAAAACAGTGTTGATCTTGAAGGAGGGGCACAACAAGAAGGATCTGGGAGCCTCTGATCCCTGTACCTTGCATATCTCCTTTTTTATGGTTATATAATCCCACATAAGAAATGTACTAGACTAATCATAATAGAAAACTGGTTAAAATGGACTTATGATCTCAGATGTGTCATGCTATAGTTATATATATCTATACTCTTATTCCTGCAATTCTTTTAAAACTTTTAGACTCTCAGCATAACACAAGGATTAATGTAATGCTTCATCTACATCGTCATGTTTTAACTTTTGTCCTGAAGTCTGTAGTTTATTGCATGAGTTTTTTTATTTGAACAAGGCAGTGTTGTGCAAAACAAACAATTTAGAACCAGTCTCTATCAAAGAAGCAAATTAAAAATTTTGCATATTCAACTTCAAATAAAACAGCACCCAATTGAACACACATCCACAGACACTGATAGTGGTACTTAGCATTCAGGAATGATTTCCATTTGTAATTTAATTAATATTCAATATTACGTTTCCGGACACACGCTTCTTTCGTTCTGCCTTAACAAACTAATTACTGGCAGAGTAGCAAAAACAAATTCTCATTATGTTGTGTCCCATGCCACTTCATTTCACTAAAATTGTGACAGAGCCAAATTGTCAGCCAAAGAGTGAGAGGGGCGAGTGAATTGGAGAACATGAGGACCAGGATATCTTTAAACAGTAAACTTTGTTTAAGTGGAGGAAATGCCATTCTTGTGAGAAGATGTTTTATTGATGGTGTATTTAGGCAAAAACATACCATTTGCATTGTTTAAAAGAACTACTATTTTTATACCTTTGTGACTCATACTGTAGCAAGAAGTACCTGTACCTGCCACCGTAAAGAGTGGGTGGACATTTGGGTCAAATTTGCCAAAAATCCCTCAAGGTGCTCTTTTGATGCCAAATTCTCCAGCAAAGGATTTACATGAGGCCCAAAGACCTCAATCCTTGAAAACTAAAATCAACTTTGTTCATCCCTTCATTCTGAGTGTATGTGTGCAAGAATTGACACAATGTCCTTCAGTAAGGGTGAACATTTATTCAAAGTTTGAAGAAATGCTCTTTAAGCTGTCTTGGGGTATTGCATTAAAAAGGAACAGATGAATATGGGGCCCAAAAACCTGGACCTTTGACCTTCAAAATCGATGAATATTTATGCAAAACTTGAAGGATTTCTGTAATGCTTTATTAAAAAGCAAGGGCCCTGAAAAATTACCTTTGACCCTTAAAACCAGAAGACTTCATCATTATGTTAAAGAGAACATTAGTGTGAATTTTGAAGGAATTCCCTTAAGGCATTATTGGGCTTTGCAATCAAAATCAAGGGATGAAAATATTAATAAACTATATCCCTTCATACCTGAGAATATTTAGAGAAATATTGAAGGAAGTCCCTTAAAATACTTCTGTGATATTGCATTGAAAAGTAAAGGATGAACACGGGTCTCCCTGAAAACTTCAGCTTCAACCTCTGACCTTCAAAATCTATAAATCTTACCCCCCCCCCCCCCCCCCCCCCCCCCCCCCAACAAACATTTAAGTAAGATGAGACACCTTGAAGCTTTTTCATATTCATCCCTTAGTTAGAGCGGACATTTTTACAATGTTGCACTGACAGTCAAGGGATGCTAAAAAGGCCCAAAAACCCTGACCTTGAAGTAAAAATCAATCAGTTTATCCCTGAGGCAGTGCAGATATTAGTGTAAAGTCCAAAGAGAATTTCCTTCAGTGTTGATGTCATATCATGTTCACAAGGAGGGTTTGAACATGAGGACTTGTGATTTTAAACTTTGATCTCCAAAAACATATTAATCCATCCTTAAGTCACACTGGAAAATCCCTCTAACATTCTAGAGAAGGTAAAAGCTGAACAAAGAAATGGATTGAAGGACAACCCAAAAATAAAAGGCCCCCTACCTCGGCTGTTCAAGAACCAACAGTTTTCACTCACTTTGTATAATCAGGTGCCAAACACAAGTTCAATATTTCCAACAAGTTTGTGTATTTGTTTGTTTTGAATAAAAAAGCCTTCATGAATGCAGATCAACTTGACACTGAAAGTGTGCCAGCAGCGATTTGTTATTATCAACAGTTTGATGAATTTCCTGCTGAGTGAAGTGATGAGCATCTTTACAGCAAATAAATTCTGATAAATAAATGGCTCAAGGTCATTAATTTGAGAGGGAATGAAAACAAGAGTCATTTCAGAAAAATGATCTTTTCATAGTAATTAAATTTTATTATACAGTGAGAAAATTCAAGTAATTTAAAAAGTTTTAAATCAACCAAAACAGACAAACTAAAATGAATAAAGTTAGTCGCTCTTATTTAACACTCAGCCTCTTTCTGTTCTGTTATCAATCTCCTATTAGCATTATTATTGTTAAATTAAAGATAAACAAAAGGAAAATTTTCATTTATTTCCTCCTTTTGTTGAGATAAGTGGTAGAAAAAGCACATGAAATTAACTCTTAGTCAGAGTTTATTTTGGTAACTATTTTAGATTTAGTCCTAGTGTTAGTCTTTGGACTTTAATGCTTTTTCGTTGAAGCAACCTTAGAAAATTGTTGCTTTCACACTTTAGCGCTCACGTTTTTTTCAAACTAACATATGCCTCCATTAACACCTGATGTCTACCTTAAAATGAGGAGTGGTCAGACACAATGGTGGTGTATTCTTATCTTGAGAATGCTCAAAACATCTGTGTCTACAGGTTTACCATGCTGAATAACTGACCCTCAGCTAATCAGAATCAGAAAGCACCTGCTCACAGCAGTCATTGCCGGGTTACACCCAGTCAGACACTTTGTGTGTTGGCAGAGTCTATTTTGATGTATTTTGATGAAATTATTTTCTTAATTTAGTTACTTCAGCATTGAAAACATAAACAAAGAAAACCTATCCACACTTTGAGGTGAGATAAAATGACCTAATACTGACAACATTTGGTGTTTTGAGAAAATTTAGTGGACATAGTAAAGCATTTTTTAAAAGGAACAGTCAATGTTAAATAACACCACTAAGGTCACTCAACATTAATATTTTAATTATTAACAGATTCATAAAGATTTTGACTTTGCTTCACCCCACTGTAATTTTGTCTTTACTCTTTGCCTTGACCAAATCTCAAAAAGAATAAGGTTAATCAAAAATGACTTAAAAGTTAGTTGAAAACTGAAATAATTTAATTTCTTTTCAAATGAGAGAGAGGCCAGTGACAACAGTTTGTCTAACTTAGTTAACAGCTACAGACGGCGGGGCTTGACGGAGCTTACCTCCTGGAAAGGGTGGCAATTAACATTAAGCTTGTTTCTCATGCAAAGAGTGCACAAAAGCACACTGTCTTCACAATTTGACATTGCGGATTTGATAAAAAATTCAAATCAAGTTTTGTGTCTGTTTTTGGATTTATTTTTATTTTTTTCATACACAATATTCTGTGCTATTGAAGATTGTACTCCTAGCTATAAATACAGGATGTCGAGTAATTTAGATTTACAGCCAAGGATTCCAACAAAATCAATAAGTAAATTAAAACCTGACTTTTACAACCTACTCATTGGAGTTGAGCAAACAGATGAAGAATCACAATCTTGTCTGATCGTGTCAAATCTTATCAGGACATGTCAAATATTGCATAAATGGGTCATTTTGCAATGCATCTTTCAAACATTTTGGATGTTGTGGGAATGCTTTAGTGAAATATGACTTTGATCTGGGCATCAACATATTTCAGTCTGTGTCCTGAGTGTCTTCTGTGCATTTACTGGCTCAGTGAAAGGGAAGAACTGAGTGGTCCAGACAATATTTGGACTAAAATTCAAAATCTTCTGTTTGAGTAAAAAATGCCACTGCTTTTAAAGAAATGGGACCAGCTGCTCTGATAAGATTGATTAATATTACATGTGCAACACCACATCTTCTGTGTGTGCTCAGAAACTGGCTTTGCAACAGGATTATGTGTAATCAAGATAGCAAAGACTCTTTTATACACAAGATGCTTCATACCTTAAAAATAGGGCCCATAGACCTCATCAAAGATTTTAATCATTGAAAATCTATTTTATCTTATCATTATTTCATGTTACAGAAAAGGTAAGTGGAAATATATTTGTATATATTTTTTTAAATTCCATACACTCTTCTGATGGTCATGTCTGTTATGTTCCTTTTAACTGCAACACTGTATTACTGTATTAATGTACTGCAGGAGAAGTTATCTAGGGTTAAAGTATGGGTAATGATTTTAGAACTATGTAATATAACTGGAGGAACTGTAAAAAATATATGATGTAAATTCCTAAAACAGTATACATCAACAGTAGTGTGCATGAAAAAAATCCTTATATTTTATTTTACTAAGGCCATGCTTTGATGTTGAAACATGACCTTCCCTCGTGATATTTTTCTCCTCTGTCAGAAACATGCCAGTTTTTAGAGTATTACCCAGCGACACAAGAAAAGAGGAAGCCTGTTTTTAGTTTTGACCTTTTTGCAAAGGCTGCTTGTGTATCACAGGGACAAACACGCTGAAGGCTGTCACATTCAGAAGCAGTTCGCAAAAAAAGGCATATATATTTGTTTGTATTCTTCAAAAATGTAATTCCTTTCCCTCCCAAAGCTATTAACTATCGTTACAATTGAACCAATTCTTATCTATAGAGTCTCTCATGAATGCATCAAAGCCTCAGTGCATCCATTGAATAACAATGAGGGTTTTTACTGGGAGGAAATAATTCATCCAGATCTATGGAGAAAGATAAACAAGTGAATATTATACAGACAATAATGCACCCAAGGATGATTAGTTGTATCCTACAATACATAAAATAAGCCCTGTGGGATAAAGGCAGCCTCAAGGATGGTTCAAAGCAGAGCTGTTTACATGTCCTGGTGAGAGAAATCATTCAGGACTGAAGCTTTACTCACAACTGACAACATTATTTATCATTTAGTGTTTGG
The DNA here is from genome assembly GCA_037902135.1 of Cetoscarus ocellatus. Lineage (NCBI taxonomy): Eukaryota > Metazoa > Chordata > Actinopteri > Labriformes > Labridae > Cetoscarus > Cetoscarus ocellatus. The sequence continues at coordinate 3,642,867 of JBAMNC010000875.1, forward strand.
AATAGAGTGGTAAGAAAAAATGGTGCAATTCCAGTCTTATTCAAGTCTTATGTTAAAGAAATAAAATAATGAAGAAGAAAGTTTATCTGTATTGTTCATGTTTACTGTAAAATGTAAATCAGCATGGGCCTTTATTTACTTCAGTTTGAATTACTGATACGTATGTAAGTCTTCATGTGAATATTTGCTGATAAATAATATTTGCACAGGTACTGACTAGAGGTGACCTTGTACAGCAAAATATTCAGCAATTCATTCAAAGGGCCTCATTCAACTGATCAACTGACTGTGTTCAAAACAAGGCTAGTTCTTGCTGTAAATGGCTGTTAAAAGCCCTAGTTTCTATGAAATAAAATCTTTTCTCCAAACAAATGGCTCGGGGTAGACCTTTACACAAACTTATTGCTGTCAGGAGAGACTAGGCCCTGTCTACAAAAAGATCTATTGACTTGAGGCCCCATTATGTTGTAGAAAACAAGGCCTTTGTTACATGCTTGTTGGGACCCCTGTATGTGCCCTTGTATCTACATTCTTTCACTGACACAGCAGCAGTGAAGCTCTACAGAGCAGTGAAGCTAAAAGTTGAGGAGAGGCTGAGCATGCTTTCAGTAACTGGCTACACGTGGATAACCTGACATACCACATGGACCATTCAAAATATTTCATCAGTCCATCTGGGAAAGAGCCCAGAGAAAATGTTCGGGAAGGGCCGAACCTTTCAGAAGCATATCCGGCAGGTGATTGGATGATTGTTACATCAATCTATATTTATTATGGGCTAATCAGATAATGTAGTGGGCAAGCGCTACTGTGTTACAGAACGTGAGCAACTTTGTCAAACAAACTCTTGTTATAACATGTCAGAAGTGAAGCAACCTTACTTCAGAGAAATTTGTTGTGTTGTTCTATGTTTTTCCATCTAATAAAGAAATGCACTCAAAATGAGATAAAACTGCTCCTTAAGCTGTTAGCATCTATGCTTATTTCCTATATCTCTTATAAGTGCAGTTACTTCCCTCTCGCTCGTATCTCCCACCTCTTCCTCCTCTAAAAGAATGATTGGGCTGTGCTGCTTTGGGCCAAGAACAAACATTGTGGATCGGAGTTTGGCAAGATGGATCTGCCTGATTACAGACATTGAATCAGACAGATCCAGCTGCTGTGCAAGGTTAACATGTGGACATCAGTCTGTGATATTTACCACTGTTGAAACAAAAATAACTGAAGTGACTTGAATATAAAGATAGATGTTCCTTATTAAATTTCATGGAATTCTTTCCTTTCTTTCTTTATTTAATTTAATTTAAATGCAGATAAAAAAAGTTTAGAAATCACAGTATGTCATGATGCTAAATGATAATATATCATGGGGTTACCGGCAATTCCCACTCCTAACATATCTATATAATATGGTCTAATCTTTGCAATGATCATGAGGCTATTCATGTAAAATTACACAATAGAAATAAAATCACAAAGAAAAACCAAGATTCCTAACCCTGATTCTGTAATGAATAACAGTCCAGGGCCAAATTAAAAAAATAAAATAGATGACTCAGGTTTGCAAGGTCCAATAACCTTCATTTCTGTTTGGTTAAGTCATGTAGCAAGACCTTTTTTTGGAAGCAACTAGGCAGGCTTCACTTTCATTGTATCCAACATGATCTCTCAGACTTGTTTACTATCCCACATTTTCTGCAAAACAATGGAAACAATGATTAAAAAAATAATTATCTGCACATTATTGCCTGGTAGAGTGATAACATTTGGACCAGTACAGACCCCTGAGGATCATAAACACTGCTACAGTTATCCTCTCCATGTTCATTTATATGCCAGACGTTTGGTAACAATGTCATTAGGCCAAAATCTTGCTGAAATTGTGTGACCTGTTCAGGTCTCAATTTAAGTTTAGTTTTTTTTAAAAGTTTTTAACTAAAACCATCTATATGGATAAAGAAAATCAACCTGTTTGTTTCCCTCACTGACAACAATCCAAGTTTCCTGTAGTGCTCCACAGTGCTGTCTCAATTGGACCTCTGTCCTCAATCAGCTGTTTTGTTTTTCACTACTCCCATCTCTGTGCTCAGCTCCCTCTGATTGCTCATTTCTGGTCTAATTGTAACAACTGTTGCAATTGCACTGTTGGATAATTGAGTCATGCTCTATACTACACCCACAAGGGCTCGAGCAACCTGCTGTTTCTCACTCTGTTTGACAGAAAACGTGGTCGTGGTGACCATGTTTACGGAGTTTCATAAACAATGAAAAGATGTATGAAGCCAAAGATAGACTGCTGTGCTTTTTAAAGGTTCCCTGGAGTTGTAGAAAAGTTTAGTCTGGGAAACATTTCAACACTTTTTTTGTCACAGTACCTGGCAATGCGCAGATTTTTTAAATTGCAATCCACCCAAGTTTTCACAGTGGGAGTAAATGGAGTTTTCTGCTGAGAAATGCATTGTTACCAAAGAGTAAGGATTTGTGTTACTCTGGAAATTCAAAAAAGAGTTCTGTGTGAGCTGTGCCTCAGTGGTCTATTTGTATTAGAATACATTACAGGTGAGCTGGTGCAGCCTGAGCCACACACTGCTGCATTTTCTGGTCTTGTGCACACAGGCTTGAATAAAGGATGCCGCATAACCAGTCAGTCAAATCAAAGTAAAATGTTCCCCTGTTCACGACATCCTCTGACACGTTTGTTTTTAAAAAAAAAATGTTGTAATTAAAGCAATGATGAAGGCTAAATATCCAAATCGAAATAGACTTAAGGCTTCCAAGCGCCATCAGTGTTCTGAATATAAGAATGACAGACTCTACAACTGTATCTTACAGACAAAATACAAAAGAGAGACAGTTTTTTTTTCTTTTGTTAAGGTAATCTATTATATTCCTTCCTCAAATTAAAAAAAAAAAAAATCCTTAAAGTCCACTAATGCCCCACCCCATTTATTTGTTGAGGTGCATTTATCTGCAGTTACTAGTGATTAGAGAACTGCCTCACCTGTAAAACAATGTATTTTTTCAGTAAATCTACTGCTTTCTTTTTTTATAAGAGCACTGTCCCTAAACTGAGCCCTGAGTGGCCAATAAGTGGGTGGCCCTTTCTCCATTTTTTTAAAGACTTAATAAAGAGCAATGAGGGGCACAAACTTCAAATGATCTCTCACGTGGCTTCAGTAACAAGCCAGGCATTTCCATCATTGTCAGGTGAGTTATGTCAAAAATGTGGAAAACTGCCCTACCTCGTAATTTTAACAAATCCTTTTTAAAAAATTCCAGGTTCTGTCTTGACGTGAGTTTGCAAATAAACTATAATTTCCATAATGATGCAAAGGGGGCATTACCCTCACAGCAGACGAGGAGAAATGAGTGGGATTTGCCATTATAAAATTCAATGTTTTTTTTATGACATCAATCTGGATCGGATCCAGATGAAATTTATCGTAATGGTAGAGTTATATTATATATATTATCCTGTAAATTTTGAAGCAAATCCATCAAATGATGTCAGAGATATGATTTTTTTAAATACAGCCCAATGTTAAGTTATGGGATTTTTTGCATCCTGACAAATATGCAGATCACCACCAAAATGTAATGGTTTCTTCCTTGGACCAAACCAACTGGTACAATTTTTATGTAAATCCATCCAGTAGTTATTGAGTAATCTTGCTGACAGACAAACAAACAAACAAACAAACAGACAGACCTTGGCGAAAACATAATCTCCTTGGTGGTGGTAACAATTAAATGCCAGCTCAGCTGTAGCTCCCTGACAGTTTGCTGTTCACTGTGCTTGTAAACACGGATGTTCCTTTAACACTTCTTTAACATGTTGTCACTAACACTTCCCATCACATGGACTGTATCTGACAATAACAGAGTGACATTGTCTCTGCGCTGAACCCTCCAGTCACCTTATTGAGCAGCATGTCCTAAGACTTGTTGGCATCATTCGTTGACCATGTCCATTAAATTTCAGTCAAGTGGGAATCCAAGATGGCTGCCATCAACATCAAAATGCTTTTTCAAAACTCAAACAGGCACAAAATCTCTCTAAATATATTCATCCATCAATTCATCCATTCTTTGAATCATTCCTCCATCCATTGAGTTTTCATCTTTATCCATCAATCGATCTTAGTCACAGAATTCCCCATAGTTCCAAATATCCAACCATTCATTTATCCGTCTTTTAGACTGTTTACATTTGTCAGTCCATCTTTTGCAAAGAAAAATACATCTTTTTTGTCCTTTCACTTTTTTCTTTGCTATTTGTTTTCCAGCCATGTATCTGTTTGCAGAATAGGACGTCATAAAGATGTCTGTGTGTTTGTAGAAAAAAGAAAATATAAATAAAATAAAATTCTAATGAAGCAGGCGTCAGAAAACTGCCTGATCTTCAAACAGTCACTTCTGACTCTTTGAATTCTCCAATCTAAGAGGCAGGCTGGCAACAAACAGAGATTCAAAGTCAAAATAAGTGATAAATGGCTGTATGATAGCAGTGGTGTTCAGGCTTATCTCCACCAGCCAGCTGAGCCTTTTATCACTTTTTTAATTGCCTTGGTAGTTGCACAAAAAAAAAAAAAAAAAAAAAAAACATTTAGAAATACACACAAAAAGCACAAACAGGTTTAAAGTGGTGCACCATCCAGAAGCCATCCTCTCAGAATAAAGCACTCAGTCTGAATGAACTGAAAAGATAGTTGTTGTGATGAGATAACACGTTGATAAAACTATTCATGCAGCTGATTCAGTGTCTCTGCTGTCCATCCATGGATTTAAGTTTTGTAAGAAAACAAAACTTCTGTCTCATTTTCTTCTTCTTTTTAGTCTTCTGTGGGTCCTCTGCAGCAGGGATGTTGTCACCATGTGCAACAAAAAGAGAAGATGCCTGCCAAGTTCATGCAGAAAACATACACTTAAAAAGTATGTTACACCCACCATGCATCATTCAGTCACCTAATAAACATCCTACCAATTATTAGTCTGTTCAAGCTGCAGCATTTCTGGCTCATTTCTTTGCCTCTCCTAGCAGCACCTGCATCAGTACTATGCTCTTGTTACTCAGCGCACACTGATACTGTACTGATTATGACATAATGTGCATATGCTCTGTTGTGAACAAAATCATATATAGTCTCATTTAATTTTAAGTAACCAATCAGCGCTGTTGGTAGGTGTCTTCAAAAGGAAGAAGTGAGCCTCAATTAGAGACCCACACCGAGAGGAGCAGCAGTGCATTAGACATGATATGGACCTGAAAGTTTTGAAAGTTTTTCACAACTCTATTTAAACTGAAAATCAACTTGTCATATGTGTGAAATTGTTGACGTAGCTTAAACTACAAGGGACAGCTGAGAAAATAGCATTAAGTCACATAGGTCACATGATCCTGGATGTAAATGATTGACATGTTACTTGGATCCATATAATCTTTTGCCAAAAGTGAATTATACTTTGACATGGGTTGCAAGTAAAATTATATTTAGTTATCTGAATATTTAATTCTTAAACTTATAGTAGCAACTATCTGTGAAAGACATAGTGTGGGGCGTTATTATTCTGAAAATGATTTCTGAAAACAAATATCTGAGAACAGTCATCTTCAAGTTCTTGTCTGTTTATTACAGGTCAGGATTTTTTCACATTTCCTTGAATGGATAGTGAGCTTCTGAGAAATCTTTTGATCATCATCATCATCATCACCATCAATAACTATCATCATCAATACCATCATCACTGTCGTCATTCCCTTCTCCAACATGGTAGGAAAAATTGGTTGCTGGGGGGGGGGGGGGTTGAAAAAAAAAAAAAAAAAAAAAATATATATATATATATATATATATATATATATATGTTTATTTTACTTATTTTATTTTCCTTTAATTTTGGGGGCTGTGTGAGATATATGGCATGAGCCTGAATGTGTGCCACAGTGTCACAGCTCAGTTCTCTGTGTTCAGAAAGACTCTGAACACATGCTAATGCTATACATACACATATACAAATGTCTATAACAGCAATTAAGCTCTTCATTCAGGGATGTCTCCGGGTTCTTATTCAATCTGTGCTACAAGGAGTTTAGACAGTTTTGATGGCAAAAAGGTGAACAATCAAGTATCAGAAAGATGAACCTGGTGGCTGGTGAGTGTATTTTAAAGTTTAGCTGTATACACAGTTTGTTTATGTATTGCCTACCATGTTACATCAATGTCATCCAAATCTGCGGTCAGGTCAGGTCAGATCAAACTTAGGACACATGTTGGGTTGGCAATTTTGCCATTCATCATTCCTGACAACTTGTCTGCACCACCAGCAACGTTAACCCTATTTTCTTCGTAGGTGTTTTGGTGTGAAGAAGTTTAAGGGTGCAAACCCTACACCCTGAGGCTCCGGAGGGAGCCTTCAGCCACATTATCAACAGCCATAACCAGCAGCAGGAAGTCGGCTTGCATCTCCCCAGCAAACCAACTTCCAAGCTTGGTTCAATCAGAACTTGAACCAGCCACCCTCCAGTCCCCAGTCCAAGCCCTTACTGACTGAGCAAGATGCTGCGAAAAATCTGCTGTGCACTGAAGTATTATGTAGGCATCCACACACAAGCAGTGAGTGATTATGCTTTACTTGAACTTGAGTTTATTTAACGAGCAGGGACTTTACCTTTTCTTCAGGGAGATTTAATCAAAGTAGTTTGGCTTCCTTTTGAGTTAAATATTCTTGCTCCCTTTTCACTCTGTCCTCAAGGGATTAATTATAATAGAAACCATGTTTGGAGATAATGTAGCTGATTTAATTTAACTATCGAGTTATGCCCATGTCTCATCTGTTAACATGAAAGTGATGTGCTTTTACCCACAGAGAGGACCTGATTTTGATGCCTCCTGTAGACAAAGCAGTTGTTTTCGTCCTGTTGCCAGTCCAGTCTGTTACAGGCTATTGTTCCCATTTAAAAAAGTAAACATTTAGAGTGCTTGGATTCTGTCTAAATCTGCTTATAATCTTGTTTGCTTTTGTAGCTCTCCAGAGGCATCAGTATTAATTTCAGTCTGTTTCATAACCGGCTCAATCCTCCTTACAGCACGTATAATCACAGACGTGAACTTTTCCCCTTTGAGCTGCATACAATCTAAAAACAGAGGGATTATTTTAACAGCATATTTCAGGAATTCCTGTAAGTCAGCGTTATTACGAACAGTGTGATGCCAGGGGTCGAGGACAGCTGTGTGTGATATCCACAGCTTTCCTGATATCCACAGCTTTCCTAGGAGCAGAAAATCATGATGAACGAGGGTGTTCTGAGAAATTAAATCACCCAGCTAAAGGCCCCTTTAGGCCATGGGTATACCTCCATCTCTCAATTCTGAGCGCTTTAACCATCTCTTATAAAAGTGTAATATCCCCAAATTGAAGACATTTTACAGGGCATCCTGGCAAATACCAGCTCAAATTGAACAAAATTAGAGAAATTGGTGGTGCCAGTTGGCTCGATGGGATTTTGAACCCTGACAGAGGTGTAACAGCCGGCTTCAAATGGATAAATGAGTTGACAAAGAGGGGTTAAAGTTAGTGACCTTGAGTTAATACACCTACAGTAGTGAGGTGCAGGCTGCAGATTGGCTGAAGGTCACTGCTGATTTTGTTTTATAGGAAGCAAAACAACATCTATTTTTTTCTGTGACATTATGTTTTGGAGTTCTGTCCTTTTATCCACTTTGGTAAATCTCATGAACTCTAAAACTTATGAACACTAAAGTCCGATATTTTTTCAAGAAAATTTCTACTTTGACAAAGACCTATAGTGAGAGAATTTTGAAGGTCAAAGGTGAAGGAGTCTCATGTTCATTCCTTGCTCATATCTCACAAATACTTTTAAGGCTTCGTGTTAAACTCTGAGGGGAGACCACTTTGACTCAATGAAGGACTGCATAGAGTTAGGAGGTCATATATGTCAAGGTAATGAAGTTTTATGTTCTTAAGAATCCTCTCAGGATTTTTCATTAAACTTTCTGATTCAAGTATGAACACATTAGGTTTTGAATGTCATGGGTCATGGTCATTGGGTCTCGTGATTGCCCCTAAGTTGTGGATAAGATATCTCAAGAATGATTTTTTCTTAAAACTTTGAACTGGTGTCAACTATGACTTATTAGAACTTTGATATTATATTTCAAGGTTATTGTTCCTCACATCTCTTTGTTGATAATATGATATCTCATGAATGCTAAGTGGGAACACTGAAAGATTTCTATCAAACTTTGCATGCTTTAGTCCCTCCATGATTTTGCAGGAATTAATTGTTGTGATTGCAGCAGAACTGCCTGATTTTGTGACAAGTTTTTCAAAGACTTGTGGCAAAGGTTTAAATATTTTAGGTCTTTATTTTGAATTGTAATTCATTTTGTGCTAGATAGAGTGATGCAGTCTAACATTCAATAGTCTCAGAGCAAGACATGAAGCAGATGTGCTGCACATAGAGTTTATAGCTGTTGCTAAATTCCAACCCTTGTCCCTAGTTCGCTTTTGAATGTACATTTTTAAAAGATACAACATTAAAAATGTAAAAGTAAAACACTTGACATGATTGAATATCTTTTTTAAAAATTCACTGTGTAAAAATCATATAATCTAAAAATGAACACAGTTCAGTTTTTTTAACCAGAACTTGACCTTTTTGGTAAAACATTTCAAATTCATTTTTTTTTCTTAGTCATGTGTTCCAGAGTTAACAGCCTTTATCAATGAAATCACAAGAGCAAGTTACAACTTGCAACACAAGAGCAACTTTATTACTTTGCTTTTTTATTATTTTTACTAAACTGTTTCTAAATTGTTATTCATTCTTTCCAAAAACTAGTTCCATTAATTGTTGCAATTGTGAAATTGTGATTTCCTGATGGGGCTGAGTATTGTGCACTTTGACTCATCCAGATATATGTCGGCCAGATGCCAAAGGTTTATCAAACTGAGCCTCATGATCATGCCTTGTTTGTGAATGTAATATCTTAACAACACCAAAGCAATTTCCTATAAACTTTGAATGTATGTCAACTCTGAAATGGAATATCTCATGCAAACTAGACTAAATTTGCACACCTTTACTTAGATGTTGTGTGTTGAGATCAGAAGTCAACGATAATACCTCAAGAAAAAATTTGAGAGACTTTTCAAAAATATTGTCTGTGTCTCAATAATGAACCATTAGACCTCAACTGCAAAAGGTAAATAGCCAAGGTGACAGTGGCACATGTTCATCTTTTCCTTACAAATGACTCTTGACAGACTTTCTATCAAACCTTTAACAAATATTCTCTTTTCCTCCATTATAAGCTGACTAGTTTTAGAGGGATTTTTGAGACGGATCATCTGCACCTCTTCTTTATCTCTGCTCATGATTGTGGAATCTTAGGAACACTTTGAGGGATTTCTGTCTAACTTTACACAATATGGGCTTTGATTCATGAATTAACTGATTTGATTTTTGTTGTTATAGGTTTACAGGTGTCCAAACTATAGCTTTTAGTTAGGCAGCAGAAAGTCCTAGAAAATAAAGTAAACTATGCCCAATAAAATTGATTGATAAAGACAAATGGATTACACCTTTTGAAATCAGCACAAATTGCCCTCTTCATTTCAAGGTCTGATTTAAACAGAAAGTGCTGATCAGCTTCAGGTACCAACTGTCCTTCAGAGAGTGTCAGCTGTGCAGTTTGCTCTTGTTTTGAGTCTGATAGTGGAGGTGAGTGGCCTGATTCTCCTCTCTGCAAAATGGAGGGTCATTTTCATCTTGACCATGAGCTGATTCAATGGTGGGCAGGGCAGACCAGGGGCCCCTTAAATCTGACTGGCTGCCCCAAAATCTTTTACTATGATTGACTGTCTTGTCGAGCAATTTTGGACTTTACGTTATGTTCAGGGAATCTCATGTTCATCCCTTGCCTGTAGAACTTCTACCAATCACCGTAAACCACAAACACCATCTAAGCATCTCCTCTTTACCCACCCCTGGACTTTGACTCTCCACACTGGTTAACATCCGTAAGAATTAAACCACTAAAAAAGAGGACTAGTTTACTCTCCATCCTTGTGATTAATGTCAGGAATGCCATGTATTTGTATCCGTGGTGGTGACGGTTTTGACAACTGCAGCCCTCTGCTTCGTTGCAGATTAAATCATCTCTATCTCCATGCCATCAAAGTGACAAGGTGCTGATGGTAAGGAGGCAGGAAATGTTCCTGTTGTAGGTGTTTAGAGAAGCAAATGTTAAGCCTTAATGGGTTTAATCACTGATGTATGGTGAGAAAATCTTAAATAGAGAAGAGCAGTATGGAATTATATTTGCTTAAAAGCCTCCTGGATTATATCACAGTTAAAAGATTTACTGCCCATAGTTGTAAGACAGAGCTGCCTCTTAGACTTCTCTTGATTTATTTAAAAAAATGTATGCATAGGTGCTGTTTTGATTAAATTTATTACATTCTTCTGGTTAACAATTTACCATCTATAGTGAAAGTTTGACCCTAATACACAAACACAGAGGATAATGCTTAGAGTGATAAACAAGGCTCCCTGGTAGTTAAGCATGTCAATAAAACAGATATTATTCTGGATTTCCTCTTGTTATTTCTGAAATCCTTTTTTTTTTCATTTATAAAAGGCCTTGAAGCTTCAGCTATGCTTGTCTGTACTTTATGCATTTAAGGTGTTTTTGCCGGCGTTTGTTTGTGTTCAAAATAACTTGAAAAGTTCTGAACAGATTTGGATGAAATTTTCAGGAATTGTTGGAAATGGGATATGGAAGAACTGATTAAATTTTGGGGGTGATCCGGATCACCATCTGGATCCAGGAATTTTTTAAAGGATTCTTTAACATTGCCAGATAGGACCATTTTCGCCAAAGTGGACCGAAGCTGCTTGGCGGAGGTCTGCGCTCTCTGAGTGCTTTTCTAGTGTTGAAGAAAGAAATCCCACTAAACAGAAAATAAGCAGAAAGGTGCTTAGAAATATAGCACCCAAAACAGCATAGCTATGCTAAAATGAATGTCCTGATTGAAAAAACATGCTTAGTTGGTTTGGTAGCTGGGGAGATGCAAACTGACTTCCTGGGGCACTGCCACTGGTTACAGCAGCTGGTAACATAACAGAAATGAGTTGTCATGCCTTAGCCCCAGAGCCTTGGGGCGCAGGGTTTCCACCCTTTCACCCTCAAACATAAATGCACATAAACACCTACAAATGAAGTCATGTTATAGTTGCTGGTAGTACCAACTACAGATGAGTTGATAGGGATGATGAATGGTGAAGTGCCAACCAGACATTGCTCCCAAACCTGACTGATGATAGAACTGGTGTCAAAGTGTAGCATTCATGGGCATCTTTTCTGAGGCTCATTTACCTTCATTCACCTACCTTCCTTCCTCTCTCAGTTTTATCTCAATATGGTACCCTGACTCAGCACTGGGAGTTTTACTATGTGCCAACAACAATGAGAGGCAGCCTCAGGACAATCATACTTTCAAGTTTCAAACTAAAGATACTTCACCTTCAAAGACAAACCTGTTTTTGTTCTTATCAACAGGGTCCCTCAAACCACTGAATTAATTGGCATGCTGGGAAACCCTGCCAACACGGTATAAGCTATCATCCACCCACAAGCTGTGCTTACCTAGGCTCTGCTCTGAATTTCAAAATCACAACAGTAGCTGAGTTTATTTGGCCACTTATTCAGTTATATATATGATCAGTTTGTTTTGACAGACTCTCCAGTTTGAGCGCTGGTACACCCACCTTTAATTGGTTCATGCCTTCAAACTTGATGTTATTAAAGTGTCTCCCATTTCTATTACTCACTGTCTATTTTCCATCATATTGCAGCTGTATGTGTTTGTGAGTGGGTGTAGCCTTTATCTTTTTACTGAACCTCTTTTCAAAGATGTTAATAGATTCATCGTATGCTTGGATTTCAAGGATCATGTGTATACATCTCAATAAAGCTGACAATTATTTTAGAACATTTCCATCCAATTTCCTCCTGTATATGACAAAATCTTCCCTGAAAGCTCTAGTCATATCAGATCGTATTAGGGATACTTGTAGAGAAATAAACTTTGATTGAAGCGAACAGCAGAAAGAAACAGAAGAGTAAAAAGTGAGGTTGCTGGAGTTGAAGTAATGGATGAGCATGTACAGCCTCTCTCATCTGTGATGCTGTGAGTGACCTGACATTTTCTACTGAGAGCAAAGTTTTACATTTGAACAAGGAAAAAAGACACCTTCACTTGGGAGAGGTTTTGGATGGGAATCAAAGTGAGTTTTTTGTTTTCTTCCCCCAAAATACTTGTGACTATAAAGGAGTGGCTGGGAAGAATGACTTTCAACAGGCACAATTTGCTGCTTTTAAATGAGATGACGGCTGTGACATTTTTCTGAGCTGGTGGGACGTAGCAACCTCTTACAGGTGAATGCAACCTAACTGACCCATAGCTTGGAAATCTTCCCTCAGGCGCTGCCCTTGATAATCCTTTTGCCACTGCATCAGCGATTTCCTCTGCCTGGGGCATTATTTTTGGGGGTTTCCTGTCGTTTTATTGCTTTCAGCCACTTTTGTTAACTTTATATCTTAAAAATACTGGATACTTTGTATGTGCCATTCCAACAACTATTTTACAGCTTCCGATCAAGATAGAGCATCCCTGATTTCAAGTTGTAATTATCAGTGTCTCAAATTTCCACCATTTAATCCTTCCAATCCTAAACCAGATTTTGCTATTTTCAGTCCACTTGGACCTTTATCACCTCCGACAAGGAGGTTATATTTTCACCAGGGTGTGTCTGTCTGTTAGCAGATTACGCAAAAACTACTGGATGTATTTACATGAAAATTTTACCAGAGGTGTGGTTTGGTCTAAGGAAGAAGCCAACACATTTTGGTGCTGATCCGATCCAGATTAAATGCCAGTCATTTAGGACATTATGGGAATTGTAGTTTATTTGAAAACTGATGTCAACGTTTTTCAAGCCAATTTCACTACATTTCACAGCTTCCCTTGAAATGCCAGCGGAGTAGTTCTGCTAATACAACAGCTAACAATAGCCTGGTAGATCAGCAAGTTTTTTCGACTTTGTAACTAAGTGCTGATAACGCAGTATTCTCCACATGGACAAACATGAACAGAGACTCGGCTGTCCATGCAGAGTGGAAGAGCCACTGCCGTAACTGAGCTGCTTGGCGGAGGTCTGCGCCCTCGGAGTGCTTTTCTAGTTGTAAAATTGGATGTAACAACTCTTTTAAGCCCAGCTCTTTTAAGCAAAATTAAGTTAAAGACTTATTTTGTTTCAGGACAATGGGCTTCTAGAACATTTATGCTATCATAATGTTAGATTAATGTAGAAAAAGTTGTTTGACCACAGTCACAGACAAAAAGTCAAAACTGACTTTAAATCCCACAGAATATTGTAAAAGTCAAACACATTCAGTGATGGCCAAACTTTAAAAAAAGTTGCACAAAACCTTTTTACATACAGTATTTGCAATTTTTGCTCAATTTAGTCATTTTTGTCACTTTTGACAAAATGTCACAAAAGGTTGCATTATAATTCACCTCAGTTCATTTTTATTTGGTTTCCTAGAAGGGAACTTTGATTTGTAATAAGATTAAAACACAGTATCACATCACTCACACTTCCATTTTGAGATTTTCTGGAAGTGATAGAAAAAGGCTTGTTTCTTGTTAACCTTTGGTTTCTCTTGATGGGACACTACAGATAAGAAAACAATAGAAGAAGAAACTGAACACATTTGACTGGTCAACAGATCAAAACAGGAAGTTGCTACCTTCTGGTTCAAAACGAAGGTCTGACTTCATCACTACTATGTTTTTTATTCAAGAAAATGGGATACAAATCACCAATTACAGATTTTTCACCAAGGATCGACATATTAATAAAAATAAATAAATAAATAAAAAGCACTTCACTTCATGGCTGAATTAAATAAAAAATATGTTAGGGATACTTATGACCTGAAGCCCTCAAAACTTTTCCAAAAAAAGTAATTTCATAATCTGAAATTACAGAGAACTATAACTTTCCACCACTGTTAAGGCTCCACCCACAAAATACATCTCCACAGCGTTCAAATACAAAAGCGGTCTGCAGAAAAGATCTGAAAAAGTGAAATATGCAATGTACAAGATAAAGATGTCCCTGCCTCTGCACTTTGTAGCCAGGGCTGAAGGGATTCAATCCAACACATGGTTTTGAAAAAATGCATCTTCACCTAACATTGATATTTATCAGCCTTTTCATGTATTCTCATATAAACTAAGTTATGATGGATACATGAGAACAGACACTGCACCTTCTTTATTTGACCTTCTATTAAATCATTTCAACAATTTACCTTTTTCACTGTTTAAACACTCTGAAGAAGGATTTCTACCAGTCAAACTATTGCATTAAACATCTCAGCTCTTTTTCTTAAGCCATCATCGAACTATGCTGTACAGCAATTGAAAAGCTCACGGAGGTTGATAACTGCCAGGCATAGAAAAAAGAAATAAAGAGGAAAAGCATATATATGTATTTGACATCAGCTTATATTTTGAATTAGCGTTAGTCATATGTCAGCCAGACTAGCTTGCTTATAACACATGTGTGATGCTTTCTTTCTTGTCTCACAGTCATACTCTCAAACACAAACATCAGATTGATGCACACCACTGCCAGAATCATTTTTATGTCTCTATCTATCTTTGTTAAATTTGTTTTTACAGCATAGTGACTCTCTTTTTTTCTTCAAAAAGCTTATTTTGCATCAATGCCAGGCTTGAATGGTATGCATTTCGACAGAAGGCAAATTTGAAAAAAGACAGTTTTGGAGCTGAAAGATGTGAGAGAGCTGTCATGAAGAATAGCCAATAGGCCTATAATCAAAGCGGCTCTTTTATGTGGCTGTCTGCATATGAGCAGCCATCAAACAAAACTGAGATAGACAGCCTCGCTCTCCATCAAACTCTGATTGAGTGAAGTATTCTACTCTCAGCCTTTCCTCTTTAAATTTTCAATTAACACATGACTCGTTTGTGTTATACCTTGGAGGCATGGTGTCAGGGGGGGGGACTGGTAAAAAACAGTGTGTGAACTGAGGTGTAATTACACAGAAAGTGTGTTAATATGGGGAGTAACCAGCTTAAAATGATAAGCTTAATGAAGAAAGCTTAATATTTACTCTTGTGGTTGTCAAAAATGGCCTGATAACTCAATGATCACATATTTTAGACAATAATAACCTACTGGCTAGTCAATCCTTTGTCTTGATAAAAATCTAAAAACAATCATAGATTCAGACCCTTATTAATTATTATTGTTATTATTTTTATTATTATTATTTTGCAATAACTTTATGTTCAATCAATCAAACTTTATTTATAAAGCACTTTTCATACATTAAAAATGCAGCACAAAGTGCTATACATGTTAAAAATAGCACCCCCCCCCCCCCCCCCCCCCCCCCCCCCCCAACGCCCCACCCGATCTCCAACGCCAGCACATACACACACATCCACACACACCACATATACATACCACATACACACCGACACACAAGTACACACAAGCACACAGATAAAATGATCTTAAAAGCATGTTATAAGCTTGTGGCTGAGTACAGAGTTTCCAGGTCAGGAAACGCCAGGAGGCCGACTGCACCGGGCGCCACCCACGGCCCAGGGCCAGGATGCCTCCATCCAGGCGTGCACCCCTACAGGGCCAGTGAGGGGCCCAACACAACAAAGCAGTGCTGCAGACCCCACACTTGGCCAAGACGATGCCCATCACGAGACAGAGACATCCCAGCCACAACCATCTGCAGCCCCCCGTGCAGGCGGCCCCCACTGAGGAAACACTGCAGATACGGAATAAAAATCATCAAACTAAATAAAAAAGTAAAGTTAAATAAAATGTAAAATGAAATAAAATATCGAATAAAATACAAGATAAAATACTAACAAATGGCTAAAATATCATAAAAAGTAAAATAAGTAAAAAGAGGGCTAGGATATATAAATAAATAAAATTAAATAAAAATATAGATAAAATAGGACATTAGTTAAAAGCCAAATTAAATAGGTGGGTCTTGAGCCTGCTTTTAAAAACATGAACATTGTCTGCGGCCCTCAGGTCCTCTGGCAGGCTGTTCCACAGACGGGGGCCATAGTGCTGGAAAGATGCCTCACCATATATCCGTGTTCTAGCTTTAGGAACCATTAAAAGGCCAGTGCCAGAGGACCTCAGGGTCCGTGAGGGTTCATATGGTAAAAGCAATTCTGAAAGATAAGAAGGTCCAAGACCCCTAAGACATTTAAAAACCATTAAAAGGACCTTAAAATCAACCCTAAAACACACAGGGAGCCAAGGTCTGTTGAGTATGATAACACACTCTTTCTGTAGGATTAAAGTTAAACCATTTTAAACCCCTGTTAAATCCAGTTGTTATTTTTAACCCTATTAAAAGTAGTTAAATAGGTTAAACCGGTTAAAACATGTCAAAGCCCAGCAAAACTACAGTAATGAACTTTAAAAGTAAACTATTAAAATAAGACAAAAATCAGTCATACTTAGTCCAAACTCAGTTGAAACCATTAAAATAACTTAAAACCTTTTAAAACCTGCCTGAAACCAGTTAATATCCATAAGAACAGAGACAAAACTGGTTTAGTCATTTTAAGGCCCAAAAAAATCCAATTGAACTCATTTAAAACCATATAAAAACAAGATAAACTCAATTCATAGCAGCTTAAACCATGGGAACTTAGATATAATGATTTAAACAAATGTGACACCCAGTTAAACTTATTTTAAAGCATTTAAACTTAGTTATCACCACATGAACTCGGTTAAAACCAGATTAACTCATTTAATGTCAAGCGAAAATCAGTTAAACTTTGTTAAAACTATTTAAAACCTTGTCAAGAAACATAAGTTTTCAGTTTTTCTTCCCAAACACTCAATTCAAGAAGTTGAAGATGAATGAGTTTAATATGAGTTATTTCTGTAGAATTACCCTGTATTTTCTCATTAAAGAACTAAAACTTACATAATGTAACTGTCAGTGTTGGTTACCTTTACCTCTGGATTGAGAGTGACAATACATGTCTCTCTCCTTAAATCTAACTAAATAACTCCCATGTGTATCAGATTTAGTTCGTCTGATCATTTTCACAAATTGTCTGGAATTTATAGCTCTGTGCTCCTCAGCATCTCTGCACTTCAGGTGAATTTTCATTAATTAAGCTAATTTAATGAATCACTATAAAACTCCTCTGCCCTGTAGGAGGATTTGAGGTAAAAGCAGGTGAATTTTAAAAGATTAACTGAAGGATCAGTGCGCTGGATGTTTGGGTAAAGATACAGATCTAACAGCAGTCCCATCAGCATTAAGCTTCATTTACACAACACAATAATCCTCTGAAAAACATTAATCTTTCACGTTTTCAAAAAAAAAAATAGCTTTCAGATAACAATGCATCAAAACCAGGAGCCATGCAGATGGAAATGTTAAGGTAAGCATGCAGGGTAAATAGTTAGCAGTGTGGTTTTGTGTAAACCACATTTCCATTAAAGTTGGGACGTTGTGTGTCACTTACAATAAAACAGAATACACTGATTTCAAAGTCCCTTTCTGACCTGTATTCTGTTGAATAATCTAGATATTAACTTAAGATAATTATGTTCAAACTAAAAAACTTTTTTTCTTTTTGCAAATATTCAGTCGTTTTGAATTTGATGCCTGTGTCATGTTCAAGAAAATCTGGGACAGGGGCATGTATATTGTTGTGTCACATCACCTTTCCTTTTAACAATATTAAGACACTAATTGTTGTAGCCTTACTGGTTGAATTTTCCCATTTCGTGATCTCCACTGTTACATTTTGTGCTTCCTAATGTTCCTCACAATGTGTAAATAGTGGGTTATTGTTATGCTTTTGACTTTGCTCCCTGTAGATTACAACAGACGGGAATGCTAAACAGACTTCTCTTAATCCTGACACATTGTGTTCAGCAAATCCAAATGTGACTGCCTTTTATAGATTACTGCCCCACAACACAACACAGCTTATTGAGAAGAGTTAGAGTTTTGGTGTTGGCAAAAGGTCAGCAAGTGTAGATTTAATTCTACTCTGGATGGAGTCAAATCTCTGACAGTAGAAAATAAGTTGATATAAGAATGATGTTTCAATAAATCAGATCCAAAGGAATCACTGTAGGATCTTTGACTCTTAGCTTTTAACTCCAAACTTGAATCTGAGCTTTTAACTCTAAACATTGAACCTCGAGTGACACTATTGAGTGGACAAGTACCTACAGATGCCACAAGCCCATGTCAAGAAAACTATTTTTTTCAATACATGTGCTCTAACCACGTCATCTTTATTCCAGCCTATTTTCCCAGTCAGTACACAGTTAGTAAAAACAACGTTTACACTATGCAGTGCTAATAGAGAGCAACACTAAAATATTTAAAATTGTACTCTGAGAGGGTGCATACCTAATACTAAATAGAAGAATTGATCAAAAGTCGCATTCGGTTTCACAGAGTTTTAAATCGTAACTCCAACAGTTTGATTCAATCCGAGTACCAACTGTCCAAAAAGAGTGAAAACAGCACTTTTTGGTGTGGATCCATATAGACACTTGAGATGTGTTAATATTAAGTCTGATAGTGTTCAGTTGTCTATGCAGCTAGATACTGAAACTGAAAGCTGACATTGCTCATAAATCATAAACACTAACTCAAGGAATCATGTTCAATCACTTAAAGCAGCTGCAGGTCAGAAATTTTCTGTCAGAAAGTCAAGTCTTGGAGTCACGTGTAGCCAAATAAAATGGCTGCAAATAAGAGGTTGTCCAGAGACCCTGCCGACTCATCTAAATTCATCTGTTAATTTCTCCATAGTTTTAGACTAATTAGTGTTTAGGAACAATCCGTTGTTACTTTTCAATGTTTTAAGTGCAGAAATGATTAAATCGCCGAATTGAAGAACACTGTTAATTCTATGCAAGGACGACTGACTAAGGCGGAAGGTCGAACATCCAACGCGGACGACACCACACAGCAACTGTTGACTGACTGCAAGCTGCATAGCAACTCTATAGGAGTGTGTGGAGGATTTGGAAAATAGAAGCCGTCGCAACAATGTGACACTGCTGGGTCTAACCTAGGGCACAGAAGGGGTGAACATAAAGACGTTCATGGAAAAGATCCTAACAGAGGGATTGGGCTTGGATGTTGACAGTGAGTTTGAAATAGAGAGAGGGCACCACTCCCCTGGATTCTGCCTAGATGACGATCGACCACTGAAACTGATCATGATCAAATTCCTGCAATCTACTCTTTAGATGATGCACTCTATAAAAGCAAGTTTTCAGGAACCCAAACATCAGTACCTAAAGATAGAGCTGCTATTCATACACTGATGGAAGACAACGGTCTGATTGATATATGGTGATTGGTTAACCCAAGGAAACGTCAACATATTTTACTTTCACTGCCACAAATGCCACTCACGAATAGACATTGTTTTGATATCCCAAAACCTGATAAACGCTGTCATTGACAGCAATATAAATGCTATGTCCCTTTCAGACCATAAACCTGTTGAATTATGTATTAACATACACTCAGATAGACTAAAACGAGGCAGATGGAGAATGAATACCTCCCTGCTACATAATGAAGTATTTATAGGTAGCACAGACAGAGTAGCAATGGTCTGGGAAGCATCAAAAGCCTATATCAGGGTCAAGATCATTGCACAAACTTTTTAGAAGAAAAAAGAACATAAAGATACTATTCAGAAACTGGAAGTAGAGTTAGGTGCAACGGAAAGAGAACTGGTCAGATATTATTCTGACAGCTTGTTTAATGACATTTGCAGATGCAAATTTAAAATGCATGCGTTATGTATTAAAAAGGCTGAATATGCTTTGTTTAGACTGAAAACAACTTTTTATGAGTCGGGGAAAAAAACAGGCGGGTCACTGTTACTTTGCAGTCTGACCTTCCTTTGTTTGTTGTAAACTGTACCATTTGAGCTATGTACCATGTTTTTCTTTCTGCAATAAAAAACTTGAATTATAAAAGTCAAGTCTTATTACTTTTCCTACCTTTTTTTCCACCATGGTTGATAAAATGGACACCAAAGTCTTGCCCCTTCTTGGTTTTGATTGATCAATAAGTAAAAAGTGACAGCGCTGTTCCAAAAGTTGAACTGCTTTCACCTGAGAGTGCTGCAACTACAAGCAACTGATGCTGAGGGCATTTTTCCACCCGGAGTGATGTGCACTAAAAATGGCAGGCAGTATACATAGGTATGCATACAGCATACAATGAGGAGTTTGATGGCATATGGTCAAGGTCATATCTTACAATACAGACATGTACATTATTGCAGACACAGGATTTCTGTGGCTCAAACTACAAGAAAAAGAAGGACTTATCCCCCCATTTTGACCCTCCAGTGTGCTTTTACTGCTCTGTAATTGTAAACCCCATAAAACTGCCAGCCAATGATTCTTGTTTTTGAGAGAACAATTAAATTAATTTAAGATTTTGTGACCCAGAAAGGATTAACTAATAATGATGAAGTTAAAATTCCCGAGTAAGATAGCAGGATCTGGTTTTGATGAAAAAGGAGAAGCACTTTATTAGAGCTGCTGGGTAATTTGCGTTCACATGGGCCATTGGCATCACAGGGTTCCAGAGACAGTCTGTCTGTATGGTCAGCATCCCTCTGGAGCCAAACTCACCACTGTTAACCACTGCTTTGACAGGTTTCCCAGAATCAGAGCAAAAAAAAAAAGAAGAACTTTTCTTTTCCTCAGCATCCCTGGCTGGCCCACTTCTCTGCCAAGGAAGAATTTGTCACGGGTGATTACCTTAGTGACAGTGTTATCAGGCGTTACTCCACCCAGAAGCCTCTTTTGATCCAAATATTCAAAATCCAATCCTCATACACAGATCGCTCGCTGGCACATTTCTAGCACAGTGAGTGATTCCTCCTGCCCCAGAGAGGCTCATTGCAGGGGGGAGGGAGAGAGAGAGAGAGAGAGAGAGAGAGAGAGAGAAAGAGAGCAGGGGGGTCTTTATGTGGGCTTAATTTTCTGAGACAGACTTCTGCTTATCATCCGTGATCACAGAAAGAACGTCAACATGCAAGAGAGAAAGAAAAATTTAGAAACAACCTCCCCGAGTAGTTTGTTTCCTCCTGTTGTGTATTTTTGCCTCTTGTTACATTTTCCATTCACTGCACAGTCGTCGTTAACATTTTTACACCCACGCGTACATTGTCATTTGTGGTTTGTGTTTTTTGGACAGGAATAGAAATGAACAATTTGTTCTTACATGATAGGATCCTAAAAAGATGAGGAGAATCTTACAGTATTTGAAAAAAAAATGGGAACAACCTCCTGGATCTATTATTGAAATAACAACTGTCTGATCTGTCAAACATGCCACTATAGGCCTGTACATGCCCATTTGAAGACCTGATACTACAGTTGGTAATTTTGAACTGTGCTTATTTACTTCCATGCTAGAGTTAGATGGCATTTATAGTCTGTTCACTCAGGATGTTGCTCCAACCATCTTACAATTAGCTTAGCTTGCCATTTATA
The DNA here is from genome assembly GCA_037902135.1 of Cetoscarus ocellatus. NCBI lineage: Eukaryota > Metazoa > Chordata > Actinopteri > Labriformes > Labridae > Cetoscarus > Cetoscarus ocellatus. The sequence continues at coordinate 3,664,546 of JBAMNC010000875.1, forward strand.
TTTAAAGAATGGAAGAGTTTACATATGGGGCTTTTCTGCATCATAGTATCATCTCCCCTCAGCTTAAATTATGAGAAGCTCAGGTTTTATTAACTGTCAGTCAAAGCAAACACATTGTTAGTATAGCTTTAAGTACAACAGCTATTGGTAGCCTCTCCTCTCGGCTAACTGTCTCTAATTAAGTGATCACACTGTTAAAACTATTGATGACTGTGATTTCACAGTTAGCTACTGGCTAATAATCTTGGGGATTTCACAATATGGCAGTTGTTCACTGTAACATAGTTTTAAATTGGAATAAGTTGTGTTTTTAAAGCCACCCTGACACATAAATATTGTAAGATTACAGTGTTGTAAACTTACAATAAATTGTTTTGAAACTACAGTTATCTGAAAGCATTTTACGGTACAATACTAGGATTTTAAAACACTTAACTGCAATTATGCACTTACCTAGAAATAATCCTATTGTAAAATGACACTTGAGTGTTGTAAAATCACAGTATTTTACTATAAAACTACAACAGAGTACTGTGGATTCACAACAGTTGACTGTGATTTTACAACACCTGACTGTAATTTTACAGTGACCTAGAAATAATCTTATTGTAAAATCACAGTCAAGTGTTGTAAAATCACAGTGGCATACTGTAAATTTACTACAGAGTATTGTGGATTCATAACAATTTACTGTGTATTTATGGCACTTTACTGTAATTTTTCTGTACCTACAATATGAATGTGCATGACTGTAAAATCCCAGTGCTCTATTGAAAATTACAGTATGATGCTGTCTTGTGCTCACAAGAGTCACTTGTAATTTAACATCACTATTGTATAAATACTGCAACTCAGCAGCCAGTAAATTCCTGTGTATTTACAATATGCTTGCCAAAATGAAATAATTTAATCTTACAAATATTTACCTGTCATGTGCTGCAAAAGCCTCATTATAACATACTGGGAAATTTACTGTAGGAACCTGTGAAAACCTGCTGATTCTTAAAAGTGTAGGCTTAGGGCCCAAAATGGTCAAGTGCCTATTAAATATTCTATAGAAACACGAACATGATGAAAAATCATCAATTCACAGATGTTGAAAAATTACATCATTAGATATCATAAGTTATCTCTCCTTTCTTTCAGTCTGTTCTAATGGTGAACATGTGTTGAGTGAATATTTAAAAGGCGATCAGGTTAATGTCTCTCAGTCTGAGGGAGCCTTTTTTCCACAGCTTTGATCTGCCAAAACTCTGTGGAGCTTTCAAAGCCTCTTGCTCTGACCGTGTAATGGATGGAGAATATACCAGGTGGAAACGTGTTAATTATGAACTCCTGAAGCCACAGGAGGCTGATCTCTCCCTGTGACCTCTCTATCACACCAGCTGTTGGCCCTTTGCAGCCAGTTTTCACTGGTCATGATGCCAGGTTTGATAATACGCCCGTACACGAAAAAAGGCAGATTGTGAGGATTTTCTGTCTTTTATTTCTAAACTTTAGCTTGTTGTTCAAGTAGTCGCTTAAACTGAAAACTTGATCAAAATCTGTCAGAAGTCACATTTGCTTAATCAGACAGCATGATTTATTTTTCTCTTTGAATATGTGTGTGCCTTTTACGATTGTACTGTGCCAGACTATGCTTCAAAATTCTTGTCCTCTTTGCCAACAGACTGGCAGTGCTGCTAGAGTGATCTGACCAATCACTTTATACTGATGCTCAGAACCACCCCACCCCCCATAAAAAAATAAATAAATAAAAAATAAAAACAGAAAATAATGGAGAAAAAATTATTGTCGCTCATCGCCAGAAGTAAAGAAGAGGACAATATGGCCTGTCAATCATTTTAAACAAAGCTTGAGGTTCAAAAATGGTAGCATGTCTAGGTGAAAAGTCCAAGTAGCCTTGCTAAATGGTGTTATGTGAGCTATACTAACCTCACTGTAAACATTGGATCTCCTCTGGGAAAGAAAGGACTGTATTTGAGGTACAGCACATTCTGCCAAATTGATGAAATACAAACCACACAGCTGGAGGGACAGTCAAAGTAATTTAGTTCTGTTAAAACAGCTGTCCAATTACCTTTTGTTAATTTGAGTATTTAATTATAATGATTTTGTTAAAATTTATCCAAGAGAGTAACTTAAAAATAAGCAGCATTCAAATAGTTATTTTTAGGAAAGGGAACCATTTTGTGCTGCACATTAAAAAAAACATTTTGAGAGCAAAAGAAAGAAATTCAACAAATAAGAAGAATACTTTTAAAAAGCAGTCCAGTCATATATAAAAACTAAACACTGAGTCTGGTTAAAGTTGGTTATTTATATTAATAAGAATATTATTATTGTTATTGATATTAATTATAAAAATCATTTTTATTTATTTATGTGCTTCCATGAAAATCGCTAATTTTTGTGAACCACTTTTGTCGTGTTTCTGAAACTTAGCTGTCTACTTTTCTCCAGGGTGTTGCTACAGTGTAGTGAAGCTGATATTTTTCATGAGTAGTTTCTAACTTAACTTACTGCGTTTTACAATCTTGTCCATCACTGGCTGTGGGGGCCGGTCTAGGAGTTCTGCCATACCTCAGAATAGCATTTAAGCTAGCCGAGTCCTTGAGACTTGAGGCCTGTGAGATTTTCTTGTCCAGTGAGAGGGTTGGCAGAGGTAGGAGAGTCAAATGGCTGATTGCTGCTGTCAAAACAAAGGTCCTCGATTTACATGAAATATGGATGAATGAAATATCAAAACTAAGGAGTATTGGTATGATATTGCACCACGAAAAACCACAATAAAAAGGCTCAGCATCAAGATATATGTTGTTGCTATCATTTCATAAATGGCACTGACAATGCAATCAGCCCAGAATGTGTCTGACTGTGGCCGGATCAGGCCTTCAATCAAGCAAAGCATGAGCTTTCCCGGGGATGACACTCTGACATGTCACTTCTAAATGCAGCACACAGCTAGGTTTTGACACCTGGAAATGTATCTGTGGATAATTCTTCTTTGGCTGACATCTCATCCATGTCTGATCTAAATGCGTGTGTCTCTGTCTTCCAAAAGTCATGTAACATGACCCGCAGAGAGGCGATCTATCGTCTGTCCTCTGTGTTTAAACGCTGCCACTTTGAAGGGCTGCAGCAAAGTCAGCTTTCTTCTTTGTTTTGCTGAATAAGCACCTTCAGAGGTAGAGAATCACACCTCTGAATTAAACCTAATTAACCCCTTTTCCCTGAACTCACCACAGCTGAGGGTGGTGCTACCTTCTTGTTTTATTCGCCCTACAAACTGCAGCCATATAGATTAGACTTTCCTTCAAAGGAGTGAATGAGGACAGCCTCAGCAGACCGAGCTCTACCTTCCATACTGATGGCATAGGAGGCAAAATCTTTAGATATTCATTTGATGTGGTCATACAGCCCTGTGCGTGACAGAATTATCAAGGATACATGGTGGTTTGAATGAAAATTGAAAAAATATGACTCCATAATTATATATTTCTGTCAGGCTGTCAGAATCAGAGTCAGCTTTATGCTAAATAGATTTTTTTGGTGCAAGTGGCAAAACACAGGGTTAAAATTAAAGTGAAAGGCAAATTAAGAGCAACCTTCAACCTGTCTGGGAGGTAAAAAAATAAAATAAAATAAGATGAAAAAAACAAAAAGGATCTATCATATGCACTGAACTTAGCATCTTGGAGTACACTCACACCATCGTTCAAGAGAGCTAATCTTACAGTGTAAAATACACACAGGTTAGAGCAGGGGCCACCAGCCTGTAGATCTTCTGGACATTTTAACAAGATCTTTAAAGGTCCCATTTCCTGTTCGATCAATTTTCTTTGCTCTTAATATTGTTAAAAGGGGCTTGGGTAGCAGAGGAAAATGACACCTTTCACTAAACCCTCAGTCCATGGAAATATGTGCCTCTTTCAAACACTCTGTTTTTTACTTCCTGGGGTCAATTATGTCATAGCTATACAGCCTCCACCTACATGTATATATTCTGCTCATCCCAGGAAGACGACTTGTCTTTTTTTAAAGTCCACTCCACAGCCTGTGACCACTCCTCACCTATGGTCTGACCAGCCAGTCAGCTCACAGCTCCTTGTCAGATCTCAGCATTTCCAAAGGGGAGGGAAAAAGAGCTGCATCACAACCTCTACTGAGAATAAACTTATTATTTATTTATTTATTTTTATTCATTTTTATCCAACTTGCAGAGGTAAATAATCTTGGGGAGAAAAACAGGGGATGCAAGATCATCAAAATAGAGCAACATAAAAAACACAATATATAAAGTGAGCAAAAAATAAGATTAGACTTATTATGATGCTCCATTTTATAATGCATTATAAACATATTACATGTATACTTAAAATGCATTGTAATGTATTATATTGCACCTATAATACTGTTTAATGGCAGTTAATAAGCACTTGTGATAATTTGTAATGCTTTATAATAGCATTCATGAGTCATTATAGTTCCAGAGTTAATGAGTTATAGGCATAATGGTAGTGTGTTGTACGTTGCATATAGCTATAGTTACTAAAGTATTAATTGACTACTGTAATCATTTTATGATTAATACGGTTAGGTGTAATTGCACTGATTAAGGTCAAAGTTTATAGAAATTTTTATTCTTGCAATAGATAATAATAATCAATTAATAACACATTATAAACAATATCATAATGCATTATTATGTTATTATTAGCTACTGCAAGTGGTCTTAAGATGCTCTTATTAAGGTAATAAAGCCATAATTTATAAGCTGATGCAATGCATTACAAACTGGTCACTATAAGTAATCAATGTATGCTTTAAGTAAAGTGAAAAAAATAATTCACTGAATACAAGCAAAGCAAACAAAATATTGCCAACTTTACTTTTTGTTTTTGTAAACATTTTTTAAACCTAAAGCATAAAATTAAATTAAAACATTAATTTATCATTATAATGATATGTCAAATACAATACACTATATGCTTATAAACCCTTGCGTTCTAGTGACCTATGATTGCTATTATGAAGCATTACAAACTGTCACAGGTGCTTATAAATATAATTATACAGCTTTATTAGCACATTATAACACATTGTGATAGTCATAAGCATGCTTATAATACATTTAAAGGGTATTTTAAAATTGGCCTCCAAGGAAAAATACTTACAATGAAGTTAAGTCAGAAACAAGCATTCATTTCCTAAGAATGTTGTATTCTTTCATTGCACATATGATTTGGTCATATATTTAATAGCACACACACACACACACACACACACACACAACTGTCACTGCATTAAACATGCACCTTTGTTTTACAGTTTTGCTTTTCAGATTTGTTTAACAAAATTTATAAGCAAAAGGCGGACAGATAGAGGACATCTGGAACAATTTCATTAGAGAAAAGTGCCTAAGCGAAACACATTGCGTGATAATATAAGGTGCACAGGGGTCGTCAAAGTCTGCCTCAAATGAAACTCCCTTTCAGCAGCTCTGAGTTTCCTCCTGCCTCTCCTGCAGGAATGGTTCCCTCATGCTAAGTTAAACATACAGTCTAATTTAGGTTCCCCAGCCTGTAATAACTTTTGAGCTTTCTTGAGTAAAATATGCATGCGTACAGTTTACTGAGCATCACCACCGCCTGCCTCCATCTGCTATTTCTCTTGGCAGGAGGAGCACCATGTTTCATTCTTAACAGACAAAACTCAGTGATACAATTACAGGTTCCTGACATAATAATGTCAGTAACTGTGAATCATCTCGGCTCTTTTGGTTTTCTGCTCTGCTATTTTCCTGAGGCATGTACAGTAAAATCCTAAAACTCTTCCTCTGTTAAAAACATGCTAAGGATGATTTATGTGCATGTTTTTTGTTAGTGTCAGTGGTTTGCACGCTTGTCCGGATTTACGTGACATGAATGTTATGTATGTGAGGCTGTACAATGGAAGTGTGGCACAGGATGCCAAAGTTTAGACTTAACTGCATCATTTGAAACCTCAGCAGAGCAGGAATAGTTTGAGCTGCAGCACACAAAAACACGCTTCACTCCACCAGGGCGGCAGTGAATTATGTCTATAAATATCTGTGTATCTGCTCTTTAGGCCAACTTACAATAGAAAACAAATTACAGTGGAGGCTTTTTAATGAGCTGCAAAGAGGCTCACAAAAGCATTGGCATCAGTGGCTTAGTCTGGTATTAGGCTTTACCATCAACTGGGAGGTTGAGGGTTCGAGTCCAGCTCTGTGGAGTGGATGGGTTGAAGTAAGCTGCAGTGTAAAAGTGCATTGAGTTGTCAGAAAGACTAGAGAAGCACTATATGTGCTCAAGTCCATAACTACTTAAGGAACCATCAAGTACAGGAATTACAGGTGAATATCAAATATGAGATATATGTCTTGAATAACTTTCAATGATGGCGTCACATGTGCATCTGACCTTGCAGGACCATTCAAACTAAATGTATTTGGTAAATAAAAAGTGCTCCAGCAGCACAAACCTCTACCAAAGCATTTCCAACACTGTAGAGTGAGTTACAGTAAAAAAAAAAAAAAAAGTGGAGAACTGCTTTATCTTGCACTGCTACGAAATCCTTATAAAGATTCCTGGATCTGCATCTGGATTCAAATCACCACCAAAATCAAATCAATTCTTACTTGTGCCATGACCAATACTCCCTAAAAATGTAATCTAAATCTTTCAGAAAAGCTGCTGCCTTTCTTTGGATGCAAGGAAGATACAGATTCAAGCAACATTGATGTCTGTAATTGATTGTGGTGATATTCATTACTTGCTTGCCACCTCATCCCCACTGAAAATGTTGTCCTTTGTTATGCAACAAAAGGATGGAACATTTGTGCATCTTCGTCCAAAACACCATAATACATGAACTACCCTCTTATCTATGTTCTCTACTGACACCAAAGACTGTCAGTTGCTGCAGCCTTCAGTGTCATGGATTTATCATGTACATTGTTCCTCCAGCTTGCTCTGACTTTGGAAAAGAGCTTTTAGTGTTTCTGCTCCATCATCTTGGTCTCACTTGCAGAGTCACCTTTAACTAGAGTTGTATTGATGTAGAGGCTTTTAAAAACAGTGTATGCACTTGTTTTATGCCTGACTGCTGATTTGATGTTTGGTGAAATCTTTGTATGTTATAATCTAGTGTTATCATTCGTGTGAAACTTTTGAGCTGCAGTCTTGGCCAGGACTCCCTTGCAAAAGATCCTTGGATCTCGATGGGAAAATTCCTGGTAAAATAATGGTAAGACAAAAAGCTGAGCTTAAACTTTGAGAGGCACATAAAAGAAAAGTTTATGGACATGTTTCACTTGTGACTCTAGTTTTGCAACACATGTTCTAAATTATTGTTCCATGAACGTGAGTCTTAATCCTGTCTGTTTTATTTTGAGTTTTTTGTTCCTTTTTGTTTAGTTATGTCTGTCTTGTTGTCGTTTGTTGTTGTGCACCACAAAAATTGATAAAACATATAAAAAGAATGTTGTGCACCACAAAAATTGATAAAACATATAAAAAGAAGCTCAATCTAGGGAAAGAAATACATATAGAAAAAAAAAGATATGGCAGGAAGAGGAAACTCATTTATCCAAACATTGCCAGCCTATATGTTTAATTTAGATATCGCTGAGAAAATTGTGTGATTTTCAAAACGTTCGAGTAGTGAAACATTTTTTTCAATTAATTTACAGTTTTATGAGTTATTTTGCTCTAATTTAATTTATTGGTGCACTTAAGACTGTGTTCTTAAATTTTATATAAATAAATAAAATTATTTGGTACAGTGTTTACATTTTGAGTCTGTAGACAAACTCCCCAAAAGCATTGTTTAGACATGGAGCTAAAAATGAGAAAGGGTGAGGGTCTCAGCCTCAACATTGCCAACATATTAGTGCAAGTTGTGTCAGTGTTTCTCCATTTTGGTTAAAAATCTAACAACATATCATTGAGTTGCTGTAATTGTAAATTCCCTTAAAACATTTTGTTGACATGATCTGAATGTTTTGAGCTAAGTTTAGAAGAACCCTGTAGGTCCATGCCTGGAGCCTCCAAATCACCAAAACTGCCCCTGCTCCCTCACACATCTTACATATGCAAACCCTCACACGCACAGTTTAAGCCCGTAGCACCCAGTTTGTACTGAGGTCAACTCTATTTCAGGCGCAGACAGCCAGACTCCAGGAGCCGGCAGAGAAAAAGACAGACTGAAATACAGGAGAGACGGCAGAGGGAGGCCTGGAAACCCGAAACCAAGCCATAGTGGAAGTCACCACACACGCACATACTCAGACACACACAGGCATGCATGCATTTAAGCTTACATGGATGTTTGTGAGTCCATGTGTGCGCGTGTGTTCAACCCACTTTCTAAATTAGAATTTTCCAAATCCATCTGTGACAGGAATGTGGCAGAGAATAGTATTTCTGGTGACGGAACAGGAGGGAGCACAATGCCTAGAGTTTTAAGAGCCTTTCTCTCTGAGTCTGATATGATGTAAAACTACAAAATGATCTGAAAACTGTTGATAACATAAAATAGCTTTATAAGAAGATCAACATTTGAAACTGTTGAATATTTATTACCTAAACTAGAATGTCTCAGAAAGACTGAAAACTTGTTAGACCTATTTAATTCATATGAAATGTTCATCTGTGCCGATCCAATGGGGGTTGAAGTGATCTCCTCCCAGGGCCAGACACAAAGTTGTTAATAGAAACATTACAGTTCCTTCCTCTTGCTTCAACAAAACCATAACACATTTCAAATCAACAGACAGGGACAGCAAATATTATTCTGCTCTGACTCAGTATGATTGTCTTCAGGAGAGTGCTGTAAAGAGGGAAAATGCAGCTAGCTAAGGCCCTAAAAATTTCAGAATATTAGTGATTAATTTATAATAAATAAATTCATAAGACAAAACCTTGTCTGCATTGTGCTTGTAAAAAAATCAAATTTCTTTGTTTTTATTCAACCTTCTTTGTGATATTTTGGGGTGAGCATGGATACTCAGGTAAGGAGCTAATTTAGATGACAAACTAGCTGGCACCAGATTTACAAATCCCTCCAACTATTTTGTTGTATTCTTTATCAATACATGCACAAAATCACTGTCAAATGCTCTGCCGAAATTGTAACACAGTCACCTACCACTGTGGCTCTGCTTAATGGCTGCTTCCTAAACAAATGCCCTTGTATGGATGTAAACAAAGGACAATGAATTAACACTGTGGAACCAGCAGATACCATCAGCAACATCTTGTAGGAACAAAAGTTTAACAGTATTTTGATCTAAAAACTTGAGATTTAATTGTTTAACATGTTGAATCCTACTCACGTAATTGACCAAGGCAACTAGTGACAACAATCAGTACAAATATGCAGGTGTTAAACTGAGAACTAGAGGTTAACTCTACAAGCACTGCTATCATTAGCATTAGCCACACTCCTATAAAAACAACCTCACATAGGTGACTTATTGACTGTAGACGTATCCATCCTGGAGAATTATGTTGCAGAAGTCACAAGATAGAGTGCACATATTAGACCATTTGAGTCAAATTGCATTCAACTTAGTAAGTTTTTTTTGTCCCCAGCTTTAACTCTGTTCTGCTGTCCTATACCAGAAAAGTTCTGTAATATTACGCTTACATGGAAAAAATTTTTAAAGAACCAATATTTTTTCTTCACTCTGGTTCATATATTCATTTTTGATGACTGCTGGAGTGTGTTTACAATCACCAATGTTAAAAAAAAAAAATAAATGTATTTTTTTAGATAACAAGTAGCACTGATCAAATTATTTTCTCAATCTGTCTTAGACATTCTGTTAGAGCTCCTGCCCCTTTATGGCTCCCTTACCCATATTGGCCCAGTCTGCTCTGACTGATTGGTTGACAGGTCATCTCTATGGTAATTGGTCAGTTTCTCTGCAATGTTGTCAACAACTCTGCAGTTAATCTACTATCTCTGCTTGGCACTGGACTTATGAGCCAATGGTGTTAAATAGAAAACAGAACAATGGTAGGATGCCACACTGGTAGATCTGCCTTTGGAGTGAGTAGCTTTAAGAATCTACTGAAACCATAGCCATGGGAAGGGAGAAGTCCCAATGCTGCTAACTTTTGTCTTCTTGTCTTCTCTGATCTTAAATGGGGAGGGAAAATGTTAAACACACCAAAGGGCAAACAAAAAGTAAAATATGGGCTCTTTAAAGTGGCAGGAGCTCCAATAAAGTGTCTCAGACAGAGAGAGAATAGAGTTGGATCAGATGTACTCAGTATGTGAAAACGAGAGGGTTTTGCGAACATGGAGATTGTGAACATTTAGTCATCTTTTAGTCACAGAAAAAAATTATGAACCAGGTATGTGCTTTTTAAGCTATGGTGACAGCAGAGTGTGTGCAGCACTAGCTTGTCCAAGAAAATAATTCTCCAATGGAAAAAACAGTGTATGATGTCTTTTCCTATCATTTACTATTGATGAAAAAAAATAATAATGATAATAATAATAATAACAACATAAATGAATGAATAATTTATAATAGGCCTTTGTTAAAAAATATTATTTATGCATGTAATGAACAAAGAGAAAAGACTTACCACTTTGTCAACAGGGGGCCCATCAATCAACTCCTAATGAATGTTTCTCACAATAGCTTTGATTAGCAGCAGTGCTCATACATCAACTGTAAATTATTCTCTTGTGCTCTCAGGTCCTTTCAAACACAACTTTTGTCCCACAAAAACTGCATTTTGTTATTTCCACAACTTTCTCTAATGTGTTGTTTTTTCTGGAACTTAATAGAAATCATTAGTCTTGTTGCTGATAGTCTTACTTTCTGTTTATGCTCACAAGATGCATCAGCACAAATAACTTCGTGTTTCATGACCTGAACGAACATCATTATAGGATTATAGGAAAATTTGTTTACGCTGTCTGCAGGAAAACATAGCTGGGCCAGATCATGTTTCCCCTCCTGACAGGCTCACCTGCTGTGCACAATTCACTGAACAGTCACATAACTCAACTTAAAAAATAAAAGAAATCTTAACTTAAAAGACGTTGGTCATGACAGCAGTAGTTTACTGCAGAATAAGTCATTGGGTTTTCATCAGCATAGGTGTCATTTTTTTATGATTAAGTTGTGGTAAATATTTATTTGTTTCATAGGATCTATATCAATGCTTATGTTATCAAACTGTTTTGTTTGTTTGTCTTAAATAAATGTATCTTAGATCTAGGTCAGCAAACACATAACCAGCAGTACAGACAGCCTTATTTAAATGTTTCATGTGGACAGAAATGAAAGATGTTAGAGAGGTCGGTAAGGCATATTGTGTGTGTACATTCTCTTCATGTCTCAGAGTGTGTGGGCTGAGACTCTGTTCAGATAGATGACAGCTAGAGAAAGCATTCTCAAGCAAACTAACCTTATAGACATATATCATCTAACATACATCAGATACATCATGGAACAGCATGCTGCTTTAAAAATGTTTGATGTTTTTATTCTCCTGTATGAACTAAAACATACAGAACTGGCATACATTTAAACATAAACTCAAACCCTTAAGTACCAACCAGGGATCCATGAGGGAATTATTGATTTCTTTCAAATAAAAAGCTGACAAAATCAATTTCTGGAGACACTTTGTACAGAAAGTTGAGCTTTGATAGCATTGCTCAGGCAAAGACATAAATATACAGCACTATAACAAAGTCTTTGGCCGGAGGGAAAAATGTCAAATGAGAATTATTCCAAATTCTGCATTTTAATTATTTATTTTCATCAATTTACAAAATGAAAAGTGAATAAAGAGAATCAGGTGAGAAACAGCCAAACTCTGCTACCAAGGTGAGGTTGCAGAAGACAGTTTCATGTCACAGGTCAAACACCGTGGCAAGATTTAGCACAGCAACGAGACACAAGTTAAGCTAAATGTCCACATAGTCCAGCAGCACGTCTACACTGTGGCTTTGCCCCGACCGATGGTGCGTATCCTCACATAGTTAGGAATTTACAAGATAACAGGAAGATCAACATGTAAACAGCAGGTTATATTTCCCACTTGATGTAGATTGCTGAATCCAATGATATTATCTTCACTACTTCTACAGTATTTTGAAACTCTGAGGCTTATCTACTTGTGTCGGGTCGATCCGCTTGGCGGAGGCTGACACAGAGTTGAAGCGGCTCCCACTGAAAATAGATTTCATATTTCCGGTGAACTAGCATGGAGCTGCACTGCCAGCACGCTCCGAGCTGCAACTGTTGGATGAGACTAGGGGCTATTTGCGCAGTACGCACAGAGCGCTAGGCAGACCATGTTGAAACTGAGGGTTAGTTATGTTACATCAGCAAGGTCTCTCCCAGGCAAAGAAATTAAAGCAGACGGGGGTTTCAAGATGTGTCATACAAGCTCTGTTGAGGATGCAAAGAAAATAAGCAACACTGAGGGATTTTACTTTTTTTAGTCGGAGTGGTCATGGACACATTTGTTTTCTTTTTGAAAATCAGTAATAATTGAATTTAGCATAGTATGGGACCTTTGAGAATACTAAAAGAATGATTAAGCAGTTCAGAAAATTGATTGAGCAGAAGATGTGGTGATTCCATTTACCTCAGGGCTTGGATGTGAGAAGTGGAAAACACACCACAGTCCACTAAAGGCATTCCAGTTACAAGCTGGTAAAGCCAGGGTAGTTGAAGACTTCCTAGGGGGAATTCTGACCCATAGGGGCGTTTCCAGTGATATATCTAATTTGCAACTTGTAGAATCCAACATTCAAGATCAAGTATGGCATCCAGGCACTGACCTCATCACTCCTCACAGATTGATTTTATTTAGAACCTGAAGAGTGTTAAGATTGTACCTTAAACCCAGTGTTGGAGCCCAGGTGGATGCTGGGTGAAAGCAGGAGTGCAGTGCTGATGCAGGCAGAGCTGGCAGGGTAATAGAGAAAATAACCCTTAAGTGATGAAGCTTTAATAGCCTGCTAAATCAAGTGAATAATGATGAAAGTCAAAAGTGAGACCGTTGCAACTGGAGTTGCTTGCAAGCATCAGCCCATTTACTTACTTGATACATAATGATGAAAGTGGAACTTTTACCCAAACTAATGCCCTCGCTCTTCTTATGTTTACATTGCATGCTCCCATAGCCATTTCCCTGATTGACCACAATTTTCCCTATATAAAAGTTCTCTGTGGTTTGTATAGTCTGGTTAATTTATTGTATGTCAATGTCCTTGTCAAATTCAGAAGGCATATATCTGCAAACTGAGGTTTTCTCCATAGTTTCACAGCACAGACTCATGCTGCTGACACACTCTGGAAAATAAAGGACATTTTCCAAAGACATGCAGGAGGTGGGACTTCAGTTTACGCTTCATGTGCTCTGAATTTCAATTTGTCCCTGATGAATACGGGGCCATAAACGCTCCCAGCAGGTTGTACTATGCCATTTCAGATCTACGGGTGATGATTGATATAATTAGGAGTAATGGACCGGCCAGCGATTATAACACTGAGTGGAATATGATCTGATTTAATGTAGGGAATAATATCATTCCCCTTCATACTGTGAGCCTCAGACCACAGAGCTCTTTCTGAAAAGAAACAATAAAAACAGCAAATGTCATGAAGAGTTAAAAACTCTCTTCATCATATAATTTACCCCATACATGCAGCTCTTATTTTAACTAGTCATTAAAGCTGTAAGGGGCTTGAGGATGGAGAAAATTAACATTCCTATTATGCCAATCAAAAGTCATTATGCATTTCAAAACAACAGTGCTTTAAATGCTTCAAATGCAACACTTAGAATATAAATCTAAAGAAAAAATGAATGTATGCTGTGGAGGAGTTATGTCTTTATAAAGACAGGCAAGTCGATCTTAAAGCTCAGTAGAAAACAATATCCTGGACTGAAGAAAGAGTTTGAATGAAGTGTTGTGTGAAGTGGAATTCAATTACTCATGAAGCTGACATGATAAACTCCAAGTCACTGTCCTTATACATTTTAAGTGCTTTAGTTTTATACTATAGTCTTGAAAATCTAAAAAAGAACATGCTTTGACTTTAAGTAAAAAAACAGATGTTAAGAAAGTGTTGTAGGTCATTTTTAAGTACTAGAGTTTCATTTGACATCATGAACTCATGAAGCTCTTCCTGGGCGGACAACAAAAACTCCCCTCTGCTTCACACCATGGAGATGATGGCTGTCTTGTTGCCAACTACGTAAGATGGCAAGGTTTTTGTATTTGGAATGAGAGACAGCTTTATTTTATCTTTATTAGATTCACTATTAAAAAGGAAACCCTAAATTTTACCTTGACAAAGCCCTGTCTAAGAGAGAAAACCCAAAGAAGAGCAAATATTGGATTAATGCCATCAGATGCTCCACTGTGACTTTAAGTTAAGACAATAACACCAAACAGAGATCCTGCAATGCCACCGTAAGTTAAAATGTAAATTTAATCAGACCATTTCCCTCAATAAAAAAAAATTCCTTCCTTGCCTCCAAAACACCGACTGAAATAGACAGCTGACAGCTATCCTGGTAATTTTCAACAGTTAACGCACAGAAAAATATGCATAGACAAAAAAAACACTATCAGATTTGATATTAATACTTCCTAACTTTCGATATGGATCCACACCACCAAGAGTTGTTTTAACTCCCATTGAAGAGTTAGTACTTTTACGGTCATTAAGTGTAACTGTTTAGTCTTTTTGGAGACAACATTTAAAACTTTGTAGCACTTAACTAAGTGAGTTTTGATCAACATTTCTATGTAGTGTTAGGAATGTACTCTAAGAGTATATTTCTGAATGACTTAAGTGTTAACTGTACATTAAAACTGCAAAGTGTAAACAATGCTCTATTTATGAACTCTGTTTTAATGGGGGAAAACTGCTGAAATAAAAAAGATACTATATATGTGCATTAGAGCACACACACATATCTATATATATATATATATATATATATATATATATATATATATATATATATATATATATATATGTATAAGTACTTGCACTGCCATTCTCATGATGTTGGCTTGAGGCCTAAGGGACAGGCTGGATAATTTAGTCTGTAAGTGTCACTTACAGGTTCTGAGTGAAAAGTTTGGAGTTAAAATTATCATATGTCAAACTTTCTGCAGCAGAGCAATTTTTCCTCTCAAAAGAACTGAGGCACACAAAGGCACAGAGAACAATGTGCCTTTTTAACTGCTCATCCTTCTTGACAAATTTCACAGCAGTCACTTAAAAAGTTGTATTTTATGGCAATCAAACCTCTGCTGGAAATCGGAACTGCTCCATTTTAATCAGGCTGCCTGATCAGCCCAAGGAACATTTTGTGCATAAGTATTGAGTAGAGGAAGCTGAGTGTGGGCTCTATGGCAACAACTGTTCCATTGTGTTGAACTTAAACCATGCTGTTTATGACTTATGAAGTTAACTCAATATTATCACTTCAAGACATCAGTTAGCTCTCAGCTAAAACCTTTGATGACAAATCCACAGGGAATCTAGAAAGGATTTAACATCTTAGCAGCAAAGTTTGTGTTGCAGTGTACAAATCAAGACCTCTGCTAATTGGTTTACCAAATCATAAACTATCACTGAAGCACATCAAGGACAAACTTTGGACTGAAGGAAGCACTTGGACCAAGAACAGCACCTTGAGGGATGCCAACTGTTGGGGTGTGAATAAGGGTATGACTATTTGCATGACTGACTGAGTTTCGGAGGGTGACAGCTGACTTTTCTATTTTGTTGACTTTAAAGGTTTTATTGTGCATGATGATTTATGAAGTTAACTTATCATTATCACACTGATTTATCAGCACAACACCAGCATCTGTTCAGCAGCAAATTGGTTCGTTCAACAAGTTACAAGACCCACTACTAACTAGGTCCTTCTATTGGACGATATTTATGTCAACAATAATCACACTTCTTGCAGACTGATGTTTTTCATTCCACAATTGAATTGAATTGTATTGAATTGAATTTTTCACAATGTGCGTATAAAAAAAATATAGGACAATAACGTTGGGTGGAAATCACAATTTACGGGTGGAACTGGGCTGCTTGGCCGAGGTCTGCGTTCTCTGAGTGCTGCTCTAGTTTGGATAATGCCAGTTCTTAACAAGTGTTATCTCAAGGCACTTTGGAATAGAGCAGGCTAAAGCCTTATTCTTTATTTTACAGATACACATATATGCATATATATATTGGACTCTGATTATTTTAGAACACAAACAGCAGTAGATGACTAATACATGCCCCTGTGGGACCTCACAACTGAAATGTTCTAAAAATGCTAAGTAACTCTTTTTAAATGGAAAACAGTGAAAAACATCTCTAAATTATCAAGCTTAAGTTCAAAGGGAAATAATCAGCAAACATATTATTAGAATTTAGGATTGACCAATACCAATGTTTTGTGTTTTGTTATAACAACTGACTGTTTGCTCAACAGAGAGGTTGAAAACCTCTCACGGAGTCACAGTGAAGACAACTATAGTAAGGACAACTGAACTAGCCTACATATTTTTCCCCTTTATTTATGGTTGTGTTTAAGATAGTTGTTACAGTGCAATTACAAGATACTCATCTTTCATCAAGTGAGAAATAAAGACATTAGCATACTGGACAAACAAGATCAGACAGGATTAAGTGAAGAAGACCAAATGGACAATACATGAGAGGACAGGACGTGCAAGACATAAACAGACGACTCAAGTTGTCTCAACATCTCAATATGTTTGAGACATATTCAAAACTGATTTTTTTTAAAGCTTGTCACTGTTGGAGAAAAATTAAAATAGAAAAAGGAGCAGTTAAAATAATAATGAATACCAATAAATGAAAACTAACAAATACATTCTAAGATACAAGATACACAATTTGAAAACTTATATTTTTGAGAATAACTGATACAATCATTAAGAATTTTTGAAAAAAAAAAAATTCCATTGATTAAACAGTGCAAATGACGTAATAAATAGCTGCCTGAATTTATTTTTTTTTTTGCAAAAAGCAAAAAATGCGTGGCTCTCACTTTGTCCCTGGAGGGAGATATCCGGGGGCAGATTGTAACCGATACATAGCAGTGCATGGTGCCACCAAAAGCCTTGTAACTTTCCCACGTCCAGGTAAAAGCTACACTTTAGATTCTTTACAGCATTTAACTTTTCCAACACAAGGCCCCCGTTTTGACAACTTTTGTATGGTGGGACGTAGCGGTATGTATCCCTCCGCCATCAGCTGGTCAGGTCGTCAGAGGAAACAACAAACACTTACTTCACCAAAATTAAACCAAAAAAGTCCATTTACCATCTACCTGGTAGTGCAGATGCATGACCTGTGGGACTTTTGCTTCTTCTGGACCTTTCGTCTGATCTCCTAATTTCAGTAAGCCTTGATAATGCTGTCATTTGTCGTAGTCCTGATCAGTAAAATGTGCACTGTCCTGATGTCTGTATTTAAAGCAACAAGCCATATCGGTTTGAGCTCCAGTGACCGCTACCTGACCCCGCTGCAGCACTCAGAGTTGATCTAATGAGGATAGTTGCTGGTGGAAGGATACGTAGCCCAATATTGCATCATAAAATAGTTCCAAACACAGAGGCTTTGTTGAGGAAAACTTAAACATGGTAAAGAATCATACTGTAGTGTGTTGTCAAGCCAACATAGTTGTTTAGGTAGTTTTATCCTATTAGTGGGTTAATTACAAGGCTTTTGGTGGCCTTATTAATTCTGAATGTGTCTCCTGGTCCTTGGTTGGATGGTCAAACAGCATCAATAGCTGCCATCCTCTGCCTGTAATATTAAATTGTGCCAAGTTTGACTATCACATCAATCTAACACTCTGACAGGTATGTTTAATAAGCTGGTTTTAAAGGTCTCACTTCTCATTTTTCACACAACTGTTCAATCCATCTTTGTTGATACAAAATTAAGCAAGTCTGCATCCTCCTCCATCTAGTGTGATAGTTTACATCTCGCCTCAGTTATGGCAGAGCAAGCTTGGCTGCACACAACAACTATTTACACATCTGCAGGACTGACGTCACACATTTTAAGCATACCCTGCTTTTAAAGTTATCAGGAGTCAGGCTGTAAACTCAAGCGAACAAGGGAACTTTCAATTATCAGGGGGAGTTTGACTTTTTCAACACTTTCTGTCTTTCGTAATCACAGAATTTCCACCCCCTTTATACTCATTTCCATTCTGTTATTGGAGGACTTTGTCAGGGATCAATGTGGCATTTACTTCCTAATTGAACTCTGTTTAAGTCCAAATGAAGACAGAAGAATCAGCCCTCCCATCCACATCAGATACGCTTTAGTTTGTTTTCCCTTCTCTTGATTCTCTGTAATGGAAATGGAGACTTACCAGACTGATCTATACTCTATTGTGTCCACCATTATTCTCTCATTCTTCACTTTATTAGACTACACTGTTGTCTCAGTTCGCTTTATCAGTTCATTTGACTGTCCTTTGTTAAACCATGGATCGTAGAGGAATCCTTTCATTGGTTTCTCCAGCCCACACACTCTTCAGTTTAGTGAAAATTCAGGGCTGTAATTTGATGTCTCAAAGCATGTTATCTAAAAGCATGTGATGCATAGCGGCATGGGGCATATTGGTTTGACCTTTGTTATCTAGATGGTGCTCAATCCCAGTGCAAAGCCAAGTGCTGAGTTTAAAGAGGATGGATTATGTGCCTTATTCACATAATTGTGTTTTGGAGCCATGAGTTCTCTGGACAAGGTGGTTTGATACTCATGATCTGAGCTTGCAGATGAAAGTCAGAGTCTTTGTCCCTGGTCCTTCTGGTTTTGCTATTCTCTTGTGATGCCTGGACACTGACTAGTGGCCAGAGATGCCGGCTGGACTCCCTCATGATTATTTCTTTTCAACGCTTGGGGAACGTGAATAGGAAACGTCAGCTGCTCAATACAGGAGTGGCAGCTGCTCTTCTATGGGCACCTGGCGAGCTTTCCTTAACCTGATCCAGCTCACCGCATACTGGGTGCTCAGCCTTGGTGGTTTGGACCATGGGGACAACTGTGCATTGTGGAGGGGCCAGAGAAGTATGGGGAACACTTTGATGAGGCGAAGTGCCGAACGGCATATGCTCCCATACCTGACCAGACCTGACCTGGTGTTCTGTCATTAAATCCAGTTTGACAATATGAGCTCACGATTTACGCATCTGTATCAACAGGTTATGTGGGTTTCTCCTTTCCCTCCAGTCCCCAAAGCACTTTCCTTAATTTTTCATTCCGACTTGTTGACTCTCTCAATGTCCAGAATTTTTCCTGTCTGTACTCCAGTTCAAACAAGCATTCCCAAATGTCCAAAGTACATGGCTTCCATGAAGATTTGCTGCAAAAATCTGCCATTTATCCAGTGTGATAGCCGTTCTAGTCAGGGAAGGACACATTGACTGTGCCATGAAGCAAAGTACTTCCAAAACAAAGCGGCTTGATATTGGAAAATTAAGTTGTTGTAAAATTCATGAATATAGTGTACCTTGTGTGTTTTTGTTGCTTGTTTTTTAACTAAAATGATAAACTATGTTGAGATGGTGGCATCATCTGCAACAATATATAACCCTAGCTTCCATGCCAGTTCTTTCTGTACAGGAGCAGAGCTTATCTCCGTCACTGTGGCAAGCATGCAGAATTATGCCATGTATTCCACACAACCCCACTTTAACAATCCCTTTAAACATTGTGCCGAATTTAGGCAAAGTACAACACTATATATTTCCCTTTGCCATCAGAAGAAACTGTTTCATTTGTAGCAGATGTGGCAGCAGTGACTGTACTGTGATTTGCTCCAACCCAAATTGGTGTGCTCTCAGTACATTACTACTGAGAACTAATTAACTGATAATTAGACAGGGCAGACCAATGTCAAAGTTGGCAAGCATCAGATATTCCCTTATTGTTTCCTAATAGTCATCTCAATTAATTAATTCATCGTTGTAGTTGTGGTTTTAACTTTGAGCGCCTGATCCTTTTAAAGGTCTCTAAACAGGCCTGGTTAGTATGATGGAATGACAGGATTAGATGCTTCAGAAGCTGGTCCATTTCGTACTCTTACACTGTGGGCAAAAAGCTTTCCCTACTTTGTCTGGATACCTCCTGTGCTAACCGCTAAAACCAGAACAAAACACCCACAGTAGACTGTAAACACACCCACAATTCTGTCTAAACACAAAGGGCGTGCACAGTGGACTGCCTTCTGGCATTTCTTCACACTGACATGTCCACTAAGGAGTGATGGATGATCCGCCGTGGAGTCTCTCTGCAGGCGGAGCGACTTGAGTTTGTCCAGTGCTAATACTTTCCAAACATATTTCCGACAAATCCTAGCCCTGAAGCGTCTTTGAGAAAGAGCTGTTCTGCTTTCAAAAGGCATTTTTTAGTATCTTTAAACATAAAGCATGAAAGCTTCACCTCCCTGACTCGTGGCTAGAAATTTAATTAACACAGTGCCAATGAAAAGAAATGAATGAGTCATACTACAATGCAGATAGTAACAAGTTGTGTCATTATGTGTGTTAGTGTGTGACTGACAGAGGAGTTAAGAGAGAGAGGCCTGATAATGAAGAGAGCCATAGGACACAACTTCTAATTGTTTTTATATCTCAAACATATGGCAGAGCGAGCTTGTTATGGCTCACTGTGACTGAAACTAGGGAACTGAGGCTGTTTGAATAACAAGAAGAAATGTGAGGACGTGTTTTTTGTAGAAAATACCACCATGGTAAATCAAACAGCGAATTCAGTCATATTCTTTGTTTTCGGCATTATTCAAGCTAAAATGAATTGGCATTTTTCAGTAGAGGAGCAGATCCAGATCCTGACTAACCTGCAATCAGGAGAGATCCGACTGGATTGAAACATGAATTTAAAAAATCTGATAGAAAATATAAAAGGTGACATATTTATACAGTTCAATTTGACCGTATACTGTCCACTGTCCACTTTGGGCTCATTAAAATGTCTGTAGCACGCTTTGATTAAAATGTGGATCACATGAATCACCAGAGGATGTTATTGACCCCCTTATAAAAGCATTTTTAGTCGCACCACATGTAGGCCCCTGTTATCTGTCGCTTTCAAAAGCTATCCACGGTGACTGTGAGCCCTGTATTGCTGTGTGCCTCTGAAATCTACATTGAAAGTGAGTTAAAGTTTGTCAATAAAAGTTATTTTCTTGGAATTAACAGAGGCTGGCTGTAGCTATATTACTATCCTGAGTTACAGCTGACAGGCAGTGCTGTTCGAAGGCCCTATGAGGGCAGACTGTAAACACAAATACCAACCAGAGATGTTCCTGGAGCACAAACCTTTGCCAAGGCATTCCTGATAGTATTAGCTATGTTGCTGGTGAAAATGTGAAAAAAAAATGCGTGTTTGCAGCATTAACTAATATTCAAAAATTCCTGGATCTGCATCAGGGTTAGGCTCACCACCAAAATCTTTTGACTTCTCACTTTTGCCATGATCATCATTCCCTTAAAATTTCAGCAAAATCAGCTGAGAACCTTTAGCGTTATTAGCAAAAATATGGAAAACTGTCCTATTTCAAAATGTTAACAAGTCCTAAAAAAAAACAAATCCTATCTGTATCCTAAACATCACCAAAATTGAATCACTACTTCCCTGAAATTGTCATTAAAATTTGTAGTGAATTTTTTGAATTATCTTGCTCTCAAACAAAGAAACCAACAAAAGAACAAACGCAGACAAACACATAACCCGACTTGTGGAGGTTATTGGAGCACAGTTTGTGCTTCTATACTTTAATGGCCAACCAATCATGTGCCTGTATTTTAAAATTATATGTTTTTCGATTTCATTCCTAATTGTAATGTATTCATGTACTTAAAGGGGCAGTGAGGCCAACAGCAGGATAGGATACCCCCTTATGAAGTCTAGACACTGGTGGGGGTGGTGATCCAAGAATACAGGATGATAAAAGTAGACTTCTTCGGAGCTGGACTTGGACACTGATGAGATGGAGGTGACAAGAGGGAGGTTGCCACATTCACACTGACTGGACAGACTGACAGCAGGAGAGAGAAGAATGGATTTTAAGATATGACAGAATCTCAGTCTTATATATATATCTATTATTATATATCTGTCATCAGGCAGATCCATGCAGCAAAGCTCCATGATGCAAAGACTGTCACTGCTCAGAAAATGACCAAACTTGTTGGTGAACTTTAAAGGACAAAGAGGCAGGGGCCATGAGTGCGGGTGAGTCGCACTGAAAGTGAGCCTACTGCAGACGTCTGACTGGCCCGTAATGAGAGTGACATACATTTGTTTGGACACCTTCTAGTTTATCTCTAAAGGTTCTGCCCTTCCAAGGTTCTACACTTTCATGGGATGTTACCCAGCTGGACTTGAGAAACTATATCCTTTAAATGTGTGAGAAAAGTCCATGTTGAGTGGCAGGTTAGGTTCAACGAGGCTGTGGCAGAATCTGGCTTGTTCAGTGCTTAAGTGAGTGAATACTTCTAATCAGCTGATTACCAGTGCCTGAAGACAAGAAGACTGAGGAGGGAAATGAATGGGTGCTGACTAAATGAACAAAGTGACAACCCAACAGTGGATAATCAGCAGTCTTTCCTACACTTCATCAGGTTTATTCTGGATACTGGAGTAAGAACTGAAACTTTTACCTCTTGTGCAGCCCTTTAATTTACTTTCCTCTGGGAAGCCTCAAGCCAAAAACGTGCACAAAACTGTCTTAAAGTCATCATACATCAATATCTTTTAAGCATAAATCTCTCAAACCTTTTCAGCTCTGCTCAAAACCACCAAAGATAAATCATTTACAGGATTTTAACCCTTTAAATGCCAGTTTAAATACATGTTGCCTCTTGTTTATTAGATAAGAAAAACTTTATATATGTACATATAAAATAAATGATCAGAGTGCTGGTGATTGGGGTCTTGGATTTGTCAAAAAGCAGAAACAATGTGATTTCACTGCATTAGTATTTTTTAGGTAGTGTCAGATTAAAAAAAACTTGAACCCTGTGGGACCCTTGAGCTAAAAATGTACATGCATAAAAAACTGTTACAAAATCATCATCCATCAAAATTTTTATTTAGCTTAATTTTCTGCATTTTCTTTTCTCCCACATCACTTTAGGTCTATATTAACACAATGAAATCATGTTGTTGCTACTTTGTGAGATATGCAAGACCACAATCACCAGCAATGGCCAAGCCCTCAACTATTTATTATATTTTTAAAAATACATTTTTTGGGTTGCTTTTTAACAGAACAAGTCTCTACAGGAATTCAAACTGGCATTTAAAGTATTAAAATCCTGAAAAAAAATAAAACATATTGATATTTGATGGTTTTATATTGTTTTTTCTTGGGTGTACATTTTTGGCTCAAGGGTCCCCAGTGGGTGAAAATATGTCAGTTGTGTCTAACAGGCCTGGAAGAGTGTCTGCCATTAGATTAAAAAAACATGCCAATAATAAACATTCTCAAAATTTATATCGTAAGCAGTAACACAGTCATAATAATCACTAAATTTAAGAAAAATGCCAAAAATATACAAAATTTGCAGAGTGGCCCAAAAGGATTTTTAAACACTTAATTCTTAAGTTAACTTTAGTTGGTCCTTGTTGTGAAATCCCACCTCCTCTTTGAGTTTGCAGTCCAAAAAAAAGGACATCCAGCTGAAAGACTTGCTCGGCTTTAATCACACAGCCCTCCTTGAAAGAGACTTTTTTCAGTATACACTTCAAAGCTTTGACTAACGCAACACTCTGCCGATTTCATTAAAAGGTAAGAGTTTGCTGTAGTTCTAGCCTGTAATTTATGAAACATGCTGAAAAATAGGAGCAGGTCCTTGTTAATTGTAGAGGCTGAAGTGTCATGATTAAGGACTTCATTCTATCATTAAAAGGCAGAATGTCACTGGTGTAGCTGTGGTAATCCACAGTGAAATTACAGTTCGCCGTCAGGAGACATATGGTGCCTGAAACTCAACCCTCCAGCGTTTAATTAATCATAAATGTGGCCCTGTGCCTTTTGAATAGAGAGAAAATGAGATTAAAGCGTTCCTCTGTTAACGCTCAGAGGTATTCTTTTGCATATGAGCAGAATTCTTTATGGCAATTAGGCTTTTGATTATGCTAATTAGTCATATCAATCAAATGTTGTAATTTCCTAATGGAAATCAGATGTGATGTGATGTAGCAGTACATGCAACCATCAATCAGAATCAATTGTCATACTGATTCATAGAAGTTATCCCGGCTGAGCCTGTGTGTAACTCTGTGTGAATGTTTACACTCTAAATTAGTGTTTGCACATTCAGATAATAATACTCCATCATATTATTATATTGCAGTGGTCACCAACCCTTTTCAACACAAAAAATTCCCCTATGATGATTATGGAGAGCACTAGATCCATCCACCTAAAATCACTGAGCTTATATTAACTTTTCTATGAGCACTGTTTAATCTTGCCCATATTTCAGTCGGTAGATACAATCTTCAATTCATCAGTGTGATCAGGGGAAGGGAGAGCAACACAGACTCATGGGGTTTGAAGTTCTAATCAATATTGCAAAGCAGCTGGATTCACCACATCCTAACACATAGTCTGAAAGCTTTACTTGGAATGTCTGAACGGACTATGTGTTGACCAAGGTAGGTGACCCCAACTCTCGTTCCATTTGACTCTGACGGTCAAAGCTGGGTCTCATGTTATTACCTGGCCAAGTAGTGTGTCTGTCAATCCGTCTGTCCATCTGGGCCTTTCTTGTGAACAACATTTTAAAGACTGAATGTCTTCTCTGACTCAGTGATGAACTCATTAGTCCTGGAGGTCATGGGTGAAAGTTGAAACTTGTTCATCCTCATGTTCATTTTTTTTCTTTTGAATTTGAAATCTCAGGAATGATTTGGGGATTTTTATTCAGACTTTCCAAAGATGTCCACTCTGATTAAAAATTATCTGATCATATTCTAGAGGTCAAAGGTAAAAAGTCTACAGGCCTCATGATCATCCCTTAGTTTTTAATTCCTGTTTTTCAACATTCTCCAAACTTTGCAACAGTGCCCATTGAAACTTGAGGATGAACTTGTTAGATTTCGGAAAAATCACAGGCCAAGTTTATTTGATCTCATGACCTTTCTTTAAAAAAAACTGCTATATATCAACATTGCTCTGAAGAGATTTCTTAAGTACTAACACTAAAATCAATCATGACCTTAGACCGAAATTGTTAGGTTTTCAAGTTAAAGGTCATAAGTCAAGATGATTGGGTCTCATGGCCAGTCCTTGCTTTTAAACAAGAAATTTCAACATAATGGGAGATATATATTTTTATCTCTAGATGCTTGCACATTTATTTCAACAGTTCACCTTCATCACATTTTTTTAAACTTGAGAATTTAAAAACCTGTCAAGGTATGTTGTAGATAATTGAGGTCATAGGTTAAGGTCATGGGTAATATGGGCCTGAATCACATGATCATTCCTTTCTGTAAGATGCAATATTCAAATGTATCTTTAAGGGCTGTTCTTCAGAAATTAGAATTCATGAGTTGTGTAGGCCGAAGGGGAAGGTTTAAGGTCAGTGAGTCTCATGTTCACCATTTGCTAATGACTTGAAAATGGTAAAAATGCTTCTGGAAATTTTAGGTACATTTTGTAATAATGTCTACTCTAACTCAGATGACTTTATTAGATTTTAAAGGTCAGCGGTTAAGGTCACTGGATCACATGTACACCCTTCAGATATCAGCATTATGTCTCAACATTGCTTTAAACATTTCCTTCAAACTTCCCTCAAATGTAAGCTATGACGCAAGACTAAACACATGGCTTTACTCTGACTCACAGATTAAAGGTCATTACTTTCTTTTTTAACATGATATCAAAAACACACTAAAGGGTATGCCCAGAGTTTTAGATATCCAGATATTAAAGTAGAGATATTTCCTTACATGGTCTCCCTTGTTTAATAATGCAGTATCTCAGACTTTGCGTACATCCTGACTTCAGGATGAATTAGATCGTATAGGTCACAGGTCAAGGTCATTAGTGGTCATGCTTAGTCCATAGTGACCAGTGGAATAGCTCAATGATGCCTTGGATGATCTTGAAATGTTGCACAATTGTCAACTCTACTTCATAAATGAGCTGAAAGTAATTGGTTCTCTTGGTTATCCCTTGCTTATTGACCCAATATCTCAAGGCTGCTACATCCAATTTAAAATCCTCCTTCTCACCTACAAAGCCCTTATGCACCAGGCCCCCACCTTCCTCACTGGTCTCTCCATCGTCACACTCCTGTCTGCAACCTTTGCTTATCAAATGCCAACCTCCTCACTCCACCCCAACTCAGTTCTCCTCTCTTCCTCTCCCAAAATACCAAGCAAAACAAAAAGACCCCCCATTCTTATTTAGAAATCCCCACCAACATAACTTGGCAATACAATTAACTTCCTTTAACAATCCTTTAACAACAATGCAGGACTTACATGATACTCAACTCTCTCCTCATGTTACTGTTTGTCCGATTTAATTATAACACAAACGCAAACATTTTTACTGTTTCCTTCATGCCTCTTCACCTGAAATTTACTCCAGTCATTATTCTGATCTCCTTGACATGGAAATAGCTCTCTAATCTAACGTTAATTGCAAAGCATTCATCCACACTATTAAAGAAATACAATAAAAACAAATTTCCACATACATAAAACCCCCCACTTCTTTTACTTTTCCCTCCACTGTACTTTCATTTTCCTCCAGGCAGTACTTAAACTTATTGGAATTATTCAGACATCTTTTATAGGCTACTACAGAATCCAACATTTTGAAGTCTATCGTCCTTTCGTCATTTTTTCACTCTGGAAAACATATGAGATGAGTTCTCTATGAAGGGCGAGACTTCTTCACCAACTATTCAAGTGCAAATTAAGCTTCTCAACCGTCTCTCGAGTTTCCCTTGAAATCCGCCTTTCCCGCTCTCACTCTGCTCTTATCTTTCATCAGCCTCTCCGTCATCAAACTCTCTCTGAAATCGGAGGATTACAATGACTCTTATAGAAAAGAGTTCATTTCTGTTTCTCAGTATAAGTCGTCATTTTTTGTGTGCCAGTATCAATTTTATTTCTGCTGAATGAAACCGCAGATGTTTGAATTGAAGAGAGTGCAGAAGTGAGAAAGCTGCAGATCTTTGAATGTTCACTTTAGACCGTTGTAGATTTCAATACAGACATCCATTCAAAAATATCAAGATTCCTAGGACATATACATATTTACAGCCTAGCTGATAAACCAGTTTTAATCTGAATATTTAATTTCTTTATCAGAACACAGAAGAGGTTGTCTTCACTTTTTCAAAAGTTGTCAGGAGTTTTTCATGAAAAGGCCCAAGGCTGACCTGATTTATTGGACAGTACATTGTCACTGTTGTCAGGAGCCTTCAGACCTGCCCTTTGCTCCAGATTTTGTTTGCCTGATTTGAGGTAAAGGCAGAGATGGTTGTTTTGGGGATTAAACAGGACAGTGTTATAATTATAGTTATTTTTTTTTTTTACCTCCGCCAAGGAGGTTGTGTTTTCGCCAGGGTCTGTCTGTTCGTTTGTTTGTTTGTCTGTTTTAACTGTTAGCAAGATTACACAAAAACTACTGGATGGATTTACAGGAAAATTTTACCAGAAGTGTAGTTTGAGCCAAGGAAGAAGCATTAAATTTTTGTGGTGATAAAGATGTAAGTCTAAAATTTTAAAAAATCTCATCGGTTAAAATTGGGTGGAAATTTAAATAATCATATCTCTGCTATTTCTCAACAGATTGGCTTCCAGTTTAACAGGATAATATGGTGTCCATACCTTTATCATCAAGGCAAATTTCATCTGGATCCAATCCAGACTGATGTCACAAAAAACACTGAACTTCACAATGGGAAATCCCATTGATGACATTCAATAATTCTTGTAAAATCCAAATATTAAGTGATGTTCCCAAAACTTGCTGTGTTCAGACAGGAGAACAACCTCCATGTGTGTGCTGAGTTTGGTCTGGATCCTGGCACTATTCTGGATCTGGTGATCTGATATCTTTTACAGGGGTTGTGGAAAAGCCACTGCTGGAACTGAGCTGCTTGGGTCTGCACTCTCTGAGTGTGTTTCTAGTTTATATCTGTTTTCATGTTGCTTTTCACAATCAAGCTTCAACTCAAAACTACACCAATTTTTAATTCAAAACCTGGATTTCCCTTGTCTTGGACTTTAATTTGAATGCAACATATTGATATTAATATTTCACTAAATGGTAATTATCTTAGCTGATATCAAACACTTTGGGGTGTTAAATGTATATTAAGCTCATCTTGGTACTTGCATACATTTTATTCTGCTGATTTTCAACACACTTCATCGTGTGTAAATATTTCTTAATCTGCCAGCCTGATAAAGTTTTGGTTGTGCTTTTTAGAATTCTTTTGTGCAGATGGAGATAATTGTCCAGTAGGTGAAACCCCTCCAATAAAGTTAACATTTTTTAAATGATGATTGAAAGATTTGATGTTTTTGAAAAAAAAAAAAAAAAAAAAAAAACACATAAGAAACCCAAGGCACTCCAATGTGGTTAAAAATCCTTTATTATAGCAGGGATTGGTCATGTAACCACATTTGGCTAGGGAAAACCTGGATAGGTAGACAATCATATTTGGAGACAAACATTTAGAAACACTTGCAAGGCTTTTAGAAGGTTACCAAAATACTGACAAATACAGAGAACTCTTGTAAGCAGGCTGTCCAAATTTTTATTTAATCATAGCTGACATATCACTTATTTCTTTGCAGATATTGTTGTTTACATACCAGAGCTCTGAATTGAATTTCTAAACAAAAAAATCCTGGTGTGTGACCCATTGTGTTAAGACTGAACTGCTCTATCCTTTGTGAGCCTTTTCACATGCGTTAGAAAATTGGTTTTTGGGAGACGCGTATTCTCCCTCACCTGTTTAAGCAAGAGCAGATGTTGGTGGTGGGCACGTGCTTTAAAGACTGATTTTGTTGGTCGTCTTGGCAGGACCACCTCGATTGAACCATGCTTCTGGACTGAAGTGCAGTAGACAAAAACAAGTCCAAACCAGAGAACACAATCTACAGGGCTTCAAATGTACAACAGAAAGAGTGGCGCCCAAACCCTGGTCTGGCTCAGACTCTGCAGCACTGCTGTCTTGGCAGCAGGTGCATTCAGACACTGTGGACTCTCTTCACAGTCACTTTCTGTCAGTCACCGGTGTTTGTAATTACTCTGATGGCATCGTTTCACTCAGGTGTGCTGCTGCCACATTGTTACCTTAGGGCTTTCTGTTTCACTGGCACTTCTATATGAACAGCAGCCATTTTTCTTTTCATAACATGCATCTGCATTGGGAGTAAGGACATGAGGGAGCTTGCTTGCTCTTTTAAGTGTGTTCTATACATTTATATACAGGAAAATTGAATTGATTCAGTTTTAATGGAAGTTGCTTCCTTGTGCCTTGCAGCCCATTTTCCCATTTTATACTCACATAAAAAACATGTGTAATAGCCATCTGAGATTAATCAAATTGATGCTTCCATGAGACCTTGTGACTAATTTAATGTTTGATTTTTTATTTTTCTGTTTGATTGTTTGTTTAGGTTTTAATAAGGCATCAATAGAAAATTGGATTGGTGTGCTCTGTATTCGTTGAAGGGTGTCATGTCATGCAAAATGACTTTGCTAGTGACTGCAGCCTGTTTTTGCAAACTGTTGGATGTCTAAATTCAGTGGCCTAAAGGTGACATTGGAGATGATAATCCATTACTCACTGGTTGCGGTTGGTTTGTAAATTGAAATCCTATAAAGCAAAGTTGATGATGAACAAGAGAAGAAACAATGTTTAGACATTTGATGGGTTTATGTATCTGAAATTTGCTCAGGGTGTAATGTGGGTTGAATGATTTTTTATACCTGGCCGGTGCTTAACATAAATGAGACCGTGATAGCACTGATACCAGATATGGCCTCAATAAGGCCACGTTCACACTGCAGGCAGAGGTAGCCCTAATCCAACATTTTTTGCCCATTTGTGACCCATATCTGATTTTTTTATGACTATCTGAACGCAACAACTCTTTCAAATTCGAACCAGGCCACTTTCATACGTGGTCCTAAATCAGACATGCATCTGATGTTTTTTTAAGCGACCTCACTCTGAACGATCATGTCGCATTTCATCTGCCTTTTGTGTTGTTGAAGTGAGACAGACGTCACAAATCTGCGCCAGGGCACGCAGGAAGTGGCTAGATTCAATGTAAACAAATGACTGAACAAGTATGTATGAACTCTGTGCATGTGAAGCCCCTCATGTCACAGTCCCACCACTCCTAGCTCAAACTCGGCATCCACACTTACCCCTGTACAGGGATAGCAGCCACTGCTCCACAAAAAGCCATGGTTAAAACGCCTGCTCCCTTTTTTTCTTCTCAATCTTCTTTTTGTGTAAAATGTGTGGCATCTATATTTACTTCTATAACACAGCGTGCTGTGAGTGATGCTATGTCTTCTTCTGCACATGTAGGTCACTTTAAGGCCATAGATGGTTCGTACTGAAGTCTGATTTGAATTATTACGTGAACAACCATGCAAAAAAAAAAATCCTATTTCAACAAAAAAAACAGAATAAAGCATTTAGACCTGCAGTGTGAACGTAGCCTAACAAGCAATCTGTGACCATTATCTGTCTTTTAGCTTGGTCGCTTTTCCTTTCCTCTTCATCTTTATCAGTCAATTTCTTCCTCCATCTTTTGGCCTCAGCCATGTGAACAGTGACAAGAGGTACTGACTGGCCTCTTTGTAGCTAAAAGCTGGGGGACAATAGACCTGATACAGTTGTGTTCAATAATCCACTTGCACAGTAATAACACCAGCAAGTGCAGTTTTCTGAGCGAGTCACAGCCTCCAGTGCTGTAGAGCTTCTCACAGCAAAACAACCATCCTCGATTCTAGTCTAACCTTGAATAGGGTTGTTTGCAGTGAGAAGATAATTAACCCTGCAATCAGCACAAAATCAGCACAAGTAACTTTGTCATGTTCTTGTAGTTCTACAAGAAGCAGCAGCAGTAATGAAAATAGTGATATGGCTATCAGGCAACTGCGATCACAACTGACTGAAAATAACCACAGATTACAATAATTATCATTTGGATCCTATAGGGTAACCATCTGTGCTCAGGCTCAACACACCATAAATATAGACATAGCTTAATATTGCTCATAATCTCATTGGCAGAGCATCACAGGAGTCATCAACATGGACAGAATCAAAAACTGATTTCCTTTTCATCACTTGAGCGTTTTTCACTTTTCACTTTTTCAAAGCTACTGTCAATGTTTTCACATTGTTGTCATAATTTCTGCTGATGCTACTACAGGTGTTACCGTGTAAAGAGTTACCCTGTTATCTGGTGTCTTCTGTGGTCTATAGACATCGGCAAGCATTGAAAGCCCCTCTAGTTTGTGGGGTTTTTAGCGTTTATATTATTGTGGCGTCAAACTTTACTAAAAATGCTCATCTGCATAGTTGTTCATAAGAAATTTGACCTTTCTTCTCCAAGTCAAAAACTTAATATTTTTGCTGGTAGCATAGCTTGTTAACATGCGTCTCAAAATAAAGAGAGGAACCAGTAGTCATGGCAGTGTTTACTTATGCCGTGGGAGAAGCAGGCTGCAACTCAATGATTTAAGGACAGCCCTGGCTTTTCTGTGGTTGTGAGAGCTCAAATACAGTTTTTTGTGTGTTGTGCACAGTCAACCCAGTATCTAAATGTCCAAGACGGATGTTAATCTGTGTTGATGCATTGTATAAACACGCTCTTTGACACCTATTATAGATTTATTCTAAACCTCATTTATCATACTTTGAACACATGAATTTCATGATATGCTGCAAACAAAAACTTTAACCTACATTCTGATTCCATGAGCTCATTCTACCTGCCTTTTTGCTGACCTCTGAACAACCAGAGATCACTGCAGTCTATGGACATGAATGAGTTTGTTTTCACTTTGTGTCCTGTAACAACTTGGAAGCTCAAGAGGATAAAAGTGTCAGATGGTTGTGTCGCACCTTCAAGCATCGATCAAAATAAAAAACAGCAGATTAGAACATGGTCCAACAGTCAACATCAACCAGCAGCTACGTGTCAACTTGTAAATAAAACCTACCAGTGCCACAAGAGCTTTAAAATTCTAATTTGAAATCAAAAAGAAAGAAGCATTTTGACAGATAGTTATTTCTAAGGAGATCTTCCCTCTAAAGGATTAGACAAGAGATTAGAAATACAGTTGCTGGAGGGAGGTAGGCATCACCTCACTCTCTCTCTCCCTTTTCTCCTCTCTCTCTTACACACACACATACACACTCTCTCTCACACACATCTACTAAAACACTGTCTGTCACCTTCTCAGCTCCTCCTTGCTCATGCTGTGCTGACATTTCTTGGAAAACACATTAGTCTCAGTGCTTCTGACCAGACACCAAGAATAAAACCAAAAATAAAAGCATCAAGATTAAACTTCTCACAAACAGGTTTATCAGATTTTATCAGATTTGAAAAATGTAGATACAAGTCACTTTTGGTGACTTTGACGTAAAATATACAGTATATATATACAGTGTCTATATATATATATATATATATATATATATATATATATATATATATATATATATATATATATATATATATATATATATTGCCAAAAGTATTCGCTCACCTGCCTTGACTCGCATATGAACTTAAGTGACATCCCATTCCTAATCCATAGGGTTCAATATGACGTCGGTCCACCTTTTGCAGCTCTAACAGCTTTTAACTCTTCTGGGAAGGCTGGAGTGTGTTTATGGGAATTTTTGACCATAAACGCATTTGTGAGGTCACACACTGATGTTGGACGAGAAGGCCTGGCTCTAAGTCTCCGCTCTAATTCATCCCAAAGGTGTTTTATTGGGTTGAGGTCAGGACTCTCTGCAGGCCAGTCAAGTTCATCCACACCAGACTGTCATCCATGTCTTTATGGACCTCGCTTTGTGCACTGCCGCACAGTCATGTCGGAAGAGGAAGGGGCCAGCTCCAAACTTTTCCCACAAATTTGGGACCATTGAATTGTCCAAAATGTCTTGGTATGCTCAAGCATTCAGAGTTCCTTTCACTGGAACTAAGGGGCCAAGCCCAGCTCCTGAAAAACAACCCCACACCATAATCCCCCCTCCACCAAACTTTACACTTGGCACAATGCAGTCCGACAAGTATCGTTCTCCTGGCAACCGCCAAACCCAGACTCATCCATCAGATTGCCAGATGGAGAAGCGTGATTCGTCCCTCCAGAGAACGTGTCTCCACTGCTCTAAAGTCCAGTGGCGGCGTGCTTTACACCACTGCATCTGACATTTTGCATTGTACTTGGTGATGTATGGCTTGGATGCAGCTGCTTGGCCATGGAAACCCATTCCATGAAGCTCTCTGCGCACTGTTCTTGAGCTAATCTGAAGGCCACATGAAGTTTGGAGGTCTGTAGCGATTGACTCTGCAAAAAGTTGGTGACCTCTTTGCACTATGCGCCTCAGCATCTGCTGACCCCGCTCTGTCAGTTTACGTGGCCTACCACTTCTTGGCTGAGTTGCTGTCGTTCCCAAACACTTCCACGTTCTTATAATACAGCTGACAGTTGACTGTGAAATATTTAGGAGCGAGGAAATTTCACAACTGGAGTTATTACACAGGTGGCATCCTATCACAGTTTCACGCTGGAATTCACTGAGCTCCTGAGAGCAACCCATTCTTTCACAAATGTTTGTAGAAACAGTCTGCATGCTTAGGTGCTTGATTTTATACACCTGTGGCCATGGAAATGATTGGAACACCTGATTTGATTATTTGGATGAGTGGGCCAAATACTTTTGGTAATATAGTGTATATACATATATATATATATATATATATATATATATATATATATATATATATATATATATATATATATACATATATATATGTATATATAGATAGATAGATAGATAGATAGATAGATAGATAGTTATCAAAATACAGATACCATGTGCTTCAATCATACACATGGCACAAGACAAAAACAACTATATTTACAGAAAATGTATAACATTTACAGAATTCAAATGCACATCAGGTTGGGCATAAAAGCCAAAAAACAACATACATCCTATGTCTGTTGTTTTTATGATTTTCATTTTTTCATAATATATTGCTGTTAGTCACCTTCAATGTTGGTGAGAGAACATTAGAATATTAAATATCTAAATATTATATCTATCTTAATATCTAAATGATTCACAGTGGTACTAGTGCAACAACTAGTGCTTCATGTTTTGGAGCACTTCTCTCTTTAAATAGCTCTATGCACTTTATGTTGCCTTTATCCCTGGAAATATCACCATGATAACATGACAACAAAGTTTCGTGGCAGGATTGTTCCCTTCAAAAGAACAATCCGATCACTTTCTCCTCTACCAGTCTTGTTGGCTAAGCAGGAATCAGGAATCCCAACTCTTCTAATTGGATATGGGAAAGGTTTGACAGGAGTGAGGGCAGTGCTGATCTAAAAGTTTAACTTTTAACTGAGATTGCTGTGATTAAATATGGGCTCTCTAAAGAAAAATTTGGTTTTCTCTTTAGTAAATTGACCATCCGAAGCGCTGGTTTGATTGGAGTGACTCCTAAATTGAAGACAATAAGTGACCAGTGGTGGTGAATGTACAGAACTGTATTGTTAGCCTGAACATGTGCTAACTCCAAATGTGAAAGTAAATGAAACAGAACTGCAGATGATTGAATTTGGTGCACGCAGTCAGGATGATTATGAAGAAGGTTGAAACCTATATTTCCCCTTATGACTAGAATTTCTTACTGGAGTGACTGATATTCTGAAGTTTATGGTTTATCAAAAGTAAAGTATCAAAAGTTACATTAAAAGCACAAAGTGTTATAAAATCATTTCTCAAATGTAAGACTCATGACTAAATTGATCTTTCCTGAGTTAATGAAATGTCACTCTCCAACAGTGCTTGATAATTTGTTCTAGCTGCAGATGTTTATCACAGTTTTATCACATCATCCTGTCACTCCGCCAAATGTATTTTACAAATTAGATTTAAGCGACTTCTTGGCAGGTTCTTACAAAGTCATTTAGGCTGTCAAGTGTGTACAAAAACAACTCTAATTCCTGCACTGATTAAACTTAAGTATTAACAACTAAAGAAGTGTTGCTATTCCTCAGATTACCATGATTTAATACTAATCCTGCAGATTGTAGCATCATTAGCCTGTGATTATGTGACTAATGTTGGTCTGAGCAAGGCAGCCAAGAGCATTAGAGGTTTCCAAGGTTTATTTCAGTCTCTGCCAGTGTCCTACTGATCCACTGACATATGGCACACAAGAGAAAGCCAAGATGGTCAAACTGATGATCACTGATATCTTCATGAATATTCTCATTCTGTTTTATTAGAGCATTTAAGTGACTTTTGTGTCAACTCCTGATTTCACTTGACATAGCAGTTGTGGTTACATAATATAGTAAACAATGATAGCATCTCAGGTCACTGTCAAGGTCAGTGCTGCCCTAAGGTGCTCATCTGTTCACAGTGCATTTGTTTTGACTGCTTCCCTTTATGAGCTGTTTTACATGAACCAGCAAGGGAAGGACATGCTTGCTCAATAACATCATGCTCCAGGAAAATTGAATGTTAGGAAGTGAAGCTGATAAGATTGAAATAAAATTACTCTGGCTTACATGCCTGCATTGTTTCCTGTAAATTACTCGTGCTAGCAATTAAATTTGACCCAGTGCAGATATAAATATTTCCTATTTAGAGCTTCAAGTACTGCAGTGCCCTGGTAGTCCAGAGGATAAGGTATGCGACCACTGTAATAGGCTGCGTCCTTGTCATAGTGTCTCTCTTTTGAGACTCTTTGCTGAATATATTGCCTTTCTCTCAGGAGTGCATTTCTTTATCTATCAGGCAAAGGCAAACATGATGACATTTAAACTTAAAAATAGAGTTTAAATGTAAACTTAAAAAGAAAAAAATTGAGATCATAGTGTATAAGCTACACAAACATATTATATGTCGAAATGTTTGTCTTCTTGTCAGGATTCATGTTGTGTAAATATCTAAGTTATGATTTTTATACTCTAAGATAATGCTGTCAA
The DNA here is from genome assembly GCA_037902135.1 of Cetoscarus ocellatus. Taxonomy (NCBI): domain Eukaryota; kingdom Metazoa; phylum Chordata; class Actinopteri; order Labriformes; family Labridae; genus Cetoscarus; species Cetoscarus ocellatus. The sequence continues at coordinate 3,700,899 of JBAMNC010000875.1, forward strand.
AGCCACTCATGTAGATCCAGATAGCAGATTTGTGCGGTTTATTTGAATAGTAAGTACTGTTTTTGAACCAATGGTCAAAGCTAAAAAATACACAGTATATCATTCAGCTGTTTTGTATGAGTCATTACAGTTCTACAATTCTACACTCACAGGCATACTCTGTCTTCCTATTTCTCTCTCACACACACACTAACATGGTGCAGCATCTGCAGCGTTGCAGACTCTGTACTGAACTGTTGTGGTAAAGATGGAGTTAAGCCACAAGGCAAAGCTCTCAGTTTACTGCTCCATCTTCGTTCCAACCCTCACCCATGGTCATGAGCTCTTGGTAATGACCAAAACAATGAGATCGCAGATACATGCAGTTGAAATGAGATTCCTCAGGAGGGTGGCTGGGCTCAACCTTAAGCTGCATTCACACCGAACACGTCTTTGCGACTGAAATCACGTCGCCCACCCAAGTAGCATTGCCTGTCCATAAATACCTCATTTTGGTCACAGTCACCGTGGCTCAGTGACATCACATCCACTCGAGTTTCACCGTGATCATATCATATATCATATAATAGGATGTATTAGCTGACATTATTCCAACTGTATCCTTTTCACTCACCTACCAACCACAAAACACTGCAACTGATGGCACTGCAGCAGCCACAGTTTTACCAACTAGATTTATTTTGTGGAGTGGAAGTCAAAGGGTTAAATCTAGCTGTAGTCTTGTCATTCGTGGTTTTGTAGATCTTGAGCCTTAAATTGAGTAAAATCTCAATCTAAAAGTCTGAGTTGAGCATAATAGTCACAAATAAGGATGATGCTTTCCAAAGGGCCACTTTTTGGAGGAGGTGAGACTTGACAGAGGGTCGGGTTCTAAGCAGTTAATCATTTACTACAGATTTGCATTTGTCTTGTTGATTTTGGCCATATGTTTTAATTGGGCCATCCAGTTGTTAAAGAGCATGATGATGCCAGTGTATACAAAGGACCATAAAGCTTACAGTCTGGAGTATGAACACCTCTGTTTTATAGCTTCTGTACGTCAGGATCTGTATCAGTGAGCTGAAGTCATTTTAATCCAGTCATCCGAATGATATGCATTCTCATGTCTCTGTTTTTCACCATTAGGCATTGATGAATCACAGTTGTCGGTGTTTTTTTGTAGACTGCTGATGACTCCAGTCCTCTTAAATGCAATCAATTTCTCACAGGGCCTGTCGATACATTAATCAGGCTTTAGAAGGCCTATTAGAACTGATCGGAGAACGCCACCTTGTCTGGACTCACCCAATCAGAAATAGAGAGTGATTTTTCAGAACCAGCAGGGTTTACCTGAGCTCTTAATTTGCCTCTTTCTCCAGCAGGTTTGGATTAGTGCTTACGTTGTTTGTAGAGACACTAAAGAAAGTCCTCAGAAAAGTTTTTGTTTCCTTTTTGTTATTCTGAGACCATCAGGCATTTTATGAAAGTCTTTGTTTACTCACATTCACTTAGGTCTTGAAATAGGACAAGAAAATACCCACAGACAGCTGCTGTTTATTCTTTAAAGCAGTAAAGGCTTCAAACAGTCTTTATTGAAATGTCCCCTCCAGGAATAAATAAAACTTCTTGATCACCAAGGAACTCCTTATCATGCATTTTGATTACTTTTTTTTGTCTCCTTTTAAACATCATTCAGATATTAATGGAATATATATGTAGAATAATAAACATATAGAAGAAAAATGCTTTAAATAGATAGCCATTAGCAGTAAATAAGGGATAAATTACATACTGGGTAAAATATAAAAGCCTTTCTTTATAATAAAGCCCACTGTCAGAACTCAGAAATGGACCTTCAGCATAATCGTGTTGGACATTTCAGTTGCAATGGCACAGTGTGATCTCACAGCAACACACTATTATTGTCTGCTGTTTTCAGCTCAGGAAATTGAGGAAATACATTTTAGTTGCATGACTCATTAAATTCATGACCAAACCATCAGGAAGTCAGAAATATGTGATTTTGTCCTCACTTGGATGGTTCCCTCATGGGCTTAGTTTGACATCAACTGATTATTTTCCTGTTCATCTCCTAAGAAAGAAATTTTGTATATTTTTTAGTATGAACCATAGACTGGGTCAGGGGTTCCCTAAAGTGGGGCTGGTGACCCCTGGGACGAATTGAAAGTTATGATAAAGGGTGCCCAAAGAGGCTCAGTAAAATTAATGTGAAATGACTGCACTGATACCAAAGCAAGGCGAATTCTGTCACGGAGAAAAGAAAATTCAGTAAGTCATTTCTTACCCTCAATTTTGCCCAAACAACTACGGGTAATGAAATTATAGGATAACATAAGATTAGATAAGATTAGATAAGATAAGATAAGATAATCCTTTATAGAGAAATTCAAGTGTCACGGGGCAAAGGAACATGCCGGAGATAACAATGTAAAATGTAAGAAGAACAGATCAAATTAAATACTTAAATATACCATTTAGAACAGTTATTATACAAGGTGAGTACAACATGAGCTATTCTGTACAGTGGATAACAGGTTAAGTGACACAAGACATGCATTGTGTTTATGTTAGAGGAAATTAGGTGATATATTAGGCAGTAAATGAAGAGAGAATAGGTTACCAGTAAATAAATAAAGTGGCATACTGAGCATCAAAAGTGAAAACAAAGTGAAATACAAATGTCAAAACTTACATGAAGTAAATCATCAAACTGAGCCATAAATAAAAATGACATGGAGTCCAATACACTTGTAAAGGTGCAAAATGAACCAAACCTCTTTTACTGCTGCATATCAGTGCCTATAGAAAATTTAGAGGGGTTGGGGCCCCCGATTCTTTTAGGAGCATTTTTAGGATAATATCTCAGGTTTTTATGGGTTGTTTTGTAGGGATAGAAATTATAAAGCTTGTTTCACAGCTCCACACATTGATGAAAGCAAGCTGACACTCTTTTTTGCCTTATACTACTCTGATACTAAACTGTATAACATTGTCTTTCATCAAGCATGATGTGTAGTACCTCTACCAGTCAGTATGTGCATTTTTTAAATTTACTGCTTTAATGCTCTGTGCTTTGTATGTAGCATTCTGACAAACTGCACATTTATTTTAATAATCTGTCCTGTAGGACTTTTTGCTTGTACCTGTGTGCATATCTCATTAGTCTCACATTTGAATATGTGTACCATGTTTATTATTCTGTTCATGGACTCTGATATGAACATAAGCTTTGTGTTTACTGTGTACAAACCCACACACAGCAAAGTGTTAATAAATACTGCTGACCATTTCTTAGTATGTGGTTTGAGTCTCACTTCTGTGACTAATGTCATTTTATCCCCAATGAGGTGATGATGCATGTCTGGCAAGAGGCTGGAGGTTGATTTTCCTCCACAGTCAGGAGTCAAAGTGGTTTCAGTGATTTAAGCAGCCCTGCAGGATGAGGCAGTGACTGTCAACAAGCTAACATCACAAGAACTGGCCACATGAAAGAGGATCCCGATGAGGCCAGAAAAATGAAAAGTCGATGATGCTTTTACGAGGGCCAGAATTATTTTTTGTGACCATCTGTTACGGCCTCCATACACAAAAACCTGGATCAGGGGTAAACAAAAGGAGACCAGAAACATATAAAAGGATGCCACACAATAGTTAAATTTGACAGTGATTTCATTATGGTGAATGCAAAGAGGAAAATGGAATAAACCAAAAGGAGCTGGAGTTGTCAGCAAGCGGCAACGTATTTATGCTCCTGTGATGCTTTGCCTCCACTGTGAACTTTGCAGAGATGGAATTGGGGTAACAAGTTGATCTCCTCTTTGCTTTGTCCCCAGTGGCCCTTTCCACATGGAGACGAAGACGTTTTTCATTGTTAAACAGCAAAATTTAAGAACTGTGTCTATCCACATAAAAACACTGACAACACTGTAGTATGCCAAGCCCGTAAGTGGTGTTGTAATGCAGCTACAGGATTGAACATTGTAAACATACAAAACAAGATGTGGTATTTGCTGTCCTGCATGTCCGCTTGTTGCTCCCGGTGATAGTGGAGGAGCAGAAGAAGCTTCTGCAGCGTGAGCATGACACTGTATTCTGCAGTTGTTTCCATTATTTTTAGCGCTTGCAGTTTAAGGAAGAGGCAGGGCTATGAGATCATACTTTCTGCTCGTATTCATTGTACACACAGTAACACAAGGGCAGTGTTTGAGATTTATGCAATCTGAAACCATTTTTAAAGATTTGCTCCCAAAAGGCCTGATCCGAGTGGATGAAACACCCAAGAATAAAGAACTTCTGCGGATACTCCTATACTTGTCTCTGTGTGGACTACCAAAAAGTTAACAGCGGCATGATGTGGGGGAGAGGGACTCAACAGGAGACAGGAGCTCCTTGACCAGGTGTTTCTGCTTTTGTGTGCAAGTGGGGAAACGTGCTGTGTCCAAGTTGTATTGCCGCATGAACAGATTTTACATCCCCATGGAATTAATGTGAATGTCTCAAGGTCAAAATCAGGAACCTCCAGTAATAGCACATTAGAAATAAGATGTACATTTATCTTTAAAAAATTGTCTATGTCCCTTACAAACACTGATTTTTTTAAGCAACTTTTTTGATAGCAGGAAGAAGTGATTATTAATTGCATCATCTATTTTTACCATTTATTCAAAATTAAAAAACACCATATATACATATATATACATATATATATATATATATATATATATATATATATATATATATATATATACACACATATATGTATGTATATATACATGTAAGTTTTAAAACTATAAATCTGTAAGAAGAATTTTTTGAGGAGTAATAACTTTAAATTATTATTTTAAAAAATATGTTTGGTTTAGGTCGTTTCTATGCCAATTACAAGACAAATTTTCATCCTTAATATTACAAATTATACAAGTTTTAATTCTGATTTTTGTTGGTCAGTTAATTTTTATACAGTGCTCTTAATGTATTGACACAGAAGCAGCATTGGTTTCTCCCGTTTATATCTGCTCTGCTGCTCAGTCGTCAGGTATAGTCAGTTTGTCAGGATGGAGGGAGCGACAGGTGCAGATCTTACAAAACAAATGGATTGGAGGCTCAGTGCCGAGCTCAGCCCTGATTACCTCCCATAAGCCCCATCAGCTGATGTCTCTGCAGGCACGGGTCTGCTGCTCCTCACCAGCAAATCCACAAAGTGGGGGATCCAAAGAGGATTTATTAGGCTCTTGTTTGCGTTAATCTATTCACAGGTGGGTTAAAGATATAAGCTAATCATCATCAGGAAAGTCCTCTGAGCCACTGAACTAATTTCCTTGTGTGCCTTGGTCAGGTGAAGGTCTGTCTGACCAAAACGCCTGGGCACGTTTTCAGCTCATTCGTGGGCTGAGTGGACAAAAGTAATAGAAACAACATACACAACATACACAACATAGACTTTAATGTTGCACAGTTTGGGCCATGCTGACAGTACCAATTATACTTGTCAATATTCAGACCACAGTTATAAATCAGGATTATATGTTTTTTAATTCAAATGATATTGTTTTTGTTGCTCGTTTTTAAAACTTATATATTTAGTTACTTACTCATGACCAGGGTTGCATTGGGACACAGTTGGGACTTTAAGGTGTTTTGCTCACACCAGCTCCTGAACTGGTGTAATGTGACCAAACAGCTGACATTAAATGCACTCATTGGTCCATTGTGACTCTTTTGGCAACTCTCATGTTAATAATGCCAAGTTCAGACCACTTGCCAAATTCCCTGCAGAAACTTGATAGATTGGTATGACAAACATAATGTGGTCAGAGGATAGTTCTTTGGTTTAATTCTGAAACTTGTGCACTTAAATAAGCATCCTGTAATTAGAGAGCTCCAATAAATTGAGGAGCAAAAAACAATTCTAGGTACCTTCTCAGCACTGTGTCCAGGCTGACACAGAGTCAGAACTCTACTGAGTCTGTGATACAGCTAATGCTCAGCTGTGAAGACTTTATGAGCCTCCCTAAACTAAATTCTGTTGTCTCCTCCTCCAAACCATCAACCTGCCTTTTAGACCCAATCCCAACTAAGCTGTTCAAGAAGGTTTTTCCCTTAGTTTGTCCATCCTTGCTGGAGACAAGCAGTATATCTCTGTCAACAGGCTACATGCCACAGTCCTGAAAAGTAGTCAATTCAAAACTCTTCTTAAAAAACCTCAATTCGGGCACATTACCTAACTACAGGCCTATATCAAACCTTTCTGTTACTTCAAAGATCCTCGAGAAAGTAGTGGCTAATCAGCTATGTGACTTCCTTCAAAACAACAACCCGTTTGAGGACTTTCAGTCAGGATTTAGAGCTCACCTTAGCACAGAGACTGCTCTAGATAAAGTAACCAACAATCTACTCTCAGCTTCAGATGAGGGACTTCTCTCAGTACTTGTTTTATTAGATCTTAGTGCTGTTTTTGACACCATAGATCATAATGTTCTTATAAAGAGATTAGAAGAATTACTCGGCATTACAGTGACTGCTTTAAATTGGTTTGAGTCCTACTTATATATAATACTTCATTTTCATTGTTACGCTGATGATACTCAACTGTACGTATCAATGAAGCCAGGTGAGACAAATCTAAACTACAAGCGTGTCTAAAGGACATTGGGACCTGGATGGCCAGGAATTTTCTTCTTCTTAACTCAGACAAGACAGAATTTATACTCAATGGAGGCAAATATGGTAGGGACAGATGTATGGTCTGGGAATCCATAAAATCCTACATTGGGAGGATGTAACATTGGTAGGTCTATTTGGGAGGGCTGGAAGAACAAATCTTTCCAAGCAGCTGCTGGCACTATAAACAGAGGAGAGGAAGAATTCCCGATGTCGAAGACTTTTTGTGTTGTGAATGGAAGTACTCAGGCCTATTTAACTTTGGACATCAACTACAGGTTGCTGTATATTTTTTCCAACACTGTTTACAGCATTAGACTTTAACAGATAAATGATGTGCAGCAGTTTGTTGATCGAGTCAGACTTTAGTGTCAGTGTGAGTAATTAATCACACAAACTTTGGAGACTGTCACAATGTGATAAGAAATGTGCTCACTAAAGTTGAATTCAATTACTATCTGTCAGCTGATGTGGAAAGTTTTTGTTTTGATTTACCTCCAGGTTTTGCTGACAGATTCTTCACAGATCTGTATTTCATCTGCAGTCTCAGAGAATCACAGGCACTCTGATTCTGAAACAAATCAAGGTGTGACTGACTGTGGAGAGGATTCTCTGAAGCTGGGGCTAATTACTGTTGTCATTTTTGTGAGCATTTTTCTCTGTATTCTTACACGTACATTGTAAAATATCCCCACTATTAATCCTGATCGAACCATTCTGCCTGCAGAGAAGCTATTCCCCCATCTATAACATAGCCAAAAATGTCTGGAAAGGTCAGATTTTATTGGAGCAGCTCCACAGAGAAGTGGGACACTGTTCAATCCTGCAGAGATCATAGTATCTACCGCAGGTCTGACAGCGTGGAGGGCCAGCTCTGGGAGTTTGATCCTCAGCACAGACAGCGGCACAAATATCAAATGGGATTAGAGCTCACACTGTATAGAAGGAGCTCTGAGTGAATGGGGCACAATGTGTTTACTTTGGTATGTTTAAAACATGTTTGGTGGAGAAATAGTTGCCATTTTAAAATCTTTGTAAGGCAACTGAAAATGTTATTATTGTCTAATGAGGCAGTTCAATCAGCAGGATGTAGAACCTTGCCTGAATGCACTATTGTTTAGGAAGGTGTTCAGAGTCAAGGAAATTTGAAGTTATGGATATGTGTTTTATGATTCTATTAAGCATTGATTTGTTGAATATTATTTCTTTTCCATTTTGTAGCAATTTCTCTAAAGCATGATTGGATTGAAGATATTTTTAATATGCTCTTTATTTATTCAATTGTTTTTACTTCGATGAGATTTTTGTATATGCCAAGCCTCAAATTTCTTTAAGAGAGATTTGTACTTGATTTGTAGGAAGTATCAATCAATCAATCAACAATCAATCAATCAGTCTTTATTTGTATAGCACCAATTCATAACAAGACACTTTACAGGAGAGCAGGCTGAAGTTAAACTCTTCATTTTATGGAAACACATATATGCATAGATACATATACATATGTAAAATACACATATACATATATACAACTATATACATCCAACACCAACATGAATCCAAATAGCCAATCAGGAATCCCTCATCATGTTGGCAAGAAAAAATACTCTGTTTAGCAGTTGGAAAGGAAAGAAGGAAGTACTTATTCTTAAACTGTTTGCATCACCTCCACTACAAGCTCTCTGTAGTTCAACATCCATAACTTATCCAACCCAGTGGTTCTGAATAAGTTATTATTTAAAATATATGTGTAAAGCAGAAATCAAATAAATAAATAATAGAAATGAGAAACTTGAGAAAAAAAAGTGAAATTTCCTCTGGGATTTGTTGTTCTCAGCTCTGTTTTCACACTGCTGGGGCAGATGTTCCTTCCATTTCTTTTTGTTTCCCTATGAGGATAAAACATGACTACACTTTTCATGAGACTCCCCCCTCCAATTAGTCTATCACCCTGTCACATGAGAGACAGGACATCAACACACATTCAGGTAGAGTGTTTGTAAAGCCACAATAATTTGGTGTCTTCGCAATAGGACAATCTGGGGAGAAGCAACAGACATTCTGAATTTAAGAAAATACTTTATGCGGTCTAAAAATGATTTAAAACTGTCACAAAGGTCAGCCCTACAAACAACTGCACAAAGGCTGAGCACAGACAGAATGATTGCTGCTCTTTGGGTTGTATGTCCGTCACTGGCCATGTGCTAGATCATATTCAGGTGTTAGCACAATGGCTTAAGAATGAGGATAAGGGCATAATGGGGTTAGGTAAACTGTGAAAATGTCATTTATCATTCTTCTTCACTATTTGAACACATTCTGAACACTTGCAGTCTTATTTTATTTTTTTTTAATTCTCATGCACTAAATAATTAGAATGCTTTGCTGTCAGATGTAAAACTAATGCCATTTATGCTCACTTTGTCACAATTTAGAGAAGCTGCAAAATCAATTGTTCCCTTCATCCCAGTTGCATATTTACTAAGACTGGCAACACTCTAGATGACAGAATGCAAGATTTTTGACCTGGTTTGTCCCTCTTGACAACCACCTCCATCTGGTGTCAGGTTATAACAAATTGTCCTTCAAAAAGCATTTTGTAATTAGCATTAAAGTGTTACAGAAGCAATTACAGCAAATCCCAGCTTTATTTTCTTGCAAAAATGTCCTTTTTCTATTTTATATTGATTGGCGTGACACACTTAGGGAGTGGGGGGGCCTCATGTGACCCTCGGCCCCCAGTCACCCACCCCTGCTTTAACTTAATGGTCTATCACTATTTTTGAGAAGTGTGTGTTAAGAATCTGTTTAAATGGTTTTAGTGTCTATGGTCTTCTACAAATCTAATTTTTGTTAAGATCTGATTTTTTTCTTCTTTGTTGCTAGCCTTGGTAGACTAAAATGATTTCAGTTAAGTAAACCACGCATTTCAGTGTTCCTTTCTACTCCTATTGCAAAATGTCTGCTCAAATGCACTCCCAACAATGATCTTGGCCTCCATTATGACTAGTCGGAGGATTGATGAGAATACCAGATGAGTTCTTCTAATGCAGTGTTTTGGCTAACTCTTTTATATAGCAAAAGCTATTTGAGCCTTGATGATGCCTGTGAAATGCAGGAATTTGAGGCAAAAGCTACCTCAGCTATATTTTAACACATGTTGGAACATGTCAGCCCTACAGTCACAGCTGTGTGAGCAGAAGAGTTTGATCATTATAGCACTCACTGAGGGGATAATTGCTTATATTGACTTCCTATACTCTCACCACCCATAAAACATGGCAAAAATTCTCTTTTAGTGCCAATTCTCTGCAGCTCCAGCACTCCTTTTAAATTCCTCTCCGCTCCTCCTCATGTGTTGCATGCACGCAAACTGTGGATGAACAATGTGGCTCTTCTGAAGCTTGTTAACAGTCACATGCGGTGGAGCTCCAGTAAAGGCGCTCTATCTCCAGCGACAGCGATTTGGAGATTCATTTGTCATCACCCGTCTGATCCTCTCTGCCTTCTAATTAGGAGAAGAATACAGGGCTGTGGAGTGTGAGAGAAAAGACGAGCAGAGAACAGAGAGAAAGCGTCCTCCCTGGATGTTTTCCTCCCTGTACAGAAAAGACTTTGTGAGCTGTTTGTGTCACCGGGATCCTGAAATCACATTTATTGTCTGAGGAGCTATCACGGCTGATGAATGACCTGTGCTATTACAATATTCTCCTGCTAAATCGCTGCTGAACAGGGTGGTCACAGACATGGCAGGATAACTGGCCATTATCAGAAGTACTCATGCATGTCGTAAGAGCTTAAAAATGCATTTTTTTCTATGGAAAACAGAAAATAGCCCATGCATCATGCACTGGACCATGAACTCATACATCTGGATCAAAAAAATAGAAATGAAGAGGACTTGTGCAGATACCAAATAGACTGAATATATGAACAAAGAAATGAAGAACACTGCTGTAGTACTATAGACAGATAATAAATCACATCATCAGCATTTAAATAGAGTAGTTGGCCCGGGGATATTGAGTCCCACTACTTTTTGGCCATTTTAATCTCAACACACCACAGCAAACAACCAAAAGACCACTTAAAATACTGGACTGCCTTGGATTCCTCCTGTAAGGCTTAAGGTCCAAATCTGGACTGTCTCCTGCCTGTTTTTTAGACTTACCAATGTTTTAAGAGACAGCTACAATGTCATGTAAAGAACCGGTAGGACATTGTAGGGGCAAAGAGTTCAGAGTTTTGTAGGTGAAAATATTCTAAAAAAAAAAAGCAGATGTGGGGGATTGTACCTTCCCCTAAATACATCCACAATGCTTTATATTTCTGCAAGCAAGCAGCAGTTTTTATTTCTAATTTGGCACACTGAAGCCCATTTTTCCTTCTAGCTAAAGCATGTCTTTTGGAAGTAGAACTAGTTATAGTTGGGACACAATATATCAATGCCCTAGCGGGTGCAATCCAAATATCATGTGCTAGATCAAAGTATTGATATTTTAAAAATAAATGTAATGCCTTGGGGTGCTGGTTTGTTGAAGTGGGCAGTTACCATGCACGTATTACATTGGAAGGCTCTAGTCTTGTGTGGCCAGCCTTGTTTTGGTTCGCGCACAAGGCCCATTTGCTGCATGTCTTCCCCTACTCTTTCTCCCACTTTCCAAGTCTTTCCACTGTCTGCCCACAATCAATAAAGAACAACAATGACCAAAACATATTTTTTAAAAATGAAGCACTTGATCAGACTTCTCTATTGATTTGACTCTGTGCGACAAATGATAGCAAACTCAATAGAAACTCGAGAAAGGGAGTAGACTACAGTAGAGCTAATGTTTAATTGTGAAAACAGAATCCAATGGAGGTACTGGGTGATTTTTGATATTGGAGATGTCAAAATCAAGACCTCCTTGTGCAACAAGAGAGTTAACTCACTGAGAGTGTTAACTTTGCACACCACAGAGACTGAATTCTCTGACTGCCTGACTGATTCATCAGTGGGGAATGCATTGTGTTTAAGGTGATTTCCAGAATTTGACCACTGCTTGTATGACAGGAACTATACAGCTGTCATTGAAAGTGTTTGGTAAAAGCTAAGTGTTTGTGCAACATACCTGGGAGTTGACAGGACAATCATTCTGTCAGTTAGAGATGTTGTAGACAGATATGAAGTGCTGATGAGAAGTAAAGGACATAACGCAAGCAAGTTTCGTAAGTGATCAAGTTCTCGTCGAAACCTGTTGGCAAAGGAGAGAGAATATATTCTGGACTAGGATTTTTTGTTATTAATCTAATGAAGAAATGCCTTGTTCTGATAAAACTACCACGTAAGCAGGAGACATCTATGCTAACTTCTATACAAGAAGAGCATTGTTTAACGGTTTGCAGTCACTTTTCACTGTCCCTTTGCTTGTAGCTCAGACCTCTTTTCATCAAAGGATGCTGATTGGTTAATGACTCAGAGGACCAAGCTCTGCTGTTATGGATATAAGCTTTGAAAGAGGATCTGCCTATTTATAGACATTGAACTAAACAGATCCAGCTCCAGAACAAATTGTTGCACCTGTTAAAAAGAGACCTTGGTGGCTGGGGAAAATGCAGGTAAATTACCCCTGATAGAAGTAATAAAATAGTATATTCTTTTCTATCATTATGGCGCAAATGTCATGTGCATTTTTCTACTTGAAATCAGAGTACATATGTTTTATGGCCAGCAGCTCCCTGCTGTGTCTTGAATCGCTCCACTGAACAAGGCTGGGATGTTTCAGTTTTAATCTAACCAGCCTCTCTGCAGCCTCATGCAGAGATTTGAATGGACTGATGGTTTGAATATAAGAATGACTCCAGGGGGTTATGAAAACAAATGTGCCAACTTATGACACACTCTGCAGGGAAAAATTGTTGTTGTGTTGTCAACACCTAAAACCTTTGACCCATGACTCAAGTGGTTTCACCTTGATGAAAGTCATTCAGATGAAGTGCAACCCCCTGATTTTTAAACAGATGGTGCGATGTAAAATAGTGCTGTTGGTTATGAAATGAAAGTTGGAAATATGCACTTGAAGTGACCTTGTGACACATCTTTATGCTACGCACAACATGAAGAACATATGGAGGTGTGTTGCTAAGTTCCAGACCTCAGTGTTGATGGCCCCAATCTGTGGGTGTGTTTTTTAGCTCTTTAAAAATGTCTTGTGTACTGTTGACGGCTGATCCCCCAGTTGGAAAAGAAAAGAAAAGAGCCAATCAAACCTTTAAAAGATCAGGAATGGAAATGTCATCTTCTGTGTTGTGGAAAAAGAAGAATGGCAACAAAAATGGCACCACAAAACCACTGACAGGTTGGTTCATTGCTTGGCTTTTGTTCTAATTATTATCAGTACAGGTACAACAGAAAATAAAGTCAAGAAACTTTGAAACCTTCAACAGCAAAAACAGAATAACAAAGTTACAAGAAGTGAAAACAAATGACTAGTCTGATCAACACATGGTTGACGTTTGACACATCACACTGAGGACATGACTTTATCAGCTTTTGTTTTCTCATCTTGGTTTAGAGTGTGTGCTGGCTAACACTGTCGTAGCTAACATGCCAACAAAATGAAACCAGCATTTTCACTGATGTTTTGGAGCTCCCTTTGCTTTTCTAATGTGTCCTTGGCACTGCTGACACCTTTTCCTGGTTTAATTTTCTCAGCCTTTGAAAGTGTGATGGGGATAACTTGGCATATTTATTTGGGACTGTGATGTTTTTGACAAGGTGCACCTAAAGCTTATGTGCGTAAGACCATTTTGGGTCAGTTTTTAAATCCAAAGTGCCATTAGAGGACATGGAGAAGCCATCATGTGCACATCTTAAAAGCTGGTAGAGCCCTGGCTTAAGACCTGGGTCAACACTATCCACCTAGCCCGGGTCTGAATCTCCTCCTTCATACTTCACCTAACCTTAAAATGTTTTCTGTCTGAGGTTGAAAAAAAAGTTTGCAAAATGAAATGGGGGATTTTTTGTGAAAATATAATCTGTTACTCCCCACATGCAAGTTGCAGCTCTTTAAAACTGTCCTGCTGCCTGTCTTACTGAAACGTCTTCCAACCCAACTGCCCCCAATTAGTTGATAGCCCACGTATATAACATATGGCCTCTTTGTATTGTGTGCCTCTTACTTTAACATTGGCTGTTGATCAATGTTTCCTTTGCAGTAGAGCCAATGTTTTCTCCTTTTTGTCCATCTGCTACCTGATTTTTCTGTCTGACTTTGACCGCTGATTCTTCTGTATTTGTTCTGACTTCGACCTGCTTGATAGTTGCAAACTGAGGCCTGAACTACTTATAAAAGCTGTTTTTAAAATTCTAAATCTTCCTCTGGGTGCAGTGACCTGTTTTCAATTCACTTTAACTGTGGAACTATTCTAAAAAAAAAGGTGAAACAATGGAATCTGTACATCTACAAATAGAAAGACAAGACACTAAATGTGTCCATCTCGTACTGTAAAGGAGCAAAGAAACTGATGAGTTTCACCATTTGATTCAGATGCCAACTGTTCACAGCTGTAAGCTTGAGTATCTATTCACCATCATCATTCTGCAGCTCCAGCACTGTTTCCCTCTGTAGACTATCTTAAAATTCATTATCACGGATGATTGTTTGGCCATGGTCAAATAAGGGGAGAGTATGGGGAGAGATTTGTCTCAAAATTATGCAAAAATATATATATCCAGGATTTACAAATGTGTTTTGCAGATCCACAAATATATCCACAATTTACATATTGTGGATATGTAAATCTGTAAACCTGCAAATCACGTGTGTGAATCGTGGATATATATTTGTGGATTGGCAAAACACGTGTGGAAATCATGGATATATTTGTGGATATGTAAAACACATGTGAATTGTGGATATATATTTTGGATCTCTAAAAAACGTGTAAATCATGAATATATATTTGTGGATCTGCAAAACACATGTATAAATCATGGATATATTTTGGATCTGCAAAACGTGTGTAAGTTGTGAATAAATTTGTGGCTCTGCAAAAACACATGTATAAACCACGTGTGGAAATCATGGATACATTTGTGGATATGTAAAACACGTGTAAAATTTGGATCTATTTGTGGATCTGCAAACTGTGTGTAAATCGTGGATATATATGTGGATCTTTAAAACACGTGTAAATTGTGGATTTATTTGTGGATCTGTAAAACGTGTAAATCGTGGATATATATTTTTGGATCTGTAAAACACGTGTAAATCATGGATATATATTTGTGGATCTGCAACACGTGTACATCTTGGATATCTTGTGCTTGTGCACTCTGCCACCTCTGCTTTGGATATAGTTGACTGCTTGATTTGTGTAATCAGAGTACAATCACGGCATAAAGGAGCACTCAGGATAAAAAAAAAACCACACCATTAGAGTACGTCTGTGTAGATTCTCATTCATCCAGGTCATGGTCATCCTGAAGATTCAAAAGCAAGGCAACTGGACTGTGTAGAGTGACTCACTCTACACAGTCCAGTTGCCTTGCTTTTGAATCTTCAGCACACCATTAGAGCTGTATGCATTGTGCTCAGAGGGTGTAACAGTTACATTAGTTACCATATTATCAGGTGACTGTCTGCCAACTGTATTCCTAAATGTCACTGTCAAGCAGCTGATAAAACCAGTGTTAGTCATTAGAATGTCTTTTAATTAGCACCCATGGCTCTCTCTGATCCTTTGCTACAATGAGTTATACTAAGCTCCACATCTGTGTTTGTTTGCTGCTCCTTACAAGGCTGGTATGCTACTAAAGTGTGTTACATAAACCTGGGTTGTGTTACAAAAAAGATTGGGGGCCATTGTTTTAACCCAATTTAAACAGTACATTTATGCAACCAATATCACCATAACCTTAATAATAATATTGTACACTAAATGATGTTAGTGCTGTAACTAAAGTGTCCCATTGCTGTAAAACTGATTCTAAATCAGTAATGAACACAAAAACTGTTCCGGATGATGCCAAAAAGTCCAATTTTCCAAACTTTCTGTGCAAGGCCAGTTAAATAGTGGACTGAAATCTGAGATCAATACAAACTTAACTTTTACAGAAGTTCTAAAGTTTTACAATCATGGTGCCAAAACTCATCCCTCAACCGCCTTCACCCTGTAGCTCTATTTTTACTCAGAGTTACTCTACTGCAGGTGCTTTTAGGATTTACACAAAAATCACTTTGAGTAGAAAAAGAGCTTGTTGTCACTGCTGTCATCTTTTGATCATGGGACAAGATGCATAAAAATCAGCTCAGTGGGCGTCGAAGATTGATCAATTATACCCCACACTCGCTCTGCCAATATTAATTAAAGCAAAAAGCGAGGGGAAAGTGAGCTTTCAGCTGTAACTCTGGAAATGGCTGTATGAGTCACAGTCAGGTGGGATGTGTGAGGAAGCAGAGGTACGAAAGAGCCGATAACACCACCAGTGGAAAAGAGTTTGATAATGAGCATCACGAGGCAACTTTGCACTCTCGCTTTTGTAATTTGTTGTTATCACAATGCTTCCTCTCTTGACCTGTGTTATGGCGATCAGGGTTTAATGGCCATGCGCTGCCAAAATTCTGATTCAGTCCGATAAAGCTCAACCTGACCATGAGCTACTCTTGGATTAATGGTGCCAAGTCTGTGGTGAAAGCTTGCAAGCTTTTTGGATTTCATTTGGATTCAGAGAAGAAATGTTGCAAGCCGACATTATATAGTGTATACAAACCACAGAAGATAGACAGATTGCTACATTTTATCACAACCACAGGCAAACCGATTATATTCTTTGTTCTTCTGTCTTTACTGTCCCGCCATGCCTGATGAAAACTAGAGAGTACAGGGAGGTAGAGTAGCTGCCTTTCATGTGTAATGTTGGCACTTGGGAAAGTTTTGTTTTATTTGTGGGGGCCATTGGGGCCATATACTGGTGTAGATAGTGTTGATGTTGCCAATACCGGAAGTCTGCATGGATGGAGTACATTACTGTTGAATGTGGCTCTTCCACTGGGGTGCAAAAACCATGAGGTCAGGTGGGTAAGACAAAGGACATCCTCTGTATATAAAGTGAGCGCAGTAGGCTGGCTTTGGAGGTGGGCGGCTCTGATGGAACCCTTTCTGAGTTTTTGTGGGCCAAATAATACAACATACTAATGAAGGGTGGTCCATGCTCGACAACACTGCTATTATACCGGCTTTTAAACTATGTGGTAAAGATGCTGGACAAATGAAAAGTGTCACACTGAGGTTGAAGAGGCTCTTAACTGAACATGCATCCTCTTGTTCAGGCATGGTGTCTTGTGTTTATTTAAAAAGCAGTTGTGATTTTAAACAATATCAGCACACATCACGTATTTGTCATATGCACACCTAACTCAGATTGTCTTTGCCAAATCACACTGGGATTACTGTCAGTTTTGTCCAAGCAGCCACCTCCTGGTCTGAAAATGCAGCCAGAGCACAAGTGCTGAAAACTGCATTTCCTCAGGCATCCTCTTGAGGCTGGCTGCAGGAAACCTGAAAGCTACATTACTGTGCATGTGGAACAGATGGTTTTCACAGCCTAAATACACATACTGTATGTACAGCTGGGTTCAAGAAGTGGCTTCATTTAAAAATTTAATAAATCACTCTCATTGTCCAGGGGGTGATTTTTTGCATATTGTGCCTGTTTGTATTTTATGAAGAATTTCCAGTTTTGAAAAGTCAGGCTTCCCACTGTGTTAGGGTCGGTGCTGACCTGTTTTAGGTTTAAAATGCATAAAAGAACCACTTAATATTTTTTAATTGCATCAAGGCTTTTTTGACTTTGTTAGGAACCTTTACTTACACAAAAAAAAGAAAAGAAAAAATAACATCGATAAATTATAAGTGCTCTGTTGAAATAGTGTCATCTATGTTGTTAGGGTCAGTTAGACCCAGTAATAAAAATAAGATTATAAAGCAATAATTAGAGCCAAAACTGAAATCATGGTGCATCTATGAGGATAAACAGATAAATGTTCATAAATGTTCACAAATATTCATGCTTATAAAGTTCTCTTGCTAAAAAAAATACCTGTCACACCATAGATGTTACTCTAGTTAATAATATCAATAGAAAAATGTATATACAAATACCTCTACAATATGTGTTCTAACACCCTCTAGTAATAGTGACGTAACAATACAACCTCTTATTTATTTATTTGGTTCTCTTGAGGTTCATTTTCAATTTTTTTATTGAAATCAAAGGGTATGCAAACAAAGAAAGGCCCAAAGGTCCACACCAAAAGATTTTAAAACCAATATTTTCATGGATAATGAAGCCCAACAAGGTAATCAAGAGATAAGGAAAAAAATTGCATGATAGATAACTGTTTTTAGTGTAATTTACAGCTGATTTAAGGCACGGGTCAAAACCATTCCTAGCGTGGAGCGTGTATAGAGAAAGTTAACACAGTACAAGGGTGAGAAACATGACTGACAGTGATACAGCCCTGTGTAGTGTTGTGTAAGTAACTGCTGTCAATCATTAACAAAGAATTTTTAATGCCAAAAAGTTAAAAAGTTAAATGAATGAAAAGTTAAAGTTAAATCTGCTTTCTTATATGTTGTATTAAATATAGACAATCATCAGCCACTTTATTAGGTATACCTGTTCAGCTGCTCATCCACATGAATACCTATTCAGTCAATCACATGGCAGCAACACAATGCATTAAGGCATATAGACATAATCAAAAAGACCTGCTGAATTTCAAACCAAGCATCAATTGGGTTGAAAGGTTATTTAAGTCACTGTGACAATGGTATGGTTGTTGGTGCCTGATGGGCTGGTCTGAGATTTTAAGAAAAAAGCAGATCTTCTGGGAATTTCATGCATGGCCAACCCAAGTGTTCACAGAGAAAAAATAAAATATCCATTGAGCTGCAGTTCAACAGCTCAGTCTAGCTGTAGTGGTATAGTGGTGGAGTATTTTCTTGGCACTCTTGGACTTCTTGATACCATCTGAGCAAAATTTTTGATGCCCTAGTCTGAGTATTGTTGCTGACCATGTCCAAGCCCCCTGTGTCCACAGTGTATCCATCTTCTGATGGCTACTTCAGGCAGGATACCACCTCATGTCACTAAGTCTCTCAAACAACAAGGTATGAGTTCAATGAGTCCATTGAACTCCAGTGGCCTCAGCAGTCATCAGAAAGTGCATCTTTAGGGTCTGGCTTATCAATTTTTTTTCCTGTGTATGCCCTCAGAAGAAAAAATATGTTGAGAAATTTGAATCATGAATGTGAAGCAAACAAATCTGCAGCAACTGTGTGATGCTATCAGTATGGGCCAACATCCCTGAGGAATTTTCCCAGCACTTTGTTGAATCTAAACCATAAAGAATAAGAGCCGACCTGAGGTCAACAGGGGGTCCAACACAGTGCCAGTAAGATGTACCTACCTACCTGATTTTACCTAGTTTATTTCAGTGGAGTTTTGAAAATAGGTCTGTTTTTCTGTGAATGCAGTCACATGAGGTAAACATGCCTGTATTTTCATATGTCTGTATCCATATATTCACCTTAATGATGTTCCCTCAGGACTCAGTCTGTCAGAACACAGCTGCTCCTCTCTTATACTACTCTCCTTTAATACAGTTGTTGCAGCAGAAAACTTTTTGAATTGCTTGACAAACTGTCCATATCTAAGGTCTGTCTGAGAGACACGTAGTCCTGAAATGGTCCCCTTCTCAGTGGAAGGAAAAAACAGCAATAAGAGGAGTGAGATGAAAGCAGAGATTATGGGAGGAGAGGAAGAAGCAGCAGCAGCAGAGGCTCACTGCTCAGATAATTCAGCTCTAATCTATGCTCTGCAGGTGTGCACCCAGGACCAGGAAGGTGAGCCAACAACCTCTACAAAGATTTACTCCCAGCACTCACCAGCCGTTATCGGACCTTGAGGGTAAAAAACGTGGGCACACAGAAATACACAAAAATACACAATATTTCATGGGTGACTTTCAGTGTTTATGATTTAGTTCTCTCTAAGATTTAAGATCTTTCATTAAGAAGTGTGGTACCTTAGGAGGATTTGATTCAGAAATTCTATGCATGTGTATCTGTAGAGGCATTAATGTAACTTTAGATCTATCTCCAAAACTGTAAGAGACACTTAAAAAATATTATGTTAGATACCTGCTGCAGTTGAAGCCTACAGAGGATAAAAACATAAATAATGAGCTTAAAAGTGTCTTAATTCTCTCCCTGAGAATTACCACAAAACTGATAAGTCCTCATCAGTCTTTTTCCAAAAACTCAAACCTTACTATGCCAAAAATATCCCATCACACTTATTTTAATCCTCATTCAAATGGCAGGTTTAAATAAGCATCTTATTTCAAGTTAAGTTTCAATCTAATCGAGTAGTCGACAGACAACCAAGAATCATAATTCTCCCTTGCTTTAGCCTGCATCGAGCCATCATTCGAGTATTGTAAAGGAGCGGCAGAATATACTAGATTTTAAAATAGTAAATTAAAACACAGCAGTGCAAACATCATTTATAAGAAATCATCCATCCAGACTCAATGCAACATCTGTACATTGGCTCCCTTGTTAGGTGAAATAAATAAATTAAGTCTCTTTGTGTCTCCATGAATGAGCAAAAGAAACTCGTCAAACTACTTCATAGGCAGACACCCACTCTCCATCAATATGTCCTGAACATTTGCTGTTTCTTCTTCAAAATATGGATAATACACAGCTTCCTCATGCTCTGCCCTCATCGATGTCGGCAGGAAATTGAACCCTGTGACTTTCAGAAGATGTCAACAAATTGGCAATTTAGTGTAGATTTTAGTCACATTAGGATACTTGAGGGATTTTCCTTTAACTTTGCTCAAATGTCCTCATTAACTCAAGGATAAAGGATTAGATTAGGATTTATACCTCATACAGGCAGACGTCAGCCATGCTGTAGGTCTAGTTTGTTTTGAGACTTAATGTAACAAAGACAATACTTACTTAATAACACTGAGATCCAGGCAGCTGTTTGCTGGTGTGTATGTGTGTGATTTGGCTCTTGTGTTAGGTTCTCAATGTTTACATTTTTACACAGAAGGATTTTGACCTATATTCACTTAAACACACGACAAAAACAAAATATTAGGTGTTCAAACTAATAAACAATATTGGGTTTTTTTTGCAAGTGTTTTCTCATTTTTTATTTACTGCCTGCAAAACATTCCAAAAAGCTGGGACAGGGGCATGTTTACTAATAGTAGCAATGAACTGAGTTTATTTACGATGGTTTTCCTGAGCCCACATGGTAATTTCCTTCACAGAATGATGTTGGTTTTTAATGCAGTGCCCCCTGAGTGATCAAAGTCACTAAGTTTTCAACCTTGTGGCTTATATTCAGATACTTCTTAAATCTTTTGACATTATGGACTGTAGATGATGAAATCATGAAATTCCTTGTACACCGTACAATGAGCAATTGTACGCTGTTTCTAAAATGTCGAACTATTTGCTCATGCAGTTGTTCACAAATTGGTGAACCTCACCCGTCCTTGTTTGTGAATGACTGAGCCTTTTAGAGCTCCTTTTATACTCAACCATAAAGCTCACCTGTTTCAAATTCACCTGTTCACCTGAGGAATTTTCCAAACAGGTGTTTTTTGAGCATTCCTCGACTTCTCCAGACTTTTGTTGCCCCTGTCCCAAAAGTTTATCAGCTTGAACTGAGACATCTTGTCTGTCTGTTTTCCACAGTGCCCAACATCTTTTGAATTGAGGTTTGTAGATCTTGCGAAAATTTTCAGAGATGAGACTAAAAGGAAAAGATGGACGACAAGCAAAAATGCTTAAAATCTTTAAATGCTTAAAGATGAGACACACCCACAGATGTATAAAATAATGTAGTTTAAATTATGATCTTTTCTAAATCCTCTTTTTTTCATGGGTGTTTGGAGGTGGGGAGGGGGTGTAGCAGACATTACGTTCTTTCAGCGGAGGCTCACACTCGGCTGTAGATCATTTGTAAAGTTTATCCAGTTACACGGTACATAACCATGATCAGACAGGAGATATTAAACATTTAATGTAGTTATCTAACTCAGCCCCTCTAACTGAGATTATTAGATCAAGCCATCCTTTACCTCCTATAACCTCTACTATTTTGTGTTCCATGTGAAAAGAAAATCACAGTGACCTTTTTTTCAGGACAGCCTCATGTGTTGAAACATGATCCTCTGGCTGTGACCAGACAGAAATCGTGTGCCTCGTTTCAAAACTTTCCTGTGCCTTTTCTGTTTAGTCACCCAAGGATCTGAGCCCACACGTTGACTCAAAGAGAATCAAAAATATCACTTGAGGCCTAGTAATCATGTTTTAAAAGCATGCACCATCATCTTAAATCAATGTTGAGCAGGTAGGCATGAAGAGATGCCAGTATTTTATCTAAGCAGCTTTTAATGCCCTGGTTGATGCATCTGTTTGAGTACTTAAACATATGGGAATGGTTTAATATGGATCCATAACTGTCTTAAACAGCTTTATTTATGATACCCTGAGACTAAAAGATGCTCTGATCACAACATCATAGCTTTCTAAACAGACAGCCATCTCCATTTAGTTTCCAAAAGTTTGTTTTGGCATTTTCTTTTAAAGTTCCCCAGAAGTCAGCGTTTCCCTCCCCATCTTTCCCTCCAATTGGTTCTGTAAAAACCTCCAGCACATTCTTATGTTCCGGCTCAGCGGGATAAGCCATAAAACCGCACTTCATTTGTCTCCTCCGCAGATGGAGCATGTAGAAGTGCTGCCTCTCTCTGAGCTTTTAGTGCTGCGGGGCTGTGAGGTGGTGGGCTTTACATCTCTTCTCCATGCAGTTATCCCCGCTCTCAGACTGCAAACTCCCCCGTCAACTTCATTTTCCCCACACAGGAAAGAAGCATATGCCAAATGGACCATATATGAGTGTGTGTGTGTCTGCATGTGCTTGATAAAGTGCTTCTAGTCCCTAAAATGCTTCTCTGGTGCCAATTTGCTGGTTTAATTTTGAAAGCATTTGTTTATTTGTAAGTGGAAAATTTGGACATCATTTTTTGCATGAATGCCAAAAAAAAACAAAAAAAAAAACAGTTTCTTAGCAGATTCACTCCACATTGCATTTGCATTACAGGCGGCAAAGCTGGCTCTTTATGGCCCTTGGTGGGTACATTCTGACCCATGTTGGTCACAAGATGACCTTGTGGTGTATGAACAGTGGTGAGGGGGTTTTATAGCAGCTAGAGAGACTGCAATGTTAGACCCAAAGACTGGAGGGATTGACTTTTCATGGATGAAGAGCTCCTTTTTCACAAATCTGTGTCTTTCAGTGTCAATCAACACAACAAGAATTTAGCAAAGTCTTATTTTTTTCTGTCTGTAAGATAAATTTTAAACTTATGCTTATCTGGATCCAGGAATTGTATAAAGGATTTGTTAATGTTGTGAGACAGAGCAAATGTGTGGACCCCAGGAGAGTAGCTATTGCTTCGGCAGTAGCTAATGGGGATCCAAAATAAAATAAAAAAAATAAAAAATAGTGTCAGCCCTCAGTGCTGTTGGAGCACTTCTAACATAAAGACATTAAAACTCTAACTTCAGATTCTGATAGAGATTTTATGTATATATATTTTAAACATGCAAAAACAAACAGAAAGGAACAAAAATATTAAAAAATAAATCATAATATAATGCAAAAGGAGTTTGAAGAAAATCCTGCTCCCCTTCATGAGACATTGAATATTTCTCCCATATTAATGCATTACTATAATGCAGTTTAGAAATATTTCGACGTAAAAAAAAAGATGGTATCAAAAATAAAAATTAAAGTTTACATATATCTAAATATAAATCTATATACTGTATACTATACATCATTGAACTTTCATAATCAAATAAAATAGTCTATACATACAAAAAACTCATACAAAAACTTAGAATTACATATGATTAAATTATTTTCTTACATTTTTTACAGCCATGTACCTAAAGGTCTGTAACTTTAACATTAGCCTAATTTACAAAATAAATAAGAAGCACAATGGTGAGGTAGTGAGCTATACCATTATACCTTTATACCCCCCTTTAAAATGGACTTGAATTACCTAAGAAAAAACTTCCATCTGGACGACGGTGTTAAAGTTTAAACAAGCTAAGGAAAAAATACAGCAGAGTTGTTGAAAGTAAACAGTATTTTGTGTCCGTCTTCATTTTTCCACCTCAGCGTAGACAACACTTTTCAGTAGACAGCTTGTTTTATGAAGCTATTACCACAGCAGCTAGAGCCAAACACTGACCTTTAATAGCACCATTCAGCTCTCTGTGCCACACACTGCTCCCTTACCTCTTTATACCAACGTGTCACTATCAGAGATGGATGTTTAAAGCCGCATATTCATCTTCACTGAAGCAATCTTTCACACGTCAACACACTGAAGGACAGGGATCCCCTAAAGTTTAAGTTGTCCTTCACTCCCTCTGAAGGCACTTTTGTAGTTCTCTTGAGAACTCCTGCCTGCTAAAGTGATAATTTAGACATAAAACACAATCTGTACATCTTGAAGAGAAAAAAAACATTTCAGATCTGTTTGAATTTGAATTTTTTTGCCTCTGGTGGCAGGATTCAACGTGACCCTAAAGATGAATAATGTTTAAGGTAATTGGATTTTGTGACAGCAGAACATAAATGATGTAACAAAACATAAACATCTTTTCTCCGCTGTTGTAGTAGTTGTGAAGCTGAGTGGGTTTGTTGAGTTTTGTGATGATCTTACACAGTCCCTTTACAGTTTCAGTGATCTAAAAGACAAACTGTGTACCTGTAGCATTTACCTTGTACTTCAATATATTGTGTGATTCATTCTTTGTTGTCATATTGTGTTTGCTCTGGATTTAAATAATTCTAAAAACTTTGGAAATTATGGACATCGTGTCTTGTGAGGTAGAGAGGAAAAGGACCATCTAGGTTGTTATCAGTTTAAAAGCCCACATCTGGGATGGTATGCGAGTAAAGTACCCGTGGCATGGGTAACTTGCACACCTGTGAAGGAACCATTAAATGCTAAAGGTAATATACAGGTTTTGGAGCAACATATGCTGCCATCCAAGCAACATCTTTTCAGGGATGTCCCTGCTTAATTTAGCAAGACAATGCCAAGTCACATTCTGCACATGTTGCAACAGCATGGCTTCATAGTTGAAGAGTGCGGGTACTAGACTGGCCTGCAGTCCAGACCTGTCTCCCACTGAAAATCTGTAACACATTATGAAGTGCAAAATTGTCAACAAAGACTCCAGACTGTTAAGCAACTGAATTCTTACATCAAGCAAGAATAAGAAAGAATTCCAACTTACAAAGTTTCAACTATTAGTGCCCTCAGCTCTCAAACCTTTATTGAGTGTTGTTAAAAGGGAAGTTGATGTAACACAGCACTTAACAGGCCCCTGTCACAACTTTTTTGGAATGTGTTGCAGGCATCAAATTAAAAATGATTAAATATTATTAAAAGAGCAAAGAAGTTTTTCAGTTTGAACATTGAATACCTTGTTTTGGCTGTGTGATAAATTGAATATAGATCAAAAAGGATACGTAAATCATCACACACTGTTTTTTTTTTTTTTTTTTTTGCATTTTACACAAGTTACCAATTTCATTGGAATAGGGTTTTGTAGAAGGAGATAAATCAGCCCATTCCCATTGGCAGGTATCACTCTGTTGAGAAAGTATGGTACTGTGCAGAAATACACTGTGCAGCAACTTGTTGTGCGATACAGGTATTTGGTACCATAAAATATGATATATATAACAGCATACCATAAAAACAGCTTGATATGATAAGATGCAAGGAAGCAAATTCTCTTCTGGATTTCCAAAAGCCATTTGACACTGTGAATTGTAACCAATATCAAGTCCTGCATTGGCAATGTGAACGTCTTAAACCAGTTTGATGTTGGGGCTGCTGTTTGTGAAAAGGCTGTTGTTGTGCAGTGATTACTAATTTGTGGATTTAAGTTCGGTCTCTTTAACCCTTTAACGTTTTTCTCAACGTTAAAGGGTCAATTGGTCAAGCACATTTTAAGTCACTATTTATTTTATGCACTGTTACCATAAAGTGACTCTACCGTTTGGTAAAGGATTATATTTCAAAAACTGGTGGGTATTTTCTAAAATAAAAACAATGTTATTGTTGCCTAAAGGAAATAAAAAACGCAAATAAATAATTACCTCTGCCAAGGAGGTTATGTTTTTGCTGGCGTTTATCTGTCTGTCTGTCTGTTTGTTTATTTGTGTTCGAAATAACTTGAAAAGTTCTGAACGGATTTGGATGAAATTTTCAGGAATTGTCGGAAATGGGATCTGGAAGAACTGATTAGATTTTAGGGGTGATCCGAATCACCGTCTGGGTCCTGGAATTTTTTTAAAGGATTCTTTAACATTGCCAGATAGGACCATTTTTGCCAAAGTGGACCGAAGCTGCTTGGCGGAGGTCTGCGCTCTCTGAGTGCTTTTCTAGTTTTTTGACTGCATTTTTCTTGGTGGGAACCTTAAAGGGTTAAATATTAAAACAAAAACAATTAGCACAGTCTAAACCTAGTCCACATGAAGTGTCCCAGGGAGCCTCTTGTGATTTGGCTAGTTATAAAAATGTGTTTGATTGACATGGTATCTTTATTTGGTCTGTGTTTTCTAACGACTAATTTCCCTTACGGTGCACCCATGTTTTTATCCCGCTACACAACTGTTTTATTGATACTAATTTCAATGTGTGCTTATGATTTCAAATAATGTTGTTATGAGTACTCATAGAAAACCGAGCCTTGGATGCCTCATACATGCATGCATCCCTGAGTCCTGTGTCAGTTTCACCTCTCAGACTGCTGCTGTGCCTGCAGTCAGAATCTGATCCAGGGGGAACAAAGGAGGAGGAAATGAATCACTGTTAAAGGAAGGTGGACGGTGTAGCTGTGGGGTGATCTTTGCTGGCATTTGTCCTTACTTTAACTCTATATCCTCCACCTATGAGGGTCCAAGTTGCCAGGATGGTGAGGGGAGTTTGATGGGCTGCAGGTGAAAGATGTTTTTATTGCTGAAGGCAAAACTCCCATTACCTTACATGAACATTGTCCTGAGCACAGATTCCTCTCTGCACTGCGGGCATAGTAAAAAAATTGATTTAAGCTTTGCAGTGTGTGCTCTTGGGCACAAAGAAGTAGTAAACTTTCATTTTGATTAAACCCCACTGTGGCTTTAATGCTCTGGAAATTACTTTTTGCATACAGAGGAAGAAACTTTCTTACCAGATTGTTTAACTCTGAGAAATACAGCATTTACACCATAACTGTTAGACACATACGTTTTTAATATCTTATGTTATTGTTGCATTCCCATAGCTAATCACAATTAACTCCATTTGTTTTCTAATGGCATGTCAGATATTCTGAGTGCTGAAAACCTAGCAGCTTTGTTGAAGCGCCCCTTGTGCAGAGAATATTGTCCTCTTTGCATGGGTCCTGGGTTCCAGTACAGCCAAGAGCCACTAACCCCAGGTCATTCAGCATTCTCCAACCCTACTTTCCAAATCTACTAATTTTCCTCGCAACATAATCACGAAAAGACCAAAGTATAATCTTAAAAGAAAAATAATAATGTGTACATGCACAATTATTATCATTAGTGTCTTTACTTGGGAATGTAGTCTACAACCACTGGGTGCATGTTGGCTGAGGCATGTGTCAGCTGTGAGACCCCACACCATGACTTTCAGACCCAGGGTTGTGCTTTGTGTTAGCTGTGTCCTCCTCCTTCTTCTATGTTGAACGGCCATGTTGCAATTCCATAGTAGCTGAATAACAGATTTTCATTTTCTCCAATTACGTTAAATCTTAAAACATCTTGAAAAGTAGGTTCACTTGTGAAAGAGCAGAACGTGTAAGTTTGGTAAGTTTTGTTAACTACAGAGCTTATTATCAATAATGATCCAAAACACACTGAAAAATCCCATAAGCTTTTAGCATGCAGTCGAGGGAACCAGCATAATGCTAACTTTCACGTTGGCCTACAAAAATATGTCATCCCTGCACTGCTCTATACATCCATGCCAAAAAATATCTCAAGATTGATGGATTTTAAAAAACTGTGAGTTAACTTCTGACTTTAATTACAGTACAAATAAAAGGTTAACCCTGACAGTGTTAATTATTGCATTGATGCCAGCAGCAGTGATGCCATTGCCACATGATTGTTGGTCCTGAACAAAGGAAAGGCGCCTGTCTGTCTGTCTGTCTGTCTGTCTGACCTCTGAGTCACTGAACTCTCAGTCTTGAGTCCCGCTGGGGTTTTACAGCCTCCATAATGCTGAAGGTGTCTTCCTTCAGTGTGGGCAGAGGATGATGACATTCACTGCCTTTATTGCACCATAAACAACTTCCATTTCTTCTGTCCTCTATCAATGATAGGGTGTTATTCAGATAACGCTGAATTACTTCTAATGCAGTCAACAAGACATTACAAACTTCAGTGCCCCCTTTCAAGTGACCCTTATAAACAGATGCAAAGTCAGTTAAACTTGCAGCTTAGATGATTTCATTGCCAGCCAAAGTCATTGATTGCACTCAAAGTCCATTTGCAGTATTTTGATATAACCATGTTTCATTAAGGGGGAAACAGCTATTTGCTAGGATGTGTTTATAATGATGCTACATTAAAAATGTAATTTAGGCTTAAATACTTGTGAACACCTGTATGCCAGCTAAACTTTTTAGCTACATGAGTTCAGCTAAGTGCTGTTTATGGTGCCTGGTAAAGCGTCTCAGGGGTCATTTGAGGATCTTTGTTGCAAAGACAATAAAAAGAAGAAAGCTTTCATATTTATAGTTAGGTTCATGGAACAAATTCTGCACTTGAGTCCAAATGAGTCAGCATATCATGGTGACCGTATGAATTATGGTTAGAGGTTATTTCTGTTATTTCTAACACTTAAATTTAGATATATAGCTTTAGTGTCTGAGAAATCTCAGCTTGTGGCCTTAATCTGTGTTTTAATGGTGCTAAAATGTGCCCTGCCCTGTATCTTAGAACAGCAGGGCCGCCAGCTTCTGCCTGTCCTATAGAAACTATTAATATTGAATGTTTCTCTATGTTACATCTGGTTATGTTCATGAACAACAATGACAAGCTCCCACACTCAAATCATTACTCATCAATATGTAGATAAAATAAATTTGCAGATTATTTGCATATGACCTGAGACAGTATTGTCCTGCTTGCCCTTTGTCCTTCAATCACAACATCAATGTTTGGGTTTGGAAAATGAATAGGCTTACATTATTACACACTTCTTAAGTAAAATACCTATTTTGGTCTTTTTAGCCAGCAGGTGTTTATAGCAGATAATCCTTGCAACACCAAGCCATTTTCGGCTATCTTTAAGTGGGTCTATTTTTTGTTTGTTTGTTTTGTTTTGTTTTGTTTTGTTTTGTTTTTTATACCTAATACCTCAAACCTTTCAAGCACACACACATATACCAGTCATCCTTACCTCAGGAAAACCTGGGCTATCAGAATATTTATGCTGTGATAATGTCAGAATAATGTAGTAAAAGATCTAGGATCATAGAAACAAAACAACCAAATAAAAAAAAAAATAACTTGATAAAAATCACACAGATCATTGAGAGAAGAAAGAAACTGGCAACAACAAGAAAAAAGAAATACATATTTCAACTTATTTCTCTAGGCATATTTTTTTGCTCCAAATATATTATTGTGCCACCCTTGGGAGCATGTTCTGTCCCAAATGTTACAAAGGACCACATCACATTGCTCAACCTTATTTTAAATTACTTTAGGCTCTGACAGGTCAGTGTCTTTCTCTTGTTAGCCTTCGATGCTCCTGATCGGATGCTGCTATTAAAAGAACAAGAAAAGAAGAAGTTCGGATCATTTGATTGCTCAGTAAAGGGACAGGAAGTTGACACTTTACTAATGGTCAATATGGAAGTCTAATAATAGAAAGTATGAAAAAAATATATAATAATCGAGATCTTATCACCATTGATTCAGAAATATTGAAAGTGATTAAAAGATAAGCAAAAAATTTGACTTGATGTCCTTAATAATTTCACAGAAGAGTGAGCTGCCAGACACAGATGTCCCCATAAAGATCCATGGTATGGTTCCAGAGATATAAGAAGGCAATATGAGTATTAAGAGCTAATACCTAAACAAGACGTGGTGTAGGATAAACCAAGAAACCTTCCAAATACTCACCTCACCTTAGTCTGCAAAGAAAGTATTTATTTATTCAGCTTAAAAAGTCAACAACATGACACAAGCATGTAATGGCAAAGAGTGCAAAAGTGTCTGAGAAAGCCCTAGAGGCTGGCTTCCTCTAACCTGACACACCAGACAGACAGTTCCATATATCCTCCATGGAAATATTTCACTAGTCCGTCTGGAGAAGAGCCCATAGAAAATGTTTTCAATGGTGGGACCTCCGAAAACAACTGCAGCTGGTGATTGAACAATCGTTCTGCCAGTCACATTCATCAGCCCTGTTGTTAGCCATTACCTTAGCTATGGTTCAGTCCTTAGACTATCGTCTTACATTAAATTAAGTGACACAGATGTATCACTTACCACTTATATGTGACATGAACCTTGTCAGCGACAATCCCCTCCAAGTTCTCCCAGTAAACTTCTAAGGAGAGTATATTTTGCCGGGCATCGCTGAGTGACCATGACTACCGTAGACTAACTGGCAGTGTCCACAGAGGATTTTCACGTTCTCTCCTAGCTTCCCAGCAGTAATCCTCAGTCGGGAGAACAGCAAAAACCTTTTTTTTCCTGTAAGAAAAGCTTTACATGATGTTCTTTGCTCATCTTGAAAAGAATAAATTGAGTCCATTTCTTATTAAACTGCAGATATCGCTGCACCCACAGAGACCACTTCAGAAGACGCCATTGTTTTCAACATGCAGTCACTTCTCGCTGTCGTCACGTCTTCAGTTTCCGCCTCTCTTCCCTGATTGGGCGGTCCAGCTTTTGGCCATGAAGACATAGGAGATTGGAGCTTGGCAAGATGGATCTGCGTGATTTCAGACAATGAATCAGGCAGGTCCATCTGCACTTCAAGGTTAATCTTCCTCATCGTTGAAATAACTGCACATGGGAAGATTTGTCCTGTTCTCCTTTTTCACTCTAAAAATAAAATGGATGCTCATTAAATCTCATCCGAACAGATCTCAAGTGCTTGTTAATTGACCACCAACCTCACTTACTTTTTCCATTAAACCAGTCATAAGAAAATCTAAATAAATCCTTGAGTTTGTGAGTATCTTGTGAGATACAAAATATCCACCACAAGAAATTCAATTAACCCCTAAGCTACAAGAAAATATAGCCAGAACTGGTGCTGTAATTGCGTGATTTAAGCTTAAGTGCTGAAAGTTTGAAAATACAACCTGGTAATGGAAAAGTAGCTCTATCAGTGCTAACCTTGCTGAAAAGATTTTTCTTGCTTTTATTATTGCTGATTCCATGAAGGCTTAGATGTGAACTGTTGTGCCTGATGGATTTGTTTGTGTGTGGGTGCATATGGAAGTAAAATGGAGGACAGCTGAGTACTTTTAACAATGATTAAAATATCCTTCTCCTTATCAGGATTTAGCCATGCCTGCAGTTTATTGCGAGTCAAAATGAGAAATTCTTCCAAAACATTCTTAACTTTCGATCCAGAGCCATTTTAATTGAATTTTATATTACCTCATGTTTTGGCAGAGAGCTAAATTCACACTCAAGTGGCTCTAAATTTGACCATAATACACTCCTTAGATGAGGGTTCTGTACTCAGGAATGGATGGATGACCGGGGCGGATGCCAAACCGTCACAGGGCCAAATTGTTGTCAGTGCTTTGGAGAGAGAAAGGTCGGCGTTGTTGTTCAGTCTCCACCTGTGAGAAGCATTGGGCCAGTTCCATGGATGGATGCTGTGCTTTTCTCTTCACACTCTGCCATGCCTGAGAGCTTAAATAAAGAGATAAAAGCAGGAGCTTTTGCTGGAGAAAACAGTTCTCTTTAGCCACATTTTTACTGTGAGCACCCAAATAAATTAAACCATTCAAATTGAGTTTAAAAGCAGGACACCTACCCAGTTATTTGGATGAGCTTCATCTGTTGTTCTTCTTATGTACACAATATTATAAAAGGATTTGTGTTTAAGGTTTATTTAAACAACTGCAACGAATAACATGAATATTGATCATATTTAAGAGGCCTATAAGGCACCACACCACCCAAAGTACACAATATAAAAACATCCAAACTTATGCTACAGTTTGCAAGAGATATTCTAGGACTCTGTGCTCAGTCAGAAACAGAAGTGATGTTATTTGCTCAAATTTGGCGAGGAGTAAACTAGAGGGAAATGTTCACACAAACAGAGCAGTGCAGAGCACTTTGGCATGTGAAAAATACACATCTGCCTTCCAAAACCAAGGAAATTATTTGAATAGGTTTTCAAACATCTGGGAAATTACAAGTCCTGTACGTGACTGGAATGAGGGCTTTTGAACAGTGCTTGAAAACATAACTACAAAAATGAAACATCATTTAAACTAGAGCTACTGCCTGGCTGTCGTGAGGGAAACTGCTGGAATTGAAAAGCACATGTGTGGGAAACAGAGCTGTGGTGGTTCGTGGTTGGGTGGTTAAACTAATATTTTTCAAGGCATTATCATCAATAATAAGGCTTTATTGGTAGGGCACTTTCAGTCAAAGTGGTGTAAATGATAATAAACTAAACCAAAAATAAAAAAGGGAACAACAGATTCAAACAGTCAAACACAAACTTAGTGAAAAATCAAAGAAAGGACTCATAAAACTGTAAACAGGTGGGTCTTTAGCTGTGCTTTAAATACCTCCACAGAACATGGATGTCAAATGTCTTAAAAAGGACTGATCTATAACATTGGAAACAAAAAAAAGCATTCTCAAAAACTGCCTTTTTTTCTGAAGACCAGTTCCATGGTCAGAAAAGAACATAAGAGGGTACATATACTGTAGGTTCACAGGATCATCTGAATAAAATGGTGCATCTATAAGTCAGAAGCAGCACCTTGAAGTCAGCTCTTACCTGGCAAGAAAGCCCATGAAGAGAGGCCAGCACAGGGGTAATGTGCTAGTATACCTGCTTTAGTCAAATTATGAGCTGCAGCATTCTGCACCAACTGAAGGCCTCGAAAACTTTTCTTGTGCAGCTGTTGTTACAAGATTTGAGGTCACAGGAACATCTTCACTTTCACAATGAACTCCAAAGTCCAATAAGTTTATTTACAGAACAAAGTGGAGATTTATCCAAAGTTTGAAATAAAGTCCCACCAATAATTCTTAAGATATCACATTTACAAGCCAGCGATAAACATGAGGCCCAGAACCTCAGCCTCTAACCCATGGTTTCAAAAATCTAAGCTGCACATCCATGGGTCAAAGTGGTCATTCAAACCTAGTTTGAAAAAAGTCACTACAATCACTCTTGTAGTTCTGCATGTAACATGAAACCCTATTACCATGACTTTTTGAGCTTTAACCTCATTCTTAAATTAGAGTGGACATTAATGAATGTTAAAGAAAATCTCCCAAAGCATTTTCTCACGGTGGAATTCACAACTTAAGGGATGAACATTGGGCCAAATACCCTTTACTATTGACATTTCATTCATTTTCATGATATTGCATTTACAAGCAAGAGATGAACGTACAGCTCAATGACCTTGAACTTGGCTTGTGTCATGCAAAACTTGATCACAGAGTTAGAACAGTCATTTATGCAAAGCTCAAAGAAAATCCTTGAAAGCATTCTTGAGGTCCCATAATCATATGTAAATGATGAACATACAACACTGTTACTCTGACCTTTTGAGCTTTTACCCCTTAATCAGAGTGAGCATCACTACAAATTTAAAAAAAAGACACTCAACGTTTGCAAATAAACTACAATTCCCATAATGCCGTAAATGAATGGGATGTGCTGTTTATAAACTTAAATGTTTTTGTGACGTCAATCTGGAGTGGATCAGCACCAAAATGTATTTGCTTCTTCCTTGGACCAAACCACACATCTGGTAAAAATTTTCATGTAAATCCATCCAGTAGTTTTTGCGTAGTCTTGCTAACAGACATACAGACAAACAGATTCACAGACTAACAAACAGACAGACAGACCCTGGCAAAAATGTAACCCCCTTGGTGGAGGTTATTGATGAAATGATAAAGTGCTTAAGCTTCCAAAAATCAGGCCAAAAGAGAAAGAGATATATTGACTCATAAAAACATTCAAATTAAAGTAGAGGTAAAAATGTAAACAGACTTTACTCATACAGTATGTGTCAAAAATCTAAAAGCAAGTGAGTGACACCATCGAACAGTTTATCATTTATTTATAACTTCAACTTCAAACACACACTGTGACAGTTTATGTCTTGAGCTGAGTTATGAGTTATAATGCATTTGCTCGTTAAAAACCTCAAATCCTGCATTGATCAACGGTTTTAAATTCAGAACAATCATGCAGATACTTTCTTTTTTTAGTAGTATAGAATTTACAGAGTTTGACACAATTTATTGTGATATAAATGTAACAAAATCAATGCTAATGCTAACACTTATAAGGCTGGCTGCCCACCATTTAAAACCGCTGACCCACTGGGGCTTTGCATTGTCGTTAACAGTACGGAGGATCTTTTGCGTACTGCAGATTTTGCTAATTTTCACATACTGCATGCTCTATACTACGTTATGTCAAAATCAGCATGTACTGCCAGTACAGTATGCAGTCTCAGTGACAGCATAAGGTTAAATGTCAGCAAGGCAGTCATTTTGTTTATTTTTAAAATAAATGTCATTGTTCTAAAAAGCTCTGTGTTGTCATGGAAACAGAATGTTTTAAATTCAAACAAGCTCTCTGTCATCAAAGCATCAAAGGCACTGATAGTTGTATAAGAACTAACCTACACCTCACAGACGCAGATGTCAGAAGCAGATCCCAGGATTCACGCTCAGACATTTTTTGTTTTGGAGACCAACAGATTGAACTGATTCAACTACTGTTAGTAATGACAGATTATAGAAACAGAGATATGGACGAACTTGGAGCTGAGCAGTACAAGTACTCAGCATATGAGACCGATGAAGAATATGAGCCTTATGAAGCATATGAGACCCAAGAAGCATATGAGACTCATGAGGCTTTTGAGACCAATGACTGGAGCTACAGAATTAACACCAGGCAGGGTCCTAACCAGCAAGTGCCTCCATCTTACCGAAGCCAGAGGGAGGAGGACGAGGATTATCCATCATATCTATCTAATAACTATGAGTCCAACCAAGATGGACCTCAGCGTCCTTCAGCCTGGAGTGTTGCACCAAAGATGCAGAGACCTGCACCAGAGTTGCAGAGTTTCAGACCCCAGTGGCTGAGGACAGCCTGTGCTAAGCAGGAGAGACACACCTTCGAGCACAAACAGTGTGAGGAGGACATTGAACAGCCTACGAAGGAGCTAAAACTCCAGGGCACAGCCTCAGGTGAGCCAACAAAAGAGGAAACCCTGAGGGCTGAAAATAAAGCCCTGGAGGAGAAGGAAAGGGCCCAGACAACTGAAGAGCAGAAACCACCTGCAAAAAAAAGCGGCAAAAGTAGGAGGAAGCTGCCTCATAAAGCCGCTGACCTGCAGGAGGAGGTTGAGGCTCCAAAGCAGAAACTGGACGAGACTCAAAAACAGCAAGATCACCAGATTTCCCAGGCTGATGATCTTCAGAAACAACTGGAGAAAAAGGCAGGAGAGGACAAAGCCCTGCAGAGGTCACCTTTACAAAATGGGACCTCTACCGAAGAGTCATCCAGTGGGGACTTGTCAAATACAGAGTTGCTGCACAGGGTTAAGGACAGTCTGGATATGGCCTCCAAAGTTCAAACTGCTGAGGAGGCCAATCTGGCTCCTATGAAGGTTCTACAGGACAACCAGAAAGATTTGTATCAGCCGATGTTCGCTGGTGACATCCTCAAAATGGAAGCACTGGAGAATGTCAGCAACAATCGAATGGTGGTCAAAGATCTAACCACAGAAATAGACAGTCTGCAGCTGGAGGTGGAGGTCCTTAAAGTTGAGGCCTCCAAAACAGAGGATCTCTATTCAGATCTGCAGATGTCTGAGAAACAGATCGCTGAACTGACCACCACCAACAGTGAGCTCTCTTCTACGCTCCAGGCTCAGATGGAGGCTAATCAGGCCCTGCAGACGGCAATTAATGAGTCAGAAGTGGACAGGGATCAGCTTGTCCTGCAACTTACTGCTCAGGAGGAAACCAGCAGTGCTCTGCAAAGAGAGGTGGAGAAGGTCCTAGCAGACCAAGACCACCAAACGTCAAGGGCTGACAGCCTCCAAAATGATCTCGAGCTCGTCAAACAACTGTTGGATGAGAGTGAGAAGGTCACTGTGTGGAGGAAGATTAAAAAAGCCCTCACACCAAAAAGCCGGCGTCAGTATAAGCTGCAGAAGAGGCTGAAGCAGCTGGAGCAGCAGTGACCATCCCGGCTCCCTCCCCCTCCCCCCAACCCCCTGTCCTAGAGCACTGTGGATCATTTCAGGTTCTGATAAACCGAAACCAGCTCGTTTCAGTTTGTCAGGACTCGTCATGATCTACTGTGTTCAAGTGGGTTTTCCCTGGGATGCTCCAGTTTCCCACAAGACACCAAAAAAAAAAAAAAAAAAAAAAAAATTAAATGAATTATCTTTTTTCTTGCAAACTGAGTTGTTTATATTGTATTTTGATTGAATCTCATTATTCATGTGTTCAATAAGAGAAAGTCCAGATGATAAAATGAATTGTTTTCAAGGGTGTGACTGTTTTCTGCACTCAGTGGAGTGTTTTGCATTTACAACAGCTGTAAATATATTTTGAGTATGCAAAATGAAGTGCAACTAATACCAAAGAATGAGAGGTGTGAATAAAGCAGACACAAGAGAGCAAACAAACAGACTTTTTAAGAAGCTGTATGGTTAAAAAACTAATTAAAGGTGAATTAATGCTTCACAACAAAAATTACTACATGACTACTAAGGCTGCCCATAAGGGGGGTAGAAGAGAAAAGCTCTCTGGGGCCCTTCAAAGGTGGGTAAAGCCATGGTCCATCTTAAACTTGGACTGTAATTAACTATAACCCTACTCCTAAATTACCAAAATGATTTTTATGAAAGCAGAAAAATCATTTGATTTGTCGTTGCCTCATTCAAAGTGGAAACCCCTTCTTAAAACATGTTCAAGCACTAAAGTTTTTTTAAAGTACTTTTCAGTGACTACCTAGCAGAAATAAAATAGAATAATAAATGATGTAGAATGAATAACAAAAACATATTATTATCATTAAAACATATAAGAAAACACAAAGATAGAAGACAATTTGTTGCATAACTCTCATGTTGAATTAAAAGTCAACAACTAAACTGACAATTGTTTACTTCCTTTAAGTCATTACTAACATATTACTTAGTGATTATTTATCTATCTGGTTTGTGATATACATATTGTTTCATTCCTTATTGTCACTCTTGATGACATTTGTATGTTTGGTGTTTGCATGTTTTTCATTTATATATTATTTATTATTATTTTTGTGTGAAGTTAGGTGTAGCCAAGCTGGATAGGGAGGGTAAAAAGGGTGGGAGTGGGAGGGTGTTCCGGTTTGTAATGCAGTTGCTGACATTTGTTTTTACCTTATCATACTTACTGTCCGCTCAATTGAATTATTTGAAGAAAAAAACACAAAATAAGTTTTAAGATGAGATTTAAAAGTAGGTTCGGGTTCAGTTACTTTATTTGTACCCTTGGGTAAATTTCTTTTGCCACCAGAGAGATGGAGAAATCTATCATAACACAAATTACAAAACAGATGTAACACTGATCAAAATAACAGAGAGAACATAAAATACACTAACCCATGACTTAAAACTCTATATCCAGATTTCAGCTAGAAAAGCACCCCAAGAGCGCAGACCTCCATCAAGCAGCTCAGTTCCACCCACAAATTGTGATTTCCACCCAACATTATAGTCCTATATTTATTTTATAGGCACATTGCGGAATGAAAAATATCATTCTGCAAGAAGTGTGATTATTGTTGACATAAATATCATCCAATAGAGTGACCTAGTTAGTAGTGGGTCTTGTAACTTGTTGACTGAACCAATTTGCTGCTGCTTGATGGACCCTGGTGCTGCTATGACAGACTATTTCCATACTGACATTATCAGCAGCCTTGTTTCGAGTCATTAAGAGGCATGGCTTGAAAAACAGCGAGCAAGCAGAGCTGCCGTGTATATTTCTATAATGTTAATGGGCTCACAGTAATGTTACTAGTAGTTGTTAGTTGTAGAGGACTGGGGTGTTTATTAAAATTTCGGGAGAGTCTGCTGCCTTAATTTATCTTAGAAACCAAGACTCCAGGAACAGGACCGGGCTTTCTCCACTGGCAGTTTCTTCCCCCTCTCCGCTATGTCTGTGAGCAGAACTGCATGCACAGCTTTCAGTGCTGATTGGCTGTTCGGCGCGCCCTGACTCTGCGTGTAACCAGAGCGTGTAACCAATCGATTGGTGCTGTGGGCAGGACAATACTGGAGACAGAGTGGTAGAGACAGCAGACAAAGCGGTGTGGAGAACTCCTCCCCTGGCACTGCAAGGGAAGCTGGGAAATGTAGTGACAAGCTAGAAAAATTAGAGGTCAGTTTGCAAATAAACTACAATTCCCATAATGCCATAAATGAATGGTATTTGCCTTTATAAACTTAAATGTTTTTTGTGACGTCAATCTGGATCAGATCAGCCCCAAAATGTATTGGCTTCTTCTTGGACCAAACCACACCTCTGGTAAAATTTTCATGTAAATCCATCCAGTAGTTTTTGCGTAGTCTTGCTAACAGACAAAGAGACAAACAAACAGACAGACCCTGGTGAAAACATAACCTCCTTGACGGAGGTAATAATGATTGGCTGATGCCAACAAGCAGCCCACAGCAGCAGATAAATCATTCTCTTGACTGCATCAAGACTGCAGGGGATTAAACTCTAAGGTGATGGTTAAAAGTCCTTTATGACCAAGGGGTAAAAATAAAGATTAGAGAAGTAACGAACGTTGTTTAAGGACTTTTTATTTCAGCTCCTGTTTCTTGTTTCTTGTGAGCCTCAGCTTTAATCTGTAACAAATGCTGACATGTTCAGAGGAAAATTAAATTCAAACAGCAATAATTTTTATGACAAAATTCCAGTTTTTGAGCAGATGTTTTAGGTGCTTTTGTGGCGTGGTTTCTAAGATCAAGAACAAACTCAAATTCTGGCTTTTTAGACCACCAAGGATATATTCATACTGCCCTCAATATGTCCTTAAAATACTCAGAAGTTTAATTTAAACATTTACAGATCCATGAAGGTGTCCTTTCAGTCACATTGTGATCTTGGAGGTCCTATTATGGTGCCGTTTCCAAGGTGAGGGATGGAGTTTCAATCTCACCATAAATGCTTTTCACACCGATACATGCTACTCATGCATAGCTGAGGCTCTGTGCTCACTCTTAATTGAGAGCACAATAAATATAGATAGCAATAGTTATGATGATAGATAGATAGATAGATAGATACTTTATTTATCCCCATAGGGAAATTGTTGTATCCAGCAGCTCATTGAAACACATCAAAAACACGTAAAAACATCATCACATATAACACTTGATTTAGCAAGCAAACATTTGTGAAGAAGCCTTCAAACAAAAACAACTGCTTGACCTGAACCATCCTCAAAACCTTAAGAGTCTACAATGAAGTACTCTCATCTAAAGGTTGTCCACAATCCAAAACTGTCTTGATGGCCACTTCAGTTAACTGTTCAGAGTTAATGCAAGGTCATGAGCTGAGGAGATGGTGATCCTCGGAGGAAAAAGCAACAATAGCAAGGGAGTGCCTGGGGCTCTGTATAAACAGGAGTGACTGGCCAAAGAGGTGTAAAAGGTCAGTTTCACATTATTTGGAGAGTTGTTCTGATACAAATGGGCATTCTGTATTGCACACAGTTTGTTTGAATATATATAAACACAGCAATCGATGAGCACAAACATGCCTACCATGATGTCCACTGACATACAAATGCAATCGCTTCAATTTTCCCCTTTCAGCCACTTCTCAGCCAACTTCCAGCCACTTCTCTCAATTGTATCCGACTGCAGGCCGCAAGACAAAGGCATGTCACAGAGTGACGTCACTTTAACTGACGTCACTCTGCGACACGCCTACTACATCCGCTTCTTAAAGGGATATAACAGCTTCAGCACGGTCCAGCCGAACGTCAATGTTTTTGCCTACCCATTCTTTGCGCTATAATAAATGTATTCAAATGCGTACAAATACGGTTAAGGGTTAGGGTTAGGGTAAGGGTAAGGGGTTAGGTGTAGGGTGGGTTATGGGGAGATTCAAATGTGTACAAATACGGTTAAGAGTTAGGGTTAGGGTAAGGGGTTAGGGTTAGGGTAAGGGTTAGGGTAAGGGTTAGGTAATAATACAACTAAGTGCAGCAGCTGTTTGACGTTTGTTACATGATGCTAACACTTACAGTCTGGACACGATCCGCCATTGTTGTCACTAAAATTTTCCACATCTCGCATGGTTCTACATGATTTCCCATGAACTAGCGTCTCCCCATTCAGTAGCGTGTCGCAAAGTAGGCGTGTCACAGAGTGGCGTCACTCGAGCAACGTCACTCTGCGACACGCCTACTGTCCTACTCTGCGAAACGCCTCTGTCTTGCAGCCTGCAGTCGGACCCCTCTCACTTCTCTGGCCAAAGAAACACCATTATTAATTTACCATTTTTATTTTAATTGCAATTTTGTTTTTTTGTATTAACCTTGAAAAGATTGGTTTGTATCACTCATACTACTGCAGGGGGATACGGATATTTTACCTTCTGCTTTCTGGGGCTGTCATGTCTCCCATCACTGGTTTTGACCCTCAGTTTACACATTCCCCTGTGTAACTACTGGTTAGCAATGGCTGTCAGGTCTCAACCATGAAGTCATTTCCTATAAAAACAGTTTCAATCACAGTTGTTTGAGGGGTTAAGTTCATGGTTATAGGGATGTAACACCAACAAAAAAAAACCCTTCAAAACCACAACATAATATTCTACATTCCATTTTCTGAATTTTAAAATATTCGGGGCCCTGATGTGGCCCCCGGACCACCAGTTGAAGATTACTGCTTTAGCCTAACAATTACACCGCTACTAAAAGGCACAATCCTAAATTAATCTCTCTAACATTTTTGGGGTTTTAAATTAACTGATTATTTGTTACATATACAGTATCTCACAAAAGCGAGAGTGCAAATTTTTTGTTATGTATTTTCATGGGACAACATTGAAGAAATGACACTTTGATAGAATGTAAAGTAGTGAGTGTAAAGCTTGTATAACAATGTAAATTTACTGTCCCCTCAACAAAAGTGAGTACACCCCTAAGTGAAAATGTCCAAATTGGGCCCAAAGTGTCCATTATTTTTCAGCACTGCCTCAACCCTCTTGGGCACGGAGTTCACCAGAGCTTCACAGGTTGCCACTGGAATCCTAAACCACTCCCCCATGATGACATCACGGAGCTGGTGGATGCTAGAGACATTGCGCTCCTCCACCTTCCTTATGAGGACGCCCCCCAGACGCTCAATAGGGTTTAGGTCTGGAGACATGCTTGGTCCATCACCTTCACCATCAGCTTCTTTAGCAAGGCAGTGGTCGTCTTGGAGGTTGTCATCTGCTGTCAACCCTGTACCTCCTTTCCCCATAAATACACATCCCCAAGCTGTCTCCTTTGTCTGCTATCAGTTTAACTCTGAGGGGCCCACATCCACGATTTTCTGGTTAGAACAGACACCTTATGTAGTGACGTTTTTCGTGAATAGAGTCAGAAATTTAAAGAACAGTAAGCAGTGAAGGCAGATGGGAGTGAGTCAGTCATTACATCTCGACTCATCGGCAGTTGTTTTGTTTAGTTTTGAGCCCCCTGGTTGCCAAATTTTACATGATGTGCCTTTGAGTGCTATCCTGACAAACATGGTTTAATCTTACTGAGGCCATAAAGCTATGGGCAAAAGTCACTGAACTCGAACAAGAAGCAATGGAGATATTCCATTCACAAAAATGAAGAACTAATTAGTTGACTCAACAAACACAATTTCATAATCACATTGTTTGCTCGACAGATAATGAAACAGAAAATTACTACAATCATTAAAACGCTATCAGACTACACCCTACAGCCTTTGGAGTGGCTTCTGTTTGTGGTGACAGGCTCTCAGCAGTGATCCATGAGCACGATCTAACACTTTTCAGCCTGGGAGGGTGGGGGTGGGACCTCTGGGTGCTTTGTGACCTGAACATGTCTCCCTGATAAAGTGTCAGGGGAGCTCCGCTGAACTCTCCACATTCAGCCTAGGTGAGAAATGGAGCTCAGATGGCCTCATGAGCGTCATTCATCACTTGCAAACCAGCCTGAAATCCATATTTGTGTCACCTTCGCATTAATTCTGCATGGGTGAAATAACAGTTTAATGCATTTTTTCATCTTGTGTTCTTAATTTTCACATTGAACACTGGTTAAATATAGATGGACCAGAAAATGGAGACACAAGGCTGGAGAGTCTTTCTTACCTTTTCAATTTGTCCAAATGTTTCTTGTTCAATTACCTGTTCTGATCAAAATCATGTTATTTCTACAATCACACTGACCTTTAGGCATGTATTGGACATAAAAATGGATGTTTTTCATGGTTCAGATGAATCAAATAATATGAAAAACACATGTTCAGGCATGAACACTGGCATTTGTTTGAAGTAAAGGGTAAAAAACATTGATGACTTTTGTAGTAACACAGAGGGAGGCGGTATAGCCTTGATCACAGAGTTAAAATGTTTCAGAAGGTAAATAAGATGACGAAGCTGCAGGAATTAGAGAGTGTTTTAGAGAATCTGACTAATTTTGAACTCCACTTTATTTCTTTTTGAGATGTTTTGATGATTTTCTGATTTATTTGATTAAAGTTTTTCTTCATGATGTGATAAAGAGAAATGGTGGGAAGTAGGTCCGTATTATATTTTCACAATATTTATCTGAACACTTTAATTTAAACTAATTTTGAGTGGTTTCTAAACAAACATTCAGAGGGAAATGTATTTCTTTTTCAGCTTTAATTACTTTTTCATAGCACAGGAGCAATTGACACAGGAACAAAAACAAGGAAATTAATTCAGGTAAAAGGACAGTACAAATTTTGAAAGGAATTTTGGATGATGATTATCAGTTTAAGTAAGGGAGTGGAGATCATTAAGGAAAAAAAGTCAGTAACTCTTTTTATGAGGCCCCTATTCATAATGCAATCAA
The DNA here is from genome assembly GCA_037902135.1 of Cetoscarus ocellatus. NCBI lineage: Eukaryota > Metazoa > Chordata > Actinopteri > Labriformes > Labridae > Cetoscarus > Cetoscarus ocellatus. The sequence goes on from JBAMNC010000875.1 coordinate 3,744,068, forward strand.
ACACATTACAAGAATTGTTATGAGTCATTTACTTAGGGTGTTACATGTGCAGAAAGCTGTATGAAATTATAACTAATCATTATGCTTCAAAACAATAAATCTGATTTCACACTGTTAAAGGATTTGTTTGGATTTTCTAAAGTGGGGTTGCTTGAAGCCCATGGCACTAGTAAATATGGGTGCCATTAAAGGAACTTGCAAGTATTGTCCCTGGGAGGAGATATCTGGGGGCTGATGGTAGCTGGTACATAGCAGTACTTGGTGCCTCCAAAAGCCTTTTAATTAACCCAGTTATGGGTTGACACTACCCAAAGAACTACATCAACAATACAATACAGTCAGATTTTTTACAGCGTTTAACTTTTCCTCGACAAAGCCTCTGTGTTCAGAACTATTTTGTGATGAAACAAAGGTTACATATCCTCCTGCCAGCAGCTCCCCTCATTAGATCAGGAAAGAGTGCTGCAGGGGGGTCAGGTAGCAGTCAGTAGAACAGCTAGTTGTTTTAAATATGGACTTATGGAAATATGTAACATTTCAGAACTTAGGGTAATAAACTGAGGCAAACATAATTTTTTGTTAAGATTAAATATTGAAAAAGGAATCTTCATAAATTAAGCTGCTCTAATCATTTGAGTCTCAAGTGCTAAAACAACACTTGAACACTGAAAATGATAATTAAAGCAAGCAATAAGGCTGACAGTAAAAAGTGAAATACTACAATTTATCGTGCTTTACAAAAATATCAAGCATTTATCAAATAAAATCACTGTTTATCTGAACTTTCCAGCACTGACAAATAGAAATACAAATGCAGAGTATAATGAAATGCTTTACATTGTATCAGATTTATGTTTTAAATCACTATAAATGTTTTTAATTTTATATGGCTGTATGAAGAATATAACACACTATTAGTATGTTTATAACTCGTGTTCTGTTGCATTATAATGAATTATAATTTCAGGTATAAAGCATTATATGCATAACCTGACACAACAGATGGACCATACAGTTTATTTCACTAGTCCATCTGGGATAGAGCCCATTAAAAGTGTTTGGGAATGGGCAGGACCTTTCAAAAGCATATCCAATAGTTGGTTGGAAAATTGTTCCATCCATCACATTCATTAATGGCCAATCAGTAAATGCAGTCAGCGGGCAGTGTTAAGGACAAAACGTTAGCTACTTAGTAAAAAAAACCTTCAGCATAACATGTTGGAAGTGAAGCAGAAATGTCCTTTCTATGGAGAAGTTTGTAGTGCTGTTATCGAATATAAAGCTCAGACAGAACAAAAAAGAACTGACTCTGCACTTCCTCCTAGCTCTACAGGAGGTTTAAGCATCTTTGAGTCCTTTGTTTTGGATTAACTCTAACTTAATCCTCTTTAAAGTGTTTACTATCAAGCAGCTGTTTTCAAGTGATCAAGCAGTGATTAACACCATAAACAACATGGCAGACAGACAAACTAGACAACAACCACTTAAAACATGGAGTAGCTTTCAGCAGCTACAAGATGTATTTGCTGTGTGAGTATGTTTGGCTCAAATGCTAGGTACCAATACAGGACAGGACAAAAGCAGACCTGGAACAAATTAATACCATTGCCCTGTGTTAACTCCATAGTCAAGCAGAGATTTTTTTAATACTAGTTTGCTTTAACAACCGTCTCTATCTATACTTCCCATCCCTTTTGGGATCAGGAGCTGAAGCCTATCCCCTCTGACACAGGGAGAGAGGCAAAGGTACATCCTGGACTGATCGACAGCAGATCTTAGGGCTAACACATACAGATGGCCATTCACACACTCACTCACACTTAATGGCCATCTAGAATTGACACTTGAGGTGCAGCCTAGTAGGTTTGGCCTCGACCAAACAGTCTGGTCTGCATTTTTGGAAAGTTTGTTTGATTTGGGCTTGTGAGAAAGTTCCTAATGACTCTGCTGCAGACCAAAGACCCAGACTCTTCCAAGTGGCCCAGAGTTTGGTTAGGTGTGGAAGCCATCCGAACCTAACAAGGTCCAAATGAGTCAAGCAAACCAAAAACCGGGGCATTGTGGCTTGACTTTGGTTAAATACAAGAACAATTAGCAAGCTAATGTAACGTGCACGGAAGTATCAAGTAGTGAGTGGTATTAGCATTTTCTAGCTCTCTTGAGATGATTTAGTTAAATTAAATCTACCCTTTTTTTCTAAACCAACAAGACAATTGTCTCAGAATTAAAAATTTTAAAAGTCTGGAAAATAGATGAAAATGTGTCTTTTTTTTCTAAATGGATAACATATTTATACAGTTTTTTTTTTTAAAATAATGACTGTTTCAGACTCCCCTTTTCATCTTTATGATGGTTCCATGTCAGATTATGTTACAAAAATATTTTCCTGTCTTGGTGGACCGACAGACAGAGACTTAAGTGTGACTAAAATAATCATAGTTTTTGTTTGTTACCTCTGTCAAGGAGGTTATGTTTTCGCCAGGATGTTTGTTTGTTTGTTTGTCTGTTAGCAAGATTACACAAAAACTACTGAATGGATTTACATGAAAATTTTACCAGAGGTGTGGTTTGGTCCAAGAAAGAAGCCATAACATTTTGGTGGTGATCCGCATATTTATCTGGATGCCAAAACTTCCCGACATTTTCTGAAAATCCCATCACCTAACATTGGGGCGTATTTAAAAGAAAAAAAATCATATCCCTGACATCACTTGATGGATTCGCTGCATTTTACAGGATAATATATAAAATATAACTCTATCATCAAAGTAAATTTCATCTGGATCACATCCAGATTGATGTCATAAAAAAACATTGAAGTTTAGAATGGCAAATCCCATTCATTTCTCCTCGGCTGCTGTGAGGGTTTTGCCCCCTTTACGTCATTATGGGAATTGTAGTTTATTTGACAACTGACGTCAACGTTTTTCAAGCCTATGTCACTACATTTCCCAGCTTCTCTTGCAATGCCAGTGGAGGAGTTCTCAACATTGACAGACATGAGCGGAGACTCGGCCGTCCAATGGGAGAATTGTATCTTTTACAGGGGTTGTGGAAAAGCCACTGCTGTAACTGAGCTGCTGGCGGAGGTCTGCGCTCTCCGAGTGCTTTTCTACTTTGTTTGTTTGTTTGTTTTGTCACATTGGTCTGAGCAGAGGTCCCGAACCACCAGACTGTAGAACGGGAGAGTGCTCAACCTCCTGTTCTGGAAGGCTTCGAATTAAAGGTAAAAACTGATAAAATAACCATCAATAATCAACAGAAACATCAGATCAGCATTATGCACACTGTTTTTACAGAATTTTCCTCTGCACTAACAAGGTGTAGCGGTTTAATTAGTTACTGTGTCAACTGGATGACTTTCGGGATTCAAGATTTCTTTGTTGTCATTCTAACTCCATACCCGTGGTAAGAAATTATGTTGCACCTGGATCAAGACGCTAACAACAGAATATTATTTACATAATATTTAAAAAGAACTGTTTATGTACAATGAGGTAGTTTGAAATGTTCAAGTCACAGAATATTCAGCAAACTAAAGCAGCTAAAAAACAAAGTGAATGCTTTTGAATGTCTCTTTATTTGGGACACAGAAACAAGCCCATGATTGTCTCTGATCCTGCGTTACGGTGAGTCATACTCTGCATGACGCGTTTGTTTGTTTGTTGCTGTAGTTGTTGTCATTGTCGATGAAAAAGCCAGTCCACAACTGCACTGATTTACATAAAACTCGGCCGTGGATCAGAAAAAGGTTGGAGACCAATGAGTTAAAGAAGGAGATGTTGGAGGTGTAATGGCTGAGTAAAAACTGTAGATATACACATGATGAGCAGCAAAAAGTAGTTATAAGGGGAAATCAAGATGTTTGTTTTATTCATGTTCATGCTGTCCATTACTCAGTCAACTCACCAAAGTGCTCTCCTGTACATAGTTATGAAAAACAAAAAAATAACTGAAGGAGAGGAACCATTTAACTCCTACAGCTGAACACCACAGGAATCCTGCAAACACCAGCTGTGAAAAGCAGAGGGTGAGTCAACATCAAGCAAACTCCTTTTCTCCAGTATCCTGTATTTATCATGCTGAGTTTACTGCTGATCCTTCCCCCAAAACAGCACGAGCAAAGGGAGCCCTGAAACACCCCGGGCATGTCCATGCTATGGATTCTTTTAGGCCTAAATAAGCCTGGACATGCCAACTATTCCAATACCCATGTCCTTGTATCGTAATTTGTTGTATACCTTGGCACGGACACAAAGGCGGCGCTCTCAAAAGGGCCGTTAGCCAGAGGAATATGATGAATATTTCATGGCTTGTTTAGGGAGGCTCTTTAGGAGGTAATTGCTCCAACAAAACAGCTAATAATACGTCTGCTTGAATCTGAAACATCCAGTGTCAGTTTAAGGTATTCATAGCATGCAACAGCCCATCAACTAATGCATAAATAATCATCATACTTCACACACTTGCCACTGTCCCAATTCGCCATGCAAGAGTGCAGAATTTCCAACTCTGCTATCTCCTAAAGAAAGCAAACCTTCATTTGTATTTTTCTCACCAACGCTGTGGATATGAATGCTGCAGCTGATAAGAAAGCGTTAATAAGTAATTGTCTTTTTGAGAAGACTGTTAGTGACAAATAGTGCTTCATCTTAATATGCAGTGCAAGTCAATATGTCACCAGGCATAGCAATTAGTTCACAGTTTTAAAACCAACTGCCTGTGCGAGTCTGGCTCAGTCAACATGGATTATTGAAAATGAGCAGAGACTTACAACAGATTGACAGAAGGAGAGCTACTGCCTTGGTTTTGTGCCACTGCACACTATAGAACTTCCAGACAGTGAGAGTTGAGTGGTGACTTGTTTGAAGGCATAGACGGTTTTTTGCGTGGTGTGATTTGTAGAAATCTCATCAGCAAGGGATAAAAAGTAGGTTCAGAGACCTTGATACTGCATTCAAAAGTTAGGGATGCACGAATGACTCAGTGACATTAAATAGTGTACCGCCAAGATTAAGGAATTCATTCTTAAATCAGAGTCAGCATCTGTAAGGAGTTTGCTGTAAATCCTTCATGGTGTTCTAAAAATATATTTTTGCAAGACTATGTGGTGATGAGGCCCAGTTATCTTTACTTTGAACATCTAACCTTCAAATGTAATCAGTTTATTGTTAACTTAAGAGGCATTTACACATCGACAAATAGTAGCGGACAAATAGTTATCATCCAAATTTCTGTGACACTACATTCCCAGGCTCGTGTAAAAGTTAAAGAAAATCCTTTGAAACATTCTTTAGATTTCACATTCACAAGAATGTCTTGGGTGAACAGCTTGCAAAGTCAAACTAGTCCTAAGAACATTGTGTTTGAGCTCATAAAAAAGAAATAAGTCCATAACTTTAGAAGTTTTAAAACACACAAAATAAACCAAGCCTGTCTGCAACAATATCCTACTCAGTCGAATCATTACTTTGATACAGTAATAAAGCTGACAGTCTTGTTTTGGAGATGTACAGTGTCCCCATGAAGGGCTCTCCTGGTGTAGTGCATAAAAACAAACTGAAGTGGATGTGACTCATATCTGTTAAGTACAAATTTCTCAGAAAAACGACCCACATGTGTATTAACCAGCGGTGTGACTGTCGCTGTGCACTGATACACTTCTGCCTCCTCTGCAGAGCTCCCACTCGCCAGCACTGCACTGCAGAGGTCAAAGCACACATGGACAGTTACATCATCAGAGAGCTCCTACGAAAGTTGTGCTTCCTTTGAATCGGTAACTCCAAGCAGTCTCTGTATGATGAATAATTTATCTTTGAATTTTATGGATAATGTCTTAAGATTTTGAAAGGATCTTTGTTCTTGCTGGAGCTTGCCTTTGAATAAAACACAAGGTACTTGTGCCATAATGAAAGGATAAGTGCTCGGATAAGAGACCCCTAACCCCACATCTCCATACCTTTCTGAGAAGTTACCAAATCATCTGCATGGTCTTTTGTTGCCACAGCATCAAAACTAGCATCACCACCTACAAGCCCCAGATAGTGACAATGCCAATGCTATCTACTCTACCACATGGCCTCTTTTCAGCTAACCAATTTTGCATAGCTTGACATCAAAATGGACATACAGTGCCCTAATTCATCCTTTTTACAGCGTTCACAGTATACTTCTTCTAGCTGTGAAAATTAGTCATGATCAGCTTGGTTTAAATCAGAGTTCTGCACGGTTGTCGGGTACCTGCAAGTACCACGAAAGTCCTAGTTGTCATCTTTGGAAAGGATGAAATCTGTCAATTTTTAATTTGCCCAGAAAACAAATGATGTTCTCAGCTGATGTTTTTGTTATGGTAAGACTGACTTAGCAAAGCAGTTTTGTTTTCCTATATGCCACACAGTGGGAGAAATTCGATTGAGCCGTTGCACCATCAAGCACTGTTTCCACTGAGTGGTCTGGTTTGGTCCAGAACAGTTTGCTACAGTTTAGAGTGATTAACTCTGATCTTTTTTGCCTTTTCACCACTAGCTGTACCTTCACTTGAGGGTGGGGATGTGAGACGAAAGGAGAGGGTCACGCCAGCCCTGTAAATGCGTGACGTCACAGCAGTGTGATACAGTTAGGCATTCTGAAGTAGAGCAGGATTGTAAACAAAAAGCAACTATGGAGGACCTCCAGCACTCCAGTACTCCATGGAGCATTTCTTCACATGGACCACAGGTAACAAATCACCCTAAATCCATGGCTTCCTGGTACATGGTGAGGTATGCATTTTCGTTTTAGCTGCTGTCAATTGGAAATTGGTGCTTTTTGTGCCCAAGCAACACAATAAAGCACTTTTAGTTCCACACTTGGTTCACATGGCATGGGACAGTTATTTGCATACCCTTTCCCCTCATTTGGAAACACCTGTAATTCCGTGCCGTACCAAGCTGGAATGAACTGGACTGCTTGGTAAAAATGCAGCTTTAAGGGCTGCATGCAGGATTCGCGGGTAGCAGGTTAGGTTGTGATTCCAAGATATACAGGCGAGTGTGTGTTGAAAAAATTGGACCCATGCAAGACCTTGGTTTGATTTATGATATGTCTATGTAAAATCAAGGCACATAAACCAAACTTTTTGTATTTACCCTATGCCCCTGGCTTTGCACTGGAATTGTGCACCCTCTAAATAGCAAAAAGTAGATGGACATACCCAAACCTGCTATGCACCATGCACCTTTGGACAATTTGCAGCAAAAATAGGGTCATTCACCTGCTTTAGTGTATTTACTTTAGTTGCCTTTACACCACATTTGCGTTACTTATTTGGCCCCATTTTTTGGTCATATGTGAACACAGGACTTTGAAAAGGGTTGACCCCCCCACCTGACACTTCGAAGGAGCAACTTATAAAATGAGTGTTTGTAACATTTTAAGGTATCCCCCACTCTCTAAGGGGTCCCAACCCATACTATGGGAGCCACCAGCATGGATCATACAACATTTTGGGCAGGTGATACTTGTTAGTATTACATGTTTATTTGTCTCATTAAGGCTAACATGGTGTAAAAAAAAATGCCTCTTCAAACTTGTGTCTTGAAGAAGTTGACATGGGAGCATTTTTAAATAAACAAGCTCTTGTTTGTTCCAGCTATAACCTCCTTTACAGCAGAAACGCAGCCAAAAATGCCCTCTTTGTAGCGTCACCTCCAGGTTAATTAACACATGGAAGAGGAGCCATCTCCCCTGACTGCCACTCTCAGACTCGTCTCCTGCCAAAAAGCAGCTGCAGGTGGGCCAACCAATGAGCACAAACAAATCCTGCCTTTGTAGGTTACATTAATTGCATCCCACTCGAACAGAGCACACCAACACCAGGTGCTACGACCAGATGGGTGTGTGAATGTTGTGGCATTGCACGAACATGCACAGGCACCCTCAATCATCATTGTGTCCCTGTTTTTGTATCAAGGGATTGTTTTTTTTACTTGACATGGTGCCAAGAGAACAGTTAGAGTGAGGTGGCCGTTGAAACAAAAGCAGTTAAAGCAATTTTCAGGGCTGTGCCATGCATTTGCACTTATTTGGTTTAATTTATTTTTTAAAGTCAGAAAGTTTAAACACATTGTGTTTCATCTTGTTCATTGACAACTGAAAGAATCTAGGACAGGTGAGGCCCACAACCCCCAAGAAAAAAGACATAAAAACGAGGACACAGCAACCACACAGCCGCTGCTTTTGTCAGAATACTGACTGACAAAATTAAGTCCATCATAGTTCAGTCATGTCTTTAAGAAGTTATACTATATTGATAAAAACTTATCCCTGCACAAGTGCATATTTTTTCATCAATATTTAATGTTAAGGTTTATTCAAGCTCACGGTCTTTTCAGGTCAGATGTGTGACTGCTTTGTGCATGCTATTATGTCAGGGCTACCTTTAGCATTGTGTTAATACATTTACAGCCTCAAAAGAGCAACAAATGGCATCCTATTATGAAACTGACATTTCATAATCAACAATTAAAATCCATTTAGATTTTATTTAGATACCATCTCCAAGGACTTTAACCTCAAGGTTGTTTCTCATCCTGTCCATTAGGAGAGCTGCTAGCTCTTGGTCAAGCTTTTTACTGATGCCATTGTGCAGCTGTCTCCACCTCTCAAATGCCTCACTGATATTTAATCTTGTCTTATCTCTCCTGCAGTTGCTGGTTTTCTTTGATAGGCATTGAGTTTCCTCTGTCTTCCACGTCTTTGGTTGTTTAGCTCTATAGCCAGTCGTTGCTAATGCCACTTTCTGTACCTCCGCCATTGTTTACATTTCTCAGTAAGTCTAAGTGCATGCACATACTCCTCAGTAGTGCCAATATGGTTGCCCTCCCTGATTGGACAAAACCCAAGATAGGCTACCTTAGTAATGCTGCAAGTAGAGGCGCCATCAACTTTATTTATTGAGCACTTTAAATACAAACAGAGTCAAAGTGCTGTAGAGCAGGAAAATTTGGAATAGAATTTGACAAGAATTAAGAACTGTTAGTCAATTGTTGATGTTGATTTATTTATTGGTTGTAATTTATTGTCTAAAAATTTTTAATTTTGTATTGATATTTGACTTGTGCTGCTGACCTCTTGGCCAGGTGGCCCCTGTAAATGAGAGCCTGATATCAATGGGATTTATCTGGTTAATTAAAGGTTAAAAAAAAACATGTGGCACACACCAAATGATAAGACAAAAGTGTGGCAGAAAAATTAAAAGACATATAAACAAAGTAGTAACACGTTTGTGTCTGGACAGCACAAATACATTACACACCGACTTCCACAATCATTATTGGATGGAGTCATGGCTGAGAACCCCAATTACCACAGACAGCGGCACGGCAGCAGCTGCAACAGCCAACAACTTACTCTCATGAACAGACGGACACAGATGCATACACACAAGTATATTCTTACACAAACGACAGGTTAGCAGAATAGGTTAAAAAGTGAGTCTTTAGGTGTTTTTTAGAGCCAGCAGATCTAACAGGTAATGGGAGGTTGTTCCATGACCTCAGTGCAGTGACTGAAAAGGCCCTGTCTCCAAAAGTTTTTCTGTGTGACCTTGGTAAGTGAGAAGACCTTGATGTGATGATCTGAGGTGCTTTGCTGTGTTGCATTGTGATATTAATTCCCTTCCACCCCTAAACTATCCATTATTGGCTGAAAAGCCTACGTCTTTTGCTATTCTTTCTGACTGTTGAATACAGAGCCAGGAGGGCGTGCAGATGTTTAATGATCTCTCAGACAGCTCAAATAACAAGATCCTGACAGATAGTATTTGAAGTCAGTTACACAAAGATAAACTGCATACTGCAGATTTAACAGCCAAAGTTGCACAAATGTTGCCTCAGACCAGTTGATAGTTCTCTGTCAGAGTAGCGGATATCCATTTACTTTAAAACCATGACAAGTGCATGCATGGTCAATGCAGAATACACAGTGAATTAGTTTATATGACCAAACATGAATATGTTAACAGCAACTGCAGTCTTTAGTGTTGTTCTCACACTTCACTGCTAAACTGAACATTACTGAAACACATGACCAATTATGTGTCCAGTGGCTCAGTCTGATGTCAGTAATAAGTAGGGTGCAGGTCCTTGGGCAAGACACTTAACCCCAAGTTGCTCCCACTGCTGCAACAGGGGTAGTAAATGGGTGTGGTAGGGCGTGGATGTGTTAGGCAATACTGATGGATAAGTTACATAGAAACTCTAAACCAGGAGTAAGCAAAAAGCAGCCCATGGGCAAGACCTGACCTGTCAGGAACCATTCCTGGCCCACACAATGATCTATAAAATTACTTTTACATATGTATTTCTTCATTTTTTCTTAACAAAGTCATGACAGGAAGTGACAGATGAATGTGAATGTCTCAGGCAGATGGCAGCTCCTCCTTCCTGCAGCCATGCAGAGCAAGCTTCCTCACCAGCACATCTGTGACTTTTGTTTTTAACTGATTAAGGATTTTTTTTTTTTTAATTACATCTGATCAATCAAAGTCTTACATATGCTAGACGTGATGAGGGGCAAAAAAAATGTCCTCATCTCCATGATACTATAATGGAGTAAACATACAATGCACATGGATCGGTTGGTCAGCAGTGGACCATTAATGATCAGTTTATTATAAAAAAGAGAATCTTCACTGTTAACTGGTTGTCTATTGTCTTTAGAGTGATGTTAATAGCCACTTTAAGCATGAATTTTCATCAATACCTATATACTAATAACATGAATTTCTATGACCTGTAAACTGGGATCTTTTGCTGATAAATCCTGATTGTAATGTTGGTGCAGTGTTGAAAAACTAAGTTCATTAGATATCATAAAACATGCAGTGAAATAAAGATGATTCATGTAGTCCCAGTGAGGTTTCTCCTCTCATTTTGTGCTCAATAAGAACACCAAATCTTGATTGCCTCAGTGTACACTCTGTCTCTGTTTCGATGCTTTCTCTTTGGATTCATTATTTAGTGCTTGTAAAGTAAAAACTATGAAACTCTTTGCTGGAGGAAAAGAGAAGTTATAATCTTATAATAATCATGTCTTTAAATTTATCTCTGATTATGTTCTGGTCTGCCATATGGTAACTTTGCCAAACTTAATAGTGAGAGAATGTAAGAGTGAATAGGTGTAATGGGTAGACATGACCTGTGGTGTAAAAGTGCTTTAAGTAGTTAGAAAGACTAGAAAAGTGCTATACAAGCTCAAGTATATTTACCATTGTCACTGTTTTTCAATGTGCAAGTTCCTCTGTTCAGCTGTATGATCTCTCTTTCTCTTGAAGAACTTTGCTGTTAAAGAAAAATCAAAATTTTAGATTAAAAAAAATAAGTCATCCTGCTCAGTCTGGCAGGATAATTAGATATCTTTGATTATTTCAAGTCGAAAACCTCAGAGACATTTCATGATTCGTTCTGTGATTAAAAAGCTCCAACCTGCTGTGAGTTTTGTCATTCTGCAGGAAATTATAGAAGCGAATGGGAAAACTTCAAAAGTAATTGGACAAAAAAAAAAAAAAACACCATACCAATGATTATTTTAATTTTGTGTGATCTGAGGTTGTGAAGTGCCAAGGTTTAATCTCTTTCTGTAAAATTAGAAACAAAATTTCAAACTTGCTCTACAAATACTGTGGCTCACAATTAGTGAGTGATACTTCTTCTGATTTTGTTGACTTTGTTTCATTTTGACTTTTGTTTGTGAGTGTTTCATTGTTCTTCATCCAATAGTTAGCTGTTTAGTGTAAACAAATGTAATCATATTCAGCCGACACATCTTTAGAAAATCCTTTTTTTAACATGTATTTCATGACTGCGTTAGACAAGCCATACCACAGCCCCTGCTCTTATAACAATCTACTGAACCCTCTCCGTCTCCAGTGACTTTTACCTCAAGGTTGTTTCTCATTTATGATTTGATTCTATGAATGATGGTGCCCCCATCCCACGTACTCCCATGTTGACCAGCACGGCAGTAAATCTCACGCTTGGGGAGTCCCCATAACAGAGCCGGCCAGTCTCCGGGGGGGTAGTGAGGGAGGAGAGCAGCAGGACGACTTGCCATGGACGGTTTCTATCACCACACAGTCACTTCTTATCATTTCTGCCTTTGATGAGGAGGGGGGGGGGGAGCGGGAGGGAGATAATGTCTGAAGGTCAACTCTCAGCACCGAGCAGGAAGCTGATAAGGACTGAGCTTATAGAGAGTAAAAGAAACCTTCCAGCTCTGACCGACAGCCGACAGTCTCAGCACTCAGAGGAAGATAGAGGGACTTTTTAAGCACAGCTGTACACAGTATCTGTGGAGATAAGCAGCCTCTGTAGATCAAACTGTTTTGGAGTTTATATTTATGGAAACTCTCTGGGTGGCCATTTCCCAGCTGATATAAACATTCCTAGAAAATGCAGCCCTAAATACAGAGGTAAGGCTGTAAGACATCACAAATAATTGTGATAAAAGAGAAAACCCCGATGACCAGTTTGTCCAGTTTGCTAATAGATAGAAGGCACATCAAAGTAACTGCTTAGGATGGGGATCAGCAACCTGGAGCTCCTGAGAAACAAAATAATGTCTGGAAATGGAACAATTTGGAGTATCAGTAACTAAAGCATATCAAATGTGGTTACATATTGGTCCAGGGAAAATAGGTTTTCTCACTTGATGGTCTGTGTATTGATTTTTTCCATGCAGAAGCAGGGATGAGACATATCTCACTGGGGATGGAAATTTACTATTGAATCCCATTCACACTCGGAGACAAACCTTTGAATTTTTTTTTTACCCGGATGAGCTGTGCCCCCCACCTGCGCTTCCCTCTCTGCTCCATTGACTGACATGAAACTGCAAGAAAACTCCCAGATGTTATGGCTAATAATGACCAAGCAAGTCAAGGAATTTTATGGGAAGGTTGCTCTTTTCCAGTATTGTAATGAAAAGGGCTTTAGAGAGTGGGGCCGACCAGAGCCAGTGTTTGTGGTGTTTCACTAAAAAAAGAAAGTCAGGCCACAGATTCCTCACTAGGCTTTGACTTGGAAGTCAAAAAGCACAAATGCAAAAGCTTAGTTCGCATTGTTTTTTCAACCTTGGGTATCTTCAAAAGCGATGGGGACAGTGTGTAATGGATATAATATATGTGTAAAGGAAAAAGAATCCCCATATATTGAGATGGCAGTTTGATACGGTCATGTGGAGCTATTGGTGATACCTGTGGTGGCTGCTCACAGCTGATGATCACCAGCTGAAGAAGATGATCATCAGCTGATCTGTGGGGTTATAAAGGTGGTTTGTCCTGGTTAGGTGGACTGTTTGACACAGGAGAGGCATCAACTTCAGTTGGCTCTCTGCTGTAAGGTTTCAAGAAAAATAGTTTCCTGTTAGTGTGTGAAAATAAACTTATCTAGTTTCCTTCTGTTTTCTCCTCTGCCCCTTTCATTCTGTGAATCCTACTCGAATGTTATTTAGAATCAAGTTTATGTTCTTCTTTCATTTTGATAGATTTAGTGAGTGGCTGTGGAAAAAAATGACCCATATTAAAAATTCTGTCTCAAGTGCAGTTTGTTTTGTTAGTTTCCAAAATTGTGACCTGGCCTTTTGTTCTAGGGGAAAGAGTCTATTTTATAAGCACAAAGCAAAGCTTAAAGCACATATGAAATGCACAGAGCTGTCATATTTGTCCAATTCAATATAGGGTCTTTCAGGAACTACTTGCCAAAACAGGAGCATGTTGCCACCTGTTGCATAGCGAAGTTGAGTATACTTCCATCAATAGATTATTTCTCACTAGTACTTCAGTTGAAACAAGGACAGGAAAATGGTCTAAATGAGCCACAGCAGACTGACCTAAGAGTGGGCGTGCTGACTACTGAAAGTAAATGTGAAGCTGGGAAGCAGAGGACAGCACCACCTTCCCAGTGTTCTGAGTAAACTTACCAAACTCTTTTTGGTAAAATGTCACTTTTCAAAAGTTTGTGACTTGAATACTTCTAATTTTCCCATAAAGGTCTCTGCATTACCCCCTTCTGATGACAATAGTTATTATAGTTATTATAGTCTGCACACTAACAGGTACAGTGTGCTTTTAAAAGAGTTATTGAATTCCTTTTTCCTTTACAACATGGCAAGCCAGTGCACAATGGCAAATCTGGCCGAACTAATCAGTTGTTGTAAAGAAAATAATCCAGTTATTCAGCACTTATTGTGTCCATATTGAAAGATGTGGGCTGTTCTCCAGTGATAACAGATAGTGGTGGAATAACATTATCTCCCCCCTTTGAATTTGAAGTCATTTGAATCACAATAGAAAGTGCGATATGCAGTTTCTTAAAGATTAAAAGAACATTTCAAAACACTTGGATTTGTGTTTGTAAGCTGCATCTAATTTATGCACACATCACAATGAACGACTGATCTAGTTTTAAAAAGGAAGATGCTTCAATCTGCCTGTCACTCACTTTTGTAATTGCATAACTCATTTTTATCAATCACTACTTTTTTGTCTGCACAATGCCTCAAATGCTTTCAAGCCAAGCAGTTGTGAATTTAATTAAGCCCATGTTATCATATTTCTTTTGATGCTGTCAGACTGTTTGTATTGTAGCAGTAATCCACTGCGGAGGCTGATTGTCAGCAGACCTCAATAAAGCCTCCGCAAAGAAAAAGTTGAAGCAGCTCAAGGAATTATAGCAAATGCTCATTGTTAAGTTGTGGCAACAAAAATAATTTTTAATTAACTAATTTCTGTTGAGTTTTTCTAAAGTTGTGAGTTTTAAAGTAAGTTGGAGTGAGACCCACCCAAATGTACCTCCAAACTCTGAGGAATAAATGATTTTTTCACTTCAAGTTCAGGGATGTCGGGGTCCTAGCGCAAAAAAGAACAAGGTATTCCTTGGGTCTGACTCCCCTGAATCCATCTGGTATGGGGTTAGTATTATCTGTGAACCTCTGGTAATTTGTGAATCTACAGAAAATATGCTGTTCATCCCTTGATCCTAAAAACAAGTTTGCATAATTTGATGCAAAACAAGCACTCATGGCCATACCCTTTTTTGGCTCTACAGTTTGTCCTGTAATAAAAAGGCTTTTTTATTTAGGGTCCACTATTTAAGTTGGACAATAAAGTCACTAGGGGTCATGAGGTCATCAGGTCTTGACCTCAGAGAGTGTCCAAAAGCCTCCAGGCCTTCATCATATACAATGCTGCTGTAGAGGGACTCAACATCAGTTGTAGCCATTATGCAGCAACAAATGTTTTCTAGGTCTGCTATTTTCTTTTGGACCTGAGTGCTGTCTTGAATGTAGGAGGGCAAATTTACCACAAATGGCTTTATAAAGTATTCAGCATGTTCCATAATAGAGTCATAACCACTAATATTTGGGCTACCTGGTGGGATCTGCAACTTTTTGTGGACTTTTGGAAGCATAGAGAAAGCAGGAAATCGTGGGTGTTGGCATAGAAAATAGTCATATTCCTTCTTAGAGATCCAATTATTGTTTTTCTGTGTTAAGTAATTCTTCAGGCTCTCTTTCATTCATCTAGATGGAGGTATGGAGTAGTGTTGAGTATTTTCTAGTCGGCACAAGGCCTCTGTGATATATCTATCTTTACCCCATACACAAACTGCTCCCCCTTTATCTGCACTTTTTATTATGATGTCCTCTCTGCCAGACAGAGCTTCAGACTCTTTCTTTGTAAGACTGTATTGTCTGATCTTTTTTTGTCTGTGAAATACCTTTTCTGCCTTACAAGAAACTATTTTGGTAAACAAGTTGAGTTTTGCATTTCAAGTACAGGGTAGAAAGGTGAGTTTAGGCTTAAACGGAGAATCAGATCTATGTAAACTATCGCTTGTTGAAACAGACCAAGAATATGTAATTTCAGGGATTTGACTGTACTAAACCTTTAAACATAGGCTCTTACAAAACCAGAAAAGGCCCCCCTTACTATATCAAAATCTTTACCTGAATAAGTAGGGAAGAATGAAAGACTCTTTGATACAGAAATACAGTCATCTGAGAGGGGAAGGTCTGAGATGTTCATCACAGCCGATCACACTTGTCCCCTCCTGTCCCTGCTGCTTTCCTCTTCCTCTCCAGTGGGGTTGGTTGTACCGCCTGGGATGAAAGTCCAAGAACTCTTGTGATCCAGGGGCCTCAGGTGTTTGATGGTGGTCTTTTCTGTTCTCAGTGTTCTTAGCATCATCATCCTCATCAGTGCTGAGGAGGCTGAAGGACACCTTTCTGCGGCTGTAGTTGTGTTATCTACCCCAACCATAGATGGCACATCCCTGGCCTCTCAGTGACTGTGAGAGGATGTGATTCAGTTGATCTCTCGTTTTTCCACACACAATCATTATTTGATGTGCCATGATTCCTTTTGGGTGGCTAGTGTAAGTTTTTTTATCCTTCAACTTATTTCAGTGTTTGTTCACAAATGACGATACTTAACTGGATTTATCTTCTATGAAGGCTTCTTAAGCTGGAGATATATTTGTTGTAAACTACACGGACCCATGATGGGTGCAGAATTAATGCAACACAGATGCAAGCTGCAGTCCATACATCACCAGGAGGATCAGGGTAGAGGCAGAGGAGAGATTACAGATACAACATAAAAAACAACCATAACCCAAAGTTTAAAAGACAAACTGATAAATCAAGACCACAATCATCAACATCTAAGTAAAATATGAGAATGCACAGACACAAACCTGACTGCCCCGGCTGATGACTGATGAATTCTCCTTTAGAAGTCGCTAAACAAGGAAATAAGTTTGGTGTACTAGTTCAAGTGGTGACTGTGTAAATTGGTGACTATGTGTCTGTGTTTAAGTTATCTTAGTGTCTTTAGCTTTTATTTTCTCACACATAAACCTCTGGTATTTTTTGATATAATGATTGTTAAAACACATCACAATGAAGCACTGAAGGGTAAACCCTCTGCTTTTACAGGTGCTTTGACTACAACATCTATCATCACAGTCCTCAGTCAAAACTGCTACTGAAGTTGTTAGCATATATGCTAATCTCTGTATGAGCAGTTGCTTCCTGCTGTCATCTTCCTTGTAGCTCTCTCCTCTTCCTGCTCCAAAGGACACTGATTGGACCGTGCCACTTTGGGCCACTCACAAGTGTTGCAGACTGGTGCTTGGCAAGATGGACCTGCCTGATTAGAGGCGATAAATCAGTCGGAGCCATCTGAGCTGCAAGTCTAAGAATACAAATCCCAACACCAAAAAACGAGTGAATTTCCTGTAACTATAGGAAGCCATTCTTATGAGGCTGTTCTGTGGGTGGTGCTTGTGGGGGCTCTGAGGATCAGGAATGGAGTGACACAATTGGGTTAAATTGGGGGTGGGAACGGAAATGAGTGAGCAGGCTGAATGAGTCATATTCAGGAGTTTGATCTTCATAAAGACGACAAAAAGGGAGATAACAAATGGCTCTTAGCTGGAGATCTGGGTCAATAAGGTTTTATCATTGGAGAGGATGAATAGGGTGTTTACTCGATTTCTGGGGAACCCTTGATAATACTTGAGTAAACTTCTAACACAAAATGATCATTGAATATGTTGTAGCACCCCCTGAAATCTGGAACAATCACACTTCAACTCATGGAAAAGATTTTACTCCAGTAAATCACTTTTAAGGCAGATGTAGATGAGGTTATATCTGTTTATGTCCATTTTTTTTTTTTTTAACTTGGGTTGGTTGTCGGTAAATGGTCAATATACTTCCTGCAGGGTGTTGCAAGTCCCATCAGGCTGGAGATTGTCAGTCTTAGAGCACACATTAAAATGTTCTTCGCATTCTCAACATGATTAAATCCACTTAAGGTTTTTTTATGATCTTGTGGGGCTGCACAGTGGTATAGCAGATTAGTGTTCATGCCTCACAGCAAGATGATTGCTGGTTTGACTCTCCAAGTTGGTTTGGGCTTTCCTGTTTGGAGTTTGCAGTGTTGTTTTGTTCTTTCTGGGGAACTCTGGTTTCCTCCTACAAACTACAAACATGCTCATTTGGTTAATTAGTAACTCTAAACTGCCCTTAGTTGTGAGTGTGTGTGGCTGGTTGTCTGCCTCTACATGTCTGCCCTGTGATCTGCTGTCAGCCAGTTCAGGGGGTACTTCACCTCACACCTAATTTCAGCTGGAAAAGGGTTCAGGCCCCACATCCCTGGAAGGGACAAGCGATATAGAAAATGGATGGATGATGCATGATGGATGGACAAATGATTGTCTTGTCAGAAGGAGCAGATTCACCATTGTTACTTCGTTATGGTTTGTTCCATTTACTTCTAAACTCAGACATCAGAGCTGGTAATTGACTCTTTGTTGGCTGACCAACCCATCAGAATCAGAGAATCCCTGATCCAAGCATCAAAGCAACAGGTTACACAGTCAAAAACTTTCTGTGTAGGCAGAGTCTAAATGAATGCAGTTACATTTTAATTATTTGAAAGATTTAATAAAGATTTAGATTTTTCTTTATACACCCTACTGTGGGTTTGGATTTATTCTTTTACATGGGCAAAATTTGACAGAGAATCAAATTAATCAATTATGAACAAAAGCTGGTCAAAAACTAAGTAATTTTTATTTTTTTCAGATTGGAGAGAGGTCAGCAACATGATGAGAAACACCAGTTTTGTTCCAGCCAATAGGAAGTGAGGGAGAGCAGTCTCTTGGCAGAGAAAATGTCTTTCATGGCAAATCCTAGACTTATTCTGTTTTATGTAAATATCTCCAGCATGTTTTAGTTTGCTGGGTTTTTTTCGCTGTTCAAATAAGGGGTCGGTATTGAAACCCTGTGCTGGTGTAGTACTGGAACCACCATGTCCAATTCAAACTAAACATAATCAAAACTGAGATTTAGGTGCTTCATTTTGGTACCATTCATTCAGTGTACGAGCCAAAGGTCCAACACTCTCTTAGCCTTCCTTCTCTGCTTAGTGACTGTCCTTTGACCTCCAGCAAAAGAAACAGACATGACAGGAAATTCAATCATTATCATGAGCTATCACAAGAGTGAGCATTATTCATTACTTTTTTCTCTCAGAATAAAAGAGTCAAGAACCATTTCAACACTGGCGCCATTTCAGGAGTATCTAACAGTACCGGAAAGACTCAAATGGTGCCAAACTCTCATTGAATTGAAATGCATCCTTTTTGCTCTATTGCTATTCTTCAAATTGTGTTTACAGAGTTTTAATCTGTGTCAAGTTTATTGTCCACTGAAGACTTAAAACAACTAAAAATGTCAGGACATCCTTACTAATGTACAAAATGCAACACAGGCAGATCATATGGAGATTGGTTGCTCTGACCTGTCAGTATTGCTCTACAAGCATCTGGGTTTCAGCACTTTAACCTCTTGAATAAACATCATAAGGTCAAAAATACATACACATGTTTCTATATCATCACAAAGCATCCTTTGGTTATCAAGAATCATGGTCTCAAAGATGAACAGAAGAACTTTGTAACTTATTTTAAGTGTTTTTTGTCAGATACAGCCCTCTTACACTCCAAGGTTTCCCATTAATTAACTGTATATTAACTACTTTTATTACATATGTTGTCCATGCTGTACACCAGTACTCAGGTTCATGCATGAGCAACTGCACCATTAGAAAGCATGCCTCTTTCAACAGTGTCATGGCCAAAAAAAGAGTCCTGTGCTCGGTGAGGCACAGAGAATGCACAATGCACAAACAAATGTTGCATGTGTTTTGTGTATTTTTATCCCCCAGGAAGCACACAAAAAATTGTGAGGAGGGTTTTACAGCTATTCAATTCATTCTTAGTAAAAGAGGCTCTTGGTGTGTATTTTGGAGAAAGAAGAAGGATCTTTTTGTTTTATTTGCACAGGTTTAGCGGACACAAAAGCCACACAATTGTGTTGTAAATCAGGTTCTCAGTGTGCAAATGCAGCATCCAAAGTATAATGCAGGTAGACGGTAAAGTATGATGTTAGAGCTTAGATTGTGCCAACTATTTTGCAGTTACTATGTTGTCATTTTAGAGCACTTTTAATATTTACATGCAATTTGACAAGTAGAGGGTGCATAAAGTTAAATTCAAGAGAGGAACGATATAGATATGGCAGCTTATTCCTGGTAGTGTTGCTATTTTCATACCAAAATGACTGCGAATGAAACCCTGGTTAATCGTGCCAAATTGTTTATATGAGGTAAATAGCTGTGATTAAATATAGAAAGCATTTTACTGTGTAGCAGACTTTGACAAATACATAAACTGTCAATTTTGAGCAGAAAACAATCTGTGAAGGAGTCTGGACTGTCTGCTTTCCAAAGCAATAAAGCCTTAGTTCATGCACTGGATTAAAAATAGATCAGGTGGTTGAAGATAAACCATAATAAAACTTGAGAGAGTTTGGAGTAACTGAGATAGAAGAGTGGAAAAGAAAGGTAAAGTGAACAAGAGAACCAGATTAAACCTCATCACATTGCAGTCCACAGAGTCTGACACAACAAATGATCCCTGTTTGTAACCCTTTAAAGTTTAAGTCTTACCTTTGGAACTTTATTCCTCCCCCTCAATCTATTTTCTCTTATTTACATAGACATTCTCTAAACTGACCTTGCAGTTTTTTGCTGTGCAATGTGTGATGAAATTGGAATTGATTTTATCGATCTAAGGTCCATATGCATCTTAGTTTCACTCCGCTGCAGTTACCAAGGACTTAGCTGCAGTTTCCACAGCAGAAAGTTTGGTGGCTAATGATCATAATATAGATCCAGTCATGGGCATGCAGCTTCCAATAATTAAAGAGTGAAACATTTCCATCTCACCTGCAGAGTATGCAGTGCTATTTTTATATCATGCACTCTCATCATGTCCAATATTTTCTATATCTGCCCCTGGTGGCTGAAGCCCTATCCACATGAAATCTTGACAATTTCAGAAACATTTTAGGACAGGCCTCTCTAAATTCTCTAAAGAGGTCCCATGTGCTTGTTCACATGCTTGCAGGAGGGGAGGGATCCTAGCAGGCTGAACATAGTAAATACAAACAAGAGCTGGACATTGAAATAAAGTCTGCTCTCATAGCAATGTGAACATGTTATATCAAGAATGCCACAAGGGAATTTCTACAAAGTTTGCACTTACATCCATTCTGGCTCAACGATTGACTGTTTAGGTGTAGGGTCAAGGGTCAAGGTTATTTTTCCTTCTTGTTTATCCCCTGCTTGTGAACATTATATTTTGAGAAAGCATTCAGGTCTGTTTTTTAATTTGAATATAGTGATGAGAACTACAGGGTCAAGGTTGCTGGGCTTCAAATCTTGTTGGCACAATGTTTCAGGAATCAGCTGAATGATTTTTATCAAATATGGTACAAACCCAGACTTGGAAATTAGGATGAATTGATGTTTGAGGTCAAAGGTCACTGCTACCTCACAATAACACCAAACCACCCCAGCTCTTCCTTTACCTACCGCTGCACTTTCACTATCAGTCGATGTATCTTGCAGAGGCATGGAACTAGTAAGCAGTAGTTCTAGTTTTGTGCATACTGCACAATGGTGCAGCAGGTAGTGTTGGTGACTGACGGCAAAAAGGTTGCTGGTTTTATTCCCAAGTCAGTCAAGGGCCTTTCTATGTGGAGTTTACATGTTGTTCCCATACATGCATGGGTTTTCTCCAGGTA
Source organism: Cetoscarus ocellatus (assembly GCA_037902135.1). NCBI lineage: Eukaryota > Metazoa > Chordata > Actinopteri > Labriformes > Labridae > Cetoscarus > Cetoscarus ocellatus. The sequence continues at coordinate 3,765,767 of JBAMNC010000875.1, forward strand.
CTCCGGTTTTCTATCACAGACCAACATGCTTTTTAGGATAAATTGTTAGCCTAAATTGCCATTGGATGTAAATATGAGCAAATCGTTTGTCTCTACATGTTGCCCCTGTGATTGGCAGGTGACAAGTCCAGGGTGTATCAAACCTCTTGCCTCTTGTCAGCAGGCATAGGTTCCAGTCCCTCAACAGGCACAAGCAGTCATGAATCAATAGATGGAAGTCGTTGCATTTGTTTATTTATACCTGAACCATAAGAGGAGTACAGTTTTAAGTATTTAGCTATTTGTAATGAATACCCTGCAATTCAATCCCTGTTTGCTTTTAAAAAGAGTCTCGTGTTTAAGTTTGTTATATTTCAAACACTGACAAGATCTTAACCTATAACCTTGCAGTGAAGCTGGATCCACAGGAAGAAACTGGAAGATCCATCTTGTAAAGGTCCAAGTCAAAGCGGCTCATGTTTTGTTCTATACACTGTGACAGTAGCCTCCACCTATCTGACTGAGCTGTAATGAATGTGACTGATGGAGCAATCACCCACTCACCTGCTAGATATGCTTAGAAAGGTTCTGTCCTCCCCAAACACTTTCTATTGGCAGTCGAATTAGTGAAACATAAACTGTCAGGTTACTTTACCAGCCTTTTTTAAGGAGATATTGCCAGTGTGTTTCCAGATTGAGTAAAATATGTATCAAACATTGATTCAAAGAGTTCGTATTTTGCCTTAACTCTGGTTCATATGTTTTTTTGATGACATTTTTGATGACTGCTAAAGTATGTTCACAATCACTTATGGTCAAAAAACCCCTGATCCAGCTATATTCTCTATGTGTCCTGTTTGAGATCCTTTAAGGCTTCTTTCCCCACATAGGCCTAGTCTGCTTTGATTTGTTGACCAGTTTACTCTGTGGTAATTGGCTGGTTCAGCCTTAATCCACCCTGAGCCAATGGGTTCAAACTGACAGTGAAACATTGTAGGACGTCACATTGGTGGGTCGATTTGGAAAGTGGGGGAACAAGCCTATTGATGTAGTAACTGGCTACTTGAGGGGAGGTGGCTGCTCCAAGCAGCTAAAGTCCTGATGCCACAAAGTTTTTCTCTTATGCATTGAGATAAGCGTAATACTCCTTGAAAAGTGTGAGTGAATGAGGCAATCACATTCAATGTTAATGTTGCATCTGTAATGAGTCTCACTCAGGAGTAATTACAACCCCACTTTATTGTAGAGTCCTTTTTTATAAGCTACAGGACTTAAAATGAATTTCACAATTCATATTCTGCCCAGCTGTTCTGCTACATTAAAAGGAAAACTGAGAAAAGAAAGAATGAATGAAGAAGCACTGACTTTTAGCTCCCTAACTGTACCATTTTCTGTTTTCAGACCTCAGAGCTGTTTCACTGATTTTTATTGGATGTGTTGAACTTGTATTTTCCACTGAGTATTCTTAGAGTTGATAACCACTCAGTCAAACCTCCGCTTATAAGTGAATACTGTTACTAAAGAGTGATTGAGTGTGAGACTTTCCATAATTAAAAGCTTTTTTCTCCAATAAGGAGAATATTTCAAATTTTACCCACATGGCCACAGACCTCGCTCCATCTTTTCCTCGCTTGTCATCAGCTGTTTCATAAATCAATTCAATCTGTCTGTTCATCTGCCCATCTTCCCCTTTCCCACACCATTTGCATGTGCTCCCACCCACACACTCCCCATCAGCGTCGAGCTCCGAAGATCACACATAAGAGGCTCTCTGCACCCCCTCAGCCCTAATATCAGCTCGCTCCAGCTCCACTTGATTCGACTGGCAGCGAGGAAATGTTCTCCGAGGCTGGGCTGATGCCAGCAAAAGCTCTGCGGTGGTTCACTTCTCAAGTTACACCACAGCAGACCATTAGGTCACACATTTATTACTTATGACAGGCGAGGGAGCAGAAGAAAGATGGGTGCAGAGGAGATACCCAAAAGAAAAAAAAACTCTGCTGAGGATAAAATAGACAGAATACATAAGAAAGGAACAGACACTCTTCTCTCTCCTCTTGCCTCATACATTTTCCATTTTTCCCCTCTGGGCTGACCTGTCTGTGATTCTTGTGCATTAAACTTTTGAAGCTTCTTATTACATCAGAACAGGAAGTGGTTCATGTAAAGTACAGCAGCTTATGATGATGAAATGTGTTTGTTAAATGATTCAAGTTAATTTTGGCCTCTTTTATGGTAAAGTTATAAGCTGTAAATTCAGCTTTTGGTAAAGCGATGACAAACAAATCATGAAAGACCCTTTAACTGTCCAGCTTATCGTAATCAAATGAACTTAGCAAACTCAAAAATCTCCTGTGAATCTTGTATATGTGCAGTTTCTTAGCAATTGTTCCTTGTTTTCACTTCATATAAACTCTCAAAGATTCAATAATTATCAGGAAATAGACCTAAACAAAACAATATAGCCATGGCCTGTTTAAAACTTCAACAGTTTTCCCAACCATGCAACTTGTAAAAGTGAACGTGAATTCTCAGAATAAAAACTCCTCAAGCATTTATGAGGGAAATTCTAAATAAAAAACAGTTCTGTCTGTTAACTGGAAATAGTACAAGATCATCTTCTAATAACCACTTTGCAATTACCTTGCTTTACTTTTGACTAAAATAGTCTACTTACTTATAAAAAAAAAGGTTTACTATAAGTGAGCCGTGAGTCAATATGGCTCATTATTTTTAATGAGCTAAGTTTCTTTGGTTCATCTTAACCTTTATCTGAGTTGGCAACAGCTTTCAATGACATGCATTGAACATTTTTAGTCACGCAACAGGTGTCTTTCACATGATGGATCTAGAGGCGTAGAAAATAAGTTATCACTTTTATTGGGTGATAATGAAAGAGTTTTGTGCCACTGTAATGATGGCAAAATTAGTTTTGACTTAATCTTAATTTTTAAAAAATGCATATTTTGTTCTAATCATAAGATATTCTCATCACGCAGCTTGACATGCAGCCCTGGTTATAATTGAGTTGGTTTTAAGTATGTCTTGAGCACTTTTGATTAGTTTCTCATGCACACTTTGATAAGTTGAAGGATTTATTACAGAATGAAAGCTGCACGCTGGCCTAAGAGGAGATTACGGCACCATTTTTTGGCTGCTGATACAGAATGATTCCCACAGGTTCTCCCCCTACAGCAGCGATGTGCAGAGGCACAGAGGTCAACTGTGATAAATGTTCAACATTAGAGATTATAGAGGAGGCAGTTTAATGATAAGCTGTGTTTTTACCTTAAATTACTTGGGTCTATTTCCTAAGGCTCACTTCATTTATGGGCAAGTACATGAGCCGCGTAAATCATCCAGTTAATAGTCGGTTCCACATCAATGCTTTTTTTCATCGAGAGGCTGATATCCCCCTCAGTGCTGGGACACTTTCTCATGGGTTGCTGGATACACGAAAACAGTTTCCCATTAATGATGGGGTCATGTCTGCCATGGGTCAAGGACTCAGTTGAAAGGAACTGTCATCTTAGAGTATGACCTATGGAGGTAGATAGATCAGCAAAGGAAAATGGTCTATTTCTTTTAACAGGGTTGAGTTTTATTGTGGAACTGATATCAGGATAAAGCCAGATTTTTATATTTTTATTTATTATTATTATTATTATTATTATTATTATTATTATTATTATTATTATTATTATTATTACTTTTTTTATTCACTCCTAACCATCTTTATATGTAGGTTATTTAATGGCATGTATTTCCCAGAAAATTTCTGGAATTGTCTTTCTTACATGCATCTTACAGTTGAAGGTTGTTGAGGCGCTTTCTGACTCAAGATACCTGATTTGGAACTTAGGAAACTTAATAACCAAATAAAGGAGAGGGAATTCTTATAAAAGGAGTCTTTCACCATTTTGACTATGTATCTGTTAATCTCACTGTAAGCCTAAGATACTTATCAAACACAGAAATAGAAATCATGTTAAAGTCTACAGGGATAAGAAGAAATGACTGTAAATGTTGCTGTTTTAGCCACCATAGCTGTGACCCAATTCAGGGTTGGTTACTGTGTGGGTGCTATTTAAACAGATTATGTCACATTAGTGCATTAGATGTTTTCTCATTTTAAGGCTCCTTCAGAAGCAGCAAACAAAAAGCTTTTCCCAGACCATTAGGGATCATTCCAGTAAAAACTTCATGGCTTGAGATTCATAATGTCCCAATTCAATTGAGAAAGTCAGAGGAAAAACATCAAACACAGCAGATAAAGTACCAGGACTTGAGTTATTTTAGCTAGTTTTATTGATGCAGTTGAGGTTGTTAGGAGACAGGAGTGATACCTAGTCGCCAGCTTGTCACACCAACAAGTAACTTTTGGTTAGTCACATGATATATTTTCAGTTTCACCAGGGTGGTGAAAACAGGTTACGAGGGTTGCACCCATCAGAGGCTGGGTCCTTCTAAGATTATTTACTTAGTATACTTATTCCTTTACAGACTGGGTCCTTTGGGGACTGCATCCTTCCTAGGTTGACCATTAACAGGTTGTGTCCTCCAAAGGCTGCAACCTTTATGGGTTGGAACAGTGCATTGGCTTAATCTTTTTGAGCTTTTTTTTTGCAGACTAAAACTTTAATAGAATGGGTCCTCCATAGGCTGGGTCATCAATGACTGCATCCTTCACAGACTTGATACTTTATGGTTGGTATCTCTCACAGGCAGGGTCTTTAACAAGCTAGGTCCTTAGTAGGCTGGGTCCTTCATAGGCTTGATCATTTGTAGGCTGGGTCCTGCAGAGACTTTGTCGTTTAAGATGGGTCTATTGAAGACTAGACCTTTAAAAGGCTGGGTCCTTCATGAACTGCATCTTTCATAGACTTGATCTTTCAATGGTTGCCTCCAACACAGGCTACATCCTTTAGAGGTTGGATCCTTGGTTGCTGGGCTTTGCATTGGATAAATCCTATGCAGTCTTAGCCCTTCTAGACTCTTCGCAACATCTCTTCTGTAAAGGTTGGGTACTGCTGATTACATCTTAAGCTGGGCCAGATCTTTGGTAGGCTTGACTCTTCATAGCTTAGGTCCTTCAAAGTATACTTTGACTGACATAGCAATAAGTTAACTCTGACTTTAAGCAGACTTCTGTTAGGGAACTAGTAGAGCTAGGTCCTCAGAATCTGTGAGAGTTGCATTCAGAGTATCACCTAAGCTGGGCTATGACTGTAGATTTTTAGGAATGCTGTGCATGTGTGTTGGACTCCAGTTCTATCAACTTTTACAGAAAGCAAAAAAGCCTGAAACAGTCCTTTTTATGCAGGTATACATCTACAAACAACTCTCTCAAGTACCATTGAGATTTCAGATCTACTGAGCACATGGCGCAGTGAATAATGGCATTTTGATAACTGTTTTCCTGTTTGAATTTGTCCTCCATCAGGACATAAAAAACTGGATTTTTGGGAAATTGGCTTCCAGTGGAAGTTCTTAAGTTTGCTATTTGATGTGCCATTTAAGAGCTGCAACAGTTCTGCATGTTATTGAAAGCAGACGGTGAAATGTAAAGGACTCATTAGGTTTAAATCAGGCCACGGAGGGAAGATGAGGCAAAGACATGGAGAAAGTAGAGAAGAAGAGGGAGGAGGGAAGGGGGGCAGTACTTTATAGTCTGAGTCTGACAGGGGAAAAAAATCATCCAAGAGGGAGACAGAATTGAGAAGGAGGCAGTCAAACTTCCTCGGGGGAGAGAGAGGGAGATGATTATGTTAAATGATAGACAGCTGCAGGGGTTGGATGAGCCGAGATGATAAACGATACTTAATCCGAGGCACATGAAAATCATGGGGCCAATTGATTGACGGATAGACCACTTGGTGGCCGACGAGTGGGAGAAGGCAGGCTACAAGTCATGACTGAGTCAGAGTCTATCATTCCAGGTCCCGATTTATTTGTCAGAGATAAATCTGTGTGCTCGGGATGACAGACGGAGTGAGGCGGCGTGAGGCTCTCTCAAAGGAGAGTGCAGTTACTCTTTAATATCCACACAGGAGTCTGGATCGCAGGTCTGACTGGGATGAATTACGGTGCTAAACATTTTCTTCAGTGGCCTGTGGTTATTTCATTTATGCAGTGAAGTGCATAAATAACCACTTCTCTCATTCCATGCAGAGTGAGCTGCCTAAAGACAAACATAACACGACCTTTTCTAACTGTTCTGAATAAAACTCAGATGAGTCATAAACAGGCCTCTTTTGGAGTCTGTGTTATGTTTTACAAAGACAGGATGTTAAAACAGTGAGTAACACCAAAGATGCCAAGGTTAAAGGATAAGTGGAGTGTCTACTGTTTTTATGAGTTGGATCAACACTTTATTTAAAGTGGCTTTAAATATTTGTCACAAAAACCTGTTAGTATGTGGTGTATACTTCCTACTCCAATTTAACTAGTATACATTTTCAAGCTGTTCCTCACTCTTCCTGCCTAAAAGAGCCCATAGTCTTCTTTTTCAAGTTTATGCAGTAATGGGCACATACCTGTCAAGTTTTAGATTTGAAAATACGGGAAACCAAGCTCCAGTATCCCTTACATTTTAAGACAGGTGTACAAGAAATCTAAAATAACCACTTTGTTTTTCTTGGTTTGTTCCCACTGTAGACACTAACCTCGCAACAACTGCCACCCAGGCTACTGCAGGTGGCAGTTCTCGTGATTTTTTTCGTCTTCTTTGGTTTTATGACCGTTGGCATCCATCACTTTGGTGCATTACTGCCCCATTCTCACGATGCCAGTGACAGAGTTCAGTTTGGAGAGGCAGAGGAGTTTTATTATTATTATTATGAAATTATAATACGGGAGATTTACAGGATAATACTAACACGGGAAGACAGCGGGAAAGAGGGGTAAAATAGTTTTCTGGTCAAAACGGGGGACTTGACAGCTATGAATGAGCAGTGACGTCACTATAAATAGCAGAGTTAGCTTAATTACATTTCCAGTAGCTTTGAGGGTCAAATACCTTTTTACTACCTTAGTTATTTTATTGGTCAAGCAGCGCAGTAGTGTCTAAACAAGCTACATGTTTCCCTCATCAGAGAGGAGTGTCATGAAACACACACTAGGCACAAAAGAACTCAAAGGCAGACGAATCAGGTCCATGAGGCAAAGACCAGGGTTTTTTAACAGTCCAGGGTTCGGTACACGTGCAGGCAAAAACAATCCAGGCAAAGGTATCAGACAGACGAAAGGCAAGAGGCAAGGTAAATGCAAAAACAGGCATATGACGTGATCAAGGCTATGAGATAAAGTGCTGGAAAGTGACTCGAGGTTCAATAATCTGGCAACAGGACAGGGGAAGACATGAGGGTTAAATACATGAGGTGATTGGGGGTGATGAGACATAGCTGGGGAAGAACAATCAGGGATCAGGTGTGACAAGCCAGACAAGAAGCAAACCTACGAAGACAAGGAGAGACAGGTGAATTTTCAAAATAAAACAGGAAATGCAACACAAAACATAAAACATGAAAACAAAATGGGTAACTTAACTAAGGCAAAGTCATGATGATGGCAGGGAGAGCAGCAGCGGAGTGCTCTGTCACAGTCCAGAACACTTTTGAGGATGAATAAATGATGTGAGTGGACATCTCACAACGGTGGCCCCGATGTCTAATAAACAACACCGCCAGTATTTCATCTTTCTTTTTTCTTTTTTTTGTTTTTTACCATTAGGAGCATCCAAAAATGTGAAACACTGTGGCCCTCAGGCAGTGCAAAAACATTTTTGCAGCCCTCTTAATATTCAAAGTTGCCAATCCTTGCTCTGGAAGGGAACATTTAAGTTTATGTTGTTTTTGCAACCCCCTTAGACAAAGTGTTGTTTCTTTAGTTTGCTGATTTTGTTCCAAACTTTTTTAAGTAGTATGTTTAACAAAAACATCTTACAGCCAAACCCATCAAATACCTAAAAATTTGGAAAATGTACATAGCTACTAAAAAGCCAGTGTGCTATCAGTCCCTATATGGCAGCTATTGTATGGCAGCAGTTTCAGGCATTTATAATGATTATGGTAATGTTCATTGTTTGTGTTAACAGTCACAACTTCAGTCTGTTTCATAACAATCAGTAAACCCTCACAGGATATTTAAGAACATTTAAATAATCCTAATCCTGTTGGATTTAAAACGGCCAATTTCCACTACTTTAGCCTCACTTGGTTCTTAAATCTTCTGTAATTATTTGTTTAATCTAAAAGGTGGCAAAGCTTGAACCATTCCCCAGGTGTGGGAACAGCTGTGGTCACTGCTGTACAAACAAAACAAGGGGCCCATTCACACTCATTAATCAGGAGCAACGCCTTCAGCACCTTCAGCAGTGCCATATATCAGCACTAAACAAACTTCCTTGTTTGTTACTGAGTAACTTCTACTGACTGGAGGTCTGAGCCTGTATACGAACATGATTTGATGTTGAAAATACAACACAGATTACACAAGATGTACAGTTCATGGCACACTGTTCTGCGTCAAAAAGAGAATAGACTCTATTGTGAAGCTGATAAAGAGCTTTAGTGAGTAATTACCTCACCTTCACCAAACATCCCTGCCCAAAAGGTGAGGCCCCGATTCTTATCAGAGGAGAGGGGAAACTCAGAAGCTTTTCTTTTCGGGTGACTTGTACTGTTACTCAATTTCTGTGGAAGGAGTAAATGAGCTGTGAAGGTGAGCCAAGCAAAGATGGCAATTGACACCTTTCTGATCATGGAAGAGTGTTTACACTAAAACCCCCCACCCCCCGCCCCCCCTTACATAACTCAGCAGATGGGTAGTCCACACAGTTTACACACCAAACACACACACACATTCACACACCTTCCAAGCAGAAAAAGACTTCATTATCCCAGGAGAAACAAGCCTTTGTTTGGAGCACAAATGCCGCCAATTCAGACTATAGAGCAGTGGGGGGGCTTGTCAATTTCCAGCAGTAAATTAATTCAGAGTGCTGTTTGATCGGCCCTTTGTGACAGTCTATTCTGTTATCTTGTAGATGTTTTAAAGGGGAATTGAATTATTATTTCACAGCTGCACAGCTCAATCACAGACATGAGCAGGTCCCAGGCTTTCATTTGCACTCTTGTTTCCTTGGTCTGCTGTCAGCTCAAACATAGATGTCGCTTCTCCTCTCGTCCAATCATCCTCACCATCCTTCTCATTCTCCTTGTCATCTCAGTCAGGAAAAAATGTCTCAGGTAAGTGATGGCGGTGGGGAAGTCCTCTAAAACCGAGTGTGGCCTTTCCTCTGGGATGCTTTCCATGTTTGCTAAAGGCATCTGCTCATCTTCAGAACTGGTGTTAAGCTTGAGGAGATCTCGATAATCCTTAGATATGTGAACATATGTCAAAAAAACAGAAATAAAAAAAAGCATAATTTCCGAATACCAGGAAGTAGAGGTGTTTCTCACCCATGTATGATCATATCCATAGACATGTGTAGAAAGGTTAGATGGCTCACGCAAGCTGTTGGCCAATGGCGACCAACGTCCTCACATGGTGGCCATCTTGGTCAGTGCTCTTGCTCACTCGTAACACTGACGTCTGTCGTGCATGTACTGAGAAATAAGCATCACGGGCTCAATTGACAACCGATTTTCAAACGGTTGACTTTGTCAGTAGTTTTAATCCAGCATAATTAAGATTATAAAATTTTATATAACGTAATATTAATATATTAACATAATATTTCTTATAACGTTTGTAATAAACCAAACCGTTTGTAAATCTGTCAAGATTTCAGCGAGTAAAGTATGAATATGTCTTACCTTCAATTGAGTACTACAGAGCAGAGCAGAAATGTGCCTCAAGCCTTCTAGCCTTTCTATACATGTCTATGATCACATCTGTCTGAAACAGGAGCATGACAATGGTCCTAGCCTGGAATCACCTGTGAAGAAAAAAACGCAGAAACCAAAATTAATGGATAAGCTTGACGCTACTCCTGTTTCAATAAAAATTAACCTAACATCTTCTAATTTGCAGTTTGGAGGAGGTCGAGGTGGGGATTCAGCATTATTGGCTGCTTTTGTTTACCTTTTTAAGAAAAGGATATTATATGCAAAATCATATTGACTGCTGCTAGCGGTTTCACCCCATCTTTAACAACAGATGGACTTGAAGTGGAATGGCCTTAACCTTTGACATCAAAAATCTTGTCAGTTACTACTCAAGTCAACTTAAACATGTGCAGAATGTCAAAAAAAAAAATCTATCAAAGTGATAATATTGCATTCACAAGCGGTGACCTTGACCCTTCACATAAAACCTCCCAATTTCAGTTCATCCTAAAGTCAAATTTTGTACTTTTGATCATATTTTTCATCATTCTTTCAAGTGTTTTGAGTTACTGTATTCACAAAGAGGTGATAAACATGAGGCCTCATGACCCTGATCCTCCAACCTAAAAAAAATCATCTTGGTTCATCCTTGAGACAGACTGCAGTTTTTAAGAAGTTCAAAGACAATTCATTAAAGTATCATGTAGTTATCATGTTTCAAAGCAAGGCATGAACAATTGAACTCATGACTTTTAGCCTACAGATAAAGTTATTTAAATCTAACCAGATCATTCTTATGTCAGGGTTTACATTTGTGCGAAGATTAGGAAGAAATATAATATTTTAAATAGTTGATGAGTTACAGAATTCACAAACAGGGGAGTAACATGAGGCCAATGACCTTGACCTCTGACGTATGGCGTCAAATATCAAATCAGATCATTCTTGTGTTAGAGTGTAAAATTGTCCAAAGTTTCAGCACAATCCCCTCTTGAATCATATAGCTATCATGTTCACAAGCATTAGGTGGTCATAAGGCCCCATGATCATGACCTTTGACATATGACCCCTAAAATCTAATCAGATCATCATTGTGTTAGATTGAAGATTGAGTGAAATTCAAAGAATATCCTCACAGGTGGTGGGATTTTGTTTAAAGAATCGCTCAAAAAAATTCATTATAAAGCGCAGTCACAAGCAAGTAATGGACATGGGGCCCAGTGGCATGGAGTGTTGACCTTTGACCTCCAAAATCTAGTCAGTCACTCTTGAGTCAGAGTGGACATTCAAAATCCTTTAAAGTGTTAATGGGTGTTGTGTTTACATCGCTGGCCCAAAGGACGTCCGTACGTTACGAAAATATACTAACTCCAGCCTTGGCTATTGCTGGCAGGCAGTCATAGTAAAGAGGTCAAGAGATTGAATACCATGTCCTGTTTGGCTCATATTTTGCATTTCAAAGATATAACTTTATATGTATGTTATTTATTTACCAATATCTGCAGTTCTGACGTTGTTTGGCTGATGGTGCACACTGCTCTGGGACTCGACTCAGAGGTATCAAATCACAAATCTGTCCCTGCAAGCAAGAAATAGCAAGGTAATACGGTCCACCCTCATTCTGCATATATATGTACTGCTAAAAAAGCTGGAAGCCTGCAACCACAGAGACCATATTTCATTACAACTCAACAGATTCTGTTACAGTGTGTCAGTGAAGCCAGACAAATATATGATGCAGTTCCTCTGCACGAATATACATATTTTCTTGGGGGAGTTTCAGTGCAATATGTCAAATGTAAACAAAAGAGGTTCTCAAGCAAGATTTCACAGATTGTCTCTTCATTGCTAGGAATCAATTAACAGATATATTGTGTTAGACTTAGAGGCTCGCATCACACTATGCTGCTGGTGTAAGAAAACCTGTGAAAACTGATAGTCAAATGTCTGTTTAATCATGAAAAGTAAGGATTCACAGTGATACCGGGCATTAACAAAAACAGCACAGATAATGACTGGCAGTTCTCTGTTTCTGCCAGATTTGAGTGAAGCACAGTGGTGGCATAAAGGAAGAGATGGGGTAGCTTTTGTGGCTGTGTGTCTTGTGGAAATCATATTTTTTCAGTGATGTAAGTACATGAATTGTGACAAGGTGTGAAGACACAGTGGCCTTAACTTTATATACTGTATCTAACAGGCTGGTAGTTGAGTCAAGCTACACTTTTGTGCTAAGCTTGGATAAAACCCTTTAAAGTTGTCTTGAGTTGTCTCAGTCATAATCAAGAGGCAAAAATTAGGTCCAGTGACCTCATCCAAGGGATAAAAATGAGATATGATGACCTTGACCGTTGACCCCTATATTCCAATCAAAAATTAAGTCAGTGTCAAGCTTTCTTAAGATATTGTGTTGACAAAAATAAATAATGATGAGGCCTAAAATAATCTTTGACCCTTGACCTCAAAAAATCACTTAGCTCCCCCTTGAGTCAGTGGACATTTGTAAATGGTCAGAAGAAATTGACCAAAGCATTATTTAAGTTTACCTTTAACATCCAACATGTAATCGCTTCATCACTGAGTCAGAGATGACATTTGTGCACAGTTTGGCACAGTCTGAGTTCTTCTTAAGATATTTTGTTCACAAATAAGGAATTAAAGTATGGTTCCCTATGACTTTGACACTTGACCCCCAGAAAATAATTAGCTAGAAAGCCAGAAGAAAACCCATATAGACAGCCAGAAGAAAACCCATGAACGTTTTTTTTTCACATACTACATTGATGAACAAGGAAAGAACATAATGGACAGTGACCTTGACCTTCTTTCAAAATGTACTTCAATTATCTTTTTGTCAAAGTGAACATTTACGCTAACTTATTTAGACAAGCAAGGGATGAATATGAGGCCCTTTGACCCTGATCTTTGACCTTCAAAATCTAATTATCTTATTCAACCAGAGAGGAAATGTGTACACAATGTAAGGTAAATCCATCAAATCGAAGTGGACATTCGTACAAAAAAAAAAACTTCAAAGTTTTTTTAAGTTATAGAGATGGACGTGGGGCCCAAGGACATAAAGCTTTCTCTTCTAAAATTATTTTTGGTCTTTGAGTCAAGATGATTTACAAGAAAGTTGGTCACTACCATCATCTTCTATTTATTTTGTGTTCTTTTCTTTCTTTTCTTTTTTTTTTGTTTTCATTTATATGTAAGAGAGATGTAGAAAGGATAGAGAGGCAGGGAGAGACAAAGGGACCAAAAAAAAAAGGATCCCTGGTAGTGATAATTTGTGGATGCCCAACTACAAATTTGTCCTTATCATATTTCTCTTTTTAACATTAATCTAGTCGAGGACAAGCCTTTGAGATGAGGGAACTTGTTTTCAAGAGGGTATCAAGAGGGAGAGAGAGAGAGAGGAGAGGTAGTTTAAGCAAAGGGTTAAAAGACCTAATGACCTTGACCTCAAAAATGTCGGGCAGAACGTTTGTGTACTATTTGAGAAGATCTGACGCAAGTGGTATTGACACTTTGCATTCAAAAAATGGTCCTGTACAGACACACAACCTAAGAGCATCAAACCCTTGGGACTGGGTTGTCACCAGGGCTGAGGCATAAAAGTGTATACGCAGATCCAAATATCATAGTGTACTATGACGTCAATATTGTTTGCACCCTGTGTATTTAGTAAATCCTCCATAACCCTGCATAAGAATTAAGTTAAACTTAACAAAAACAGAGACAAATGAATATTAATTTGTTGAAGAGTCTCTGAAATACATGCAGATGCTGCACAGCAACTTCAAGTAGACTTATTTATAGAAATTACTTTCTACAAGCATTTCAAGCTGCATTAAAAACTTAAATTGGAATTTATCATGAAAGGATTGCAAACATGTGTAGAGACATCAAAGGGTTTAAACAGAAATATTTCAGAGGGGGTTCAGGTTGTAAGCACCAGTTGGATAATGACTAATACTAAGGGTTTACTAAGAAACTGAAAACCATAAATGGTTGCAATCTACTTTCAAAGGAAGAAAAAGTTCAAGCTTACCCAAAATATTCTCAAAGCTTTTGTTTATAGCTTTGTCTCATAAACTTTTTTTTATTTTTTATGTGTATTGGACCCTGGGAGCTTGAGCTATCTGAGATGAACCAGACTGTAAGCAATGTGTTTTGTCTGGAACCATCAAAATACTGCATGAAAGGAAGGCCAGAAACTGGAAATAGCTGTGATTTGTTCCGATTTTTGGTCTTCGATGGGAGTCTAACAGCTGCTCTCTGAATGAGCCAAAGATGCTGGGCAATTTTTTAGACAACCTGATAAAAGGGCTGGATCACCTTCACAGTTTTCCCAGGAAAAAAAAAAAAAAAAACTTTGCCTGCTGACAATTTTCTGTTTTTGAGATTAAAAAATCAGACTGTTATTCAGTTGTTCAAACTTTGTAACAATCAGATAGTAGTCATTTGCCCTTGCCTTTGAGTAGGTAAATTTAGCTACAATAATACAAATTATCAACTAAAGATGCACAATTTTGTAATGTCGGTATCTGCAGATATTTGCCTAAAAAGCTGATTATCAGTAGCAGAACATTTTTGCTGATATTAATAGCAAATGTTTTGTACTTACAGATTAGCCATATATCCAATACATAGAATGATGAGCCCTGGGAAACCCCACACGTAATAGTTCACTCAAATGTAACAGAGCGCAGGTAAATACGCTCCAATTTTTTTTAATACATGTTCATTTTGTGTTCCAAACAGCCCATGCAAATATTCCTTTTGCATTGGTTTTTCATATCTTTGGCATTTCCAAGGAAAATAAAATGAAATTCAAGTGGGCAAGTAGATATAACAAAATAGAAAGTAAAACGTATACAAGACACTCAATGCATTTGTCTGGCATTTGTAAGACAAATTTCAATACAAGAAAACGGCGGTAATTGAACACCATTATTACATTGTACTGTTTCTACAATGACCACTCTCCTTCACATGTATAATTCTGATCCTTTTACCCATACATGCAGCTTTAGATTCACGATGAGAGAGTAAAAGCAGAAATAATATTTGCAGTTCTGCGGTTTAGTGGCAACCTGATGTTTTTTTTTTTTTTTTAGTACTTTTTCCATTTTATTCAATAGTACAGATGAAATCAGCCCATTGTGACACTAAAGAGGCCAACTGTAAGGAGATAATAAAAGGAGGGACGGCCAAATGGATGGATGCCTGCTCGGATAAATGAGTGGCACTATGGAGGAGTATATACTGATTAAAAGACGAGGCAGATGGATATCTAAATATGAATGAATATGTGGAATTGATGGCAGGTGGGGCAGACATTTGGAAGGATGAACAGCACAAAAAGGTTTGGTTGGTAGACTGATGGAGGGATGCATGCATAAAGTATATGTACATATGTATTAGCAGATGGACAGGTGGGTGCATGGATGGGGGAACAGATTAATTTATCGAGTAATTAATTGGTTAGTGGGACAGATGGATGTATTTTATGGTTGGCTGACCAAATTAATAGAATAGAATAGAAAGACTTGTTGGCATATGGTTGTGTGAGGGATCCTAAAATAGGTGGATTGTTACCTGACTGGATGGATTTATGAACTCATAAATAGGCGACTGAATTAATGTCTAGATGGATCCAGGGATTTATGTCCATAAATGTGTGGATCAGTAGAGAGAAGACATATGGATAGATTAAAATTAATTTTTTTAACTAATATTGAAATGAATAATATCTAGGACATAGAAGGTGGAGGGAGGCACCACTTAATAATGAATGGGTCCATGAATAGTTAATTTAATGAATTAATGAATTAATCATTTAATTGATTGATAGATAAGTAGTGATGTTTGAGGGATGTATGGGTAGATAAATGGGTTGGGGAAGGCCTGGATACATGGTCATGCATAAATGATTGCATAGATGATTAAAGGTTAATGATGGATTGATTGATGAAAGGCTGGATTGGTGAAGGCGAGATGGATGAATGGATTTATAGAAGGACAAATGGGTAGATTTTTGATGATGATAAATGAGGGATTGGTAATGTTTTATGTGGATGGATGGAATGGTGGACAGAAATAAATAATCAATCAATCAATCTTTATTTGTATTGTGTTAAATCAGCACAAATCTCAAGACACAAACAGGTTAATGTTGTACTCTTTCTTTATAATCTGTTAGATTTTATCAAATAGATGGACAAGTGGATTGATGATTAAGTTGATAAATAAGATTACAGTTTTTAGTTGTTCAATGGATGACCAATCATGAAATGATCAATCACTGAGTGATTATTAAAATAGTGTATGTATGGGTGGATAGATAGATGGGTCAAAGGACAGGCGCATGGTCATGATAGTGTACAATGGACTTTAGGGATTTTGTGATCAATCAGTCATTGAAAGGTTGTTAGAATAAAGGACAAATGGATGCATGGATGGACAGACTGTTGGAAGATCAAATGGATAAACAAAAAAGGGATGGATATACTGACAAAATTATAGAAATGCTGATAGATGGATGGCTAGAAATTTTTTTGAGTGCATTAAATTTTCGGAAAAATAAAGTTTATCTAGAACTACAGCAGTGCTGCACGGAGGAATGCGTGACGTGATTCGGTTAACTCCAGATAAACTTTATCTTTCCAAAAAGTAAATGCACTCAAAAAAAATTTCTAGGTAGCATACTCTTAAACTGTGGTATTATTTTTTGATGGGAGTTCCTCTAGGCGGAGAAAGTACCCTTTGTATTTGGTACAATACTTCCCTGTTTGCAGCTGGTTCTAGGTCACAAACTTTTACAAATTGTGGCTTACTGAGGGAGAGGAGAGAACTTTCTACTGCATCTAATGTACTTAGTAGCCATATGGAGCTCATACAACCCCAGTTCAAAAAAACTGAACTATCCCTTTAACTGGTCCCTATTCTGGCTGTTGGATTGATAGTTGGATGGGCAGTGGGATGGACAGATGTGCTTATGTGGGTTTGTTTTTGATGTCTGAATAAATGTCTGAATTGCTAATTTAAAGATGACATTTATGGACGTTTGATTTTACAGTTTGGTGGATGGTTGAACGGATGGGTGGATGGATTGATGGATGTTTGTTTTGATAAACAGATGGATGGTTAAATGAATGGTTGAACTGCGACAAGGAAAGAGTTCATGGGTGTTTGTTTTAACAGTTTGATGGATGGTTGGATAGACGGGCTGACAGATTCATACATTGATTTATACTCTGACTTATAACTTCATGGATGAATAATGGCCGACATAATTCACTGATGAAAAAACACAGATGCATGACTAAGAAATTCTTAGCTGAATGCAGCAATCCTCTCAGCCTCAGTGAGAGATGAGCATCAGTTTCAGACACTTACAGACACTGAGTCATATTTAAAGTAGTAGGAGTGATGTGCCGTTTGTGTCTCTGTGTGCATTGCTGTTTCCCCTTGAGTACCATTGTATCTTAACAAACCGTCTTTCTCTTCTTCAGAGGCAAACAAGTGATTATGCAGCTAAGTAAGCTTACAGGCAGGATGAAGGGAAGTCTCTGAGGATGTGCGTCTCACCACATAGAGCAAAGCTTTGTGGTTGCAACACAAACACACTATATTAATATGAAGGGGCTTTTTGTGCGGGTAAACAACCAAACAGCCATGAAGAAACTCACACATATTGACTGTGTTATCTGATTATTTCTGACAAGATGTTTTTACCTCTTTAATGAGGTTTGTTACAACATGTCCATATTTCAACATGAGTTACATTTTGTATTCACTAGTATTCATTTGACTAAAGCCTATCATGGGAATCGTTAAATTGGGACTGATATATCTCATGCCAAAGCAAATGTCTCCAAATGAACTTCCATGGTAATTGCATGTGTAGGTTTGTGTGTTTTGTAGAAAATGCCTCACACTAACTAGTGCAGTGTGGATGCTGAGTGGTCACCAGCTTTGCCTTCCTATTGTTATCCACCTGCTTTTGCTTTTCACATACTGACAAGCCAAGCCGACTGCTACCTGCCTATGCTGTGACTGCTCCTGGATTTTTTATTTTTACAGTTTATGTATGTGAAAGCCATGCTACATAAGAGAATTTTAGTTCAATTATTTCAAACTTATATGCACATTTTTTTGAGAGTTCTGGTGTTAACACTGTGAGTCACAGACGCACCAAGCTTGATGGTGTAAGGGAAATGTTTGTGTAAAACATCTATGAAGAGAAAATACATAACTTTCCCAGCACTGATTGGCCAATTAACAACAGAAAATTGCCTGAGTCAACATATAGGTGGCAAAAGCAGAATTTCAAACAATGTGATGGATGTTAAAAGGCAATACGCTCTCTGGTATACTGCTTTTCTTGTTTTTAAGGTAACCAGACTCCAAAGTTTTTATTGAGGTGCATCAGACAAAAAATCAGTTTTAGCTGATTTTGCTCATTTAAGTATTAGCCACAATGTCATAACATTATACACATTTAGCAGTTAATGCACCACCACCCAGTGTAAGGTCCGCAGCTGCCCAAATTAACAGCACTGGTAATTACATAATAATAATAATAATTAAAAAAATTCTGTAATGGCTAATACACAAGAATGTAGACGTAATTTAACCAAAATTACATTTTAAAAGCCAAAATGTAGTTATTATTGCTATCCATTTATTTAAAATTTACTGTTTTACTAATAAACTAAAAAAAATAGTAAAGGAAGTTATTTTTTTCATCAAGATGTCAAATTATAGTTATTTACTTGCATTCCTGAAAGGAAAAAAAATATTTTTTGTGGTTGAATGTTATGCTTGACTAATTTTGGCTTCTCAAAGGTTCGAAGTGAGCCAGCTAAAGTTTGGTTATGTCAATGAATTCAGTTAGAAATTCCTCATCCTGTTCAAAATGGTGAAATGTTGAGCACTCACTGAAAATAAAAGAGTCCACATTAATTCACTTTATGATGATGGAGGGTTTTCTGATTTTCATGACAGATGGACTAATAACTTTGTCAAGCACTGTTTATATGTTATCAGATTTATTCTTCTTTTCATTATCATGTTTTCCCACCTAAAGAAAGGAAACAACAGTTCTTACAATCTAAATGTGTCACAGAAATGTCTCTAAGGCCTGGCGCACACATAAAAATCTTATTTTCTTAAGGTGTACTTCTTGTTGTCAAGGTCAAGAGAGCAAGTGATGGTTGGGTGGCAATGAGAGCGCCCTCTGTTGGATTGGTTCACTGTTCCAGGCGTCCTAATGTGCTGCAGAACTGTATAATTTTTTATTTGAATGTATATTTACAGCTTGGGTACAGATTTTTTTATCCCTATGCTCAAACAGATATTTGATTAAGGAGTATAAGATGACAGCCTTTGTGGTGACCAAAGCTGGCACCACATATACACCAATCAGGCATAACATCATGAAACAACAGGTGAAGTGAATAACACTCATGATCTCTTCATCATAATACTTGTTAGTTGGTGGGATATATAAGGCAGCAAGTGAACGTTTTGTCCTCAAAGTTCATGTGTTAGAGGCACAAAAAATGGGCGAGCAAGAGGATTTGAGTGAGTTTTACAAAGCCAAAGTGTAATGGCAGGATAACAGTATGAGAAAATCCCCCAACCTGCAGCTCTTGTTGGGTGTGCCTGGTCTGTGGTCAGCATCTATCAAAAGTGCTTCGAGTAATAGTAAACAGTGGTGAACCAGTGACAGGGTCATGGGCAGCCAAGGCTCATTGATGAACATGGGAAATGAAGACAGGTTGGTCCAATCCAACAACAATTTGCTCAGATTGCTGAAGAAGTAAATGCTGGTCCTGATAGAAAGGTATCAGAATACACAGTCTATTGCGTGTGGGGCACTATTTACCATTTGCTGTGGATGGCAGAAATGCTGCTGCTGTCAATAGACTATAACGCATTTTAGCTGATAATTACTGTGAAGATGCAATTTTGGCCCACTAAAGTAACAGAAAGTATCATTAATATGGAACAAAAAAAGTCACTGAGCCCATCAAATGAGTCTGGGCACCTTAAGAAGACTCACAAACAGAAAAACAAGTGTAGACTGGACTGAAATAGCTGCTGCACAGCAGTCAGACAGCATGGGGATTGGCAGTTTACAGTGAGGCTCAAAAGAGGGAAAAGAACCACTGCCCAACGAGAATATCTGATGATCTTTCCAGGGATTATGACCACTATTTGTTATGGTGACATGAGGAGACTTTTATGAACACAGAGTACACATAGCAAAAAAATTTGCTGATGATGACTTAGTGGGTTTGAGTGATACAGAAACCTCAGTGAAAACTGGAAAACAGGAAAACTTCCAGGTTACCTGTTGATGCAGGTCTGTAAATTTTGGGCATATGTTATCAAATTTGGTGAAATACCAGTTTGACTTGGTATAAAAACATTTCAGGATGTTTCAGGATCAGATGATTCCAGCAGCTGATGTGTGTAAATCTGCAGACTGTGACACTCGTCATGAAGATCCTCCTTGCTGTAATGAACATTGGACTTTTACTGACCCAAATCAGTGTTTTTAAAACTCCAAAGACAAACCAGAAAGTCTGAATGAATATTTATCTTCAAAGTAAGTATTTGGCTTACACTGATGACTTATTGTATGAAGACACAGCCATGTTCTGAATTATAATGATTAGTGTTAGCCCACAAAGTGTTTCTGTTGCAAATTATAGTTTAAGCTCCATGAAATGACTTGCAGATATATAAAACTGGCATTTAAAGCCTTGTCAGAATGGTTCACTACACAACAGTAGATAATTATGGCTGGATATGTAGGTTTAAGTTCACCTCAGAACATTTTTATTCATTTAGCATTAACATTCATTAAATTACATGCTGGCTAGCACTGTTTTTGCTGTCCGGCGAAAATGGAAGTGTGCCGTCACGTGCAAGTGGTTGATAGCAGCAGACCAGTCAGGGTGTCAGGTGGTCATAATGCTATGCCCGGTTGGTTTAGCCTGGTTTCAGCCTGTAAAGGGCAGTCTCAGTGCATACTCCAAACACAGAATGAACTCTAAACTCAAATGTTAGGATTTTGACTTCAACTCTCAAATGCCTCATAGGCCATTTGCTCTGTTACTATACCACTTATCACTTT
The DNA here is from genome assembly GCA_037902135.1 of Cetoscarus ocellatus. Taxonomy (NCBI): domain Eukaryota; kingdom Metazoa; phylum Chordata; class Actinopteri; order Labriformes; family Labridae; genus Cetoscarus; species Cetoscarus ocellatus. The sequence goes on from JBAMNC010000875.1 coordinate 3,786,728, forward strand.
TGCACTGTCAGAAAGCGAATGCTTCGCCCATCTGGTTTGTTCGTGGAATGGAACGGAGCACAGGGCAGTAGAAAACAGAGCAGGGCCGTTAGGCAATAAGATCAATAGTTTACAGGGGAATAGGGAAACCAACATTCAAAAAAACATGTCCCGAGGTTGCTATTTAGTCATCTAGTCTGATGTTATCGTTTAGTGATGGGATAAATAACCTGCTCTTTGTAGTATTTTATTTCAAAATGTATTGGATGTTCAATGCGTCAGGTGTCGACCCTCCGGTGCTTGAAGCAGCTCCCTCTGAAAATACCCTTGCACCAATCCCAAGTGGAGCAGAGTGCAGCTGTGCTACTGGTACACATAAGAGATGAACCACAGCACTGGACGTGGAAACCAAAGGACTGACTACAAAGGATAGAGCAGGGGCAGTTTCCTCCTGAGTGAAGTGAGTATGTGGCAGTGTGTATGAAGGGCTCACTAATAGAATATGTGATTGGGGGTAACTGGTTGACATGTCCACTGAATATAAACATAAGCTTTCACTGAAAAGGAAGTAGTCTTGTATGTTATTTGGTCTGAATCATTTTATTTTCAGTGCCAAATGTCAAAATGTTAATATTCTAATAACAAATGATAATTCTGGATGTTCCAAAGCAGCTGGCGAGTTCTGGGGTTGAATTAGACATCAAGCTTCACTTGGGTTTCTCCAAACTGTCGACATCAGCCCTCGTGTTAGGACGTTTCTTTGATGTTGTGCCTCACAGCTGTGATTCTGTGATCTCTTCTCCGCTAGCACCAGGAGTCACTAGATATTTATCGTTGGAACATACACAGCCTCTGATACCTTGATACTTTGGTCTTTGAAAAATGAAAACTAATTTGTACCTCAGAGAAACAGTTTGGCCATTCAAATGGTGTATCTCCCACTGAGTCTACCTTAGGCTTAGATGAAAAGAACACTTCTTAGGGGGTCCCTATTCTTAACAAAATAATACTGTTAAAAAAATTTATTACAATTATTTTTTATATATATAATACTGAGTATTCATTTCAAAGTAGATCTAACAGCATGTGCTTTTAATAAGAAGAATAACACTCTCCCATTTCCTCAGAGAGCCCCAGCCATCTGCTTTCAGCACTAACTCTCTTGCAAAGAGTGTATTCAACTCCAAGGAACTAGTTCACATGCTAGTATTCAGGTCAACATGAGCCCATCTTAGTACCGTTCGACTATACTTACACAGTTACAAACTAAATGTAAGCATTAAACAACTCATATTATGCTTTTTTATACGCCTTCTAGTGTGTTTTACATTTCTTCCCCACATGATATACTTCTATGCACAAGACAACAATGTCCACAGCATCAGGACTTCTCTCTCCTCCTGTCTATAGCACCAGTAGCTGCCTCAAACAGCCCATTCCCCCAGCCCCCCTACAGAAACTTTACAGTGTAAGGTCCTTCCATTGTTTTCCCTGTAGTTTGAGCATGAATTGAGGCAAAATATGAGCTCTGATAGCCTCTCTAAAGTAGACATTTAGCAAAACATTACAGACATCATGACAATAGTTTCTAAAACATACTCTACATGCAACAAGTTTGTAAAGTAAATCTTTCAAACACTAGCCGAATCATATTTTTACAAATCTGCTGATATTACTGCCCATCAGTCAACACTTCTGTACTTTTTCTCAGAAGGGCAGGTGAAACAGAAATACTATTGCAGGGCCATTTTTTTTCACATAACTAAACACACAGCACAGTATACCAGCATCCTGCCGGCAGGATATCAGAATGGTAAGTGATTGAATTAAAGGTTAAAGGAATAAGTTTGCATTGTTGCATTTAATGAGTTTTTTTATGGCAACAAATTCCTTTAAATGGTCAGCTACAAACGCGAAAAATAATGTCATTACAGAGAGGGTCAGTTGGTTTACACTATTTAATTTTTCAGGGCCATAAACATCAACTAATTTAAAAAACCTTGGGAATTCATCAATGAACTACAGCTATGATGTTTTCCTACTGTGCAACACAAAATGAAATGTTTATTCTAATCAATGCCGTACAGACTGTTCTTTTGCCCTCCATAATTAGCAGTTTGTATTCATCCACAGCTGAAAATAGTACTGCATAGATTCAGTTTCCTTCTGTTTCAGTCATATTTTCAGTATGCAGCACCTCTAAACAGTGAAATGCCCTTATATATTTGTGTCTTTTTGTTTGCTTCATCTCTTCATAACACTAAAACAAAAACCATGTTGGATTAGGTTTATCTCCGTAAAAGTATCTCATGATTCACTGGAATAATTTGGATGCAAATCTGGAACAGATGCAAATTTAGACATAAAAAGGAACACATAACACAGTAAGTCTGAGGACATGCCCCCCCTGGCAGAGACGTTCAGTGTTTTATGCTTACAGTCTGTGTTCATGGTCACAATGTTTCAACAACAAATTCTCACATCTATTTATCCGACAGGGACCACTCATGCATACTTAGCTTGAAGTTTGGATCGATACTCTGTCCTTGTTGTGCGTTTGGCTGCTTATTGTGATTCTGACTGCTAAGATTTGGAAGCAGTATTTCTCTCCATCTCTCTCCCTCTCTGCCATCACTAACAAAGTTTTACTCGGCAGAAGTCAACACCTGCCTGCAAGCAGAAAACACCAGAACTAATGTTCTGTGTCTGCTTGCCATAGGGCTGTGGTATAAAACACGTGGCTTAAGGCTCAGACTGGATCTGGAATCGGGTAAGGAGTTGGGACTCCTGCATTGATAATGGTATAACTGTGGGATATATAAGATTACAGTGATCACATACACATGTAGGGGGCCACAGCAGCACCAGTAAAGTTGTAATCAAGTGCAATGGGGTGTAACATAACTGCCCCGACCATACCTGGGTGTAATACAGTTTTTATGTGGGAGTTACTGATGGCCACTGCACCATTTTCTCTCAGATAGCTTCCAGCGTCATGTCATGACACTGTCCAGCCTGTTACACACACACATGAATGAAGACATCACACATACATACTGAACAGCTGTCTTGCGCTTTCACACTCCCTCAGGCTTTGTAGATGATGGATGTGAGCAGAATGTAACCTTATTTAGAAAGCAAATAACATCATCAAAATGGGGAAAGCTGGCATTTACACCGTCTTTGCTCAGTTCTTTTGAATATTTTGCTTTGAAGGCACATTACAAGCACTGTCCAAACAAAAGCTGCGTGATTTAGCATATTTTCTATGAACTCAACACTTTTTCCGTTTGGTGACTAATATTCCTCCAACCCCTGTCTTTCTGTTTACCTAAAAACCCTGATTTATTAGTTTTACTTATAAGAATTATTTCTCATTCCAACAAACGGGGGAACAACTGAAACCTCAGACCATGAAGTATCCAAATTTCTGTATAAGGGAAATGTGTTGAAGTGCCCATATTTTGTCTTAAGCCAGGTAGACTTGAAGACTGTTGGAGTATGTTGATTGACAATTGATGATGCTCAAAAAAAACTTTAGCATTCACATACGAAATACCCCTCATCCAGCTGTATTCTCAGAATGTCTGTGATAGTCTGTTGGAGCAAATCAGGTTAAAGTGTGGTCCATCTTAAATTTGTTTTTAGGTCCCATGTCCTGGTGTGTTCGACTGTTAATAGCTTCCCTTGGTTGTCTTAAAAGCAAGGATTTGGCTTAAGTTGAATTAAAAAATGAACAATTTTGTCTCTGTAGAGGATCAGATGCAGCCCTTTTTCTCTTCCCTTTGAAAACACTCGGATCTGAGGTGGGAAGCTACGGGAGGCTATGATTACGAGCTTTGCACTGCTTGGCCAAAATGATTCCTGATGGGATGGGGAGAAGGGACCACAGGCCATTAGGGGACTTTAAGAACAGTCTTAACACCTGCCTGCAATGAACAGAAAATGCAAATGTAGGTGGAGGTTGTATAGCTATGACATAATAAACCCCAGAAAGTAAGGAGGTTTCCTCAAAGAGGCTTAGCACAATTTTCAGAGAATTGAGAGTTTAATAGAAGGTGTCGTGTCTTCCTGCTACCAAGCCTCTTTTACATCATTAAAAACAAAGTAAGTTGAATTTTGCAGGACATGGGACCAAATACTCAATTTTCCTTTAAATAAATAAAAAACATATATTCTTTTAAAGAGGCTTCACTAAAATATTTTCAAACATAAAAGTTTTCTCTCTGACAATTTTACAGTTTTTTCCAGTATTGTCATCGTTTGCAAGATCAGTGGGACTTAACCACAGGGCTCTCAGCATTGGACCATGTGTTGCCATGTAAGGACAAGATCAACATTGGGATGGCAGCAAATAGGACAATAAAAAAGGGTGACCAGTTAGAGGATGGTCTGTAACAATAAGGCAGGCCAAAGGCTAAATTTTGGTCAGAGGACATAGTCGCCAGTGCCTCAGCTCCAGCACATGGGTTTAATTTATACTAAATCACTTCTACAATTCCCCCACTGGATCACTCAGGGGCACTGCCATTGGGTCTCTGGCACATTGAAACAGCCGTCTCGTGCCGTCTCGTGCTGCTGGATATTGAGCTAAAACACTGACACTTCCTTTTTCTGGTGTAATCGTTGTGCACATATTGATGCTGCTTGTTATTCACTTCTGCGTGCTACAGTACTCCTCTCATCTCTTTAATTGATGCTGTTAATACGCCTTCACTGATATATCCCTAAGGTAACAGCTGTGTTTATCTCCTATAATGATAACAAGTATTTGATAAGATTGATATTTATTTATTTATTTTAAAATGGGATATACATTAATAAACATTGACATGTAAATGCATGGGATAGCCGAGTGGCTACTTTCCATCTCCAGTCGCATTAGCAGGTTGGTGTCAACACATTAAGATAATAAACAGACATTCAGCTTAGGAATAAAAACACACAGAGCATATTAAAAGACATACAGTCATACAGACTAAAGCGTCATATAGTCCAAAACAAAAAGGGCCGGGAGTATACATAATGAATAAGGTGCTGGAGTGCTAACTAAAGAGCCATTGTGCTAAAGTGCCAAATGCTAAAGTGCAGAGTGCTAGCTGCCTGGGAGCTCAGGTCCTCTTGTATTGCACTAGATCAGTTTATCCTGACACCAATAATAGTAAATGGCGGTTTTGATGTTTTTATTTTTTAGGTCAGTATATTTTTATTTATATCAAGTAATGCAATTGTAATGTGATCGCTCTAATGACCAAAGCAATTTTAACACAAGGTAAATTTATTAAGTGCCTTTACCTCAAAAACTGAAAATAGTGCATCTCTGTATTCATGGTTCTAACTATTATTATGTTTGCCTAATGTTCAGTGGTTATCGTTAACTAAAAAGCTCCTGGTTGGATGCCGCTGTATTCTCCATAGGAAAGATTAAAGCAGCAGATCAGGGGATCCAGAGAGCAGGGATCACATTAGAATGAATTGTTATTTAATTACATCTATTCATCATTGCCATGTCTGTGCAGCGGGACTGCTCTAAAGCTGTACTTGTTGATTCTGGTAGCTGCAGCTGTGGGGGTATCGCATTTCCCCCGAGTGTCCGTGAGGCGCGAGCGAGCTGAGAAAAGAGTGAGCGTCTGGTGGCCAAGACTCAGACGGACATGGCCTGCCGACCTTTGAGCCAGTTGCTGATTCTGCGGGTGGTGGCATGAGGGTAAATAATGGTGGCGTGCCTGTCACCTCAGGGTACAACTGCTCGGACGTTTAGGGGAGGGAGGAAGCTGTCATAAAATGCAGCGGGGGGGCCAGATTGGGTGGTCTGCTGGCTCAACTGAAGGGCATTTCTGTTCAACTGTAGAGGAAGCTTAATGAACTAAATGCAACAGAGGAAATAAGGGTAATTTCAACAACTGGCTCATTATTTAACAGCCCTACTGAGGGATTAGCAAATACTGCATGAGCCACGAGGGACCCAGAGCGAACAAATTACACATAATTTTGCTTTATTTGTCTTATTTTGATGCTTAATAAATCCACATACTCCATGTTAAAGATGAATCAATGTTTATGTGCACAAAAGAGGTCGCCTTAAGTGATAAACTCACATAAAAAACACTCAGCTGTGCCGCTTCATGGAGCTTTTTCTGCATCTTCAGAGTCATTGTTTTGTTTTTACCATATGGTTGGGTCACAGTGTTCTCATCAAAAAAACTGCAACAGAGGGAGGAAGCTATTTAAAAAAGGCCCTGATAAACTTAGTCTATCTTATCAGTCCTGCCAAACCAAACAGACAATTGCAGTGACATCACTCACAGCACTATCATCATAAACTAAAGAATGAACTAAAACAAATATGTAAAGCTGTTAATACACTGCAAAGTACTCTGCTTCATCAACCACTGAAATTCAATAATATGATACTGATACACTGTTAGCACAAATTTTATATGAAAGTTTTACCTGAGCCTCCCCAGACCAGTACAAAGCTAGCCTGTCTGTGGGGGCTTTGTGTGTTTGACTCACCACAGCCAGCTCATTCTCCATATCCTCAGTGGTGGTCATCCTCAACCACCTTGCTTGTTGAGGCAAAAAAAGCATGCACCCAGAGCATATGTGTGTGTTAAAAAAAACAATAGCATTAACTCTGACAGCTCTGAAAATTTTACACACCAAGGGTGATGAGAATAAATGGCACGAAATATATGTGAATATTTTGGAGGCTAATATTGACACATCTTTCTATTTACATTAAAAGCAAAGTGTTTTTCTGTATATATGTTGCTGCCAAATCGGACTCACCTAGAGCTAACTGATATAGCTGCTTGTGTAAAGGAAAAGAGAACTTGTCCAGTTTCTTTGTTTAATTCAGGAGCTAAAGGCGTACCTCAGGACCAACTTCACAACATTAGAGGCTTGAGTATATGCTTACCATTCTCATACTACAGCTCCAATACTATCTTCCTCCATCTATTGTCTTTAAATTCATCAACCTTGCCATTTTGGTGACTTTGGTCACATAAAACTGGCTGCTGTGATGTGAACGTGCCTGGTGTGTAACCTTGCATTGACTGGATGTGGTTTCAAAAAATAACAATGTGCAATGACCTTAAGTACAATGAAACTCAACTTTTGAAATGCATTTAAATATTTGCCCAAATGACCAAATCTTGAGGTCAGATTAACATACTGAGTTCATACAGTTAAAGAGTTCGCCAACAAAGATGAACGCAGCTGTAACTGAAGGTAAGGTCAGCTCTTGCTGGTGTTTACAAACAGGTTGGATCAAATGTCAGACATTTTTAAGCATGTGTAACTTTGTTGCTGTAGCTGAAGAACATCAGCATTGCCCAACTGACAGTAAAGGGATAATTTGGGTTTTTTGAAGTGGGGTTGTGTGAGGTACATGGTATGAACCTAAACGAGTGCCACGGTGTCACATTTGAGATCTCCCTCTGTTCAGAAATCTCAGCACAGACACGAATGCTATACATTGCTGTACATGGTGTCAGACTCTCTGTGTAATTAAAATAATTGTTGGAGAAAATAAGAAACAAAATCAGTGTGGGGTCATCACACGCTACAAACAGAGAGAACTGAGCTGTGACCCTGTGGGACACGTTCAGGCTCATGCCTCACACAACCCCACTTCAAAAAACCCAAACTATCCCTTTAAGTTAGTTCTAAGTGGCCTGATTTAACTCAACAGGGCTCCTTTTTTCAACGTTTCCCTCTATGTAAGCAAAATTGGTCAGTGTGAATGCATGTAGGTATGTTTTCTGATCAAACATACAAAGCTGTGGAGGGTTGTTTGATGGCATCATATTGTGATTAATCTACATGATTTTTTTTTCAATCATTTAGTTTTTTTTATATAAAGTAACTTAAATGGATCCCTTATTTGACAGTGCTAGTTAAAGTATTTCCACAATATATAATTCTATATTCAGCATGGCAAATTGATGCAGGTAACAACCTTTTATTGCTTTCTATGAAGTTGAAAGGTGTTCAACCTCAGACCACCTCACCTCAAAGAGGCAACACCCATATATTTTGATGCTGAGAATTGCATATAACACACATTGACCTCCAAAGATAAATGTCTAATTCTAATTCACAGAATCAATTTGGTTCATTTGTCCCTATCCGCTTTCAGAACCATCCCAGCACCAACATACTACTTAGCAACTTCTCCGATCAATACAAAATAAAAGCCTGACAGAGATTTATGGTCAGAGCACCGTCTCAGGAATAAATGAGTGGAAGGAAACAAGGAAGTGTGTATCTTTTTGCCCACACAGTCTGGTCAATACACAGGAAATGTGCAAGTCGCAGCTGACAATATAATTGTATCGTGGCAATTTTCCTCTGCGAGCAAAACAGCACCAATTTCTCCCTGTCTCAGAGGAAATGGAAAGTTGTAATTTTAGATTCCTATCGTTCTCGCAGAGTCTAATTGTTTGATTTTTCTACCCTGTAGATAAAGCTCAGACACCATTTCACTGATGTTATCTTTGTAAATCCAGACAAAGAAATCCAGTGTGAGAGATACACTGTGAAAAAGCACATTATTGGTTTAAACTAGACCAAGATTTGCTATTGCTGTATATACAGTGGCCAGTGGACAACTAAGGCACATTACTGATAGACCAGCTGATGCCTGGCCTTCATAGGTTTTGATTATTTCTCATAATAACAAAGTGACAGGCTGACAGAGGCAGGTAGAAATATAGTTTTAAGACATGTTTACACGCAGCATTAAAAAGCACAGTAGATATGCTTTACAATGACTGTGGTTCAGGGTTGAATAAAAGGTTGCTACATGATCTTTAAGATGCACAGTATTTGATGAAACTGGGCATTTGTTACCTCCGCTAAGGAGGTTATGTTTTCGCCAGGGTCTGTCTAGATAACACAAAAACTACTGGATGGATTTACATGAAAGTTGTACCAGAGATGTGGTTTGGCCCAAGGCAGAAGTCGTTACATTTTGGTGGTGATCTGCATATTTGTCTGGATGCAAAAAAAATCCCAAAATTTGCAAAAAAATCCCATAACTTAACATTGGGCCGTATTTAAAAAAAGAAAAATCATATCTCTGACCTCACTTGATGGATTCGATTCAAAATTTACAGGATAATATATATAATATAACTCTATTATCATGGTCAATTTAATCTGGATCCGATCCAGATTGGTGTCACAAAAAAACATTGAAGTTTATAATGGCAAATCCCATTTATTTCTCCTCGGCTGCTGCGAGGGTTCTGCCCCCTTTACATCATAATGGGAATTGTAGTTTATTTGCAAACTCACTTTTTCAAGCCTAAGTCACTACATAACCCAGCTTGCAATACCAGCGGAGGACTTCTCCACATCGACAGACATGAGCGGAGACTCGGACGTCGCATCGGAGCGCATGGTGATCCAGAATTGTATCTTGGTGAAGGTCTGCGCTCTCCGAGTGCTTTTCTAGTTTTTAATAGATCTGTATTTTTAAATATGTTTGTTCTTTAATTGCTGTCAGATACATTAGATTTAGTTGGCAGTGAAGCTTGATTTTTGTCAGACAAACATGGTAACATGAACTAAATAGACTATTTTACAAATCCATGGGCTATACTTCACATCCATCTGGGCAGAATCAAATGGAAATAATTTGGGCAGGGCAGAACCTTTCAAAAAATGTAGGTGACTTTGCAAATGGTCACAATACAGGTGACTGACTGGTGTCATGTTTAAGAGAGTGCTGTCAAAACAATAATTTTAGACAGTTTAAATTGTGCTCATAACGGACAGCTATCTCAGTTTACAACAATGGAAATAACAGAGCATATCAGATAGTGGAGGGCCTATAGGTATTTAGAGACAAGAAGGTTCAGAAGCCCCATGGATTAACTTACAATAAAGGCTGATTTAACATGATGCATTTGATATTTCTGTGATCAGTTATCAAGCCAATATGAGTGGAGATAGTGACTGAAAAAAAAAGAAAACACTGCAGCCTTACACAGCATAATCTGTATAAAACTTGCACTTTGAGAGTAAAATCCAACTGAATGCAATAAGGGAGATTGGAGACAAGTGTAACAGGGAGTGACTGTAATGCTCTTAATTCTTCCAATAAATCAAGCTTCAGTGTCGCCATTAAGATGCCTATCGTAACTGAGCTTGTTTCACTTACACCGGATGCACAGCAGCATACCTGTATGTTTAAATATCAGAGCATTTGTTGATCAGTTTAAAGTTTATAACGAGGGGGGTGCTGGTTTGGCGGAGTTGTAGGCAACCAGGCACGACTCATGTATATGCTTCTGCAGGCCCGGGTCGAATCCAGCCTGTGGTCTGTTTGCAGAGAGTCTTCCCTACTCTCTCTCACCTCCCCCCTCACAAGTCTATCAACTGTCACTCTCTCTCCTGTCAATAAAGACACAAAATGCCCAAAAAATAATCTTACAAAAAAAAAAGTTTTTAACAAGAAAGAGAGCTGAGAGACAGCCGGTTTTTTTGCAGCACTCCTCAGCGCCCTATTTCTGTGCGCTTTGGTGTGTGTAATACTCACAGTAGTTGAGGATTAATTTTAGCACTAGATGGGGATAGTTGGTCATGACAGTTTATTAGTGAGGCTATACAGTCAGGTGTTTGTAGGGTCAAAGGTAATCAGGAAGTTTGTGTTATTGGTGGTGGAAACATAGTTTTTTTTTTTTGTTTTTTTTTTGTTTTTTTTTAACATAGCACAGGTCAGTCATCATCTATGCTTTCATTTTCAATGACAATATTAAATTTATTTTCCTTCTACCTGTAATAAATGGGAGAACCACTCAGAGGTTAAGTTTTTGTACATGTTTTATTGGTTTGGATGCCTGTAAAGCCTTCCTGCATCTATGAAAGTGGCTTAAAATAAGCATGAAGTTTGCATGCTAGAAAGTCACTACACTCCCAGAAACAAAAATAGCACACACACGACAAAAGATTTTAGAATTTAACTATGGTGTATTGTGCCTGCCCCCATGAGACTTGAGACTTGACTTAGACTTGGTCTTATAGACTTCAGACTTGATTTTGACCTGTAAAAAGCTACTTTTGCCCATCTTTGCATATCTGATAGGGAATCTGGTGAATCCTGCTGCTTTGCAAGGTTACTTCTAGTGCCAAAAGCCAAGGGACTTCAGTACATTATCTCTCATTTAGATATTAAAATAGTTTATTGAATGAAACATTATTAAAATAAGAAGACTGTTGAATTGCCTCAGGTGATGTCACATAAGGCAGGGCTGAGTTGAAGCTGTAAGTTTGTAAATAAAGAAAAACAATCTGCGGGGATAAAGCTAGACACGCTTGAGCCCCTCATTTGCATAAATACATTTAATGGCATAGTCACAGTATAGTCTGTAATGTGCATTTAGATGTGTTATTTTTAGAAGATGCATACAAGCATATGGCTAAACATAATGCACAGATGTCACTGAGGAGGCGTTGCCCTGCCCTTGACCCATGGGGCACAATACCAGCATCTGTGAGGGGAATAAATATAAAGACAAAGGAATATGCTATTTATTTTGCGTCTTACCATGAACCCATAACCCGTGGTCATGTGCTCATGATCCTTTAATGGTGTACCCCCCTTACTCGCCTGAACTGTGACCATTCACATGGAGGAAAAATACTAAAGGCATAAACATGCCAGAGATTTTAAAAGCTTGGAGATTGGACTGCATGTCTGGCTAGCCACAGGGCAATTTCAGACTGGAACTAAATGAATGATGGTGATAATAACATCACGGGTCACCCCTGCAGTTCACTGAAATATTTCTGTCCCATCTAATGTATTTTTGATTCTCCAGTGTCGGTCGTGTCTAAAGGCTCTCGCTCCATTGGTGCCCAGTTTGATGCATATTGTTGGCTGGAGAAAAAATGAAAGGATGAAATATTTACATCAATTTCACTAAATTTGCACAGGCACTGCAGGTCTAATGATTTCTTTACTGCTTATAATAAAAAAGTCATTTCATCTTCATCAATATTTTAACTTCTGCAATCATCATGCTTCTTACTAAAAGATACAGATTCCTGCGTGGCACACATCATTATGAGAATATTACTCTCTTGAGCTGAGCACGTAGACATTACCTTAATGTGTCCAAATGAGCATGCGGAAGAAGTCAAACCTCATGTCTTACCCTGATAATTTCATGAAGTTAAACTGCAATGATTCAGTCTGCACCATGCTACACTCAAGCCACATTACCCTGGTACAAAGGAGACTTCTTGTCTCTCCTCTTCTTTTCCAGATCTCCTCAGTTTGTCTGCAATCCCAAAGGAGTTAGAAGATAACTCGCACTGATCAAAGTATTTGAATGAATCATCCTGTAGTCTGAGGGCCTTCAGCTCTGAGGAGAAGCGCACAGCCTGATTGGATTTTCCACTTTCAGGAGTGATTCCTCTGTAATGTCTCTGACACCTCACTAAGGCAACACTGTCATACTCTCTTATCTGGTTCAATTTTCTCCTATTGGCATTTTTTCTCTCTCTCTGTGAGGACCTGAGGATGTGCAAGACAATGAGACATGTAAGGGGATACACCCTCCCTTGTTATCTGGAAATGGCGAGAGAGTGATGGAGTTTTGTTGTATCGACGGAAATACAAGGCGGCCTTTCTCTGCAGGGAGTCGACTGTAACAGCGTTTTGATGCAGGTAGCATTATATCAAACTGTTAGTAAGGCACCACTTCATCAATTATGCTCAGAGGCTAAACACGCCGGCGTATTAGCTCCCATGGGAAACCTCAGTCAGATCAGTTAGCTTGTGCGTGTCTATATCAGCGTATTCAGTGAAAGCATGCTGTGAGTGTTTTTCTTGTTTTTGTGCAAACGTGAATCATTAAATCTCTGCAGGAAATTTTGACACACACTAACTCTTGAAGGTGGAAAACAGACTCCAAAGAAAAGCTGTTGTAAAAAGTCTTCAGTTCCTCCCTGATGCATTAATTCACCTGCTCAAAGCCTAAAATAGACTGAGGCGCTCATGAAGATGAGTTACAACAGCGCGTCAAATGTGCTTTTATCAGTGTGTTTTCTGAATCCATAAGAAGAAATACTGGCTGATTCTAAAAGTAGTGGCAGTAGTAGCGGAATTACTATTATCATGAGTAACAGGAGTAGTAGTAATAGTAGAATTGTCATTATTATGAATAGTAGTAGAAGAAGTAGAATCATTATTATTGTGAAAAGTAGTTGTAGTAGTAGTAAAATTATTGTTATCATGAATAGAAGGAGTGGTAGTAACAGCATAATTATTTTTATGAATAGTATTAGCAGTAGTACAATTATCATCATTGTGGATAGTAGTAGTAGTAGTTGTAGTAGTAGTGGTGGTATAGGTATTATGAATATTAGTAGAAGAATTAGTGGTAGAGTTATTAGTATTATGAGTAGTAGTAGTGGTAGTAGTATTATGAATAGTAGCAGTTATAGCCATTACAAATGTAATAGTAGAATTATTAAACTATGACCAGTAGTAGTAGTAGTAGTAACTGTAGACTTATTAGTATGAATAGTAGTGGAAGAAGTAGGGTGATTATAATGAGTAGTAGTGTTAGCAGCAGTAGGATTATGATTATTTTTATTATGGATAGTAGTAGGAGTAGGAGTATAAGTATTATGAATAGTAGTTGAATTAGTGGTAGAGTTATTAGTATTATGAATAGTAGCAGTCATAACCATTTCAAATGTAATATTAGTAATAGTAGAATTATTATTCTTATGACTAGTAGTAGTAGTAGTAGTAGCTATTATTATGAATAGTAGAAGTAGTATTAGTAGAATTGTGCAAAGCAGGCCCTTAAAGACAAAGTGTCTGAAACAGGTTAACAAGCAATTTGAACCAGAAACTTGTGTAGATACAGATGTTTTGTGGAAACCTTTTTGTGTTTGGGTTATTAAACTATTCTGTAGTAGTCTAATCTGAATTCTCTTTTTTAACCTTCTGCCAGTACTTGAAGCATAAGTTAAAAGATGATGGAGCAAATTAATATCAAGTGATATAAATTCACAGAGAGGAGCTGACTTCATTTTCCTCTTTCTTTCTTCTCCATGATTTATTTCATGTTAAGTCATTTGCACTGCCAGAGCACAGCTGAATATGTAAAACACCTTATAATATGAAACAAGGCTTTTTAAATTATTAATGAGTTATCAGTCAGCTGCAATTTTCTTTTTGTAAGCACTAAATATGATCAATATTGCAATAAAATTGTGTAAAATTTCTAATACAGAAGTTAGCGACTAGAAAGAAGGCCACTATATATTTGGTCGATACACATTTTCTTTGGAGCAGGGAGGCCATTTAATCCCTCTTAAAAAATAAAATAATGATAAGTAAGAACATAATAATGAAAACAACAAATCAACATTTGGATTAAACCATCACCTCCCTTTTTCAAAATGTGCTGAGAAAATATAAGAGCTGTTCTCTCCAATATGATCAGGATATCATTGCTACTTGCACCTAGAGAAGTTGCTGTCACCTGCTGACACATGCAAGAATAAGAAGACAGTTAAAGTCTCAGTGATGTTTGAGACAGCTTACTGTTAGCTTTTTCTCCTTGAGTGACCTTGTTTGCACAAAGTGTTTTAAGCTGAGAAAAACAATGAATCCATTTTGATATTAGTTTACATGCTGGTCCACTTGATGTATTTAACATTTCAGTGTGAGCTCTCATTTCCCTTTGCTGAATGTTGTGCCGCTCTGACAGTTGTGCTCCTGGACTCTGGGAAACCACCACCATGCAGAACAGCTTGTTCCCAGGTGCAGTCATATCAAGGCTTGCACAGAACAGCAATGTTTGAACACTCTAATCCTCAGCCTTCATTCTTCCAAAACTTCAATAGCCACTGCCGCCGTCGCTGCCTCTTTCCCCTCCCTGCACAACAACTGCCTCTGTGGTGTTCTGCACACAAACCCGGAGAGGGCCCAGGCTGCTAGGAGCCTTCACTGGCCCTTCAAAGGAGGGAGCCGAACCTGCTTGATGATAAAACACTGTTTTGACCCATCTCTTTGAAGAGTGTTACAATACATGAACTGTACCAGAGGCCTGAGCACACATGGGCTGTTCAAACTCTGTTATCGACAGGCAAAAACACACACACACGCACACTCATGGGTACACATACAAAATGACGCAGGCAGAAGATGGATTGCAGGAGCGAGTACAGTCCATTCTGCGGCAGCTTTCAGATCAATCCAAAAAGCGAAAGGGCAGAGTTCTCGGCCTATCAGTGTGACAGAGTCTGCTGACCTTTTTAAATGAGTGAAAGATACGCTAAGGTAAAGTAAACAGTGGTTTGTTTGCAGCATCATGGCAAGCCGTATTGATCTCTGTTCTTGGAAAAGGTCACACACTTGAGAGGTGATTGTTATTAGATAAGCAAAAAAATCAGGCCGTGAACTTTTCAGAGCCGGACAATGACATTTAATTGTTTTAGCTTGGTGTTATTCCAGTGTAATGGAGGGTTTTTCCCCCGTTAAATGCACCTTGTTGCATTATGTACAGTAGAATGGATGGGCTATGGCCGGACATTTGCTGAATCAGCATTGGAGTAGTGCGTGGCGGGTCATTAGCTAACGAGGGCCAGGCTAATGTCTGCTAAATAGCTAATAACTCCAGTGTGAGGGAGCGTGGCCAGGAAAGAGGATGAATGGACTTTCAGCAGTCTTCCAATGCTGCGTTTAATGCCAATAATGCTTTGTAGTCTCTTTCAGGGTGAGGTCAATTTCAATGAAGTGAAGTTTATGGTTTCACAAACATAATTATCATCGTTTTTCATCTCCCTGTCTCCCTGCCGGCTCCTATTTTTCCTTCTCCTCTTTTATGTTAAGATCTGAAGCAGGAAACAAACAGTTTTGCAAAAGGAATGTAAATGCTTCTTCTGTGTCTGTGTTTTTCTCTGTAGGTGGTTCCCCCTGTTTTATCTCTGCACTCTAATTAATGGCAGAGCTGATCACAAGAGGATATACATGAAACACACAAATGCAGGTGGGTGCCTGGCAACAAAACTTTCAGAGCTCTTTACATTCAATACAATTAGATGCAATTAATTGAGGCTAAAGATGGATAACCTAAACTTTTGCACAAAGACTATGACAGCCTTTCTGTCGTCATTAGTGCAGTCAGAGATTTGTATTGAAGTGTGTCTGTTTGCTGACAGCTTAGGCTATCACACTCCTCTGGCTCCTGTTCACGTTCCCACATATTATTTTTTCTCATACAGAAATTGCAATTTTTATTTCATTTAAGATTGTTTTTACACAACATGCCTTATGGTATAATTTAAAATGATAAATCATCACTCAGTACAAACCGAATGAATGCATACAAATGCAGTTATTAATTAACTTGGCCTCACAAAAATATATTTATGACTGATGTCTGTTTAGGATCTAAGTCAACCAGGTCATGGCTATCAAAGCTGATCAAAGGGGCAACTGGACTTGTTCAGATTCTTGAAGATGTTCCCCCTTCTCTCCAAAAGGCTTCTTCAGTTTCTTCAGCTTCTTGAGAGTCAACTGATAGAGTTATAAATATAAAGCCCTGTCAAGCATTAATATGCAAATGATCTGGGCAGTCACCTGTGAGGCGTTTGCAGGGCCGTTGACCTAGGCCGTTTTCGCAGTCACATAGTATTTTAGCAGCATGCTTTGGTCAAAATGTAGTTTGCAGTTTGTGAACATTTGCGAAATCCACATGATGCCAAAAATACCCAGATGTCATACTACTTTGGGGAAAATTGGCAGTATTCATTGGAACAGAGCACCTCGCATACTGTTACCCACAAAGCAAAGTTCCATCAGGTCAGGAGTGAAAATGAGGGTGAGTCAACTTTCGCAATTTTAGCATTATCACGATGATAATTTATGATGATTCATATAACAACATAGCGAATCAAACTCACGAAATGAAACATTTTTATGTCACTTAATGGATTTTGTGGTGAAAAAAATTATGAAAAAGCAAATACATATCCATCATTAGACTTGTCTAGTCAGGAAATAGGCATTAATTTAGCGGTGCTAACAGTTACCTAAGTTACCATTTACTTTTATTTTCTTGACCAGAAAGAGAGGTTAGCTAAATTATTGGATTTGGGAGGAAAGCACACAGCTATATTTGCATTCTTCCAAGAAATTTGATCACTTATGTGTTTATATATACATATATTATATAGTTTTTGAGCACGTTAGCCCAGTTGGAGGCAGTAATGATGATGATTAATGATATTCACCACCCACCAAAAAAAAAAAACAAGAAAAGGAAGAAGAATCAGCTCTGCCTGGTTTATCATCTAACAATACAACAGCCACGGGTTAAAGTGGGCCAGAGCCCTTCGGAGCTGAGCTCCACCACCCCAGAGCAGAGCTCCGTCACCTTAGTCAAATAAATGAATCATTCAACTCAAACTGGCAGTAGCACCGCGGACTATGGATCATTTTCGCATGCACAGCCTGCGTGGCTCTCTTATAAGCACCAAGATGCTCAACAAATCAGAGCGCAACGTCATCCTCTGCTGGCCCCTCCTTCTTTAATAAGCAGCATCTACGAGTCAGTCACACCACAGTGTTATCATTTGAATGAGTACATGTGCATTTAATCACGGACTAGCTAATCCACGGGAGTTTGAAACAGCTTTTAAACCAAAGTAAGTAGATCAAGTTAAATTTACATTGATGGTAAAGTTTTGTAATATTCAACCATTCAAACAGGCAAAGAAGAAGAATTTAAGATTTAAAAATGGCTAGCTGGTTTAGATTATGTGCCTTGTATAATGGCAAAACGTTAAAGGTTAGTCAACCTTTATCGAGAATACCCCTATTTATGCTAACAGCCAAAATAACTAACAGTGCATTAAATAGGGGTGTGTGTTTGTGTGTGTTTTGCCTGTTTTTGCCTGTATTTTTCATTTGAGAATAAAGCCTACACAGTGTTTTCTATCATTTATGTCATTTAACCGACTGTGCCGTAACACCGTATTTTAGGGCTCCCCTACCTGTCAAATCCCACTTTAACCACTGATAACAGCGACATACTAATGTCAAATACTGCAGTATGCTGCTGTTGTACATAGTCTGTAGTTGATGGTTTTGAAAACAGGTTTTACCTGTGAGGACTTCCTGGGTCGTTTGGGTCACACGTTGTTTTTTGGTCCTTTGGTACTTGGTTGAGTTGTTTGGATTGTTTATAATTTCAATCCTAAACTGCATTGTATGTTGGAGATAGAAAGAGTCTTAGTCCCCCACCTCTGTTCAGCTATGGTTTCTCCATCATAACAAGAATGGCTTCCTCTCAAACCAATACAGTATCTACTGCTGATATACGTTATACTACTATGTTTTAATCATATGTATACTCACTGACCACTGAGAGAGGAAGAGGAATTTCCCCCTCATATGATTTGATTTGATATCTAAATCATATGAACTATATGATTTAGATAAGGTAATGTTAAGAAAAATGAACTGCAAAGGTCATAAAGGACATATATTTAAGGCCAGGCTGTGTGGAATTTTTAAGAAATTTCCACAAGTGCATAGTGTGTGATACTGCTAAAACATCAGTGAGTGCTGTGCCATTATTTGAGAGGCAGAGAATGAAAACTGGTCAAAAAGTAACCCTGAGCGCTGCATTCAAGTATCTTACCCCATTATGTTTAATACAATGACAGATAATTAATAGAGGCTCTCACTCAGAACAACTGGCATAGTCTTTCAGGTATGAGGATCCTTTATGTTATCATCTCAGGGTCTCTTGATTCTTCAAAATGTTTGCATGTGATTTCAAACTAAAATGACATGACAATGACCACCTGTGCTCCCTTTAGTTATGTGTTTGTCTTTTAGTCGTCTCTCCGTGCAGTCCTTAGTTTGCCAGATTGCTGCTAAGAAAGAACAGAGCCCATCAAACATTGATGAATGCCACTCTCTTCCTGCTGCTCCACTGATTTGCATCCCTGTCCTGGCTCTGATTTCCTGCTCTTGGTCTCGCAGAGGGGACTCAAACACGCAAATGCACGTCAATTAAAGTCAGTATCTGAGTGTCAGTTCATTTATCCTAAGCACGACACACAGGCACACACTCACACACACAGGGCCATATTGCTGTATTAGACTGGCAATGCTGTTAGTACCATCAGCTCACTCCTCTGAACATGTCCTCAGGGCAGACTATTCATCACTGAGGCACTTTGCTGTTTTACTTCTATGACTCTGGGAGAAGAAGGCAGCTGATGTCCATCTGATAATGAGAGTTTTAAGAACATTCTGTACTACAGTAAGGTCTGCCCAAGTAATCTGACTGGACATGAGGCCCTCCATGAGGGCTAATATAAATGATTATGTGTACAGCTTCACCTCAGCCAGATGTTCTTGATACGATAAATTAGCATAAAACATCTCTCTCAGCAAGGCTGGCACCTCTGAGTTACACAAACGACTTCAATTCACTGTATGCATGATTAAGAATCAGTAAACTATCCTAATAAACTTACATTTTGCAAAGAGATGTTCAGGGCATGTTTGGACAGATTAAAATTGAATTCATTGAGCAATAATATTTTTTGTTGTTAATTACTTTTATAGATTGTATGCTGCTTGTAGAACTGTTACAAAAGGCAATGTCTCACATAGGGTTGTGCTGTTTTCGTGGACATAAGCACCTGTGACTTCTTGTGCTGGAAAATTCTCAGTACCAAACTTTACAAGAGAACTAGTTTAGTGACCATCATGTGATATTGCTTGAAAATACAGTTCTCCCATGCCTTATGAATTTTTGATTTATATACAGTGCTTAGCAAATTTACAAATGATAATGAATTCACCACCCAATAAAAGGTTTATACCACAGCTGCCTTATATGAACAGATTTTTTTTTGTTTCTGTAATGGTTAATACACCAGTATGTAGAAGCTCTTTAACAAAACTGATATTTTTAATGCTGAAATATAATTCTAATTGTTATCCATGAGTTTTCAAATTCACTGTTGCACACACAAAACAAACCAAAAAAATAGTCAAGCAAATTACTGTTACTTGATTAGTATGTCAAATGATGAATATTTACTAGTATTTCTGAACAGAAAAAACATAGTTTTAGTGGTTTAATATTATGCTTGATTAAGTTCTGACTTCTCAGAGAAGTCTAGTGAGCTGAAGTGAGTTGAATTCAGTTTAAAATTCCTCATTCCTGTTCAAATGGTAAAACATGGAGAGCTCAATGAAAATTAAAGAGTCCACACTGAAGTACTTCACGATACTGGATGGTCTCTGAGAAGAAAAGGGAAAGACATAGTCTTCTAACAGTGTGGTCAAGTTTGCTTTGGAGTCAGTTCCTGAGACTGGTACTCACAAAATGCACCAAGATAGAGGCAGGAAACGAAAGTTAACTGAAGCAGATGTCAGACACCTAAAGATTGTAAGTGCTAGAGACAGAAAGAAGACCACTGCTGATCTTCAGGCAGAGATGAATGCTTTTAGATCAGAGTCTGGGAAAGTCTCCAGAATGACCAAAAAGGCTGAAAGGGAAAAATGGACGCTAAGAAGCCATTATGAGGGCCGCAAACATTCAGAAACACCTTAGATTTGCCAGGGAGCACAAACACTAGACTGTTGATGACCGGAGGAAAGTACACTGGACAGACGGGTCCAAATTTGAACTCTTTGGTCATGTTTATATCTGCAGAAAAGCTCCAAAACATTTTGATGCCATATGCCTTGTACCAGCAGTGAAACATGGTAGAGGTTCCGTTATGGTTCCTTTTCTGAGCAAATTAGTGACAATTGACATTATCTCTAACACTTCATTTGGAGCACATAGGACATTTAATGTGAAACCTAGAGGACAGCAGAAGAAGTGATGGGGTTCATAATCCTCATTACCTGAATATGCTCAGTATTATAATACCAGTTGCTGTTACAACATAGCTCATGATCATCATCTTTGTTATAAACCTGACATTACTGCTCAATGCTCTAAAATAACATCAGCTGAAGGTCTATACTGCTTCAGGTAAACATCATTAAATTATGATAACAACAACTTTTGGAACTTTTCAGCAGAATGAAAGCTTTAACTACTTAATTCACTAATATCTGTCATCTCTCCACACATCAGCGCTAACTGTGACGTCATGTGCAAACCCTTAATTTATTATATTTTTCTGTTCCTGGATTGTCTCCTCTTTTCCATTTCATCTCGCCTTTCTACTTGTGGGAATGTTGCTGTGCACACACCCCTTGAAACCCATTAAATCCCAAAGAGGGGTCTGAATTTTATATTTGCAGATATGTAGGTATTGTTATTCATAGATGTTCTGGCAACTGTGGTATCTTAAGACAAAAATAATCCATATGCACTGATCCATACGAATCATATGGATTGTATATAATAAGGTTACAGTGCTATGAAAATCATGGGAGCTTCCTGTGAGAAGTAAGAAAAACAGGGGGGTCCGGAGATGCCCTTGAAAAACTGAGGAAACCTGGATAAACTGGATCGTTTGCAGGTACAGTTTAATTAGTCTCTACTGTGAGAAAAAAATACAGACTGAACATGTTTACTTGTCTGTTTGCTGCAAGTGTGATTGTACAAATATCGTCTGCAGGCAGCACCCAGTCTCTGTTGAGTCTGTGCCAGGCATGTACACACACATTATTCCAGCACTTAGTCGCACAAATGTTCTCTGTTTTCCGCACAAGATGGAGCGAAAAGAGAAAAAATCTAGGGAAAATGGTTCTTTTATTCATTCCCAAGATTGATATGACATCCTCCAGATCTAAGGATTAGGAAGTAGCACACGGGGCCTCTGGGCAATTCTCTAAACTGTCTAAATCTGAGGCGCGATATGGCACCTATTAGATAAGCAAATGTGTCTGTAAATACATAATACATGACAGCCAGAGGACTCTGATGGGCTTGTTTTTGTTCAAAGCTTGCGACTGTGGAGGGAGGCACTGTCTTGTGGAACCAGAATAGATGCATTGTAAAGCACTTGATGGTTTTTGTTTTATTTGCATTTTTCTGTTTTTCAGAGCACCAGTTTCTTAAAGGGAGCACGTGGGCTGGGTGTAAGTGAGCAGCAGCATCAACCTCAGGGGGGTTCAAAGCACTCCCAATCCTCTGTATCGCTGTCTTAAAGCCCTGTGAGCTGTAAGTGATCACGCAGCATCGGGCGGCTGTTGTTTTGAGTGGCTTGGTGACATGTGAAACCTCCCTTGCAAATTTAAAAAAAAAAAAAAAAAAAGCCCCCGATTTTGGCATCTGTTTCTTGCTGATATATACAAATTCACAAGTTTTTCTCTCTGCCTCGCTCTATGGCAATGAAAAATTATCACTGCTTCCCGGGTGGGAGATGAGTAATGTGTGTTAACATGAAGTGGAGCGCCGCATCATTTTAATGTGCAACAACAAGGAGATGGAGGTTTTCCCAGCAAACGCGAGCCTCCATTACAAGGCTTTACTAATCCATCCATGCAAATCCATGTCCAAAATGCGCCTTTTGTGTATAATCCCGACACAATTTCTGTGGGATTAGGATTTAGCAAGGGAGAAAAATGACTGGTGGAATACAGTGCATCAAAAATATCAGCCAGTGTTGTGTTCAATTTGTTGTTTATCCCCCCCTCACTGCCTCTATATATTACATCACATCAAAGCGGGGGGCCTCTTGAGAGGGGAGACAGCTGAAGGAGTGTGCTTCAGGAAAAATGAAACCATATTCTGTATATTGACATGCAGCCTTCCTGAGATGCCACCCCCCTATATGGTGCAGCGCCATGGAGTGAGTCTGCATGTAAAAGCAGATTAAATTGCTTTATCCTAAACCATAACAATTTATTCTGCTTCAGCATGACTTTTTGCTTGACACTGTATAATAGACCGCAGTGCATATGGAAAGTAGGCATGATATGTTTAGCTCACACTCTTCAGAGATATTATCTCCCTGAGCCACCTACTCTGCCAGCCAGTCAATCAGCACGTCAGAGTCCACAGGCCCTGAAGAGAGAGAGGAGAGGGAGGGTGACAGGAAGTGAGAGAGAAAGATGTCTCAATAAGGTGTATTATTAAACAAAAACAAAGAAAACAGTCTCTGATTAGTGTGATGGATACATTCTACAAGTTTGAAATAGTGCTAACTTGCGTGGTCTAAGTATACATAGGGGAAACCAGGGTTGGTTGTTGCATGTGTAGGTTGTAACATTGCTCATTAAAGGCAAACCATCGAGAGCTGTGGCACTATGTTACCATTCACTTTATTTGTTACACTCGATCAACTACTCACTAATGCAAACAGCTAATCAGCCAGTCACATGGCAGCAATTTAAGGCCCTATTTTGACAATGTGAAGCGCGTTGTCTAAAGCATGTGCCACATGTGCGAGGCGTGTCAGTCCAGTGATTTTAAGGATGCATGTAATTGGCTCAAAGCCGGGCACAGGGCACAAAAAGGATGGACTATGTGCCTTGAACATACATGGGTGTGTTTTGGGCGTAAGATAGATCAAACCAATCAGAGTCTGGTCTCATTCTAGAGATGTGATGTTCGCGAACAAGCTGAGTGTGTGTACGGCTTTTTCAAGTCAATGATGGGAACTGATTCGTAGTTGTGAGGGAGCGGTTATTTTTGAGTCATTTCTGAATGCAAACTGCCCATGCTGCCTTCAATTAATTACATCTCTGAGTTTAAGTTGTCCACAGCACACTTCAATCACATGAACACAGTTATACACAAGCGCATTGCACAGCTAACTTCAAGGAGGAGATATTAGTAAGCGCTGCCTGACTGGACTGAAGACATTTGCCGCTGTAAAGTAGTGAGCACCCAGCACCGCTGACGGGAGGACGAGATAGCAACTGAAAAAAAAACACAAAATGCCAGGGTCAGATACGTATCAGCATATGATTGCACTTCTCTGGGAACGAAAGGCAAGGTAAAGCTTACTGTAACATTAGTAAAAATATATATATATATATATCTTTCAAGTCCAGGTCAACAAATAATCTACATTGCCACATGAAAACTCCCATCTCTGTCTCATTTCCTTTAGAGCAGTGTGTTCTGGTCGGCTGGTGTTAGACTATTTACACAGAGGGTTTAGTTGTTTGGTCTGAATTTGGCATGGATTATTTATTCCTCTTTTTTTGTGATACTATGTACCCATGGTGTACTATTGCCGTACTACTGATCATTATTATAAAGTGTTACTGCATATGAAACGATCAATAAACTTCAACGAAACGAAACTTCCACACAAAGGACCCAATTATTTATTAAAAACTCTGATTAAAACCAACAGAATCAGACCTTCAAATGTTTATAATAGACCTGTTTACTGTACATCTAATACTTGTGGGCTTTAAGCAATTTATTTTCTCATTTTCCCCGCAGGAACCCCAGACTCCATTCTCATTTGCAAGTGCTTTTCCGCTCACAGAGGAGCGCTGGAAAAAAAGGCACACTGTCTCTCAGCTCTCCCGTTACGAACTGTAAACTGATTTTTTTCAACAAATACTCCCATACTTAATGATAAAGGTGTGCTGCTGTGCATTCCATGTCAGTGAAACTAGTTCTGTGAAGTGTGTGTTTTGAGCTCATGGATGTGTGCCAATCTATGATGCATCCTCAGAAAATCGGGGACTACAGACTTTAGACTTTGGACCAGGAAGAGGAGGTTGAAAGTGCTGTAAATTTCTGTGTCCTCAAGTAAGGAATACACCAGGTTTGCACCTGAACACTCCTCATTTTCAGTAAAACACACCCCTGGGCACTAACAGGAATGTGTGATGACTTGCTATTTAAACAGCGTGGGCGCGAATAAATGACACATGCGTCAGAAGTAAATTAGGGATGACATCAGCCCATCAAGCCATAATACTTATATTGTGTTGGTCATAAAATCTGGCACCCAATGCAGCTGCTCAGATATTCATCACCTGGTCATAGAAGTTGTAAAACCTCATTCATCATTTTCAACAAAAATGTATGAAATGTGTAGCAAATCCTCTCCTTACCATGATAACCATGAAAATACAACAACACAAAGTAAATGGTCAGTGTCTATGCTACCACATGTTGCCATGTTGGATTTTGATACCAGTAACTTGCAGCAGTTTGAATGTCGACATTCAGTGTTATTCTGCTATTACAATGAGAGGTAAACTCTGAAAAACCAATATACTGGAATATGAGATATATAAAAACATGATAATTGCCTTAACCTGTCACCCACCTGCCACCTCCAGAAATTCTCTGATGACTCTGCCATCGTCGGCCTCATCACAGATGGGGATGACCAGTCGTATAGAGAACTCATCCAGGACTTTGTGGACTGGTGCCAGCAGAACCACCTGCACATCAACTCTGATAAGACCAAGGAGTTGGTTGTGGACTTCCGCAGGCGCCCCCACTCCCCCCCCATCACCAGTGAACATTCAGGGAAGGGACATTGAGATGGTGACATCTTATAAGTACCTGGGTGTTCATCTTAACAATAAACTGGACTGGACTCATAATACTACCGCACTTTACAAAAGAGGACAGAGCAGACTCTATCTGCTGAGGAGACTGAGGTCTTTTGGGGTGCAGGGGGCACTCCTGAAGACCTTCTATGACTCTGTTGTGGCCTCGGCAGTCTTCTATGGAGTGGTCTGCTGGGGGAGCAGCATCACAGCAGCTGACAGGAAGAGACTGGATAAACTGATAAAGAAGGCCAGCTCAGTCCTGGGATGCCCTCTGGAACTGGTGGAGGAGGTGGTGGAGAGGAGGACTACAGCCAAGCTGTCCTCTATGATGGACAAAGACTCCCACCCCCTCCAACACACACTCACTGCACTAAGGAGCTCCGTGAGTGACAGGATGCTCCACCCGAAGTGTGTGACGGAGAGGTATCGCAGGTCCTTCCTTCCTGCAGCTGTCAGACTTTATAACAAAAACCTCTCCAGTGTGCAATAAACCACATTTATATTTATATGTGATAATGTTTCTCTGCAAAATACCAGACATGTACATAGCCACCATATTTATATTATAATATCACAAATCTCATCCTGTAAAATATCAACATGTACATAACCATCTGTCAAACAACAAACATGTACATCAGGACTGTAAATATGCCACTGACTGTACAGTATATACTTTTTTTACATTTTTCAAAAAAAAATTTATTTCTATTTTTGCATTACTGTACTTGATCTGTAATTACCTTATCTTTCAGTACTTCTCTTGTATCCTGCAGCTGCTGTATATTTTGGAATTTCCCCCTGTGGGACTAATAAAGGATATCTTATCTTATCTTATCTTATCTTAACTCCTCTGGTCTGACTCTATGAACTCTGTCCTCGGGTTAATGATTTTAACACTATGTTTACAATGCTTGTTACAAATGTACCTCCTCCATCCACCCGGGGATGTCTCCAGGGATGGTTGTCTTATTTGGGTTATGAACCAGTGAAAAACAAATGGCTTGGAAATACAACCCAGTCTGAGTTAAATGTAGAGCTTATTAGCAGGAAAAAGGAGGTCTTATTGATTTCCCAGAGGACATGGTGCAGGTATTCATGATGGCCTTGAATGCAAGGAAAACCTATTTCACACATTCTCCTTTTTCACTGGCATGCTGTCTTAAAGTAACAACAGCACAATAAATAATGCAGACATGTTAAGTCTCCAAACAGGTTACTTTAGCAAAAGCTTTCTTGTGCAATAATTTTTTAGGTAATTATGGAGGCTTCTACAATCGATGGGCTTTGCTTAGATAATCTCCAGCTTTGCCCAAGGCAGAAGAAGACTTTATTTTCAGAGCACAGCAGTTTGCCTTTAGCTTCAGGGCATATGCCTATTGTTCGGTGTTATTTTCTGAAAGCTATTACACTCTTTTGTTAACAAAAACTAGGACTACTGCCTGACAGTTTGATAACTCTCTATCTTTGCCAAGTTTGACAGAAATTCCTCAAAGGATTTCTAAGATATCAGTAACAAGCAAATGATGATCATGTGGCTGGATTACTCTTGGCTTATGACCCTGTATCATCTAATAAGGTTATCCTCGAGTCAAAGAGAACATTTGTGCAAAGTTTGACAGAAACCCCTCAAATTGTTGAAAGATATAATGTTGCACTGTGGCACAACGGGTAGTGCACAAGCTTCACAGCAAGAAGGTTCAATCCCTGTGTCAGCCAGGGCCTTTCTGTGTGAAATTTGGATGTTCTCCCAGTGCATGTATGGGTTCTCTCCTTGTTTGTTTGTCCCCATAGAGAAATTGGTGACTCTAAATTGCCCTTGTGTGTGAGTGTAAGTGGGAATGGTTGTCTGTCTCTGTGATTGGCTGGCAACTGGTTCAGGGTGTACCCCGCCTCTTGCCCAATGACGGCTGGGATAGACTCCAGTTCCTGCGAGTCCGGAAGGGATAAGCGATAGAGATGATGGATGGATATAATGTTGCAAGGGATGTTTATATAGCCAAATGACATTTCGTTGTGACCTAAAAACAGTTTATCACTCAGTCATACCACACATTTGTGAAAAAAAAAACGTGTCAAAGTGATTTGAGCTTTTCAATGCATAAATAAAAGACGGTCATGAGTTCAAATGACCTTTGATCAAGACCTTCGACTTTGATATGGTTAATCCTGAAGTCAAAGCAGAAAAAAGGTTGACAGAAGTCTTTCACCTATTCTTGAGATTTTGCATGTGAGTTTGTAATTCACCCTTGTCTCTGTAAAATTTGTCAAAAGTGAACAAATTAACATGATGTTCTGTGACCCTGACCTTTGACCTATGATCTTCAAAAATGAATATGTTCATTCATAAGTCTGAGTTTACAAGAGTGAAAGGTTCATTCTGTACTTCAATAATAAAATAGCTGAGAAAACTCAAAATTTCAGGGGAACTATTTCAACTCATAACCACCTAAAATCAAGACAATAAATGATCTTGTGTTTGTAATGATTATCTGTTTTATTTTGTCATTTTTATTTTAGTTTCTAGCTTCTGTTTTATTTTGCTAATTCCTGTCTCCCTCTCTTTCAGTTCCTGGTTCGTCTCCCTCCTGTGTGACTACCTGACCACTCCCTGATGTGTTTTACCTGTGTCTTGCTACCTGCACTCCCCTGCATGCTCACTCACAATCTGCCAGATCAACTCACGTTTCACCGTAGTTATCCAGCACTCCTTTCCCTGACCAGTATCTAGAGTTTTTTGTTTCCTGCTTCCCGGTTTTTTGATTCCTCGCCTGCTGATTCTGTGCCTCTGTCTAATTCACTGCTTCCTGGTAACAAACTGTTTTCTGAATAAAGACAATGCCTTTGGATCACGATCAGCTCTGCGTTTGAGTCCTTTCTGTCTGTGCCGTGATAGTGTTGTGGTGGTACAGTGTTGTGGTCCTGGGTATCATGGTCACAATCAAAAGATAACAGGGTGCTCTATGATTTTAATCAACCAAGGGCTTTCAAAATCTGAGCAGTTCTTCCTTTAGTCCTTTGAGTGAACATTTGTACTTTTAGTCTTTTTAAATTTCGTTAAGTGTTCTTGAGATATCTTGTTCACAAGAACCAAATAGATGGATGGATGGGCAAACATTGTGAAAGCAAGCACTGAGCTGTTAGAGGGCATTTAAACCATTGCTCACCAAAAATGATACAGTCAGCTTCAGTGACAGAATACTTCTTGATTCTGAAGCCTCAGCACGGTTCTTTGGGTGGAGCTTTATCTGTGATAATTTATTCTCTTTTCTCTTTTTACACAGAGGGTCATCTTCAGCACTAAGAAGGGTCAGCATCTTTACTGGAGGACACTACAATGGGATGGATATTGAATTATTCTAATCTCTCTCACTGTTAAGCTCTGCCTCAGGATCCAGATTCTGCACTGATTGGATGAAGGGAGAAGCAGATACCTGGGTGCTCCATTGCTGCGGGCGCACTACAAATCATCTGTATCTTTTCCCTGATCTCGATCCAGTTTCAAGGCGCAGGGGGGAGGAACCTGCAGCGTAAGACATTTGTCACAGAGAAAAAGGGGGAGAAGTAAGTCACTCGGCAAGCCTGCCTGTGCCCGTTCCTAACAGCTCTTGACAGCATAAGAACAATCTTGAACAGATTAATGTGATTTTGAGAGGAAATCAAGCTTTGGAGTGTGTCTTCTTAGAGTAAAATATCATAACTACTGGAGACACTAGTACAGGAGTGAATTCAGACTTACTTGTAACTTGTGATGCAAGGCAAATCACAAGCTGACCAATGCACGTCCACAAAATCATGACTTGAAATCGCTTGGTGTCTTTATCCTCCATGCCTCTTTCTCCTTGCTGCACACCAATTTTCTCCCAGATTTCATGGGGCAGTGCCTTAAAAATTGCCCTTTGCACTCATGGTTTAGCCAAAATTAGTGAAGAAAATTACTTGTTGTCAATATGAAGAGCCATTAGGAGGAGTTGCCGTATTTACTAATGTAACCGAGACAACAAAAAAGGAGAGGAGATTGTTCGTATGGCAGACGATTTGAGAGAAGACAAGATGAGTTGGAGTATAATCCACTTGTAAGGAAAGACAGATGAAGAAATATGAGCTGTATATTATAATCCATCTGTAATCTGTTATTTGTACCGCTTTTCCCTTTCAGGGTTGTGGGGGGCTGGTTCCTTTTCCAGCTGATGTTGGGAGAGAGGCAGGCTACACCTGGGGCCATTCCCCAGCCAATTGTAGGGCTACACGAAAAGATTCACACACTCACCCACACCTAAGGGCAATTTAGAGTCACCAGTTCACTTAATGAGCCTGCTTTTGTTATTGCCCAGAGTGCCCAGAGTAAACCAATGCAGGTACAGGGAGAACACGCAAGCTCCACATAGGGAGATTGCTGGATTGAACCAGCGATCTTCTTGCTGTGAGGCATACACACTACCTGCTGCTTTTCTGCTCCACACAGAAAGACCCTGGTCAACAAGTGGAGTTGAACCTGTATATGAGAATATATATTCAAAATATATACGTATGTAGCCTATTTTTGAGCTACTGATAGCAGTAGACCACCAGCTTATCAAAGCTCGCCATCTTGCTTTCATACACATCTGTGGCTATAAAATGTTTATGTTGTGCATAACCAAGTGAATCCCTAACCAAAGGGGTGTGTCTGAATGTGTTACATCATGCGGGCCAAGACACTCGAGACTTTGCAAATGCATGAAGCATAAAACAGGCATTACCAACTGAGCACCATTTAAATGCCAAAGCCTACTTAAATATTGCTGCTGATCATGTCCATCCTTTTATTTTATTTAGACATCTGTTTGGACAGGATGGTGCACATTGATGAATATGCAATACATTGGGAGTCCATACAATACCAACGAAAATATGCCACAATGCTAATTTCCATCTGCAGTGGCACACCTAAAAGAGAAACTTAAAACCAATGATGCAGACATGTAAACAGTACAATAACACAAACAATAACAGATACAGTTACAATAAAAACAATACAAGCTAGATTAAGTCAACCCTACAATGCATAAAACAACAATAATATAATCTAAAATACTAAAAGTGCATCCAGTTTCAATAAATATTCTTAAAGAGGCCTGTGTGAATGTGCCATAGTTAAAGTGCTGTCCCTATACAAAGTAGAATGTTATATAAGTTATTAAAACATAAATACCATCTAGTCAATCAATTACAGGAGTGTACGATGCATGTATACATATGCATATATAAGCATGCACCATCCAGTGGCAGCAAGTAGACAAAAAGAATAAACCAAAGAAGTAGATGAACAGAAACGAAAAGCCAGTTTTCGAGATTGGACTTGAAAGTGGTGTATGTGGTGAGTTCTTGAATGACAGGCAGTTATTCCAGGTGTTACTACCCCTCACCGACAGCACATATTTACCAAAGGTAGTGCATCTGTGGGGAACCTCATAATCCCCTTTAGTGGTAGTGCTGGTGGATGTGCCAGTGTCTGTTTTTAGTTTGACATATTTCTTTAGTGGAGGCGGTGCAAGTCCTTTTTTTTTTTTTTTACAGAGCAGGCGTATTTGAATGTTTTATAGTTCTCAAAAAATTGCACCTCTTAAGGATCATGCAACAGTGACATGAGAAAAATTTCCTGTCAAAGAATTTTAGCGCCTTTCTGTAAAATGATTCAATTGGTTTCAGTGCAGTTGTTCCAGTGAACAACTAGTTGGCAAAACAATAATCAACATGAGACAAGATCATAGCATGCAGAAACACTCTGGTCGCAGTAATTGTCAGCAATGGACTGATTTGTTTAAAATTAAGTTGGTTGAATCTGATTGTGTTTGCAATTTTTCTTTTTTTTTTACGTTTTTAAGGTTAGGGAGGAATCCAGAGTAACACCAAGGTACTTACATTTTCTGACCAATTCCAGCTCTTCCCCTTCCAGACTGTGTGATCTTTGCAGGTTGACCACAGTGTATTCATTTCCTGATGGCTACTTCTAATGTGGTGATGGCACAAAGCTCAGATTTTCTCAAACTGGTTTCTGGGACAATGAGTTTACTGTACTGCAGTAGTCCCCACAGCCCTGAGGTATCGATCCAATAGAGCATCTTTGAAATGTGTCGAATGGTAGAGTTGCCTCATGGCTGTGCGGCTGACAATCATGTCAATATGGATGGAAATCCCTGGGGCCTGTTTCCGGCACCTTGTTGAATCTATATTTAATGAAAAAGTAAGGCAGTTCTGAAGGCGAAGGAGGTCCAACAAGGCACTAGCAAGGTATGATTACAAATACTTGATAAGCACCAGTATCCAGTAAGTTCCCTTTCCCCTTTGCTGTCTAGCAGGGGCTGGGATAGACTTGTGAGATCAGATGTAAAAGGTTGTGCCTTTGTACACAGGACACACAACATAACCACTAAGCTATCCAGTGCTCCTGAATGAGAACACTTCTGATATGACGCCTAGAGACTCTACATGTTTTATGCAGATTTTGCCTTTTATATCCAACAGATCCTGTAAATACAGATTAGATTCTAATTAATCAGTCATCAGGCAACCAAAAAAGTGCCTAAAGGATGAGGTCAGTGTTAATTTTTACAGCCCTTTTTAATTTAATTTTAGTCGTTTGTCTAAAATATCTTTAGTTTTAGTCATAATGTAGTCATCTAAATTGTTTTAATTTTAGTCTACCTTTAGTTGATGAAATTTCACATTTTAGTAGACAAAATCTACTGTAAATTTAGTCGACTAAAATATGAATTGCAAAGTGTAACGCATTTTTTATGTTTCCTTTAATTTCTGAAGTCATGTTTTACACTTGGATCCCGCCACCATGAAGCTAAGGCAGTTGTGATTGGATGTCCCTCTTAACTCATCCAACCTTTCCGCACAACTAAAGTAGCTGTGATTCCTAACTTGTCTCTACTTTCTCATGACAAAATTAGGTCTGATTGGATTAAGTCTCTGTCAAACATTTTAGTCTAGTTTTTATTTGTTGACAAAAATGTCAGTTAATTTAGTTTTAGTTTATGTCAATGTACACTTGTTTTTTTTTTAGTTATAGTCGAGTTTTCGTCAGGGGAAAAAAGTTGTTGACGAAAACTATGATGAAAGTAATTAGTCGACAAAATTAACACTGGATGAGGTGAGAAATTAAGAAAAATAAAGAAGAGAAGAAGAAACTCTTTCTCTAACAAACAAACCCTCCTCGGTCTCTTGGTTTCAAATCAATGATGAGTTTTCTCTCTGTAGTTGATTCAACTTGGTACTAAGGGGCTGAAAGTTTTCCCCAATGCAAACAGTGCACATCCATAAGGTCTATAAGGCACTCGCACTTGACCCCCAGCAGCCAGGACTGCAAACACTTGGTGAGATCAAAGCAGAGGAAGCAGCCCGGGGCATCACCTGACCTGAATTCAATTAAAGCTTTACAGGCAGATCAGAGGGGAGGCTAAGAGAGGGAGAAGGAAGAAAAAAGGCTGTTTCAGATACAGAACAACATCTAGGACAAAAACTGAGACCAAAAAAAAGGAGATGGAACATATCACACTTTGCTCTCTGACACACAAGCTCATAGTGTCCCCCTCCAGTGCACACACACCAGACCCATAGGTCTTGTTCGTTTACTCAGCCTGTGGGCAAATGTGACTTTAATGAGCCGGTGCTGAATGGACATTAGGCAGAGATTCTCACGCTGGCTTGGGCAAAAAAAAAAAAATCACCCCCCAATCTCTTTCACTCTGCTCTGCTGTGCGCTGGCATTTTTTGGCAGCCACTTCACAGCACGGTGTCGAGTTTAGTCGTTAACCACATGTTTCGAGGAACTGAATGAAGACATTTGCCTCGCCAATTCTCAAGTGCATCCGCTGAGCAAATAAACAATGCGGTGACTTTCTTAGGCAGTAATACAATTCATAAGCAAAGAAAAATGGCTAAATAAGAAGACTATGTGGTGGTTGCTTTGACTTTCAAACAGCCAGACTGAGGGATGCACGCTGAGCTGCTCATGCAGGGAATAAGGGAGCAGGATCCATGACGTCAGAGCTATACTGAAGGTGTCAAATCCTGGGTGCCCTCAGGGACATTTCATATGCTACTGCTTTCCAAGTTGGTGGCTTTTTAAAGGACTTTTACGTGCATTTGGTAGATAAATGATCTTTAAATGGGACTTGTGGAGGATGTTTTAGAGCTTCTATTAAATGCTCAGCATGCAAACCCCATTTCTAGGGGGCTAAAAACAAAACAATAACAAAAATAGATATAGTTTTCTTTTTTCTTTTATCTCAGACATGTATACTTCTCACATACCTTGACATGTTTCGGTGGAAACTTCTGCCTTCCTCAGAAGTGGCACTTGGTGGTAGGTGTGATGTGTCTTATCAGCTGGTGTTACGGAGTCACCACCGAAACATGTCAAGGTACGTGAAAAGTATACATGTCTGAGATAAAAGAAAAAAGAAAACTATTTCTAAGTAACTGTAGACATAATGAACACCTTACAGCTCGCAACAAAAGTAGATGTTGAGGGTATGGCGGCAAGGGGACACGTGCATCCAGTACTGTACCACCCAGGCTTCACACTCTCCTGTCTCATCTCTTTAAAGAGCCCATATTTTGTCTTAACTTGGGTTCATACTATATAATCATTTGCAATGACTACTATAGTATGTCCACAGTCACTAGTGTTAATGTAACCTTCTAGCTTTCACTTACTGAGTACTCCGATCCAGCTCTATTTCCTCTCTGTCTGAGATACTCAGTTGGAGATCCTGTCACTCAAATGCTTCGTTTCCACCAAGCAGTCCAGTTCAGTTCGGCACACAATTACTCAAATAAGAAGAAAGGGTACCTAAATAACTGACCCATGTTGTCCCACTTTTTGGCAACCCTCTGAAGGGGTGATGGGCATACCGAACCGGCCCTAATAGATGGAGCTAGAAGTGCTGCAGTCTGTTGAGTAGTCAAAAAACATTATTAATTCCTCTGAGACAGCAGCTAAAATGAAAACACATACCTCACATGTTCGAATAAGTCGTGGATTTAGAGCGATTTGTTCACTGCTGCTGCTGCAAAGAAAGTGCACATGACACAATGCTTCGTGTTCTGGAGACCTGGAAGTCCTCAATTGCTGCTCTCTGTTTACAGTCGCGCTCTTGAAAGCTTCATTGTGTCATTGTGTGCTGCTGTGACGTCGTGCATTAGCTGGCACGACCCTCTCCTTTCGGCTCACATCTTGCCCTCAATTAGAGGCACGGTTGGCAGTGGAAAAAAACAAACAAGATCAAGGTTAACCATTCCAACTGTACTGAACAGTACTGAACCAAGCCAGACCAGTCAGTGGAAAGAAGGCTAAAGGCACCCTTCATTATAGTAGGAGGTCACATTGGTAGCTTTATTCTGGGGGGGATTCAAGTGGAACCCCAAGCTCCACCTCTTTGTCAGTTTTTGGAATGACTCAAAGTTAGTTTGAGGCTCCCATTCACGCTGCAGTTTCAAGCTGTAATATTTACACCCTTGTGATATTTCACCTCCACTGTGAACATCACAAAGACCAAATGGGGGGAGAAGCTGCAAATGTCTGAAGGTGTAATAATGAAGGAGCTTTGTTTCAGTAACCCGACACACCAGATGTAACACTCAATATGTAATACTAGTCCATCTGGAAAAGAGCCCATAGAAGGTGTTTGGGAATGGGCAAAACCTTTCAAAAGCGTATAAGGCAGGTGACTGGATGATTGTTCTGTCAATCACATTCATTTTGGGCCAATCAGATGATGTAGTGGGTGGGAGCAACTGCGAAAAGAACGAAAATATGCCTTCTACTGAGAGGTGCTTTCAGTGTTGTTGTTTTTTTTCGTTAAATGGTGTTTTTGCTTAAATACACTGTAAAAGAAGGGATAGCTTGAAATCACCTGATTGTAATTGCTCCCTTGATTATTAAAAACTTAAAATTATTGCCTAATCTTTATCTCGCCTTCCTCTCTGACTTTTCTGTCTGTGTGCAGTTGTTCAGCATATATGAGAATAGATAAAGTTTTCAGTGTTACTATATTTCTTTTTATATCTGTCATGCCTGCCATCACAAAAAGAGATGTCCTTTGATAAGGATTTTTTGGGGTACAAAAATTTCCCAAAATATTTGATGTGATGTAAGTTATTCACTAAAAACAAATAATTTATAGCTTCCAAATGTTATATTTTCAAAGTAAGAAATGCTTCATTCCTGTTTATGCTGAAGAATAAAGGTGCCCCAGGCTTACATGTCACGTTTGCATTAATTCATTAGCCTAAGGGTTTTTTTTTTTTTAATCTGACAAATAATTAGATAAGCACAAAGCCAAAGCAGAGACATATGGCCCAATAATCAAATACACCACTTTCTCCAGCATGCTGCCGAGTCCTTTCACTCCGCCCCCCTCAGACTAGAAGAGAGAATCAAGACTTTGCCTGCTCCTTTTCGTCTGCTTTTCCCCCCTACTGTCTGATGCGCTTTAACAGGGGTTGTGATATTTCCGATATTACCTGAAGGCAGCAACAGCATGCAACTCCACCTGAGCCGTTGTGGAGGGAGAGGAGCGAGGCAAAACGCACAAACCTACAGCTCCTCTACTGTCTGAAGGCACAAAGTGGGATGACTGAGAGCGCAGCGGAACAGACGGCTTTGAGCTCCGAGAAGGACTGAAAAAACTGAAGGATTCTTACAAACAGAAGTCTCCCTCATCTGAGAGATGCTATCTGATAATATTTACCAAAACCCGCGAGGATTTATGTGAAGTTTTAGGAGCGGAAGCCGGCGATCATCCAGCTGGTCTGGTGAGTAGATCTGAGTCAAATTTGAACACATGGAGCTCATGATTTTGCTTCAGATAGAGGTTAAAAATGACTCTGAAAACTTTGTGCTAAACTCGGAGAATCTCTTGGAAGGCGTCAGAGAATATAAGAATTCGAGTTCGACTTGTGCCAGACATCCAGGCGCACAATTACGCACGCTTTACGCACACGCACGCAGTACAAGTTGACAAGTTGTGAAGCAGCATGCAGCTCGAGCTTTCTGCGGGCGCACCAGCTGTAGCGCTGCAGCCCGGGAAAGAGCAGTGAGACAGCGCCATCAATCGCATAGCAGCCACACTCCTGTAGCTCCAAAAGAAGGAGACTGGCGCAGCTTTGAGACTGCATGTCTGTGTGAGGAGGGAGAGGTGGGGGCTGATGGGATCTCCACCATCATTCAGTCACCCTGCTCTAATGCCAAAACACAAGCCCCGGGACGCTCTGCTGCCCGGGCACTATCTTCCCAGCCCCTAAACCATGCAGGATTTTAGAAAACAATACCATTAGTGAGAGTAATGAGAGGGGGATAATCTCCAGAATTGATGCGAAAACTCATGAAATGCAACAGCACGCGCGAGAAACTATGCATTTGCAAGCATTATAAGCCTATTTATCATCATCAGAGATGGCCCGAACTGCGAGGTATTTGGGGGAAAATAGTTTATTCTCCTCTTTATGCTGACAACGAAATTATGGTGTGAGACCAAGGGTAATTTTTCAACAAAGAGGGAATACATTTTTGTCTCTTTTCAGTTTTCTCTACAGTGTTTGTGTCCTCATCTTTATCTTGAGGTCACTTTAAACTCACAATTTGAAGTCTTTTCTCACAAATAATTTGATGATGGTATTTTAATACCATCCTACTTGAAGAACTAATCTTAAGGGAACTTTGTTAAAATTAGCGTTTTGCAATGGTATACTAAATGAAGACAAAAATGTGAAATTGAAATCATCAATGGGTGAAATTATTCACACTTATGCTGATTAGGTTTTTTATCCAATAATTTAAATGGTTAAAATAATTTCAGGAGTCAAACAATAGTTATGCTGTAATTTTAAAATAAAACTACGCCAGACCATGGAAGCCCAAGACATGCATCCTTACATTTTACTACATTTTCCCCAAATATACAAAAAAACGTTTTTCTCATGAGCTTAATGATCATTTGTGTAATTATCCTAGGATAACAATACCCACGGTCTTCCTGTGAAAAGATGTTGATTGCACACGTTCTTTTGAGCTCATACTATAATGTGGAAAAACAGCATTGTTCTTGAATCATAATGATATAAACAGGATAATTCGGTAGGAATGTGCAATATTATCAGCACTGTATTAACACTGGCCACTGAAAAGGTTGATATTCATATTATCATGTGAGTTTTTTGCTGATATTTACATATGCAATGGCCGTATTTAACCCAAATTTAGCTGAAAAATGGCAAAATGTTTGAATGTACCAATAACTCTGTTTCTGGCACATATGTTCACTGAATTTTCTTACAATGAACATATGATCCAAATGACATATTTCTTTGATTATATGTAAGTGCTTAAATAAAATGTGGGATACAAGGTGTTCTTTACAAATAATGTATGCATTTTGGTATAAGTATTGGATTTTTCCGTTTGGAAATATCAGATAAGTACAAAAATCTACTATCATGTGCCCCTGTAATTAATGATCATGAAAAATACCCTGAAATTTGTTTCTATGGGAAACTGGGTAACATTTAGCAAACAGGGTATACGATAAGTGGTGCCCCATATATAGGGGCTGTTGCCTGAAGTGGGCCACTCAGGTTTAATTCCTGCCTGTGGATAAATTCCCAAATGTAGTTCCACAACATAGACTGTGAAAAAAAATGATAATAATAATTATAATAATCCTCAATAAAAACAAAATGAATGGGATTTGAAAAAAACGCAACTCCTATAAGGTTGTCCACAAATGTGTTAACTATTTGATGAAAACTTTGCTTTGAAACAAGCTGTTAACATGTTTATTTTTGCTTTTAAAAACAACCTTTTAGCATAGGGTGTGTAGGTGACCTCTTGTGTTTCTGCAGCATTCCTCAAGTGGACGCTTGAGGAACTGCAGTGTTTTTGTACTGGCTTTAATTTTCAGTATCAAGGGTTGCATCTTTGTCATCTCTCACTCCCTACCCTATTCCTTAAAGCTCCTGGGAACATTTTTTTTTTAGAACTTCAATAGAATACCAGATTTTTTATGTGATATTAGCCTTCCTTTTAATTTTTAAAGAGAACATTAATCTCCAAGTATCACAAAATCTTGTTCTAAAACAGCTCATTTCAAAGTTAAGATGATTTCTCAGGAGGCGCGGGTGCTATTGCTTTGATTTTTAGAGGCTGATTGGGTGAGAGTAGTGTAGTTTTGTTTCCTTTGATTGGATGGGATTGGATGTTTATTTGTTTTTATTGGCTGAGTTCTTTATTATGATTGTCTTAAGCCCACCTGCTTTACATCCAGTTTCTGAGCATCCTCAAAAACTTCTGCTGCAAAGAATAGTCCTATGATTTTAAGTTGGTTGATAGTATATTTATATGAGCATAAATATCTCATAAAGAATGTTTTTGTTGATTTGTGTTCCAGCGGCTTCAAACCCTATTCAGGCATGCAGATAAAAATGCTATTTTTTTTTATTAGACCTTTTCTCCCACTAGACCTTACACTGAAATTATTCAGTGTAATAAAGGGTTCTTGCTCTATTTACTGTTCAGTCAGTGACGCCATGGGAGCCCAAGAGCATAAATAAAGCTAAAAAAAAAATAAATAAATCATAAAGTTCTGGCAAACGTCCACTTGAGGCTTCTTTATAAACTCAAGCTCATTAAGTGAGTACAACGCAGTTGTAAAGTTTTAAGTTTATTTTTCATATATGACCCATGAAGTAACCCAAAGACCGTCCTAGGCTTAGTTAAATTGGTGTTTCTGGATTCACAGAAAAATTTAACGCTAAATGGTCAGTGTAGCTACAGCAAATGGCATCAGGTTACAACCTGGGTCCTGGGTTCACGGCGGAATGGTTTTCTCCTGCTGCCAGCCTGGAAGTAGATCCGGACGTGCGCAGCGCGGAGAGATACGAGCAGCTCCAGAGAGAGAAAGGAAAGCAGTGAGGAGAGAGGGAGAGAGAAAGAGAGAGAGAGGCAGCCTGAGTTCCTGCCTA
Organism: Cetoscarus ocellatus; assembly: GCA_037902135.1. Taxonomy (NCBI): domain Eukaryota; kingdom Metazoa; phylum Chordata; class Actinopteri; order Labriformes; family Labridae; genus Cetoscarus; species Cetoscarus ocellatus. The sequence continues at coordinate 3,826,218 of JBAMNC010000875.1, forward strand.
CTGCTCCTGCTGCTGCTGGTGGTGGTAGATGGAGTAACGGAGGGGAGTCGAGTCCACGTATTACCATGCCGAGATTCGGACTACTCAAACTACATGCAAAACCTCCGAAAATGCGAGACTAGTAAAAGCAGAGGTATGTGAGCCGTCGTTTGTGGACATGTTGGATATTTTCAGCCTTTAGCGGGGAAGCTTCTGCATCTTTGTCACGCGCAGAAAAGTTGGGAAAGGCTGCTCTCGCTTTTGTGAGCGGCGAGAGAGACCAGGCGCCGCTGCTCGCTGTGCCTCTTGGGGGGAAGTTTAGCTCACAAAAAAGTATCACTGAGCTTCACGTTACACGCGACAAGGATTTATGTCGAGTAAAGTTCATTTGAGCAGAAGTTTTTGAGCTGTTTTCGCTGCTTCTGTGAATTATCTGAAGTGTTTTTTTCATGCATATTTCTGCTCGGCGCGAGCCTGCCAACGGCTGCCGGAGTGAACGGTTCGAGTTGGGGGATGGGGTTAAAAATGAAACAGTCTGGAGGCTGAAAACTTACTTTCTGAAACATTTTTTATTCCACCCTGTTGAGAAAAATGCGTAGGAAGTCGTAGAGAAGCCTCCACAGTCACTGCTACACGTTATTGTGTTGTTACAGTGAAAGAAAGGTCGAAGAAGTTGTGATTTTCTCAGGAATTTCTCTACAATGGTCGCGCACAAGCAGATGGTTCTTTTGTACCTGCGGGCTAGAGTGGGATACTTTTAGATTTAAGGTGGCTTAAGCTGGTCTCTGTTACTTATTAACCCAACATAAAGCTGTAATAACTAAACTAACGTGAGGGTCATTTTGCCACCACGCCGAAAGTAAACAGTGCAGGATTTATGTGCAGCAGTCCAGTGCAGACGTATCAACGTCTTGGGTTTTTATTTGTCTTTGTACGGACTCCCACGCAGCTCCAGGGGTTGTAAAGCGGCTGTAAACGAATGAATGTGCAATTTTAGAGCAGTTCCTTTGTAATCTCCTCCTTCAATTGCTGTCATAACACTGATTGTTATTCAGATTTAAGGAAACATTAAAGACTGTCTGTCAGATTTTACTGTTGATGGTTTAATTGTTAGTACACATACACTATCTGTAACAGGTTGGGTAAATTAGATTTTGAAATAAGTGCATGGCTAGGACTTGTACTTGTTATTCATTTGTACACAGGGAGACTAGAAAGCATAGTTGCATGATATTATCAACAAGGTATTTGCAACAGGCAGGTAATAGCCAAAATAAGATAATTAATAGGGATGTACAATATTGGAGTTTTGCAGATATGCTGATATAAATGACAATGGGTTTTTGAATGTGCCCATGCAGTGATGATAAGATGGAGCATTAAAGTACATTTGCACAATACTATCAGAGTAATATCAGTATCCGCCGATAATTCCCTTAAAAGTTGACATCAGTATCAGCAGAGAGGAAAATTTTAGCTGATATCAATAACAGAATTTTTTTCAAATTGGCCGTACACATCCCATATATTGGTGTGGTATTAGCAGAATGATCAAAAGCATCATAATATTTTACCCAATCACCACTTATTGTTCCCATGTAAAAATTAACAGGTCAAATTATGTGATATAAAATGTTATTAATCTTGCTTCATCTCTGTTTCCAAAACTAAGGCTTTGTATGCTAGACAAAAAATAGTATTGGCAATATTTGGTTTGGAAATACTAGATATCGGCAAAAGTCAAATATTGTGCATCCTTAATTTGTGTATTGTGCTGATATTACAGCAGATATATGGGGCATGTATGGTCGATTTACTGGCTTTGAATATCTAAAAAACGTCAATAGCGACCCATACAGATATTAACCTTTTTAGACCAATATTTGCTGATACCGATATCATAATGGTCATTTCATGCATCCCTAATAATTAATATAATGGCAAATATAGCCTTTTTTTGCCAATATTCACACATTGTCACCTTTGTGAGATGAAACATATAGTTTGTAGTGTTTTAAGCAGAACAAACAGATACAGATATACTTTAGCAACTGCAGTTTTTGCTCTTGAGAAGAATGTACAGAAATATGTAAAACATTATGACTAGAACTGCTTTTTGGAGCAAAAGTTTAGCAGAGGTTTTGCCATTGCTTCTTGTGGTGTAAGACCCTCACAATTCCAATATTTTTGTTCATATTTGACAATGAATGGTAATTGAGATATGGCTCCAGTCAGGACTCAAGTTTGGCGTGCTAATATCCTCATCGGCCGCTAAAAAGTCTGGAAATATCAGCGCGTCAGATATCTGGAAACATCCAATGCAGTGCATACCCCAGAGAAAGCACTGTTGAATCTGCCATCTGAGTCCCATACAATTAAATCATCAAGCAAACTTAACTGTTTGCATTTGTTACTGCCACTTCTTTGACTCAGCCACTTAAGCTTTTGTTCAGATGAGGCTCCTCTATAATAAGTCTCACACAGCTGGCATGTGGTATTGTGCAGACAGAGACGCTGAAAGCACAGCCTCAGATCTCCTCACCTGACTGGCTGCTCTGCTTTATCTTATTTCCACATGGAGCCTATTTGGCCATTTATCAGCAGGGCCATCACTTGTCATGACGTAGAGAAAAGTCTGGGAAAGTGCTCTGCGAAGAGAAGCATACGGTTATGGCATTAGAGATATTTTTCCATAGGGGGCTGATCATGGAAAATTAGGGTTTCGTGTGGTCAATCACTTTCTTCTGATTTCAGTTAGACTTTTGTGCACATTTGTAATTATGTAATTGTGTTTAGTACAGAATATTCTCATTAAGATATCAAAAAATTGCTGGGAATTTTAGCTGTGATAGTTGCACAAGTTCCTTAGAAGTAAATCCTGGGAAAACACAGGCCTTAAAATCTGCCTAAGTAACACATTGCTCTAATTTAAGCTCAGACCTGAACAATGATCTAAAACATTAAGACCTTTAACTGAAGGAAAAGCAAGTTTGATCTTTTTTTTAAACATTTTGCTTTCAAGAGACCAGAGTTAATTTTGTTGTCTGATTATGTTCATCATAGTTTTCGCCAACAACCTTTTTTCCCCTGACAAAAACTAGACAGTAACTAATCAAAGGAAGTGCACATGGACTAAAACAAAATAAACTAACATTTTTGTCAACAAATAAACACTAGACTAAAATGTTTGACAGAGACTAAATCCAATCAGACCTAGCGTCGTGTTGTAGAAAGTAGAGGCAAGTGAGGAATCACAGCTACTGTGGTTGCGTGAAAAGGCTGGATGAGTTTAGAGGGTAACTGAGATGCTCTGCAAGGGAGCCTAAATAAAGGTGATTGCATTTCACACAAAAGTTAAATTTGTTTCTGTTTATTCAACTTTATTAGCATTTTGTAAAGGGTTATGTGATGTTTCATTTTATCCAAGTGTAAAACATAACTCAGAATTTCAAGGAAACATAAAAAATTCCTTACCCTTTACATTTTATATTTTAGTTGACTAAATTCACAGTAGTTTTTGTTGACTGAAATGTTGTGAAATGTCATCAACTAAAAGTAGACTAAAATTAAAACAATTTAGATGACTAAATTATGACTAAAACTTAAAGATATTATAAGTAAAAGACTATAACTTAAACTAAGATAAAAAGTGCTGTCAAAATTAACACTGCAACAAACCAAAGTTTACAGCCACTAACAGATTTTAAGTCAGTGGAGATCATAAATAACAGGACAATCCATGTAGGATGACCTTTTAATTAAAGATTTTTCTCTGTGATATGTGATCATGCACTTGTTTTTGATTCTCACAAACCTTTTTGTGTGTTTCTAGGTGGTTCTGTGAAGATCACGGTACGATAATGGGGAAGCACTTGGTTTCTCTGCTTGTGCTGCTCCTGCAGCTCCTCAGTGGCTGCGCAGGGAACCAAAGGACGGTGGGGGAAGCCTCCATGCAGTTCACCCACTCTGTTTACAATGCCACCATATACGAGAACTCTGCTGCTAAGACTTACTTAGAGAGCCACACCAAGATGGGGATCTACATCATAGACCCATCATGGGAGATACGGTACAAAATCATCTCCGGAGACAACGAGAACTTATTCAAAGCTGAGGACTACCTGCTGGGTGATTTTAGTTTTCTGCGGATAAGGACCAAAGGAGGCAGCACTGCCATTCTGAACCGGGAAGTTAAAGACCACTACATGCTGACTGTTAAGGCGTCTGAGAGGAGCACTAACTTTGAGTGTCGCACCAGAGTAAAGGTGCAGGTACTTGACACGAATGATTTGAGGCCCCTCTTCTCGCCAACGTCTTACAGCATCTCTCTGCCTGAGAACACGGCCATACGCTCTAGTGTGGCCAAGGTCACAGCTACAGATGCAGATATCGGTACAAACGGAGAGTACTATTACAGTTTCAGGGAGTGGACGGATATGTTTGCAGTTCACCCAACAAGCGGGGTGGTGACGCTGACCGGAAAGCTTGACTACACTGAGACAAAGTTATATGAGCTGGAAATCCTGGCTGTGGACAGAGGGATGAAGCTGTACGGCAGCAGTGGATTCAGTAGCATGGCCAAAGCTCACAGTGAGGGTGGAGCAGGCCAACGAGCATGCACCTGTTATCACTGCTGTAACTCTAGCACCCTCAGACACAGATCATGACCCCACCTATGCTATTGTAACAGTAGAGGATAGTGACCTGGGACCAAACGGAGAGATAGCATCGCTGAGTATTGTAGCAGGTGACCCTCTTCAGCAGTTCAAACCAGTGCGGAGCAGCCCAGGGAGCAAGGAGTATAAAATCAAAGCAGTCAAAGAGGTAGACTGGGACAGCCAGCCTTTTGGATACAACCTCACTCTACAGGCAAAGGACAAAGGCAACCCCCCTCAATTTTCATCTGCAAAATTGGTACATGTCACTTCCGCACAGTTCAAAGTGGGCCCTCCTGTATTTGAAAGGGCCGTTTACAGAGTCAATCTGAGTGAGTTTGCCCCTCTTAACACGCCTGTCACTATGGTAACAGCCGTGCCGAAGTACCCACAGCTAAAATATGCTTTCAGACACAAATCTGACAAGAACAGATTTACTATCAATCCAGACACTGGCTTAATCAGCACCGCAGGACCAATCAATGCTGACGTCGCCCCCAGATTTGAGCTAGATGTGATTACCAGTGACAGAAAAGCAGCCGCAAAAGTAATCGTTGATGTGATTGATGTAAATAACAATGGACCGGAGTTTGAGCAGACATCTTACAAGGCCAGTGTTGATGAAAATGTTCCCATTGGGACCAGTGTGGTAACAGTAAAAGCCACTGATTTAGACAAAGGAGAGAATGGCTATGTGACCTACAGCATTACAAATCTGAGCCCTCAGCCGTTCGTCATCGATTACTTCTCTGGTGTCATCAGCACTTCAGAGGTCATGGATTATGAGCTCATGCCAAGGATTTACAACCTCAAAGTGAGGGCTTCGGATTGGGGATCCCCTTTCCGGAGAGAGGTAGAGGCATCAGTCATTATAACATTGAGTAACCTGAACGACAACAGGCCTCTGTTTGAGAACGTGGACTGTGAGGTGACTGTGCCGAGAGATCACGGCGTCGGCGAGCAGATAACAACAGTATCAGCTATCGATGCTGATGAACTGCAGCTGGTGCGGTACTATATTAAAGCTGGGAACGACCTCGATCTGTTTGAACTGAACCCAAACTCGGGCATGCTCTCGCTGAAGCACCCACTCAGTGAGGGAGAGGCAGCTAAAGTGTCCCACCATAGTTTACAGATCATCGCGACGGATGGCGAACATGAGACTCACCCTATGATCATGAACATAACTGTCATCACGGCACGCAAGCCCGTCCAGCTGAAATGTGTCGAGACTGGTGTCGCTACCATGTTGGCAGAAAAGCTACTCCAGGGCAGCAGAATCCACACACAGACTGAGCCAGATGACAACTTAATGGACATTCACTCAATCAACCGGTACGCTCCTCAGTTTGCAGAGTCTTTCCCCAGTGTGATTGAAGTTAAAGAGGACCTCCCTGTTGGGGCTCGGATTGTTCATTTGAGCGCCACAGACTCTGACAGTGGCTTCAATGGTAAACTGGTGTATGTTATCTCAGGCGGAGACACAGAAAGCCGCTTCATTGTGGATATGGAAACAGGTTGGCTTTTGGTTTACTCTCCTCTTGACAGGGAAACAACCGAGTACTACACCCTCAACATAACCGTGTACGATCTTGGCATCCCTCAGAAATCCTCTTCACGTCTTCTGGGGGTGAAAATCTTGGATGCAAATGACAACAGCCCTCAGTTCTTGCAAGATTCATACTCAGTTGAAATCAGCGAGAGCACACCTGTTGGGATGGAGATTATCCAAGTGGATGCGACAGACAAGGATCAAGGACATAACGGAGTGGTGAGGTATTCAATTTTAGGCGGGACCAATCATTTCACAATCAATGAGGAGAGTGGCGTTGTGACCGTGACTAAGCCGCTGGATCGCGAGCTCCATCCGGTTTACATCCTTAAGATAGCGGCTCGTGATCAGGCTGTGAATGAGCCTCAGCTTGTGTCCACGGTGCCACTTAAAATCACCCTGGAAGACGTGAACGATAACCCACCCAAGTTTGTACCTCCTAATTATCGCGTTAAGGTACGGGAAGACCTTCCAGTCGGTACTGTGATCATGTGGCTGGAAGCACACGACCCTGATCTCGGACCCTCAAGCCAGGTACGCTACAGCCTCATTGATAACGGAGATGGGAATTTTGAAGTGGACAAACTCAGCGGAGCTCTACGGATTGTGCAAAATTTAGATTACGAGACCAAGCAGGTGTACAATCTAACGGCTAAAGCTAAGGACAAAGGGAAGCCCATGTCTTTGTCTTCGACCTGCTTCATCGAGGTAGACGTTGTGGATGTTAATGAGAATCTTTACAGGCCTATGTTCCGATCGTTTGTGGAAAAGGGATTTATAAAGGAGGATGCAGTCATTGGTACTTCTGTGATGACTGTGACAGCCGAGGATGAAGACACAGGGCGAGATGGAGAGATTCGATACTCCATACGGGATGGATCTGGCCTGGGGATATTCACCATCGATGAGGAAACAGGTGAGTCTCATTTCTTTCCAGTGTCACTGTCTGTGAAGCCTGTGATAAATCCTGAAAAAGGCAGCTTGAATTGATTTGCATAGGGAAAGTTTCATGCAGTTGGAGTTTACTCAGCCATGCTGCTGCGGAACAATGAGCCAAAAGGAGCTTCCTGCAGGCAGTTATGGTGCCTGATTCCAGTCATTTTTCTTCTTCGGGAGGATTGACGGCATGAACAGATGGACCAGCTGTCTCTCAGACCTGTGTGGACATTCCTGTGTAGTTGCTGTGGTACTAGAAAGATCCCTTGTGATTTCAGCTCCTTAAAAGCACCTTTTAAAATAGCCCCGCTTGTAAATTGGTGATATCTGCTGGACCCTAAGGTTAGAATATTCTAATTGCATTCTAATGCCATCATATTTCCAATACTCAAGGCAGGATTTGCTTGTGGGTTTCTCATTATTTCACAGAAAAAATGTTAATACCCACCCAGGTGCCCAGAATGATTTTAACAGCTGACTCAAATTACCTCAAAATAAGCAGTCTGGAATTCCAGGAGTGCCTGCCCAAAAAGCCAGCAATCACCTGATTTGGATGTGTTGGCAAGCTGCCCTCCTTTTTGAACATGCAACCACAATCCAGGGCAGCTTAATGCAACTTTTCCACACTTGAAACAAAATTTCTCCCAGAATTATGCATGTTTAATGTCTAAATGAGGCGGCGAAACTCAATGCATAATACATTAATTTCTCTTGGCACGTGTAACCTCAAAGGTTCAAATCTGCATAAGAAAGCTGGAAATGAAATGTTTTACTCTGCCGCTGACTTTCATAGTGAAAAAAAGTGGCTCATATTCCACTTTATTACAAATCAGGTGTATGTGAATTATTCAGGAAGTTGATAGGACCCGGCCTCTGTGACTCTGTTGGGAAATACTTTCAGAGATGAGCCTGTATGAAGGATTCATCCTCCAGGGCTTGGTGTCAGCTGTGGTGTATTTGTGATTGTTTCTGTGGCCGTGGTTGGCTGTCTGATTTGTAATAAGATCTTGTTTTATGAACAGAGATGCAGAGTTATTTAAAGGTTGACTGCTTCTGCTTTTATGCAAGTATTACAAGTGTTACTCTGGAGTAGGCCTGAGATACAAGGACTAAAAATCATATTGTCCTCTTTAGCTGCAGGAAACATATTAGAATGTGCTTTTCCACACAGACATAACAAGTAGTTGTTATTATACCCGAATAGTGAATGTTTTTATAATTCAGATTAAAGTGACACAATACTGATGCCTGTTTGATACCTCATCAGTGACAACAGAAGTCTTAGACATCACATACTTTTTTTTCATGTAAGAAATGATATAGCTTTACAAAAAATTTTCAGCGTTTCTAGTAATTTAATGACCGGTGGCTCAAAAGTCCATTAATGTCATAACTGTCTACTTTAAAGACAGTAGTTCTGGCCAAAACAGAAGGTGTTAACAATTTGGTAAAAACATTAAATTGTAGCGATGCACAATGTTATCGGTACAGTATTTAGGACCCTATAAAACCTGGCCATTTCTTCCCGAATTACATTTTATTTTTCCCATATTCTCTTTTTTTTCCCATTTTAATTTTTGAGAATTCGGTTTTTAGTATACTGCGCAAATTTAAAATAATGAAATATAATCACTCACTCTTCAGGTGGTCCTCACATGTGTCTTTACGGGTCCAGTTAAAAGTATGTTGACAAAATGTACAGAACATTTGATCACCTGACACATAATAATCGTAGGGAAACTGCTCTGCCCTGTACTTCGGAGTTAGCCGGGAGTTTCGTAGCTTCTTTGCCAACTTAGCCGGTGTCTCAGTCGGCCGCTTCGACATGTTTGCATCAATAATAAGGTGGGGGGGTGCATTGTCCCCAGCCTTTGTGACCCTCTCGGAGCATTGTCCCGAGAGATAGGTTCCTTGTTATTGCGAACATTTTTTTAAATGTAAAATGTTGGCCATTTACGTGATATTCCGTGTTCATATTGTATTCCACTTCGAATGGCCAATTCGTGACACCATTCGTGATTCCATGATTGTGGATTTTGTGGAGCCCTAAGTATTGGTATCGGTGGATATTGAAATTTTTGCCATATTTACAGTCAGTATATTGGCCACACATATCAAGTCATATATTGGCTGTAATACTATCAAAATACACATGTCATAATCCTTTACCTTATCATCACCGCACATTTAAAAATCAAGACTTTTCTGTTTCTTTCACAAAAAACTGTCACATTGAAAGCAACAAGTGTTTTTTTTGTAAAGTTAAGACGTATGCTTTTGATGAAAAATATCAGCACTGGCAAGAATGCATTTGAAAATATTGACAAAAATCCAATTTCGTGCATCCCTAGTTTTTCTTATAAACAGTCTTTCTATGGCAGATCCGACCCGGTGTTTTTCAATATAACACAAACTGTATCATAAAATTGTATAAGTCTAGCTTCCATATGTGTTAAACTAAATTAATTAATTTACCCCACAAATTTGATATTTCCCAGTTTTATTCTTCAAAAAGTAAATTGAGTGTTGCAGAGGTAGATATTGCAGTGATTTGTGTAGACAAAAGTTGGACTGCTTGACTCAAGTAGCAGTTTTTGGGGGCGCCATGCAGACCATCAGCTAGTCGTTACTTAATTCCACATCCTGAGTCTGCTACAGATTTATGGAGCCAGGTCTAATCTCCTACTTAATCCCTGAGGGCCCATATTAAAGTGATAGTCAGAAGGTGCAGTGATGGTATCGTCCAGGGTGGGGTCCCTGTTATTATGGATTACAGCTGAGGTCAGTAGACAACTAAATACAGCCAAGGTGGCAGTGCCCCTCCTATGATTTAATTAGACGTTGCAGGGTGCGGTTCTTAAGGCTACCATATGCGTTTAGAATATTTGCTGCTTAGAGGAAAATTTAAGCATGAAGCTCCACCAACTATATACTCACTGTTGCAGCTGCATGTTGTGAATCCAAACCAGATTGTTTTAAAAGGTTTAAAATTAGAAAACAAATGATAAAGTGGCGAGAGGAAAAATGCCAGGAACCCAAACACCTTCAGTTATGGATGAAGTTTTTAGAAGTGGGAATGAGTCAGGAAGGACTGTAAAGGATATTCCTCTGTTAGAACTGATGCTTGTAATTTAAACCAATGCAGCAGGGTTAAAACATAAATAGTGCATTGTATGTACGATCCCCACAATTTAAATTACTACTTCTTCAGCTCTGTCCTATTTATTAGCACTCAAAACAACAATCAAGCAGCAACAACAACACTACTTAGTGGGTAACTAAGTGTTGGTGTGTGAAGCGTTGCGCTGTGTGGTGGTTGATGCGAGAAGACAGCGAGTGATTCCCACAGAGTAGGTGTCAAACATCTCAAAACAAAGGTTGTATTTTAAAACATGCAGCGCTTGCTACCCACTTGACTGACGATCCCAAACCACAGAAGGAACAATGACCTTATTTGTTGTGATGAAGGGAGATTGAATTTAAATGCTGTAAGTGTGGTTGTGGTTTGTTTAATGCCATTCAGTTCTCATTTACACCATTTTTGAGTGGAGGTCTTTTTAATGCCAGCTGCGTCTCCCTCTCTAGATAACGTTTCTTTTCTGTCAAGCTGCTCCGGGAGTCCATTGCAACTGTTTTGCCCACATTCTCAGTGTTATTAAAAGCTGCGTGGTCACTGGCTTGGTGCCATCTTAATTTGAACATGCTCTACTCGAGACTCTTTCCTGAGTCCCCCCCCCGCATGCTGAAGACCAAATTTGCTATTACTTGTGTTTGTTGGGAAAATGTTGATAACAGTCAAGAAATGACAGAATGTTAGGAACATATAAAACAAACTAAAGATCTACTTAGCAACGATATAAAAACTATTTTCAAGAAGTTGTAGTTTGGGTGCTGGTTTGGTGGAGTGGTAAGCAACCAGGCACAACCGATATACAGGTTTGAATCCAGCCTGTGGCCAGTTTGCAGAGTGTCCTCCCCCGTCCCTCTTCCCCCCTGCCACAAGCCTATCCACTGTCTCTCTCTCCCCTATCAATAAAGGCACAAAATGACCCAAAATAATCTTAAAAAAAGAAGTTGTAGTTAAAATGATTCTCAGCTGAATGATTCAGCATTAACTACATTTGTCACAGTATTAGAACTTTAAACTTAAATATAATGTTAGGTAGGGATGCACAGATGCATTAGTTTAACATCGATTTTGGCCCTTTTTGAAACATGGGCCTTTAGTGAATGAATGTGGGATGAGCAGATATCATTTTTTAGCTTCTTCTTTTGTTGTGGCATATAGGGATGAAGCGATTATGAATTTTGAGGCTATGATTATGGTCAAAAAAAGAACCTTGGTTTACGTTTACATTTCATGATTATTTAGAAATATTTTTGCAAGGCCTGCTGCAGTTTTGAGTTCCTGTCTTTACCTTGTTTGTGAAATTACAGTGTTAATGTTTGTTTTTTTTTTTCCCTGGCCCTATCAGTAACAAAGTTCCAATCTGGTTTTTTTTAGTGTGGGAAAAACACAGTGTTAGGGAGGCTTAGGGATTACTTAGCTGGGAATTTTTAAACCGAGGTAAACCATGACACTGTATAATTGTCCCATGTCTTGTTCCATAACCATTTAATTCCTGCATCAAGCACAGTTTACAGCTGATTCAGAGAAGTTACTCATGACAGAGAGGAACAAAACTTTTGAGTTTTCATGGTCAATCCTAAGAGAAGATATATTACCGGTATGTGGGAAAAGTACACCATAATAGGTTATTAGAATAATCACTGGTACCTTTAGTACCTTTAATACTTTCATATAAACAGATATGATGCTACGTAAATAAAGATTGATTAAGTTTATATTCAGCAGAGACAAATGTGATTTTAGTCCCTTAGTCTCTGTCTGGATGGATGCATCTCTGAATGTATGTATGTGTACACTGTATATACATATATATTTATATGTATTTGTTTATATGCATATATGTGTATCTATATAATGAAGAATATGGCTTCAGCCTGCTCTATTGCAAAAATGCCTTGAGATAACACTTGTTATTAACCATACAAATAAAGATTGATTGATAAAGATCCATTGATATCGGCTAAATTGTAATTTTAAGTAGGGGTAGTAGCCTGTGTCCTGATTTTTACAGTCAATGCATCACTAATATTAGGCCAAATCAAACTGTAACAACACGAAGGTTCTTCATAGGTCACTAATTACAAATCTTGTTAATGGCAAAACTTAAGTTGCATTTAATAAACTAGTCCATGGTTAAGAAAACATTAAGAATTCAGTCAAGATTTTGCAAGCAATGTAACCTGGGATCAAAGCTTTTGTGGGTAAATTGTAAATTTGGTTCTGCAAAGTGTTGCTGGCACAGCTGGATCTCAATCTTCAGTGCAGATAAATGTCCACACACAGTTCACTTAAACATTGCATTAACAAGTGACAATACGTTTAAGCTGACACAGGCAACATACACCTTTGTCTCCTTTTTCTCGAATGATGAATGATGGTTATTTGACCGTTCTAAAGCACAAAGTTGGCGAGAGATTTTTGGTCCGTCCTAATTCACTAGAAGGCTTTATTTCTCCCCTGCTTTGGCCTTGTGAAAATTCTCACACTTCTCTTTGGTGGGCTTGTATGTCTTTAGTGACTGGCTCGACTTTACATGTTCCTGCCCTTGAGGTCAACCAATATGGGTTTTCAAGGGCTCATGCCAATTTTAAAAAGCCAAGTGTGGAAAATTGCCGACGTGACGATTTTTTTTTTACCCATTTCCCATTAAGAAAAGACTCTGCAGCTGCTGCTCTAAAACACCATGAAAAGCAATTTTTAAAGATGTTAGCACTCCCTGGCCAGACTCACACCCTCAGCTGATAGAGCGGCTGAGGAGCTGCACTCTGTACAGTCATGTGGGTCAGTAGTTGAGATAGTTGTGAGGATTATAACTCTTTGTGCACGACCTGCATGTTAGAAATAGCCCAAGAAGTATGTGGGCCTGTAAAGAGTTTAGCTAACATTTCAGAGAATTAACAACAAAAACTGAGCTGTTTGGGTGAAGTAAGTCTGTGAACTCATTGAGGTCAACGTTCAACACTCACTGAAACAGATGAGCTATAAAACAAAGCTTATCATCATAAACCTCAAGCAAGTCTCAACTCCATAAAACTCACCTGACTCACACTCAGGCTGACACACCTTAAGCCAGGCAAGCTCAAGCGATAAAAAAGGTGAGGGCTTTTTTTTTTATTACCAATGAATAATCAGTTTCTCATTTCCTGCCGTCTGGGGTGACTAAAGAAGAAGGTGAGGCCTCATCGATCAAAGTTAAGGTAGACAATGTCAGAAAAATGGAAATGTCAGAGGGGAAGTAAGGCTTCATCAGCAGACATTTACCATCTTATGACGACATCTCAGGCTGATTGATGGAGTTTAGATTTGGTGATAATTTCTTAACAGTCTGAATTTAAAACCTGGAGGCGGTGATTTCATTGGTCATACAATTGGAGAAAATCACATGTCAAGTCGTGTACGAGAAAAGATCTTAAAGCAAGGAATGGAGAGTTAACAAACCCCTTAACTCATGATACAGTACTTACCACAGTAATGGGTAGGGGTGGGAATTGATACGATTTTATTGATATAAATTCCTTTATTGATTCTGTTTATCAATCCAGTTCGTTAACAATTTCCTCATCAATTCTATGGCTTTGGCCTTCACAGATTTCCAGTTTCAATGTCAAACACATTTCACTATAATTAATTTATTCCATGTTTTGAAGATAAATGTTTGTAGTTGCTGGTGTTGCCACCAATAATTAGGCCACACTCTCTGCCCTCTGTCTGCTGTAATGATACAGTATTTTGACCTTCTTTGTTAACATATGTGTTTACTGCCCCTGGTAAGAGCATGATGTCCTTAATTTACAAGACAGAAAAAATAAGGGAATTAGGCAAAAAGACTAATGATAGAATTGATTATTTGAGGGACTTGTTATCACTTCTCAACTGGGATTGGTTTTTGATTCCCATCCCTTGTAATGGGCACAAATAGAGTTTATTACCATCAGACTGACATAAGATCAGTCAATGTACAGTTTTGATTATTTTAGTTATGTTCTCTTGATTATACTTAAAATGCAGACAATTGACTTCCCTGATTTTTAACAGTATAACACATTTTTAATCTATTTTCGAGCACTTTTGCATAGAACTTCATCATATTTTTGATGTATTGTCACATCCCCTGATTAGAAATCTTTGACGTTGGCCTGCAAGATTTGAGAGAAAAATGACATGTACAACGCCAGATTTATATCCTATAACAACATGAACAAAGAAAAATCAGCAGTGTTTCAACATTCTAAATATCAATCGTGCCTGTTTGCCACATATTTCTCCTTCATCCAAACTTCTATCTAAAAGTGCCTTTTTCTGAGCTACATTGCCAAAATTTTTGTTGATTAAACTTAATCAAATAGCATTGAAATAATGTGAAAGCATGACCATAATATCCAGTAATTAATAAATTCACTTAAGCACTGAAGGGTCCAGTCAAGTTTTTCTTTTTCATCGGGATTAATGCAGACTCACATTGTTAAGACTGGAAATGCTTTCATCATTATAATGACAAAATTAAAATAATTTTGAAGCTCTATAATTTGAACTAGGGTTAACATACCACACTTGACAACTTTGACACAAAAACTAAAACAAATCAAATAAGTTAAAGACATTTTTCTGTACCATGACAGGAGTTCATGAGCCTTGATTAGTCCTAGTGAATGGCAGTGGTTAGATTATGATGTGTTCAAGACAGCTCAGGAAAATGAGAATTAGATGAATCAATAGTTTGAACAAGTATAGTTTTTGGAGTTTAATTAGTTAATCTGTGTGTCCTACAGCACAATGAAATAGATATAACAGATGTTAGCAAGGGAAAAACACCTGAAAAATTGAGTTGTTTTTTTTTTTCGCGTATTTTTTTTATTTTATATCATAAACTTTACTTCAAAAGTATGTTTTTAGTTGTTTTTTTCCTTTTTGCTAAAAAATGAAGCAGATCTCAATCTCTGCTCTTGTAAAATATCTCACAAATGTATCAGATGCATTTAAGAGAAATTAAAGATCATTAAGCCTTATTTAGTATCAAATAACATCCAGTTCTCGAGTTATCATCAGCTAATGTTGTTCAGATAACTACCAGTGAGTGTGTGCTGCTGTTGCGTTATGATCAGGAACACTGACATGTAAAATCTCTTCAGAGGAGGTTTACATTACAGCAATAGAGTGCAAATTTCCAGTGAGGAAGGTGAGCTGCCTGGAGTGCGTGTTCAGTGGAGATTGGACACAGATGCTGATTGTATAATGTATGCAATGCCCTTTCTTCTTGGATAATATATGCATTGCCCTTTCACTTGAAGCCGTTTGCAGCCTGTGCTGTAAATGCTTCCTTTGTGAATCGCAAATGAAATAGTTTGATGCGTGATGACAAAGTCCTTTTAGTGTTCTCCATCTCTTAACTTCTTTTTCCACTGCTCGCTTGTTAAAACCAACACAGTCTCGACAATAATGAGAGGATGAATGCGCCTTTTTTGCTGTCTGTCTCTTGGTATCAAGTAGAGTTTGCTAAAAGTTGCTGCTGTCGCTCTCTCTCCCTAATTTTCCGCTCAGGGCCTATATGTTTGAGATAAAAGTGGGACTGCTAAGTGGCACATGATTCTAAATAGTCTTTGCTTGAGTGCTGTTACTGTGGAGACGGGACCAGGAATGTGCAGCGGGACAAAGTTGATTGTAGGTTGCTAAATGAAAAACACACTTCCCCTAGTTAAAAGTATGTTGTTCTCTCAGTCCATTAAATATTTTTAAAGGAACTTTAGAGGCTGACTTGTGCAAAGGATGGGCCCTATTGTGTCTTAATTGCTGTCATGCTAACGCTCCCATAAATTAGATCTGTACTTGGTATTCCTGTTGGTGAACTCTGGATTGATCTGCAGACTTTTAAAGCAGTGGGCTGCGAAGAGAGTTGCTAATTGAACATTCATCAGCTTATTTAACTACAATGCCTTCTCAAAAACATGTTTCAATATGTCATTTATAACTATACCCTACTTATGCCCAACAGAAGAGTAGTGTGTTATTCGTGAGGACTGCAGTAAAGCTATGGCATTTCCTCTGCACAAAAACTCCTATCATCAACCAAGGGCTCTCTGCCTTGCTTAGCTCAATTGTGTCAAAGATGTAAGAAACACTGACAGGCTTTTATCCTTTTATTCAAATTTTTGTAACCATTTCAGGCATTCAGAGCCAATATTATGCCGTCTGATACTTGACAAAGTGACAGCCCCGACCATAAATACACTCAGGTAAGGGGAAGTGGGTGTACTTAAATACATTACCTGTCTATCAGACACTTTGTTCTGTGCAGCTGTTGGCTGATATCAGTTCTTTTTGTTCTTTTTATTGAATGTTTCATATTTTACTCTAGTGACAAACATTATACTGAATATGCTATCAAACTGTGTTGAAAGGTTTTTATGCCTTTTTGGAGTGTTGTTCTGTATGGAGAAGGTAGAGAGAATAACAGAGTTTGTTTTATTGACCAAGCTATCTAACATTGAGGAGTCTAGGATAACAACAAAAAAGCTAAGACTTTCATGTAATTTCCCCTGTTGTGAAATAAGATTTTTAATTACTTTGAACAGCTTAGATAAGAAACTAAGGATATACAGTTTTAGTTGACTATACTATTGGATTCCAACCGAGGGTTCTCCTTCCACACTTCAGAATTTCAGTCTTCTCAGTTAGCCATGCTAATAATTTAGGTAATGATAAAATCAGTTTAAAGTATTGTCAAATTTCGACAGCATTACAACACATTTTTGATTGGCTCTAGGCAAAAGTTGGCCTACATAGCTTTACAGTGGCAACAATGTCAAACACATGGCACTTCTGATAATCAGTGTCATGGTGCATGGGTGGAAGCTTCTGCAAGTTTTCTGGTGTTTCCACCCACTAAATAATGTGTAGTAAGCATCTTTTTTGTGGAAAATGAAGCCAATGTTGACAACTTCTGCCTCTTGTCTACTCTGAACACATTTTTGTGTTCAATGATATCAATTCCATGAATCAGTTGTTATCAATTCTCAATGGAATTAGTTTTTGAATCCCATCCCTAACCCAGACAGTAAATACATTTATAAAAAAAAAACAGCAGATGGCAGAAGGTCAGAAATAATTTAATGAACAGAAATTAAGCAAACATTTAACCATTTTAATCCGTGCTAGCTGCTACTAGAGTTACTTGTTGGGTTAAGACACTACTAATATTTTTTATATTAGCCCGCTATGTCTGTCAGATATTGTGTCAATCCATAATTTGGCTTTGGCTGTAGACTGGCTGAAGTTTTGGCCGATAGGATTGCTCTCCCTGCTCTGGTACCTTGATGTAAACAAGCCAAATGAACAAATAGCAAAGTGACAGAGACGTGTGCCTGGTAGTATTTTGGTTTGAAAATTTGATATAACTAGAAGTGCTCAAAGAGCACAAACTACCGTCAAGGCATTTCTAACATTGTTAGCTGAGTTACAGAAAACATGAAAACTACCAAAGTGCAATCTGATTTTACAAAAAGTATTCCTGGATCTGCATCAATATTTGCATCCCAACCAAAATCTGATCACTCCATCCTTGTGCCATGACCGACATTCCCTGAAAATTTCATCAAAATTAGTCGAGAAATTTTTGTGTTGCTATTATTTGCACAATAATGTGGATGCGAATCATTGAACTGAAGGCTGGTCGTAATTTTAGCCACATTTTGCAAACCTGTACATTTAGTTGTACAATACTTTGTTTTTCCCTCATATGTTGTTTTCACACCTTAAAATTAGGTGTTTAGTTCGAATGAATGCATGCCCATGAGCATCTCAAGTAAAAAAGTAAATTTTATCGCACCAAGTTTTTGCTAGGAGTGAACAACGGCAACAAAAGGAAGACTGGAGCCCTTTTTTATTGTGCACTTCTGCAACAATTTTGTAGAAAGTTTTTTATTAAAAGCTATAAGACATTCATCCATGCCCTTAAGATCCTTGTTAGTTTATTCACATTGGATCAAGACTGGGGCTGTGCACTAACAAGAATCTGGGAATATGACATTTAATGCAATGCAGGTATGATGATACTGTATGTCGCAACATTTCCCTCAACATCCATACATTTAACACTAGTTGGTATTCATTGAATTATCAATTAGAAATGTATCAATAATGAGCTACAAAGTCTTAATACAGTATCACATCATGAATTATCATAATGTTTCATATTTTCCCATGCCCTTTATGATGGCTTGTCACAGTGGAGGCTCCCCCTGTACAGATTCTCAGTCATGCTCAGTGCTGCTGTCCCCTGTTTGCTCTGTGGATCCTGTTCTTGACTCGGCTATGTCTCTGTTACCACCATAACACTCACATTTGTGGACGGCTAAGAAAGGGAATCACTTTCTCCCACCTGCTTGGCATTCCTCTTGAAGGGAAACATCACAGTAGTGTTCATATTGTGCTTTGCAATGTCATTGCAGACATGCCATTCTCTCTTTATTCGTCCATACACAGTCCATTTTGGAGTCTTGCTGTTACAGTAAGGGAACCAGGTTTCTATGTAGGTGTCAGTGTACCAAGTCTTCTTTGTCTTAAAGCAGGCCAGATCTTTGCTTTTTAGTACCAAGCTGACCTACCTTGTGTAGTAATAACTACCAGAATACATCATTTTAAACTGTTAAAGAGGTTTCATTGTATAATACCATGATAGCTTTGGTCTTTTTCATGAGTAGTACCCTGGGAGAATCTCTACTCTCTTGGGGAAGCTGTGTGCTCTCAGCTGAAAGACTGCATCCTCGTGAGGGCAGCTGGGGTTCAAGTGCACAAAGAGAATATACAGAACGCAACAATGAAGGAAGTTAGATAAATATTAAGGGAGGGGCGGGGTAGAAGAAATGAATGAAGATGAACCCCATGTTCCCCTTTATTGTTACGAGAAGCACATGCAGAGAGCTCTTCAGGGCAAAAAGGTGGAGTAACGTCTCCTTAATAATACTACGTTATTGAATCAAGGAGTAATGCTCTGAGGTCTTTTGAAAGGCCTTTGAAATAACGCTGTCCCCTGCAACAATGGAAGCTTTGTATCGTCATCTAAGTCCCAAAAGCTATCTCAACTGGAATTAATGGGCAATTTTCTTCAAAAGAAAATGAGGAATGAAAACCCCATTAAGTCTTGCATCACAGAGACGTAACATCTGTATCTCATCTCACCGCTCTTTCAGTCAGTACACAAATAAATAATTTTTCTGTTTTCTTAAGACACGAGTTTTACCTCTGCTGAAGGAATTCTGAGTTTATTTTCTCTGCTGACTATGAAAGTTTTAGACCTCACAGAGAAACAAACAAACAATAGATGATAGGATGACTTAGCTGTATGGAGTATCAGTGTTCTCCTCAGAAAGATTGGAGCTTGTTTTAAGTACCTCTCCCCCTTGAGCCAGCTGTTGACAGCCATTTTTCTGTCAGTGCTGGATGCATACAGTGCACACTGATGCATGAAGCTGAAATGGCTCTCTGGCTCAATCAGCCGGGTTATAGAGAAGAGATAAAGACATGGTTTTTGTGTGATACTGGATCATCATCAAGATAATCTCTGAACCATGCCCTGATGAATTATGACCCCAGTGTGTCCTTCAAACCAAACAGAGGAATTAATGTGAGTCGGAGAGCTGGGGCATTTACTATAACCCATTTCCAAGCAATGTAGAACAAAGTTATTTTAAGAAATAACCAACTGAACAGTGACCTTTTGATTGTAGCTGCTTTGAATAATGTGAAATTTGGTTTGAATGTAAGCTGCAATGGAAAGAATGTGTGAGGTAAAATAATCAGCTTGTTAAAAATTGTGACTTAGCCTCTTTACGGCATATTTACAAAGTGGAGATTTAAACGAAACCTAATGAAATTAGGTCACACTTTTCAAAGTAGGTCAAATTCATTGCTTTATTTTTTATGATTAAAAAAAGGACCAGAGGGCATGTGATATGAACAGCAGATCTACAAAAATGTTAACTATAATTTACTAAAAAATGACTCTTTAAAGGCTTCTTAAAATTAAGAAAAATACTGAGTAAAATGCAAGGAATCAAACCATTGCAAGCAATTAAAAACATTTTCAAAAATATTAATGAATTAATGTGGATGCAACACAACATTTTTTTATCCAACAAAGTTTAGATGTAGGTTAGCATAATCAAAATGGGTGTTTCAAGGTGACAATTTTGACTAATTCAAACACAAAGTAGTTGGACGGTCTTGTGCTGTGTTCACACTGAACGTGACTTGGCAACCAAGATCGCGTTGCTCACCCAAGTCGTGTCAGGTGTCCATAAAATAGCTCAATTTGCCACCGGCGCATCGCTAAGTGATGTCATGCCCGCTCAAGTTTCACCGTGATCATATCATATCACATATCATATTTGTATGCAGAGGAACCGCCACTTCTGTTGAATAAGGCAGAACTAATGTACTCGCTAATAAATGTTCCAAAACAGACATGGATTGTCACTCTCATATGAGCTGAAATAAAAACAGTTGGTCTGGGTCTCCAGCATGACGTTAAATGAAAATTTTCAACTCTGGCGACCGAGCAACACGACCTGGACCTGGTTTAATGTTCACTCTTGTGGTACTCTTATTGCTGCTCTTTAAGAGTCCACATCAATGCCACCACCTGTAATTATCTATTGATTGTTGTGATGAAAAGATGACGGTACATTTTTGAGTTTTGTGAAGATAAAAAGATGTTTTAAACTGACCTATGTTTTTGTATTTTAGATCAATGGAAAAGCACTTTCTACCTCAAAACATAATTCAAGTTTCCTTTAAAACACTAAATCGACCTATATTATGGTGCAACATTTGAACACATCATGCTGAGAATTTTAAAGTTCACCCAGTACTCATTTCTGGGTGAACCTTGAAACATCACACCATGTGTCCGCTTGTGAAGTGAGTTAATCAAATGATATCCTGCCAATTTCCACTCAGATTTCTCCACTGGAATGATATCTTTAATAAGGGGGTATGCTGTTAATGTAGGAATCACTTTTTAAGGCAGATTTGTGCAGTTTTAAAGGATCACTGTCCTGTAGCAGGGTTAAAAGTGTCCTTTTTTTCCCCTAGTTAACAGTTAGCATTTTGCAGCTTAGCACAAGTTCATAGCATCTGTGGGCAAACAGTGTTAAGTTTGTTTGGAAGATGTGGATATTATTACTGCAATAATATCATGCCACATGCCTTTGGTCGTCCAGGTTAGTGTCAAAATGCCTGTGCTGGTTATACATTGTTTTAGGTTTACATGCAATTTTAAACTCTCAGTGGACATGGCTGAAATACAGCCTTATAGAGATTCTTTGGATATAGTTACTGAACTATCTTGATGCTTCTGATCCACTGAGGTTGTAACCTCATCAGAGGCTGCAACACAGCTGCAGGCTCTGATGGTGACTAGCGGCATTGTTATAGATAAGACCCAACGTTTGTGCAGTTGGACAGGCCTATCTTTACAAAAAGTTCAGTAGTTTTGTCGACTATTAATTCTGATGTCGACTATTAAGGGTGCACTGTTTTATTGTTTTCGCTGGCTAATAGTGCATTTGCTAATACAAAAAAATTACTAATAGTAGCTTTGACTGACTTAGAAGGTAGGGCAAAGCACATTAACACTTCACATGGACTCAAATCTTCAAAAGATAACATCCGGTTACACTGATTTTGGCATCCAATGGAGGAAGCTTTAGCAAGATTTTGATGGCCACTGTGATTATACTCATAAATCTTTGAAGCATAAAATGCAAAACAGTTCCGTTTTTGCAGCACCTTGCATCTTACAGCAATCATGCTACGTCACATCACTGAAATCTTCTTGTTCTTTGTCTTTATTTGCTGCTGTAGGTCAGAAAGAGACTTCAGTTTTAGCTCTTATCTGTTTCCGGATAAAAAACTTCTCAAAGTAGCTTTAACACACAAAATTAGGAATAATAGACTTACAAGTACCCTGAACAATCCTGATTTAATAAAAATGAATGGAAAAAGTATCCTGTTAGTGACCAAAGATCTTCGTCATCTTAATGCAATAAAATGATTAAATCAGTGCTTCAGGCAAAGCCTTTGATTCACAACAACAAATCATATCTCTGCCCTGGACCATACTTTTGCTTTTTTTTAAAGGTTTTAGTCATCATTTCCTTTTTTCATTGCCTTTTTAACCATGAAGCACGGATCAGGTGTTGGTGACCTTACTGTGATATTAAGTTGCTGGGTAACAGAAGATTGGCCGGTTCTGGACTCTTTCTATCACATCAAGCCCAACAACGTGGAGGTGGAATTTGAAGCATTCTGCCAGTGCTGTGGACAGAGAGGGGGGAAAAGCACTGAGAAAGTTTATGTAAGCATGTGAGCTAGAGGCCTGAGAAGGCTGAGGAATGTGGGGAGGGGGTGAGCAGTATTAACGGAGGTAGTTCAAAGCAAGCCCCAACTTTTTTTTTTTCTACTGCAGAATGAACAAGGAAGTCTTGGTGCATGCTGAAACTGGCTGTTCATAATCACAGCGGCCTCACGCTCTCAGGGTAATGAGTAGTGAGAAAATCAGCAAGAGAGATAACTTGGATATCACTCTCTTTGCCTTGTGTTGATGATACAAATATGTCATTAGTGATGTTGTGTTATTAACTGGACTTGTAGAGCTGGTGGCAAACGGGTATCACTACCACAGGTTGACAGGAAGAACAGGACATTTAAAACTTGTTGTTGTTAAAGGGATGGTATGGTTCAAAGATGAAATTTCATCAGTTGTAACTTTATGGATGAACTCACGTGTTCAAATGGACCATATAATCTTCTGTCTCTGCCAAATTTCTAGCCAGTTCCTGCTCATGTGTCTGAAGGATTGTTTTACTGCTCGTGGAGCCCTGCCCACCAAACATGATCATATTGTTTAAAAAACAATAGTGTCATAAAAGGAAATACCTCAAGTCCAAAGGTTACACTGAGGTGAGACTAAGTTGTCAAAGTCTTTATTTTACTTATTAGGGGTGTCAAAAATAGTCTCTTAATCAATGCATTGTGTGGACGTATATGAAGATGCATCGATGCAGACAGTCAATAATTGTATTAATTGCATATACCAGACGTGGTGCGTACTCCCCATACAGGGGGCAGTCATTCACTCTCACTGCTCCTGTGTCAATAATATTACACCTTCGATACCACCTCTGGAGACCGAGCTGTGCTGCTCTGAGTTGAGTCAAGGGGTTTATATATTACAGCTTGAAACAGCATCGTGAATAGGATTAATGTCAAATTAAGGAATTTAGAATGAAACAAGCATGGCCAGGCCAGGCATTCTGTAATTTTAATGGTGTACAGTATGAGCCACCACCATTAATATGTTAAGTGTCCAGAGGATAATTTGTTTGAAATGCTTGGAAAAAATAGTTGTCATCCCTTTATTGTTTTTATTAAAGTAAACAAGCTGGTATTGATTCAAATAAATGATCATTGAAGTTAGTTAAAGTGACTTGTATCATGTTTGATTACTTAGTTTTCCATCCCAGATCCAGATATTTTGTAGGGCCCTATAAAATCCGTGATTACTGAATCGCGGACAAAATCACAGAATTGGATGTGAATGTCAATATATATGCGTAATTATACGGACATGGACGACATTTTACGTAATGTTTTTTCTGAATAAAAAGGAACGTATTTCTCGGGAAAATGCTCCGAGGGGGTCACTATGGCTGGGGACAATTGCACGCTTCACTTCCCCTCCTCCTCCCTTCATTAACAATGCAAACATGTCGAAGCGTCTGCGTGAGGCACCGGCTAAGTTGGCAAAGAAGCTACGAAACTCCAGGCTAACTTCAAAGTACAGGGTAGAGCACTTTCCCAGCATTTATTATGTGTCAGGTGATCAAATGCTCTGCAAATGTGGTCGACATACTGTTGACTGGACCTGTAAAGATACGTGTGAGGACGACCTGAAGAGTGAGTGTCTATATTTCATTACTCTATATGGTGTCTCGGGGTTATATTTGCACAAAACACTAAAAACAGAATTCTCACAAAAATAAAACAGAAAATAAGGAATATGGGGAAAATTAAAACAGAGTTTGGGGAAGATTAATACAGATTTTATAGGGCCCTGATTTTGTATCTTCATTTAGCTAACAAACTTTAAAACTAGATTGTTAGCCCCATCCACCATCATCAGTCTTGCCCCACTTCCATGCACTCTGTCATGAGAAGTGAGGAAATCAGCATTTGAGACAACCTGGATTTTGCTCTTCACCTCATACTGATAGTACACTATATTTAGCACTCTTGGTTGTTTCACCAGACAACTTGTGACCTGTAGCGCACACTCCACTGCAGCTTCTCCACAGCAAATTTCACCCCCTTCACTGTGGCAAACTGCACCTCCACTGTATGTCACAGAAGAATAAAGTCATTGTGAACCTGCACAGGATGTAGCTTTAAATACACTGATTCGTCAAATACCTGCTGGCCTTGATAATTCGTAATCCTCTGGCTGTCTGAAGACTCCAGCACTCTGCCACTGTGCTCAAGTAACTTTGAAGAACAAAGCCAGAGGGAAGAGAAAAGGAGCAAGAAGGGGGAGGAAAAGAGGAAAAAAAGCGGAAAGCAAATCTGGCAGAGGCTCCTGCTCGGTCTGTTTTTCTTTCTCTTGCGGCCTTAGGGCAGCTTTTTTTTTTTGCTCCTGTCTTAGTGGGAAGGCTAGGTATATGGGATGGGTGTGGCTACAAAATTCTTCAGATTCACCTTTCATGTGCTTTGTTTGTAACTTTACAGCCACGGGCCATGGCAGATAGCATTTCATATTTGTTCTGTGTTGCAGATATAGGGTAAAGGTCGCCTGGTTGAAGTGCATTCAAATATGTATGAGGAACTTTAACTCCGTGACATTGATTTTTAGCCCTAAAAAGTCATACAGCACCATTCCTCTCGCAGCTGCAGTTGTGTTCATGTTGTAATATGAAGTTGTCTCCTGCATGCTGAAAGATAAAAGGTTAGGAACTGCGAGCAGAAAGCATGACCCTGCTGAAAGTGGAATTGTTCTGCTACGCTGGTGTCAGTCAGTCAAACAGATGAGCGCTCAAGCATTGACATCAGGCACAAGAGATGTCTCACACTTTCACGTTTTTCTTTTTGTACTTTGTCTTATAAGCTCACGTGCATGTACGTACACAACCAGCTTGGTGCAGACCCCCTCAAACCATTCCCACCTCCTCATTCAAGCCGTCTTTATTTAATGTCCTCTTTTCCTGCTAATTCCCTCTCTGCAGGGGGGCTGAAATATTTATCCTCCTAACCCTTTGTGTCTCCGCTTTGGATTGCTCACATAAGCTTTGCATTTTTAATTTATATTCAGCATTTGAAGTTCCCAGCACATCTTTTTTTCCAGCAGGGATCTTTACTATTTATTGCAGGAGGGTTGTCATGATACCAGGATTTTAAGCTCTCTAAAACTTTGCACTGCTCTGGACTAGAAGACACAGTCTGTTTTTTATACTTCTAAAACCTCCAAGTTCTTTCAATTTAAAATAATGACTGAACAAGCTGCAGGAACTATTTAATGTTTTTTTTCCTACTCATATTGGCTTGTGATAATTGCCTGTGTGTCCTCAATTACTGCCAGATTTTATTACCAACAAACTTGTTTATTGGTAAATTGATGTCCTGCTCTTCACGGCCCACAATGTGCAGTATCAAAGCAGCTGAGGAGCTCTTTCAGCATTTTCTCTTTATTTTCTTGCAGAGTTAAAATTTCTTCTTGTACTTATAATTTAACCTGATACACCAGAAGGACCATTCATTGGGTCCTATGAAAACCGTGATCAAGGAATCGCGGTTAGAATCGCAGAATTGATATTAAAAGCGGATTTAATATAAACACGGAAAATCACAGAAGTGGCCGTCATTTTACGTAAAAGTTTTTTTTCTGAATAAAAAGGGATGTGTCTTTTGGGAAAGTGCTCCAAGGGGGCTACTAAGGCTGGGGACAATGTACGCTGAAATTATTTATCAATAGAAAGGATGTTTCCAACATATTTTGGTGAGAGTTTGATCTACGAAGTGGCCCATGTTTTGTTTTTTACACTGCAGTAGTAGCGCCAGCCTTCAACATTATCTCATTGGCTTGTAATAAAATGATTGATGAAGTGATCGTCAACATCTGCTGGCTTTTTGTTATATTTTGACTTAGTAGTTTCTGAGTATTGATCAAACTAGACATTCACAATTTTTATTTACGTAAAAGTAAATACACTGTAAGTGGGTTTCTCTGAATCACATATTATTAAAAATGTGTTACTGTCAGTGTTGCCACAATTTTAGTTCTTCCAAACTTTTAAAACATCTGTGTATGCTGTATGTCTTTCCAGCTTCAAGTCATTAGTTTGATTGGACCAAATCACCTCATTTACATTCTAGATATACCTGCCAATGTTGTCTTCTCCGTGGGACTTCTAGCTTTTTAGGAAACATTAGGGAGCTACCTATTTCCCCTGCCTGACTACCCCTCTTATTACATGCCTCAAGCTAAGTAGAGAGAGCTATAATGATGACTAATGACAAGAGAGGATCCCAAGCCAAAAAAAACTGAAGGGACGTTAAAGCAGAGAGGAGGGGCTGGAGAATAAATGAGCTGTGCTGCCCCAAATTCCCCTCCTGTGTTCGATTTGAGCATTTTGTTGCAAGTCATGAAGGGCGTCAGATCTGTCATTGCCTAAAGCAAGCTGTTTGACTGGTCTCAGTTACTCTCTTTTATATATGTTTATCGAGTTACAAAGGGGCAGGAAAGACAGCCGTTAACAGATAGTCTATGTAAACTATTTGAGCCTTTGAAATCTCCTTTTATTTAAATGGTTTTGTGCAAGCTCCTCCGTCTTATCTGGGGCAGCAGTGACTGGAAGAGTGTAATAGAATCATACCCATTATTGAGAATAGGAGACTTACCAGGCTGTGATAAGGGTGTGTCTATGCCATGAGTCACCTTTATTATTTTCAGATAATAAAAGCAAATACAGCCATAAATCTTTATTGAACTTATCAAGGTTATACAGCCGTAGCAAATAACAGCGACACAAAAAATGGTTGTGATTATAAAGGTTGCCTTGGTTTGCTTTGTCTGTAAGATGTGTGTGTGTGTGTGTGTGTGTGTGTGTGTGTGTGTGTTTATCAGGCTGCTCACTGCCTTAAAGCCTCATGCTCAAATAATGGGACCTCAAATTTGCAAGCTGGAAGCCACATAATGCTGTTTTATGTTATGAGCAGCAGCTCCTGCTATTTTTGTATCCTTAGGGGGTCTTTTTTATGCCCTTTTTCTATTCAGCTTAAAAAAAGTACTATAAAAGCTTGAATATAAATCGCACATATTGTAAAATCTGAATTACAGGTCCACCAACAAAATGATACCACATCTTGTTTTAGGGGTTTCCTAGAGGAAAAAAAAAACGTACTGTAACTAGTTGTTGTTATCTCTACCAAAGAGGCCTGCAGTTGTTAGTTTCTTTGTTTGTTTGGTGGTTTGTGAACAGCTAAACTCAAAAGTAATTAATTGATTTTGATGACATTTCATTGAATGTTGGTCACAAGGAAGAAGTGAATCGATTTTGATGATCCAGGAATGTTTTGAGGGATTTTTTAAAGTTGTGAGATAGGCCAGTATCCCACATTTTTGCTAATAATTAATTAAAGTCTCAATGGATTTTGATTACTTTTTTAGGGAGTGTTGGTCATGGAAAAAGGGAAAACTGATTACATTATATTGGTTATCTGAATGTTGATCCAAGAATTTGGGACAAGTTTGTTCACATTGCGAGACAGGGCAGTTTTCCACAATTTTGCTAGTATTTCAATAATGTAACAGAGAGAATTGATATCATTAGTCTTTTTGCTTACCACTTCCCTCATCAATTTCTTCCACTGACGGGGGCAGAAGTGGTCAAAATTGCGACATAATTTTTGACCAAAAGGAGCTTACAGCACAACTCTCAGTGGAAACGCCAAACGCCAGCAACATGCTGAAGAATTTATCTATGCAGCACAGTACTGAATCAGAAGTGTCATGTGTTTGATATTGTTGCCACTGAAAGGCCAGCTTTTTCCAATACAGAAAATCAACTGGAATTGATAAGGGGATTGTGAAGGCATCGGATTGATAAGCAGAATCATGAATGGCATTGGTATTGATAAAATCGTATCAATTCCCATCCCTAACCAAAAGGGACACTTGATTAGATTTTGGTGATGATCTGAATCCCACTGTGATTCAGGAATTTCCCCAAGGACTTGTTTACGGTGAAAGATAGGGCAATTTATTTAAGCATTTTCTGTAATGACTCAGAAACTCTTCTGTGGATTTTGATGGCATTGCCGGGAAATGTTGGCACAAGGAAGAAGTGAATAAATTTCCCGATGTAGATACAGGAGTGTTTTCATCCAGAAAGATGAAGAAAGATGAGTTAGTTAAGACTCTGTCAGTCGACATGCAGACCACAGCTTCTGCTGCCACAGAGCCATCAGCTGTATGGATTACAATACTGCTCCACGTTGTGCCACTTTACTCCTCTGTAGTTTGTGCCCAGAGCCACAGAACTCTTCTTTTTCTCTCCTAAGTCAACAACGTGCTCTGTACTTATTTTCTTAAGATAGCTTGCAGCACAAAAATGACACACAATAGTGTTTATTCATGTTTCTACTAGTATTTCTGAATCGGACGCCAACACACTGTCAGGGCTTGTCTTCACCAAAATGGGGGTGTGGTCTCTCTGGTGAGTGGGAAGTGATGTACGACTGTTCTTACAAATTTAAAAAAAAAAAAAAAAAAAAAAAATCATGTATGTTTGATATAAAAAAAATATGAGATCTTCTTTTCAGGCAATTGTGCTCAGCCGTGTTTTCAAACACAGAAAACATTCGAATGTCTGTGTTATGACTGTCTTGTCTCTGGTGTCTGACATGTAACTGTGTCATTGCATGATTATTTACACTGAGCGGGCAGCTTGAACTGTTCATGTGGTTGTACTGAGCACAGTAATGATAATAGCTGTGAGGGTTAGTGGCAGCACTGGCGATTATGGTGGCGCATGTCTGAGTGGAAGCTTTTGTCAAATTAAAAAAGTATCTTCTGGATAAATGATCCTGACACTGAAATACATATATCTGCATTTTATACTGATATTTTGGTCACCATTATTAAAAGGATACATCTCATAATTTGTGAAAAAACAATGATAATGTTGATACTGATAAAATGTGTCTTATCCACAATGGTCTGTGATGATGGTTATAAAGGCATCTGCTCTGTGAATGTATTTATCTGCCTGACAGCTGATTGTTTCTTGTTTCTGTTTGAGATTATAATTCAAGGAATCTGGTTGCTTTAAAATATGTAACAACAAAAGACGAGAAAATTAAGGAGCTTTGTTTTCTGCTGATGAGAATCCATTAGAGTTGATGTTCATGTTCTCATTTGTTAGAGGTAGCAAGAGAGCTTTTGTTTTGTCACTTCAAGAACAAAAGCAAAGCAGCTTAGTGTTTATATGAGAATAACCTTTCATCCTGTCTTATTTTGACAGTTTATTGCTCTTGTGGACGAAAAGCAGACAGAAATCTATCAGACTAAGCTCACTGCAGTTAAGTATGATTTAGCAAAGTTGCATTTTGCGGCAATTCAGTAATCATTTTAGGCAGGGTATTATTGAATCATTAGTTTGCTAGTACACACCTTGCCTTAAGAAACTCTTTTTACAAGCAAGTCAAAACACAGGCGTGTCCGCACAGCCTCTGAAACACCTTCACCTATTAAAACGCACACAGGTTAATCCACACGCCAACACACTCATCCCAGCTGGGCACCTGGTGAGTGCCTGTAAGTGGGATGAAGTAAGGATGAAGAACAGTAAGGCCGATTCTGTCCTGAGAACTTCTTTGTCAGATTTTCTTTAGGGAGAGCATCAGAAATTTGTATTTTTATGCATAAACCAGAGTTTATGTCTATAACAGAGGTATGCTTGTATGTTAGTGCGTGGCTTCTTGTGTTAATCCATTAATCAGTTTTTTCTCATACACATTACTTTGGTGACAACCCAAGTTTATCTACAGCCAAGGTCCAAAAAAGGGGTAACCAACAGAGTGCCTGCGAGCACCTGGTAGCCCTTAAGGGGCCTCTGAGGTGCCCACATGGACATTCCAAAGATATCATAAGTTCACACCAGAGAGCTTTTAATTTCTATTACGTTTTACAAATAAACCATACCTACATCAATACAAAAAACCCAACTAATTTAACATGTCTTATGTTCCATCATTGCCTTTTTCTTGTAAATTTTGCCCCGTGTAGAGTCCAAGTTTGCTATGATGCTGCTAGCTAGAGCCCTTACAGTGTCACTTGTACAAAAAAAATCACAAAAGTGCAACTGCTGCAGTTAAGTTTTACATAAGTTAAATCATAAAAGATTCATATAAGTTTAATATTCTCATGTAATTTCTTTATCATTAGTAATAATTACTGTCATTTAAAGTAAAAAGTATAAAGTAAACATTTAGTGTCACATGCAACCTCCTAAATGCACAATAAGATTTTTTTAGGTGAACTATGCAAATTATCAGTCAGAAACATCAAATCAAACAGGTAGTCCTCTGTAATATTCCTCATTTTAGGGTAGCTCTCAGGCCTAGAAAGGTTGGTGACCCCTGGCCCAAAACTAACCTTTTAATAAATCATCATATATTTCAGTGCATGTAATGATGTTATTTTGGTTATTATGCTTCACAGTTTTTATCATATCAGAAAATGAGGAGGTGGTAAGAGAAATGTATTTGCTCTGCATGTGTTCATACATGACTGTGAAAATGTAAATATTTACCTGCTATGTGATGCACAACTCTCTGACATTTACCCACTAATCCTAAAATTTACCCACATTTGGTGCTTGGTGCCTTCAATCACATATGAATCAATGATTTCAATAATAAATGCAGCATAATTTGATTGTAAACAGAATTATTAACAGAATTTCAGTCAGGGCTATCCATAAGGACTGGCTGCCAGCCACATCCAGCGACTTTTCCTATTGTTCCCTTAAATGGGTGAACGTGCAGATATTTTAGGGAATTAATTCTTTGTCATTATCAAATACATCTAGGTAAATAAAACACAATGTCATTACTTTTTCACAGCATTTAGAGTATGAATTCATAAAATTTCTTTTATCTTGTACCAATTTTAGGCTAACTTTAAAAACATTTAATAAATAATTAGTTTATCTCATTTATGCATTATTTACTATTTTTAAAAAAAATGAGCTAACCTAGACCTAGTTTTTCAAATATGCTTCAAATTCAATTAAAAGAAATAAGATTGGAATAATAAACAATTTGTCAATCAAGTAAAAAAAAAAAGAAAAAAACTGCTTTTGATTATTCATCCCTGTGATGACCCTAAACCATAATGCTAACCTTTCTGACCAGCCACAATGCAAAGCCTGTTTCTGCTTCTTTACAAATGATGCGACTATTACCACTGAACATGTTGTCTATAATGGTAATGTCAAACTTAACTGGCTGACTCATGTCCTAAAGCCTCCTTGCTCTGTATGTCTGTTAAAAATCATGTTCAGTGATTAAAAACCTGTGTTCAAATAATACAAGTGGGCTTATGACATTAGCTGGATACAAACATGGATCTCCAAAGGTTTGTCTCTCGTACTTTTTTAGCATCTCTCTGCATTTAACCTTGTTGCATATGCACTTTTATACTTGTAGTTAGTTTCATCTTTTTTTAAATCACTTGTGGTTGCTTCAGATTGTCAGGCTTACCCATCCTCCACTTCTCCATGTAATCATCACACAACTCCCCGGCCTCTGAAAGCTCTTTTGTTTGCTCAGCTGAAGGCTACAGTCCCCACATGGCAGTAAAAGAGAAAAAAAAAACTTCCCTGCCAGTGAATGTAAACAGGAGAGCACTGACTGGTTGTTGTTAATCTATCACCTTGACATGTTTCAGTCAACGTGGCCTCAAACCAACCCCTCCATCTGCCGGCTCAGGGTTCCAGCTTCTGTTCTCTTGTTTGCCAGAGATTGATTTTATTTTTTTTTCAGAGATCACTGGCAGTACAGTAAGCAGTATGAGACTCGTGTTGCACATGAGAAGAAAGGTCCCAGCATAGTGAAAACTAAAGGCTGTGTTTGCATCTCTCTTTTAGGCGTCATCAAAACACAAGAACTCCTGGACCATGAGACGACCCCTCACTACTGGCTCACTGTCTACGCCATGGACCGAGGCGTGGTGCCTCTCTCTGCCTTCGTCGAAGTCTACATTGAGGTGCAGGACGTCAATGACAATGCGCCGCAAACCTCTGAGCCCGTCTACTACCCCTCTGTGATGGAGAACTCCCCGAAAGATGTTTCCATTATCCAGATCAATGCTGTGGATCCAGATGCCAAAGCCAGTGATAAACTCACCTACAGGATCACCAGCGGCAATCCCCAGGGTTTCTTCACCATCAACCCCAAGACAGGTAAGACTGCTGCCACTGTGATTGCAGCAGATGTGTTTATTCATTGTGCTGCTTCATGTGGGAAGTCCCTTTACTGAGTCAAGAGCTTTTATTGTATATCAGAATAAAGAGGAACCTTGGATATGTCAGTAAGCCTCGGAAAGCAAGTTTTAACCACTTAAAAGAAATCAGCTCACAGGATAAAGCTTGAAAGGTAATATAAAGTTTATCTAGGTGTCAGTGTCTAAAAGATTAAATATTAAAAACCAAAGCTTACTGGCAGTCTTGCATAGCAAAGGTCAAAATATTTTCTTTTCTATGAAGTGAAGATCAATTGGGTTGTACTGATACATGATAAACAGATATTTTGCACAAACAACAACATGTTTTTCCCATCTTAGATATGAGCTGTTTATAAGGTCACTGGCATAAAACATATATAAAGGAATACACTACATATTAAATTATCCTTTGGGACCTGGGGCCAGATTTTCAGATGTACTATTGCTCCTGTGAGCTTCCTGTTCCTGTTCCTGCAAAAAGGAAGAGCAGTGTGAACACTATTTTTTAACCCATGGACAGGAGTGGGTTGAGCCTACAGGGGTTTTTCCACTCTAACACTCTAAAGTGTGTTCTCATATGGTGCTCTGGAAATGGTGTGATGATTAATATTTCATAGGACTCTTTTAAAAGTTGCAGGAGCAGGCTATGTTTAGTTGAACAGCAGAGAAAATACTTGTAATCGGTGCAAAGTGAAACTGCATGTAAAGGCGGAAGCTTGCTGTGAAAGGTACAGATTTGCTGTTGTTCTGCTGGACTCAGAAGAAGGATTTATCCAGCAACATTATTCCATATGAGTGTGTCATATGAAAATAGGAACATTAGATGATCTAAATTAGAAAGCAGATTGAATAAATAACAGCCATTATAATAACAGGGGCTTATTCACAGGGCTTAGACGTACAAGCAGGTGAACCAACAGAAATAAAATGCCACAAACTTAACAATTATATTTAGTTTGATCAAAATAGCCACAAAAATCTTTCAGGTTTGTTTCTGAAAGCCCTTTTCACTTAAAACAATTTGCACTCAAACACATTCAGACCTTTTGATGACCTATGACCATATGCATGGACAGTCAGACACTCACACAAACAGTTACGTGCCCCCCCGCTGGCTCTATGTGCTCTTTTGTCACCTCTGTTATTCCTCTAATACTACTGCTCATAATACATTAAGAGTGGATCAGCCATATCCCCATCATGTCTGCATAAAATTCACAGTGAAAGTGAAATGTGGGATGCATTATTGTGTTATTGGGGGCCAGACTGTCGGGGGTTACAGTAATGGCTCAAATGCTCAAACACAGCCAGCCTGCTCCAATTTGTCATTTTCAACTTTCGCTGGCAACACTATCTGTCTCAAAGAGTAAATGTCATTACATATTTAGAGACCTGTGTCATCTTCTGCCATTGTGAAAAACAAACCAAAACAGCATGCTAGCCAGCACCAGGTAACATCTTAGGAGCATTGTTTTTCCTCCATATAATCCCTGCCTACTAAATAAAACATCAGATTGGTTATAAACACAAAAAAGGTTTAGATTTAGATTTGTTTTTTATTTTTTTTAAAATGGGACAGTATGCATTAATAAATATTAACATGTAAATGCATGGGATTATAGCCGAGTGGCTAATTTCTATCCCCCTTCCCATTAGCAGGTTGGTGTCAACACACAAAACAGAACAGCCATCTGTAATAGGAATAAAAACACACAGAGCATATTAAAAGACATACAGTAATACAGACAAAAATGACATACACTCCAAAAGAAAACAGGCTGGGAGTTGGGGAACCATGGGAATTATACCCACTGAATTATAAAGTGCTGGAGTGCTAATTAAAGTGCCGTAGTACTAAAGTGCCAAATGCTAAAGTGCATAGTGCTAGCTGCCTGGGAGCTCTGGTCCTCGTTATATTGCACAATGCCCGATACGAGGTCAAGTTAAACATCTTATTCTGTGACTTACATGCCTGCAAAGTTCTCCCTCTTAATACAGTTTGCTGTTGTTTCAGGCTTTTACGTGTAGAGAAGCTGTCTTACATGGTACAAAGTTCTGTCTTAAAAAAATGATGCACAAAGAGACTTGGGAAACTTTTCACAGGGTTCCTTCTGATATTCAAAATGTCTTAGAAATGCCTGAAATTGAAATGTTAGGTAACACATTAGCCCAGTTCACACTGCCATGTCAAGCTGTGATATTTATACTCCTGTGTATAAATTTATAAGTCATACAGAGGTGGAATTGTTTCTCTGATCACTGGAAACTCGCACATAGCATCTCATCAGCTGGTGATAATTACTTTAGGGGTGTGTGGCAGTTACAACAGCATTTATGAATCTTCTGCAGTCAGAGTATATGCACTAAGGGGTGGGGGTCACTGTTATTCCAAATAAAATATAACAGTTTGTTTAAATCGTCCAAACAAAACCAGAGCACAGAAATATTCAGCTCTGCACCTCCTGAATTAGTCAGTGTCTTTATGACTGATATGGACAGGTTTAGCCGTAGAAAAAAGCACTATAGTCCTTTTCTGTGAATCAGGCCCTCAGATTGTTGTCCTCCCTTACCTAGCAGACAAACATTTTTCCTGTGTGTAAGTGCTCATTAGAGTGAAAAGAGGAATGTTTAGTGAAGCAGTTGCTCCAGCTCGTCCTCGCTCACGTGTGTGGTCCTGCTTCCCAAGGTTGTCCCATCAACATTCTGCAGTTATTTTGGTTGGAAGTAGCAATGTGAATTTTCTGACCAAATAAGGATTCATCACGCAGCATGTCTGCCCAAACAAGCCTCAGAGTAACACAAGGCACTCCCCTACGGACAGGAAAAGAGGAGAGGAAAAAATAAACGATAGAGAAAAGGGGATAAAACCTGAGGCATGTGGACACATAAGGTTGGTGTTTTGTCTGCATGCATGACAAGATCAGCTTTCGTATGCTGATAAGAAGTCTGGGAGACTGGAAAAGGAAAGGAGTGAGAAATTGAAAATTTATCTCCCAACAAAGCAGTCATACATAAACTGTTTTAAGACTGAACCTTGAGCTGTGGAGGGAATATCTTTACAATCATATTTGTCCTCAAGATATTCTCTGAGTTTTTCTGCCCTTTTATGGATGAGTTAAGTGTGGTAATATTTGTACCATAGCTGGAAAGACATGTTTGAATGAAGAAGATGTTTCACTGCCGTTCATTGTTGGTATTTTATCTTTTTACCCTCTGGGTTATAATGCTGGGATTTTAGACTTCATTATGATACAAGCGAGGAATGTCTAATGGTACAGATACTTTTTTGTAACAATGGCAACAGCAAAGTCTGTATACCCAACTTCTTGTCTTAATGATTAAAAATTGAAAGTTAATTAAATTTGTATCAGAATCAGAAACACTTTAGAAATCCCCGAGGGGAAATCCAGTTGTTTCAGTTGCTCTTATACACATTATAGCAGAAGGGATTTCAGATAAAGTCATTAAAATAAGATAATAGTTTAGAAGAAATTAAGTAAGCATAAATTACATCATCAGAACCTTTAAGACATAACACTTTTCCCATAATGAAGTAAAAAAAGTGAAGGTGAGACCTAGAACAAAGGCCAAAGAATTTAAACTAATAACATTAACAATATATACAATATGAATAGGAACCTAAAAGCACTGTTTGACAATGAGGCACAGGTTGGCAGTTAAGATACTGCTTTTATTGAAAGAGAAATATAAGAAGTATATGTCAGTATATTGGAAGTGATTTTAGCACATTAGCACAAGACTAGAGCTTCAGTATATTTATATTATAATATAAGAGCATGGTTGCAACCCACGCTGCTATAACAGCAGCCCAAAGGGAATCCTTCATTTCTATTTTGAGAGGTAACCATATAAATATACCAAAAATGTAACCACTGTACCACCATCATTACTTTTATAGTTATAAAGAGGAGCTGTTAAGTCGGCAGCAGATTCACATTTCCCAAGATTGCAAGGATGACTAATTTATTCTCTCCAAAATCATAATATATCTTTCACAAAATTGCCTTTGACATATCATGATTTTTCATTTACTTTCACAAGATAGTTATTTTACTGACTTGCCCCGAAACACATCATAAAGTAATATTTTTGCTGCCTTGTTAAATCAGGTAAGTAGATTTTATTTGTTTGGTTTATCAACATTGAAGTATTATTTTTGCTAACTGGACCCTCAAGGTTTGAAATTCTGATTTGTTGCTTCAGTAGAGGAAGAGGGTGTTTTTTTCTATCCAAGCAGACA
Organism: Cetoscarus ocellatus; assembly: GCA_037902135.1. Taxonomy (NCBI): domain Eukaryota; kingdom Metazoa; phylum Chordata; class Actinopteri; order Labriformes; family Labridae; genus Cetoscarus; species Cetoscarus ocellatus. The sequence goes on from JBAMNC010000875.1 coordinate 3,863,283, forward strand.
TTGCATCCCATGCCAATGTGCTGAATACGTATTGACTGACTATTTGAAAATAATTAAAACCTTTACTAAAAAAAGTAACACTGTTTGAGCGAGTATGTGAAGGGTTTTCTGTCTCTATGTCAGCCTTGTGATTGGCTGTCAACAAGTTCTGGGTTTTCCTAGCCTCTGACCCATTGTCAGATGGGATTGGTTCCAACTCTCCACGATCCATAAAGGGATAAGCAATATAGAAAATAGATGGATGGGATGCATAGTTTGATTTAAAAGATGTGACTAGCCAAGAGACATAAAGGCCTGCTAGCAACAGGAGTGCTACATTCAAATGTAATTCAAATGCATAAGATGGGTGTTCAGTCAAACTGGTCGTTGAAATGTTTAGAAATGATGACAGTGTTGTAAAAGTAGGTAAAATATATCTAAAACATTAAATAGCAATTGGTTTAAGGGATTTAGAAGCACTGAAAAACTTTTAAAATTCCGCAGGTGTAATATTATAAGGTATAGGCAAGAATGTTGACATTAAAAAAAAGTATTAAACATTAAAATCATCTTGTTAAAATAGTTAGATGGTATTATTTACAAGTATACCCAATATAATAAGAAAATATTTGTGTTAATTTAATGGATTAAGAAAAATTACCACGCCTCACCGGAAAGGGAGGAGCATGGAACTTAATATATGTGGGGAAATAAGCCTTAAAGTGGCAGGAGCTCCAACAGAGCGCTTCAGACTGGGTGAGAATGGAGGTGGATCAGGGGTACTAGTATGTAGAAACTAGGCAGTTTTATTAACATAAGAGATCCTAACAGTTGGTAGGAGTCAACCAGAATCAGATTTATGAATCCAAATTTTGGCAAAATATGACCGCTTAAAAAAATGCTATTGAAAAGTATCAAAGCAAAGAAAGCTTTCTCAAATCTTCCTGCCCAATGAAGCTTGTGTAATCTTCATCAGAGCATCTGTTTCCTCCATCTTGGTTCGTTGGTTCTGGCCCCTGATAAAAGCCCACAGTAAAGCTTCTGTACGCCACTTACTGAGCAGTTGAATAAAGTCTTCTTAGCCCCCATATCTGAAGTAATTATTTCCCACTCCTAGGATTACAGAGTTTTCATGAAGCTTGTTGCCAGGTCCACTGTGGGCAGAAAACTCTTTACAGGCCGTATCTTTTTCGAGGTTCTATTTTTTTTTTTTTTTTATATAAGCTTCAAAAGAGCTCCAAGGAAAAGGAAAACTGTTTATGAAGGACAGTGATGCATAAGGATAAGACCCTTTCATGCATATCAAAGTATGTTTAAACTTTAATCAGTGGGACACCATAGCCCCTTGCGTCAAGTTCAAGAAAGAGTGCTTTTAACAAAGAAAACTTCATTAAATCGCTGTTATCCTGTTTTGATTTCTCTTCCTATGTGTTTCTGAGGATTGTGGCCAAGAGCAGAGGTAGGAAAAGGGCAAGAAGAGAAAACAGAGGGAAACAGAGACTTCCAGAAGGAACATAATTGGTTTGAATGCCTTAAATGATTGTAAATAGGGTCCCATTTTCTATATTTGTAGTGATAAATGAGTTCAAAATAGACCTGATATCTCTCCACATTATCAACCCAATGTGGCACTCTCACCGCATATTATAGGTTTCAAAATGTTTAAATTTACAGCATGCGAGCCTCTGTAATTATACATTCTAAAATTGCATCGCAGGCATAGGCTCTGTCTTGGCATATCTACAAAGCTCTACAAAAAGGGCTGGAAAAAAGGGAAAGATGTAAAGGCCTGTGTTTTGTGTGCGGCTTTTGGAACTTTGTCGGGGTTGTGTTCCAGGCTAACAAGCTAGCCTGCTATCATGGGCAACAGCCTCGAGCAGCTTTTCCTGCACAGCCTGTCAAGCTTCAAAACACATACGAAGAAGGTTTCATTTTGACGCCTTGGGTGGCGTTGTATGCCCATTTTTTCCCTTAGCACAGACCCACGTTGGCTCTGTAAAGCCCAGGATGAAAGGCTTAGGCCTGCTTTATTTCTGCCAAGTAAACAAGTCCTGCTGTTTTGGCTGTTCTCTGACTTTAGTTTGTCATTAAAGTGCAAGGCCAGCTCCTCTCTCTTGCAGAGACTCTATTGCAATCCCACCGTCTGAGAGCTTAGAACTCGATGGATTTTGATACAGCTCCCTATTGAAGGGATTGGGATGGAGAGAGGGAGAGAGAGGAGGCAGAGCCGTGTGGGGTGCAAATTGTGCCAGTCAGCTGGATATGAATTATGTGTTCTCAATCAGTATGAGATCAGTGAATTTGAATAACGCTGTAGGGGTGTGAAACTCTCAAAGTTGAAGCAGTGCTCAGATGTCTAGTGGCACAGATCCTCCCACCTACAGACATGACCACGGCTGTTCAAGGATCTCTAAGCTCTGATTTGGCAGCTGAAGAGAATTGTATTTCCTAGATAAGGACTCACAGGTTTGTTGTTTACAGACTGTAACAGAATCTGAGATGTGTAAGACAGACATTAAAATATTTTTTTGTGCTTCATGCAAAATGGCACATAGCTGTACTTAGAGAAGGTAGAATCAGGAATGATTTAGCATTGTCACTCTTGATAATTGGCAGTTCTATTTGTATTTTTTAATTGAAGAATTCAGTGTTTGTTCAAAGTTGTTATTGTTTCCCATAGAATTGTTTTGCCTTTGGTGTTTGAGGTACTAGGTTGGGGACTGGGGTGGTTGTCTAGTCCTGCTTCTTGTTTTTGCAAGGGTTTGTTAGGTAGATAGTTTGTTTGTTAGGTTGTGAACAGAATAACTCAAAAAGTTCTGAATGGATTTGGATAAAAGGAAGACGTGATTATTTATACCTCCTATTGCCTATACCTCCTATCTCTTTAGTCTATTACCTTTGTCCTTTATATGCTTTTTTGCAGTGATTATGTGTATCATTAAGTGAGAGCCTTTGCAAAAACTGTTGTGGGGGCAGCTTGCAGTTTGTGTAACACCTACCCTGTGGCAGAATTTTACAGGTCTTGTTAGCTTTTGTAGGTAATTTAGAGGTATTATGATCAGTTTTAGCCTGTTGCATAACCATCTACTAAGGGCTAACAGGAGCTTTAGGTATAATAGTGTGTTGAAATCACTTTAAGGAAAGAAAATGTGAACACAACATCTGTAGTTGTGCTGTAGAATAAACAGATGTTTTGTACCTGGGTGTAAGCTTGGGTTACAAAATGTTCTGTCTGCACACAAACTGGAGACAAGCTGCCCACTAGCTGTCCACTTTTATTCCTCTCTATATAACAGAGTTGTCAGAGAGCTCTGAGCCAGTCCATCTGAGGCGTTTGACACAAGTTGCCCACCTTCGCTGCTGAAGTGTGAGCAATGTTCTCTACCTGGTGATTCACTGCCTCTTTCTCTTTTTTTCTCTGAAATGCTGCTGCTCTGCCATGAAATTCTGGACTTTGAGCAGAGCTCTTACACCAGGACTTGTGTTAGAAAAGGGCAACCAAGCAGAACATGTAGTCTGACCACACTGACTCACTCAAACCACACACAGAAAGTTTTTCATGGCGAGGCAAAGGAGACAGAGCTGGAGCAAAGGTCACTGCGATTACTATCTTATCTTAAAATGCTCATTACTCTACTTCCTGCTGTACCCATTCCACCTCACTATGTGTGGCATAGGACTTTCTAACTGGCCCACTCCATTGACTTCTAGAGCACGTTCCCATCTGTCCATGGTATAATGGTTTGTTGTTGTTGATTTAAAAGACAAAAGTGGTTGCCAGGTATAATGCTCAGTATTTCTAGTATTTGAAGTGTTAAATCTAACTGAATAGTTATTATTTCATTGTGCTTTACAACTTCGAGCATTTGTATTATTTGAAAATTGTATTGATGCTTCTTTAAATCCACCACGACAAAAAATAAGTCCTTAAAGCAAAACTTTGGGTGTTTTATTTTACTTTTTCAGTTATCAGATGACACAGTTTTCATTTTAACACATTTATAGGAAAAATTTGGAAAATCAGAAGACTAACTGGAACCAAGAGTTTCAGAACACTTCTCTATATGATGCTCACATACTTGTGCAGTTTTGACATTGCTCTGGCACTCCATTAGTTTAAAGTTCACACATTTTATATTTTACTCTTTTTAAAGGTTATACTGGTAATGTTTCCGGACCATTTCTTAATCCAGTCAAACGTTCTGGTCACAGTTTGACATCCTTATAAACCCCCCATTTTCAGCCCTGCTTAGAACAGACTGTTCCACTGTAAATCCTCATGAGATGTCACTGATCAGGCCCCTCTAAAGGAGTGAAAGTGGCTAACCTCAAATCAAACAAACTTTTCTCTCCCCCTCCTTGGAGGTAAATTAGGAAGCTCAAACATGTGGAACTGTAGCAGCCATTTTAGTTCTTGTTCATCTTACCACTGCATTTTATCATGTGTAGGGATAGGATTGGAAAAACCAGTACCAGTTGAGAATCGATAACGATTTAACAAATCCATAAGCAAGAGTTCTAAGACTCAATGCCAGTCTTATTAGTTCTGGATACCTTTCAAAGCAGTCAGCTCAAATGACAACAAGGAAGTAATATTAGTAATACCCCTTTCAGATTGGCCGAAAAACCTGTGTGAATCCGCCAACAATCGGCTCCTGTCCGCAGTTTGAAAGGGTCTAATCAGCATTTCGACCCAGGTCGACTTACCCTGCAAGCGACACGGATTTTCATCGGCTTGTCTCCAGTCGGCTTCAGTGAGAACATCACACCCGGGTCAACCCGCTAAGTTACGGATGACGTCGGCTCATGGCATAACATTGCGCCCGTCCCCTCTGTCTGTAACTTACGTGAGTCTTTGCCCTCCCAGCAACAAATTCCATCCGCCTTTGTATCATCAGTGCCGAGTTTTTACATTTTTAAAGAGGGACAAAAGTACAAAATACAGAAAACCGTGTCCACGGGGTCCATGCTCCTTTCCATTGTTTACGTGGTCGTGTTTTGTTGTGCTGATGATGCTGTCAATGTTATGACATTAGCTTGATGCGCCAGAGGAAAAAATACAGCCACGAAGCTCGTCTGCTGCCGATTAGACCTGGGTCTGCTGGCAGTGGTAAAGGAGTCACTCGCAGGTTAAGCCGCATTGAAAAAACACGCATTGACCCGCTGATTTTAGTGTGAAAGCGGTATAATTGTGGCAGTTAGAAGACAGCAGCGGTCAAAATTGTGGCTTAACATGATGCACAATGTCCAGTGTCTGTGAGATTTCAAGCAAGGGAGGAGACACAAAAAACTTATTCAGGCATTTGTTTCTGCAGAACAGCATTGTTCATTAGGGTGACTCTGAAAACCTTTCACACAGAAAATTCACAGGAATCACTGAAGGAATCAAAAAAGAATTGGTTCCTTTAGCAGTAGAAATAATGGCATTTGTATCAATAAAACCTTATCAAATCCCTGCCCTAATCAGGTGATAGATGAGTTATTTCTCAAAAGAACAATTTCCTTCGGTGATCATTGTTCTGTACAATGAAAAAGACAACCAAGCAACAATGTTGGTTTTTTTTATAAATAAGACCTCATTTTACGGCAGTGCTGCCCATGTTTTTGAATAATTTTGACCGTGTGCAAGGGTTTGTAATCAGTGATGATTATTGCCCAATATTGTAGCCAGGACTTCCATTTTTGTTGTAATTGTTTCTTGATATATTGTTATAGCTGTTCTCTGCCTTCATTGTTCATTTTTACTGGAATAATGTCAGAGCTTACAGAGATGATTTTTGGCTTTTGTCATCCAGAACTAACCTGATGTTTGATACTGTGCCCAACACACCCACAGCGTATTGAGAACTCCACCCCATATCTGTGATGATGGCGCCATCCTGTACTTGTCTGCAGACAATAAAGCTGTTATAGTCGTCAGGAGCTTGCCCTTACTCAGACACAGCTGTCTATACCTGACTGTGTTTGCCCTCTAATGGCACCCTTCGCTCCTGCGGTTAAACCTTAAAATAATAAAAGATACACCCTTGTGAATTTTTATAATCTTACCCAACAGTCCTGCCCATCCTATTTCTCTCCCTGAAGCCGACAGCTCATTGTAATCCATCGAAAGAAAATGCTGTGCGTGATGCCCTGGCAGGCTTGGATACCTCTCACAGGTTTTATGAGCATTTGCCATCCCGAGGGAGTTGAATCAAAAGGTAAAAGGAAAACAACCCACGAGGACTTGCAGCTGCGGATCCCCCGCTTTTCAGCATGCACACAGCAACTTTCAGTTTTGAAAGTAAAACCCACACACACACACACACACACAAACACTGTGCTGTTATCAGTGGTTTACCGAAGCCCACACCACTATCAGGGGAAGCGAGATAGGAAATGGATACTTCCAACAACTTCCTGATGTTTCCGGTGATTTGGGGAACCAAACAATTGTCACAGCTCTCAAAAGAGATTGGGAGAAGAAGAAGTGGAAATGAAAAATAGCTGATTTTTTCCCCTTCGAACTTCAAAGAGTGGTCATGGTCGTTTAGTTGGCAAAGGCTCATTTTAACTGCACTATCTCTATAGCAAATCCGACCTGTGAACTCTGTGGCGCCATATCTTTATGTGGCATTTATGGTCTTTGAGTAAAGAATCTCTAATCTTTGGAGTATCATGTTTTACTGATACTATGACTGATTTCTAAGAACATGAAGTGAAAAAGATTCAATTCAACATTCAGTGTGATGATATTTCTCAGAAAGGAAGAATAATTTGACATTTATTTCCCTGTTGGTAACTACAAATTATATTTGAAGCTAGTGCCGTTCCATTTCTTGCCATCCAAATGAATAATTCTGGTATAATTTTTTTTAAGTGGAATAAAAATGTCTTATGATAGGCTATCTAGTTTATCAAAAATAGACTTTTTAAATATTCTCTTGTTTGTTCAGGGCCTGGCCTACTGAACGGATACATATTTGCTGACATATTAAATATATATTGTGAGGAAATGTGTTTCTAAATCAGTGCAAGGCTCCTGTCTCCCCCCCCACCCTCTCCTCTGCTGCAGCTGTGAGTGCATGTGCCCATATGAAGCATGCTGTACTGTAAGGGTGTAAGAAAATATTGATTTTGTGGCACACTGCTATTCTGATCCTTTATACTGCAATATACATACATTATTGAGTAGTGATTTATTGAAATTTGGGACCTTTTTTGTATTTAGCAGTTTGACTCTCCATTTCCATTTATTGTTTTTATTTCTGTCATTCTGACAGACATGCTGCTGGGACCATGCTTTTTAAAAATAACACTGATTAAAGACAGTATCATTTATTGGGTATAGATATTATTTCAGGTTCTTAATGCTTAAAACGTCTTTCAATAAGCTGAACATTCATGAAGAAAAAGTTGCACGTTGCTCCTGCTGCATAGTGGCATGAGAGTGTATTGGTGCAGTTGGATAAATGTGACCTGTGATGTTAAAGTGCTTTGGGTAATCAGAAAGACTAGAAAAGAGCTGTGTAAACTCAAGTCCATTTACTGTCTATAGTATGACGGTATATAACAATATATTGCATCGTAATCCCTGTATTGAGATACTGTTTTGTAAGATTCTTGCCAATCAACACCCCTACTGAGCTGTGTTGATACAGTGCTTAGGAAAAGAGATGTGAAAAATCACAGATTGTAGCACTACTGTATTAGCAGATCCATTATTGAGGAATCGTGTGACTTCATTTTACACTCCATATAGAGCACTTCATTTACAGCCACAGCGATGAATGTTGAGAGCAATACAGAGAGAAATGGTCATTGAGGATCGTGGATAATACACCCTAATGAATTTACTCTGTTTTCTCGAGTAATAAAATATTTTGGGTGTTTTCTAAAAGTCTTGACTTACTTATCTCTTTACCTTGGTATGTCAATTCTGATTTTCTCATAATAACAAGCTTAAGTCAGCTGTTTTCTGGAGATTCTGGAAAATAAATCTCTTATTATGGGAAATCCAGTTTTGTAAAGGGATAACAATATTAGTGAATTAAAATGCTGATAAAGCTACCAGAATTTTCTCATTATCAGGGCAAAATTGAGTTAAAATGGCATGAATGCATGCCTCAGGCTTCTGTATCAAACATAAAAGGTGATCTGATATTGATTCAGAGCAAGTTGTTGCCAAAAATGTGCAAATCCCACACAGTACTTGAAGGGCAGAAAATCCTTGTGACCGTAAAGCTAAAAACCATTTAAACCATCAAGTCGGATCAAAGGACGTCTTGAACTTTAACTGTGCCTGGTGGATTTTCTGGTGTTTGAAAGGCTGTGTTTTTCCTTCACAATGACAAACCCAAGCAGGTATGGAGAGGCTGAGGTCAAAACAGTGTATTGACAAATCTGTCACAACAGGGAAGCACCCCTGTCACTGTGACAAGTACAGTGGTGAGGTAAGCCAATGCTCAGAGAGCTGAGGAGATGAGACACTGTTGCTGACACAGCGATATCACTGCAGACTCAAATAACAATGTGCTGTGTTTTAATTTAAATGTTTGGACACTTTAAATGTCCCTGCTCAATGTTTGAAGTTAGAGAGCTCAGACGTCTCTGTTACATGTGCTGAGTTGAGCTTGTTAGTGCAAATCATAATGCCTGGCTCACGTAAGTGAACCAAATTAAATGTTAAAGGTGACAGGGTATCTCTTGTGAATTTGTGGGTAGCAAGTTAGATATTTAATTCATTCTTAGCTCACAACCGTGTGAGATCCCATGTGTGGACCTTTTAAGACATTGTAACAGCAAAGGTTTTTTAGGGTTATGGAAGAAAATTAAATATTCATGCCTTCCAGAAATATTACTCGGTAATGTAGAAATTACCAGCAAGACTAGTGGGTAGAAGGGATGTGTGTGACCAATACAATAGTTAAAATGAAATTTTTACTTGCTGACCCATAATGTTGTTTGAATTCTTTGCAGAAAACAATAAAACAGCCACTTGCCTGTAGATGGAGTTTAACCCATAGACTGGCTTCAGCTGTGGCTGATGGACTCTCTCTCTCTTTGCTCTACTACCTAGATGTAAATAGGCAAAATAAATGTAGCATTTTTTTTATTGTAGTGCATCTGATGGTATTTAATCTCAAAGGTTGAAAAAATGTGTGTAAACATATAAGGTTTTACTGACGTATTTAGCTAACCTATACTTGAATTTATTCCTCCTCAAGAACAAAGCTAATAATGCAGTTCAGTGGCAAATATGAGCAAATGTCTAAGAAAGGATTCTCCTAAATGTACAAAACATCACAAACATGACCATAGTTTAACCACATTACACGACAAGGGGAATAAATGCTTTTATAGCATTAAACTGTGAAGTAGTTTGGAATGTGCATGGTGATTTTTCATTAATGATAACACTGATATTGTATATATGTTAATATGTTTACAATGAACACAGTTGGCATCCTTTCATCGCTGTTGAGCCAAAACCTCTTATCTTTAGTTTTTATGATATACATTTCTTTTTTTGAAAACAGTGCTATTGGTTAACCTCCATGGTGGTGAGTGAGTTTTATAAGTGTTCTTACTAATTAAAAGTACAGAAAAATCTAATTTGGACCATATAATAGTAATTCATTCAGTGGTAGAGCTTTTTGATTTTTTTATACATCTTGAAAATTTGTAATTTGCAATTTTTTAGTTGTTTGTGCATGGCAGTGATGATATGCATTTATTAGTTGTAATCTGTTTTTTATTGATGAAGAATAATCCACACCCGCACCATGATGTATGATTACAGGATTATTTCTGATTTCAGCCTTTTTTCGACCTGAAAGAGCCACAAAAAGACTGTAATGTATACATCAATATCATATATAATGCAACATTTATGGTCCTTGTCAAACTTACGGTCTGTGATTACTTACTGAGGATTTGATCACATTCTCTAAATTTCTACAAAAAATCTGAGGCACAGCTTAACATTTTTATGCCCAATAGCTATCACTAGATCAACAGGCGCTTAGCAGTCTGACTGGCCTTGATTCACTCATGCAGTGCCAACACCAACACTTTGTAGTTTGTTTTACATGTAACTTTGACAGCTGTGTAAGGCCAATGTGTGATCAAGGTCTTTGAGTAAGAGAGGGGAATGCCTTTTAGTAGTACAATAAGCAACTGACATCAAGACAGATAATCTCTCTGACACCTAACATGCAAACATCAAATTTACAAGGTTTGTTCACACGCAATCTCTCACTGTTAATGTCTGAAAAGCTGAGTTTTAAATACCTACTTATCAAGATTGACATAGCTTAATATTACAAGAGAGCACTCTGGTTCTTCAGCTGCTACTCTGCTTCCAACCATCCTATCCATCCACACAATCTTATATGACGTTCACTTTCACAAGCACTCGGCAACCTGAATCCCCTGTCTGTAGCCCTGACTCAACCATGAGGTGGTTGTCTTTCAGATTACACATAAGCCTCGCAGCTGTGAGGTGCTGAGATACCCCAGTCCTAATGTAAACACTGCTCCTCCACTAAATGCCTTTTTACTACTCCAAAGACCCCATTGTGTTTATGAATGTGTTGCCTGCTCTCTCTTTGTTGCAATTGTCATATTATGAGTTTCTGGACAACAGAACAGTGCTTAATTTGGGCCACACAGCTTTTTAAATGGCATGCCAAGCATTGCTTCCCCTCCAAATAAAAGTCACTTGCAAAGCTCTGAGAGAATTGGTTATAAAGCGAGTGACAAACAGCTCCCACTTTGATGTAGCGTCCCTTCTTAAACTCCCACAGTGCTTTGGATTTTCATGTCCCACGGTTTTCATTTAAGCGCCTAGATGGCACGGGGAAGCTGTGAAAGCAGATTCTTTTCATAGTGTTGTTTTAGGCTCGAGTGGCAGACACTTAACTCGTAATGAAGCCCTGAATATTGATATAGTTGTCTGGAGTTGAACATTGGGTTTCAGCATAAGTAATTCTTTCGCCCTGTTCATTACTTTGCTCGCACAGGAGAGGGAGAGCAAAGGGGGGCTTAAATAATGAGTTTTCATAGCCTGGTGTCAGCTCATCAACAACAATGCTTAGTATCTCAAGGACTTAAAAATTGCACAACACGCTGTAGACACACATCACATTCCCGATGGTCTGGAGTTACAGCTAAATGTGTGTCACTCCCTAGACTGCTAATCACAGCGGTGATGCCGGGGTATGAGGCGGCCTCAACGATGTCCTGGACTCCTTAACTTCCCTCGGGGGCATCCATTTTGGAGCAGTGGTTGTAGAGCTCAAGGACATGGTTGAGAGTGCCACCGCTGCCTTGCTGTTGTTTTTCTCCCCCTCTCAAAACAGCATGGCTATAATTACTGTCGGCCCAGCACAGCCCACGCCTCGGGATGGATTTTTGTGTGTGTAAGTGTGTGTGTGTGTTTTGTTAAAGATTGCGGCTTGAAAATGCAGACTTCATTGGTGAGCTCTGGCCTACCAACCACTTATTTCACAGCTCTTTAACTTTAAGGTAGAGTTTGAGTGGTATGCACCTTTATCGGCTGGAATGCCTGTGCAAACAAAGTGCTACATATAAGCAGCGTTTCCTGCAGGGCTTTATTGGCAAGGTGGCTACCTTATCAAAAAGCATCCAGTGCCTCGACTTAAGCTTCCTTCTTGGGGTTGGTCAGTAGAAATGAATCTAGTTTGCTGGCAAGAATGGCATAAAACTCTAGCTATAGTCTGATTTTGATGAAAAAGAAGCTAATTGTATATATTGTTTTTCTATTTATTTGATTTTGGAATTTTAGGATCTTTTTCTTATATTGATAGACACAAGGTTCAGTAGTAGAATTCAGTAAGGATTTATTGATGGGGATGCAAATGTCAAGAATTTATTGATACCAAGGCCATAATTTATTTTGCTTACCTGTCCAGATCATAGTTAAATCACTTTTTGATTCCTTTGATTTTTTTACAGAAAAAAGTTAGCCTACACAGATTTCCTGCGTCAAAAACTTTACATGTCACTCCTGATATTTAAGGGATGTTGCATCTGCATGTAAACATTGTTTAAATATACCCTTAAGTAAAGTTAAGGAATTGCCTTGGGCTTTTAGCTTGAAGGGGCCTGAAGATATAGTCTGAATCGGTTGGTATCAAATTTGAGGCAAACTATGGTAGGGGCACTGACTGAAGTTGGCCCCTGGGCCATAGTTTGGACACTCCTGGTTTAGATAATGAAAGGCAATGAAAGGATAATTTTCTAGTACTTTGCAATAATGTATGGGCATAAAGGATGTGCATGGGTTGCAATAACGTATGTGCATCCTTATGGGTGTAACTGGCAGGTAGTTTACTGTTAAAAATTACTAAAAGTCAAGCAAGTCTCCTGACACTGCCTAAATTACACAGACAAGTTGTCAATGCTTGGAAAAGTGGGCCCACGCCAGTTTCACCTGCTTTTCCAAACATTGCTTATTTATGCTATTAAAACAGTGCACTATCTCTTTTGGTTTGAAGTCTTACTGATCACCAAGTCTCTGTTTTTTAGAAACCCTTCAAAGAGCTTGAAATATTTTGTTCACTTGCTATAATTGCCTTTTGCTGAAAAGAGAAGGGCCTGATATTAGTCTATGTCCTTGGGCCTCCAGCTTATGCACACTTGTGTATAAGAGCCACCTCTGGTGAGCATATAGCCTTTCCTAAACACAGAACAAGTTTAAATAGACATAGATTTTTGGAAAGTTCTTGTAAGGAAGTTGTTGTGACTTGTGTTCTGATGGTGATATCAGTGCTGTGATATTAGTGTGGGCGGTGAGTCTTGTGGTCAGAGATCTGGCAGCAAACTGGCAGTATGTCAGGGAAAAAATGGATCAGAAACAACCAGAAGTAGTTCCAGCTACAAGTGCACTTTCATTAAAATAGCTCAAACCGGAGGAAGCAGCACACTTTTTTGCTTGTAGGGTTTTTAGATTCCCTTCCCAGACATCTCTGCATCTTTGAGTGGATGTGGGTTTTGTGCTCCATCAAAGTTCTCAAATACTTCAACCTTTAAAACATGGAACAGTCACATGTTTGGGCTTGTGCCTCAGACCATTTAAGGAAAGAGTCATGCCCTCAAATTGCATAGCTGGCTATCACAGGGCAGAAATAGTTTGTGAATTATTCTTAAGCTTTTTAAGTCTTTTTTTGGCATTTTCATGCACTAATTAAAAGAACAGTGAATAGAAAACAGAAGCCCCTTTCTGCAACAGTGTCATATTAAACTCTATAGTCATTACTCCTTTGTACATCCATATGTATTCTGCAAAAGAAATTCTTGCAAAATAAACTATATTAGTGTTAGGTCGCTGCATACACTCAGTCAGATATAAGCCGTGTTCACGCTGTGGCTTCAAGCAGTTATATTGACACTCCTGTGGTGTTTCAGTCTAACTGTGACTGTCACAGAGGCATAATGGAAGAATGGAGGAGAAATTATCCTCCCATTTGTTCCATGTTCAGCGATAATATTAGAGGTCTAATATTGGCGAGAGGGCAGCACCTGGACCCAGCAGGGGAGTACAGCACTGTAAATATCTGTATCTGTCTCTGTGCCTATGTAAAACTTAGCCCAGTGTGATCTGACACAAATATCTCATCTTTGTGGATTTAAGCTGACCCTGACTTGCCCCTGTAACACCTGTTTTACAAACAGTGCAGCCAACACAGAGGGGGAATCATTTGCTCCACATTTCACTTCAGTGACATTTTTTGAAGGCAAAATGTCTGATGTAAATGTCACACTGTGGATTGGCAGTTATAAGCAAGCCAGTAGATTTTCAAGTGAGGAAAGTGCCGAAAATCAGGGCTCCTTTTTTAGAGAGTGATTGCCGATGTACATGGTGCTTGCAGCATAACTGCTAAGCTAATGTTTACCCCTTCTTTGAGCTTTTTTGGCCAAAATAAAATCTAAAAGTTTTTTTTTTTTACTTTTGTAAGAGTTGTCATTCAACTTCAAAACAATACAAGAACATAAACTGTCTTTCATTCATTGTGTGATGGTGTGGTGGAAGTCTTTGGCTTTTGGGCCTGTAGTTTTGTCATTGTAACCATTGGGTTAGTCTCAGGAAAAAGATGGACTTTATTAACTAATATGTGGTGTTCTATTAGCCTATTATTGAGTCTATTACATTTTTATTTAGGATTTTCAGAAATGAAACACTCCTAAATGATACTGTTATACTATTAATTAGTGATGGGTAGTTTGTAGATTTAATCTTTAAATTTTTGACGTCAGCTGACTTTTATGCAGTCCAAAAAAAAGGTGTCGGTGCCAAAGCAAGCCTTAAAGAATAGTTTGACATTTCTGAAGTAGAGCTGTGTGACTTTTATATCAATGGTTAATACATTAGCCAGTGATGATAATTAGCTCTGCATGTGAAAATAAAGACTTCGCACTGAAGGTGCTGCAGGAGGCTAAGAGCTTTTCGTAATTGAGTGAATTTTAGGTCAAAGCAAACATAATAAGTTCTAATCAGAATTGCTGTCTCCTATGTATTTACTATGGATATGGGTCTGATACAACCACACTTAAGAAATACAGCAGTATCCCTTCAAGCCTTGTGGCAATTAGTTACAATGTTGCAGCCTCTTATCTTGCAAACATTTACATATTTTTTTTATTCTGGATAGCATCAAAGCAGGTGATTTAAAGAACTGTCACCCATTCGTCTGTTTTTACCACTTATTGTGGTATTAATATAGGATGTACTGGGGACTCTCTTGCTTCTTGTGCCAGTCTCAAGTCGACTCTTGAGTAACTGCAGTCATTCACACCTCTGCTTTGGTTTCTTTTTCAACAGTCCATTTAACAGACCACCCCATAAGAGATGGATGTTCACTTTATGATAGGATTATATGTTGCATCTGAGAGACACTTATTAGGAGTATCCAGTTAGGCAGGAAACATTGCCGTCCTGCTGTGAGGTCAGCACCCCGCTGTTGCCTGAAGCTCAGCTATCAGGAGGGAGTCCCATATTTATCAAACAGCCTTGATATTTATGACACCTCGCCTAATGCATAGCAGCTCTGGATGGTGATACTTAATCCATACAGGATGTGAAATCTGAACGTGCTTACTAACTGAGGCTCGCTGTCACTATTTCTGCCTTAGCAACAACAATGGAATGGAGTCCAAAATACTTTGTACTTCCTGTTAAGCTCCGCTGTCTGAAAGGTTGTCATTATGTTTTTGCCTGGTTTTTAATTCTGTTAGGCCTTTATGGTAGAGACAGGACAGAGGATAAAGTTGGAACCTGAAGAGAGAGTTGGGAATGGTGTGGAAACTTGGCCAGAAGCAAGATTTGAATCCAGGGAACAAACACTGAAAACAGCAGCCTTGGCACATGGAGTGCAGACAAGGCTGCCCACTGAAGTAGTTAGACCCCCTTAAAGGGCAATTGGGCTCTCCCCAGATGAACCCATGTATGTTGGACCAGAAGTGTTAGAACTGGCTTTGTGGCTAACACTCGCTCCCTGATACTGTCTTAACATTTGAGTTTAATGGGTCATCACAGTGTCAGTATTACAAAAATAAGGGCCCTTGTTGCTTTTAAAGATGAGATTTGTATTTAGTAGAATATAACGAAATAAGGATGTGTGATTTTTTGTTGCTTTATAAGTCATAATGTGTATTTAAGTTTAGATTAAAGATAGTCATTGCTTAAATGTAGGATGGGTTGTTTTTTTGCTGTCCATGGACCCCTCGATGATGCTGGGGCCAAGAAAACTGTCCCCTTTTTCTTCCCTTGGGTGCAGACATAACCACTAGGCTACCAGTGCCCTACTTTTATGCTAAAAAGCCATACTTCTGGATTGGTGAGTCACCCCAAAGAAGGTTACAGAGCCTTTTTAGTGGGTCACAGAAGTGTGCCTGGAATAAAAGAAAAAGTTGAGGGACAAAAAGTCTCCTGTGCAGTATTTCTGAGTGTAGCGTGATGTGACTAGATGTGACACAAAACACATACATCTTGGGTTTTCTTTGTCTTTATCTTTATTCATTCCAATGCTAATTTCATTACTTGCTTCAGCATGTTGATGGTATTTTCACCCTTGCATGAATTCACACAATCGCACATGTTCAGCATCAGGCTGTTGGCATCACTCTCTATTACTAAGCCATATATGGACCACCTCTGCCCCCTGTCTATACCTGCCTCTCGGTCGTCATTCTCCTGCAATTAAGGATAGGAATCGAAAACTAATCCCAGTTGAAGATTCACGACAGCCATCTCAGGGAATCAAAATCATTTGTCTTAATGCTTAACGATTCCCTTATCAGTTCCTTCCACTTTGTTCTGCAGCCTTTCAAATCAAGGATGTTAGTCTCTCATAAGAAGCAGTCAGCAGAAATGAGAGCAAAGAAGTCAAACATGTGATCATGGCAGTAAGATGGGAATTTAAATGATTGCATTGATACCAACTCCGTTATCAATTCTGCTTATCAATCCAATTCTTGTGTAAGCAAGTGTCTTGTCAAAAAATGTGACATTTTGACCACTTCTGCCCACAGTTTACCATGATTTTGCCTATATTTTATATTTTCAAAATGGAAGGAAGTGATAAAGGAATTGTTAAAAAAAATTACAGTTCCAGTAATTGATTCTCAGCTGGAACTGGATTTTGATTCCGATCCCTAATCATGGATTAATTACAGTTGTCTGTGTCATATGTTTGGTGTTCTTGCCACTGAAAACCTCTTTAGGCTTATTATGTTCCACACTGAAAATTCACAGGAGTTGATAAGGGAATCAGGAAAGAATTGAATCAATAAGCAGAATAAAAAATGGCACATCAGTTCCCACCCCTTGTTTGCAAGGCATGTGGAACTAAGTGAAGGAATTAAAAAGAACATTTTTGGGACACGAAGGTAAATTATAATGATCCTTCAAACTAGTTGGAACTGGTTCTTGATTTTCATCCTTTGTAAGGTACATACTTCATCAATCTTCACTGCCTAAATATGAGTGGTTAAAATTTTTGGTTGCAGTTTGCCATCAGAAAAGTAGCAGTCAAGAGTTGTTTAACATGATTCATATCCATAACTTCAATGATTGATATACTCAAAAGGCACCAAAATGTGAGAAAACTCTTAAGATTTTTTTTTTTTTTTTTTACATTTTAAGCCAAAGACTTCCTCAAAGAATATCTTCACAATTTTTGGCTCTTAACTGGAGTACGTCTGAAATTCTCTATGATCAAATTATCAACTATTGGGGTTGTAGGACTTTAATATCTGTGTTTGGATAGGTATCGGTGTCCTCCTTCCAGCAGTATCACAAATACCTTCAAAACTCGGGTATCCTGACAGTGCTTCTGTCACGTGTTCCTTTGCACTCCATTTAACTCATTCAAAAACAAATGTCACAATCTTGTTCCCAGCTGGAGATAACAGGGCTACATGTGTGTCAAATGGAGAATGAAAAGAAAGAAAAATACTCTAGAGCTTTAAAGTACGAGACTTTAAAACAAGCTTTGGACACATAAAAAGAAGGCATTGCATTTTGTTCCTCCTCGATTTATTAGCTTATCTTCCTGTGCACTCACCAAGATTGTAAAATTAGATTCTCCGCCATCTCTACATGGCTAAACTCAAGATAAATATGCTTTGTATTGAATCATTTCATAAGTTCCACTATTATGTTTGTCTACACTTCTGTATTGTGAGTATTAAGTTTCCATTAGGAGCCCTGTATCTGTTATGTTAGGCAGCCAGTCGTTTTGATTAGGCTCCTGGATTTGAGAGGAATTATAAATCAGCGTCCCAGACACGGCGTGGTTAATGTTGTCATCTGTATTCTGCTCAATAATACATGTACAGAGAGAGGAGTTACCTAACACGGCACACAGGGGAGTGTAAAAACATTATCATCCATCAGCCCGTGCCTTGCTAAAGCACATGAATAATTAGTCAGCACAGTCTGTTTTGATGTGGCACAGCAGAACTATTAGCTTTGATGCTAATAATCTACAGCTCGCTGGCTCATGAAGTCAATGCTGATCCTCAGCAAACTTTGCTGCAGAGAGCAAATCCTGCAAGACGTATGAATTTATTAAAGTTAATTTGTGACGTCAGCATTGATGCAGTGCTTTTAACTCAGTCAGGGAGGGTTAGGATTAAAGGCTGATTTATTTTTGTGTTTGTTCAGCTCTATATTTAATGTTTATGCTGAAAGTGAGTGTTAGTGATTTTAAAACTTACCTTTGATGTAAGTCTGCTCTCGATGTTGGTACATTTAGTAAGGTCAAGGGTAGGCAATATTGTTTTTTATCATACTGTACTTGTTGCTGTATGGTGAGGCTGTGAAGTCCTTTTGGCAGGGCCTGGCTGCTTGTGCAATGTGGAATAGCTGTTCTGAAAAGGTAAAATATTAAAGATGGCATGTCTAATGTACAATAAAATACTGCAGTTCATAAGCTATTTACCACAAGCTAATCCATTTAAAGTGTTTTTTTACATGGGGAATTTTCATTTTATTTATTTCACTTTGTTAATAAATGGATTAGACAGGCAAAAGGGCTGCACACTCATGGCAAAATTTACAGTCATGATTATTTGTATCATTTGCAGAACAAGCAAAAATGACAGTAAATGGGCAAAAAAGCATAAGTATATAAACAAAGAAACACCACAAGAAAGTAGTAACTAGAACATAAAAAATCCACACGCACAGTTATCATTTAATTCCAATTGTCTGATAATATTGCTGGAAAATGGAGGTCCTTTTTCGTAATATTGTGAAATTTAAAGGAGTGGTTCCCTGTTTTTGAGTAGTGTTTTATGAGGTTCACTTCAATGGTAAATAATAAGTCCCAGTGATTTTGATCAGCTCAGCCCTTGTAAAGAAGGAACCGCAATACCGCAGATGAGGCCGAAAGCTCGAGGTAATTTACAGAATTTAGGAGAGAGCAACTTTAGTGAACAGATTTGGGGGGATTTTTACCTCTGCCAAAGAGGTTTTTTTGTCTGTTTTTCCATCTGTTTGTGATTTGGATTTAGTGGTGATCAATTATGAATTCAGGTTCAAGAATTTGAGAAGGATTCATTAACATTGTGAGGTGGGGCAGTTTTCAACATTTTCACTAATAACTCTGCTAATAGTTCACTAAAACTCCTGCAGATTTACACCATGTGGGTCCAAAACCATGGTTATATTAGCAAGTCCCTTTATTTTGTTTTTTCTTCACTTCATGTGAAGTACACGTGTGCTCAAATACAACAAAGAAGCAAAGTAGTGTTATTAAATATACTGCGTATGCATTTCTTTTTTAATGCAGAAATTTCTACAGCTGCAAATGTTTGAAAATACTCTTTCAAAATGCCTGAAAGGGCTGGAAATTGACCTTGAATCATCTCTATGAGCCCTGTGGTATGCTGTCAGTGTTAAAGAAAAATTAGATTTCATGTTGTAGGGCTGAACAATATATTGATTTAGCAAGAAGTGCATGCTCATCAGTCACATTTTAAGACATTCAGTTTCAGTCCCTTGACTCAAATTATGTTTTGTTGACATTTTGGTGTTGTTTGTTGGGAACCAAAACCATCACTTTCCTCCTTGATCATCTTACAGTAAAAATCCATCAGATACCCCATCAATAATCCTGTTGATGGGGTATTTAGAGACCACGGATAGTTCAGTTTGTATGTTCTGTCTGTGAAATGTCTGAGCTACAGACGACACTTGTCACAGATATAGCGGCATTTCAGTTCAAAGATTCAAGTTGTTATGCTAAATGGTGACTTTGATGACTTGTTGACTCTCTTTTTCTTTCCTTAGCCTTTCTTTAATCATGTTTATATTGTCTAGAATTGCATCAAAATCAGTGATTCTGATATTTGGACAACCATTTGTAATTTTTTTCAGGAAAAACAGGAAACAAATCAATATGTGTTGTCAACTATCCAACTAAAAATTCAGTGATATGATTTCTTGTCCTTATCACTCAGCCCTAGCAGCAGCACCAAAACTGAGGAACTCCTCCAGGTTTTTTCCTTTTAGAATATTAATATCCTCATATCTTTGCAGCTCACCGTGAAGATTAAATAAACCTTAAGCAGAAAAGGATAAAAAAAAGTGTGGAGAGGAAAAGCTCCTCGCTCATATGCCTCAATTGCTGTGCTGAGGGAGGGTTA
The DNA here is from genome assembly GCA_037902135.1 of Cetoscarus ocellatus. NCBI lineage: Eukaryota > Metazoa > Chordata > Actinopteri > Labriformes > Labridae > Cetoscarus > Cetoscarus ocellatus. The sequence continues at coordinate 3,883,416 of JBAMNC010000875.1, forward strand.
TTTCAGGAGCCGTAAGTTGTGGCCTGCTATTCTCGTTCCAGGCATATGTGCCATTGATGGGTTTGGGTTTCGGAAATCCTTTGCTTTATGCTAATCAGGCGCAGTGTGGCGAGCAGACGGCTCTGCTGCGGTTGAAGTTGGCAAGCCTACTCTACACTCAGCGTCTCTGCTAAGTTGCAATTACACTGCTAGTGAGAACAGAGCGCTGTCTTTAACATGGCCATGTAGCAACATCCTCCCCCTCTCTTTTCTTCTCTCTTCTGCTCTTGTTTGTGAGCTTATTTCAAAATTAGATTGCTCAGAAACTCAAGACTCAAGCTTGTTGTACTTTTACTCTTTTCGTAAAGACTTGGCTTAACAAAGTCTCCTTGGTGTGATTGATGTCATATGGTATCAATCCTCATGCTTGAAGTGACAAAGCGACAAAGCTAAAAAAAAAAAAAAAATTTGAAACACTTGAACTAAGATCCTCTCTGAAGTCTCTGTTTCTCCTTCACAAAGAATGCTTAAAACTCCAGGCACTGTCTGGCCGACTGTCTGTCTGTCTGTTTATTCAGCTTGTGGAAGAAGTAAAAGCCGGGTGTCAAGGCTGTGCTGCTGTTTGGGCTCTATTTGCAGACCTTTGTGATATTTCACATATGCAAGGCAGTGTGGTGGGCTGTCTGGCAACTGGTCTAACCAGAAACAGAGAAAAACTTCTTAAGGAGCACTCCTCCAGATGCAGGCTCTTTACTCACGGATGACTGACGAGATAAGCTACAGGGGTCAGATCCCGGCACCTAACAGTTAGTGGGAGGATTGGTTAGAGTTTGGAGTTTGTTTAGCAAATATTGTTTTTCTTTTCTTAGCAGTGCCTCAGAACTTTTGTTAAGTTTCTATTTGGATCTGTGGTTTGAATTTAGAGACAACATGAGCTCCACATCTAGCTATTTCCCAGTGAAACATACTAGAACTGGATTATTGATATTAAAATTGATGTTTTGGGGGTTATAAAATCTTCAATTTAGGTTTTTGCATAATGCTTTCCCTCACAAAATCACATCGTATCGACGGAAATTTGAAAAACATTGCAAGTAAATAGTTCTGGCCAGGTCTAAAGCTTCAGTAAGGAGTTTGAAGCCAGTGACTAAATAGACTAAAATTATTACTGATGTCTCTGTTGGGCATTAAAGGGAAACCAGACCATCAGGAAAACGATGATAGGTATGCAAAAAGAGTCACAACATGATGCCATGTTCTTCCAAGTGATGCTTAAATGTTCTTCTGCTGACATACCATAACTTTTCGATTATAACACACACTCGAAATATAACACGCACCCAAATTTTGCCCAAATCTTACTCTCTCTGACAACTCAAAAATTACCTTTATTCAAAGTTTTAATCAAAGAAATTTCAGTATTCTCATGACAAATACACAATTTCAACGGATGTGGAAACACTTTTTGCTTCACGCATGCGCGATTACCAGATTTCTGCCCAGCATGCTCAGTCTTAGTGTACCAACCAATCAGAGAGCAGCTATCAACATGCAAATGTCTTCGACCAATCACAGTGCAGCTATTTTGCGTCCCCTTGCTCACAAGATGGCAGCGCCCTGTGTTTGCCTATGTTTTTGTAGAGAAAGAGAATATTTCGGCTTTTTGTATCAGATGTGTTGCAATCTTGATGTTGGCTAGATGAAATATTTTGAGTGTTTTGCTTGTACTCGTGTATAATACGCACTTGAAAAATAAGTGCTTATTTAAAAGCACTAAGTGCGCGTTATAATCGAGAAATTACGGTATAGCAAGAAGAAGCCTATATAGCACCCCCTGCTGTAAAACTAGAGAACTGCAAGTAATTATTTGGTTTTAATGACTCATATTGTACATATTTTACAAGAATTTTCATCATATTGTGACTTATTTTAACATCCCCAATAGGCTGAGATATTATTTATCTGATGGGCGTCACAGTTGCACAGCAGGTAGTCTCTAATCTCACAGCAAGAAGGTTGCTGGTTCTAACCTGTGACAGTCAGGGCCTTTCATGAGTGAATTCTCTCAGAAACATGCATATTAGGTTAATTGGTTGCTCCAAATTGCCCTAAGGTATGAGTGCGAGCATGATTGGTTGTCTATCTCTCTATGTCTGTACGTCCCTGAGTTCGACCAGTGACCGCCTCTCACCGTGTCAGCTGGGATAGGCTCCACCCCCTTGCGACCACAAAAGGAATGAGTGGTATAGATGATGGATGGATGGATTATTTATCTGCTAAACTTTCATCCTGTTGTCGTTGAGATCTTTTGTTGTGCCTTTTTTTTATTGTTATTTCCTATTTTTAATGTAATATGTATTTTTTGTTACAGGTTTAGTTACAACAACATCAAGAAAGCTGGACAGGGAGCAACAAGATGAGCACATCCTTGAGGTAAATCTTTTATGTTATAAAAGTCAAAAGCAAAGAAATGTGTTGAGATGGGTCAGCCTCAGTCTCTTGTGTTTATATTTAAAAATAGTTTCCATAATGTGATGATCAGGAACCGTGAAGGTCAATAGTTCCTCTTCAGCATAAAGGAGAAGAAGAATTCATCTGTGGTTTTGGCAGTAGGAGCTAACCTCTGCTGAGCGGCACATGTTTCTAACAAAAACAAATCTTCCTGTTTATGCATGAAGGGGTCAGTTAAGAATCATTTCTCCTTGTACGATTTCCGGATTGGGGGGTGGGAGGTAGGAGGTGTGTGTGGGAGATCCCGGTGACTGTTTCTTTGTTCTTTCCCACTGTTCCGTCTCGTGGAAGGAGCAAGCTGGGACAGGAAGCTGTTGTCAAACCAATGGGCCGATGTCTAAACTTGTGGCTTTTAATTGAGCGGGGCTCTGTTCTCCCTCCTGTTGCTTCCCTCCCTCCTCCCTGTCCCCTCCTGCTGCAGAGCTGGAGTTGATAATAGCTGTTTTAATTGTGTTTTCGGTGCTGACAGGGAGCAGATTGGATGCCTTTTAATTATTGTTAGAAGTTACACAACTCTGAGATCACTCTGGGACAGTTAATGCTGAACTGCGTTGTATTAGATTTTCTTATTACACATTGCTTTCCACTAATTACATTACAGGACTGAGAGTAAATGATAGGGATGAAAGTAGGACATAAGGTAGAACTAAACCACTTTGGGGGAAGTATTTAGCCAATGAATGCAATCTAATTACATGCTCTTAAGAAAAAAATGCTCAAATTAAGTCTTTCTGAGTGAACTCTCCTGAAAATTTCTTCACATTTTTGGATGCGCTGCCCCAGAATGTTTCTTAAAATGCTTGTTTATACTTGTCGCTTGATTCAAAATAGCTGGCAAGAACAAGCTTGAGTAAAACCATGATAAAAATCCAGCTGTTTATGTTCATACACGCAGCTCAACAAGAAAATTTCTACTTTTTATATGTGTGTGGAGGAACCATTGCTCTACACATTTAGGGGAAAAACTGGATATAAAGGTAAGAATTAAAAGGTGCTAGAACCCCATTCACATGTAAAAAAAATGTACTGAATTTACCTGGTAGAGCTACATGTCTGAACAAAATGACCTTTTTTATTTAAACCAGACTTAGTCCCAGAATTATCAGATTGGACCCCATTTTTCTCCTCATCCTCACCCCTCTATTGACTGACATGAACACTAAAGGAACAATGAAATCAGGGGAATAGGGGGTATTTTCTGGGAAATGTAATGGTTTCATGTGTGAAAAGGGCTTTTACAAACCAAAACATTCTTCACCTGACTTTATTTTTTGAAATCTTTTTCACATATACACGAAAACATGTCAAATTTTCATGAACAAAATGTGTGGCATCCAGGCACTGTTCTCAGCCCAACCTTCCCTTTAGTGTTCCTGCTACCCTTTTGCCAGAATGTTTGCTTTAAGAAGTCGTAAGCTGGTATGAAAATGGATCTGGAAACTTTCATCATAAGCGACCAAGCGAGGGTGACAGCGTTTGCATTACAGGACTGGTGTGATTATCATGGACGTTGTGAAACTGCCGCCTGAAACTGTCATTTGCACACAGCAGCCTTTTTCACAGTGACTTTCTGTTAGAAGGCTGTTACAACGCTGGGCTACCATTATGCCTCAAGACATTTATATTGGCTTTGCAGTGGTGTTATATTGGTTTACCTGTCTGTTAATACACATTGGATCAAGGTGCTGAGAGACAGTGCAATACTTTAGAGACTCCACGTACGTCAATCCCACGATCACTCCTCAGGAGGAATTAATATTGGAGACTAAGTGTCAATATTGGAAATATCACACCTTGAAACAGCATTGTGATTAAGCCAGCGGTCACGGAGACCCAGTTTTTACCTTGTTTATTTTCAGTTTACCCCTGGAGTAGTTTGTTTACAGGGCACGATCGACCCAGCAACCAACACAAACAGGGTGACGAGTTAACATATAACTACTGCTGTAGAAGTGTAAGAAGCAGTAGTTATAATAACTGCATTACAGCCACCAGGCAACCAGGCTGATAACAAATTACTACTTAATGATAATGTTTTAGATCATACAGAATAGGGCTGTTCGATTATGGCAAACATCATAAATGTAATCATTTTATTAGATTTTGAGATCATGATTAGAAAACATGATTACTCACCAATTTTACAATATGTACACGTACAATTCATGCACTCCTTACACTACCATTCAACAGGCGACAAATGATATATGTGGAAAAAATACAAATACAGGCGGCATGGTGGCGCAGCAGGTAGCGCCAGTGCCTCACAGCAAGAAGGTTGCTGATTCGATCCCGGGTCGGCCGGGCCTTTCTTTGTGAAGTTTGCATGTTCGTCCCTTGCATGCGTAGGTTCTCTCCAGGCACTCTGGCTTCCTCCCACAGACCAAAAAACATGGTCATTAGGTTGATTGGTGACTCTAAATTGCCCTTAGGTGTGAGTTTGAGCGTGAATGGTTGTCAGTCTCTATGTGACCCTGCGATCGACTGGCGACCAGTTCAGGGTGTACCCTGCCTCTCGCCCAATTACAGCTGGAATAGGCTCCAGCCCTCCGCCACCCCAAAAGGGATAAGCGGTGTAGAAAATGAATAAATGAATAAAATACAAATACCAATAATGATAGATGGAACAAACCTGAAACATGTGCAGCATTTATGGGGACACAGTAATCTTTGAATCTCAATTATTGTTGTTGTTAAAATTATGTTTTTAGAACTTTGAGAGGCAGTCATTGTAATTGAGATTAAAACTTGATTATTTTCCCAGCTCCCCTACACTCACTCTCTGTGCACAGCCACAGCAGTACCATGAAATTTGCAGCTGAACATCACTGGACTAGACAACATGGACTGATGCAGAAACCTGTTGAGTCCCCAGAATTTAGTCCAGTTCATGCAAGCAGGAGAATCTACCCTTTTTGAAGCTGCTCTCTACTTTATTCATCGCTGACAGTTTCTCTTGTGGTGGAATAAGTGACCATGCCATCTGGTGCTCTCGATGGTCCACTGTAGACATCAGGGAGTGTCAAAAGCCCTTCTTCTCAGTCCAAAGAGTTTGTTTACATTACATCATAAGGCGTGTCCGACTTTGATAAATATGCTCATCTGTATAATCTTACGCAGGATGTTTAACCTCCGCTACTAATCAGTGAGTCATTTTGTGAGTAGCTTTGCGTGCTAGCTTCTTTCCCATAATGCAGTGCATGACTCGTGGTCATAGCATTACTGTCTTTGATGTAAGGGCAGCTCAGGCCTCTTGTTGGATTTGTCCCACGTCAAAATACTGCCATGTCAACATCAAACAATCCAAAGGAAATATGCACATTTGTCGCAATTTTTTAAACTAAATCAGAGCAAAGCAACTGAGCTGTGGGTGTGAAAAGCACCTTTGTGTCCCTTTAAATGCAAGTTTCTGCTTCTCTGGGCATTCAGCTTTCCTCTCTATCAAACATGAAAATATCCCACCATGACCTCGCCAACTCTTGAACATCTCAGTATCAATATGTCCATGAAAAAAGTCTGAAACTATGAAAAGAAGACTAAAGATTTTCTTTGCCCAGCATGTGGTTTAAAACTGAATTTCATTTTAAAAGTTGTCTTTGTGTAAATTGAAAACAAAGAACAAACAGAAAATCCCATCTCTTGTGGACTGATGTGTGTTTTTTGTTTGCCAAAATGCCTCCACACACATATTGAATTACCACATTAAAGTATAAGTTCAAACTGTATTACACTTTCATGTAATGCCAGATTCAACATGCCTTTTCTTTTCAAGCTAGCACTCATTCTTGTCCCTGTAATGTTTATGACTCAAGCTGACAGTGATAATACACACTGTAAAGACCGGCACACAAAGAAACAAAATTATTTGCTGAACTGGAGCTAATTAAAAGTTTCTTCTGCACTTCTCTTTTTCATTTGATTCTGAGTAGGAGGGATAATTTAAAGGAAGGACACTTTGCCCTAAATAGGTAGAAAGTGGCTGAGTGAACACAGCCGGGGAAGAGCTGTATAACCATGGTAACCTAAGAAGTTTGTTGGTCACTGGTTATGGGCATCCAGCAGGAAGCTCTTTATGGGGCTGGACATTCATGAAGCAGCACAGACCACTTTACACTACATGCATGCCTCAGTATATCCAGCAAATAAAGGGTTAATTTGGATTGAGAAGAATACATGTGTGTGCATAGTGTGTGAAATAAGTTCCAGCGGGGCGAATCAAAGTGAACTCTCAGCTAGTGTCAAAGTTTTTGTGAGAGCTTGTTGTCGGAGAAGAAAACGAAACATGTGGGACCATGTGGAACATGTGGAGCAATTAGGGTGGGGGCTGTGTCAGCATTGTTTGCACCAAATGCCAAGAGGAGGTGGAGGGAGCACAGGAGGAGGGGAGAGGGGCTTTGGCTTTTATGATGAGACGGATGGGGGTTGGTAGGAGGTAGTTGTATGTCTGTGGGAGAAAGAGAGAGAGAGAGAGAGAGCGAGAGAAGGAGAGAGCTAAAAGGGGAATTTGAGAAAAGGCAAAGCAGCTCCTGGTGTCTGAGTGTGGGCTCTGTCGGCAGGATGAGAGGTCGCCGTCCCAGGAAGGAGGGGGGGTGGGTAAATAGCAAAAGTGGGACATGCCAGGACATGCTTGAAATTCAGGCCCTGGGACCGCAGAGAGAGCATTATAATGGAAAAGCAGAGGTGAATGGGCTGTTCACATCTGTTTTCTGGAGCCAATCCCAGCAGGCAGTTGGCAAGACGCAGGGTAATACCTGGGCAGGGGTTTGTTCTGGATAATTTAACTTACTTATTAAAATACTCCCAGTCTATTGGAGGTTTTCAACTTTTGTAAAATACAGTGACCAAAATATGTTGTGTGAAACTCTTCATTGGAGATATAACTAAAATTTAATTGATGAACATTAAAAAAGGAAATAACAACAAAGAAGTTCACTTGAATGGCAAGATCATTTTATAAATAGTCGCTTATCTCCCACAATAAGATTGTTTTTTTTTAACAGATCAATTGATTTACACATAAACTGCACAATTTGTGCTGGCTTGGCGTTTAAGGTCAGACAATTGTGTAGCTTGCACCATTTTTACAAGTCTGTGAATCTAATTCTCCGTGTTTTTAATCAATGCAGGCCTGAAGTTTAGTCTAATGGTCTGTCTAAGCTGTAACTTAGCTGTCTGCCACTTGTAATCACTGAGGCTCTGCTTAATAGCTGCTATCATGCTGCCCAACTGCCCCCAGGACTGTATCAGGCTCAACCCAAGCAGCAGGCTAGAAGGACAATTAACTGAGAGGAGAACTAAATGCTAGCATTGCTGGCATGGCTAACATTAGCATTATCTTCACTCCGTTCTTAGAACTTACAGCACATTGTTAAACCTTTGACTGCTGGTCTTCACTTTGAATGCCACAAAAGCCTCAGTTCTACAGAGTGCTCTGGTTTGGTCCAGTAAAGTTTGGTACAGTTTGAAACGGTAAACCCTGATCTTGTTTGCATTTCCACTGCCAGCTGTACCTCCAGTTGAGGGCAAGGGTATTAGCCGGCAAGGGAGGATCTTGCCGACTTCGTAAATGCGTGCAGACATTCTTAACAGTAACAGCAAAGGTCAAATCACTCTAAATCCATGGCTCATTTGAACATGGTGAAGTAAGCATTTGCATTTTCGCTGCCGTTGTATGAGAATTGACCGATCAACAGACTGCAGCGCTCTAAGCTTCATCTTTCAGGGTCACTTTGGTATGCTTGGCACCCCTTCAGAAGGTAGCCAGAAAGTGGAACAGCAGGGATTGGTCATTTGGGTACCTTTTCTCTTTATCCGACAGTGGAAACACGTGCAATTGTGGGCCACACCAAGCCAAACTGAACCAGACTGCTTGGTGGAAAAGCAGCTAAAAGTGTTTTTGGGAGACGAAGTTGTTCCCACTCTGCACCAGCTTTAGGGGTCGTAACAGAGACATTACTAAGGTGTGAAAAGCAGTGGCAGAGCCATTATGGGAGCACAGCACTACTTGTGTGGGACAGCCCCTGTGTCATGCCTTCTTGCACTTCTGCAACACCGCAACACACTTTCAACTAAAAGATGGAGACTTTGCAAAATTGTTGAATTGATGTGGATGTTTTGTGGCATGATGACAGCAGGGCTCTGTCGACGTAGCTGCCTGTCTCGAAAATGCAGAGAGATTAGAGCTGATTTGAAATGAACTACAAAGCAAACTCCATATTGACAGTAATATTACTTGACATAATCTTTGAAATCTTAGCCACAGTCAAGTCTTTGCTGTATGAAAGCAAATCGCAAAAAACCCTCTCAAACTTACTGGCTTCCATATCCTGCACTCTTTTCCAGGTCATTTTAATTAACATTCAGCGCATTGAAGCAACATTAGTTACATATGGTTGCTCTGAATATGCTTAAAGTTTAGCAACAGATAATCAGAACATAATGGATTGGCTCTGTTCCCTTCACTTCACAGCAGTTTTATTCTAATTCAGTGAGACGCACTCCCTATGGTTTTATATCCTCTGCCTTTTGTGTGCTTCTCCTAATTATCAAACAATGGCTTTTGATGGGAAAATTCAAAAGAGAGGCACGCAGTGATGAGCGGCTGTTCAGCTTTAGTGAGTCTGAACTGTTACATACAAAATAGTTTGTTTTCAATACTTTTCAGGGCATTTCAGGCTACATCATTTAAGTTATCTGGCTAAATTCATTTAAATATGAAACCACACATCTCACATAAGCACAGGATGAGGATCAATGTATGCTTGAGAACTGCTCACACTCAAATTTATTTCCATCCAATTTAATATATTCTTCTCATTGCGAATAGCACACACTGCTGCAGACTCTGCGAGAAAAACAAAAACACATTACTTCAGTAATTGAAACTATGAAACCCAATGGCCTTGGACTCCAGACTGTTTTTTGGTGAAGCACTTAACAGATGGTTTTAAATGGCTGTGACATTTGTTCTGCCCTTCCACGCTGTTTTGTTGCAGCTTGAAGCAAGAATTGCCCCCATCACAGAAGTTCAACCTTCGAGCACCGTTTTGGGGACTAGCTGAAAGAGCAGAGTTTTTTAGGTCAGCCTGTAGATTTGCCTTCTGATTAAAGTCATAATCTGTGCACTTAAAGACACATCACAGGCTAAACTAAGGCACAAACTGTTAACATGGTCGGCATCATGATGTAAAGCAAGACAATACTAATGATTCCGATGCACGTTGCTTCAAAAGTCCCTTGTGTTTACGAATGTAGTATCAAGATACAAAACTACTTTTATAAATGACTATTAACAGAGTAATGGAAACTACAAAGTGAAAACATCCCATTTAACTGAAAATACAATAAAAACAAGGCCTTCAAAGAAAGATATAATTTAAACTGCATTGTGTGCATGTAAAACTAAGACAAAATGAAAATTTTTACAACAGGTCTCCAGTTTTTCTTCTTTTACAGAAAGAATTAGTTACACAAAGGCTACTTTCACACTGCAGGTCTTGATGCTCAATTCTGATGTTTTGGTTGAATTATGTTTTTTTAGTGTGGTTGTTCGCATTATGATTTAAATGTGACTGCAATCAGACTTTAGTATGTACCGTCTACAGCCCTGAAGTGGCCCACATCCTCAGTAGAAGAGGTGACGTTATATGGAGGAAGTCGATATGGATGCTACACATGTCAGCCTGTGTAAAAGTTTTAAAATTGACTGAGAAAAAATGAGAGCGCTCATTGTAACGATGGCATTTTGTGGAGCAGTGGCTGCTACCTTGGTACAGAGGTATGTGTGGATGCCGAGTCTGAGCAGGAGTGGTGGGATTGCGACATGAGAGGCTTCACTGACACGGAATTCATCAGAATTGTTTTTTCCATCGTTTGCATTAGATCTTGCTGTGTCCTGCCCCCCTTGACGCAGATTTGTGATAACTGTCTTACTTCAACATAAAATACAGATAATTTACAGCATGACTGTTTAAGTGAGGTCGCTTTGAAAAGCATCAGACATGTGTCTGATTTAGGATAAGACAGTGGCCTGGGTCTGATTTAAAAAAAAAAAAAGAAAAAAAACAGATTTGTGCCATTCAGGCTGTCATAAAAAATCAGATATGGATCACATATGGGCAAAAACATCAGATTTGGATTGAAGTGTTTTACTGGAGTCTTTCTATATAATGGAGAGATTTGATTATCAGGTTAAAAAATAGGGAAACATCTAGTCTCCCACAGTAAAAATATGCAGCAGCTTGGTAGTTTTCTGTTTGTCTTTTTTCACTCAAAGTTTATGAGAAATAAACCCATGACTGTAACCCTCAAAGGGGAATTGGGTTTATTTTTGGCAGAGGGATGACAAATGTTTAGGGAAAGACTGAGGCATGCTTCCCTTTTTATCCCAGCTTTGTATACCAGGATTAAGATTTTTTTTATTTACGCAGCTCGATATCTGAACAAGCTCCAGTTCTATAGTTCATAAAGTTAAATAATGTTGCTAGAATTATTTGCCTTAAAAGATTATTTGCTTTGTCAGACTTTGGTGTTATAACTTTTAGATTTATTCTGTCTGTAAATGTGTGAATCTTTTGTTGAATAACTCATGATATATCTATTCTTACTTGAAAAATTAAAGTGTATTGAGTATTGAGGTAATATTTCATAGTATCTTCCTGCTCATGTTCAGACTACAGCCTCCAAGGATTTCAGTTTCATTGATAAATTTCTTTTTCCTCCTCAGATTACAGTTTCAGACCATGGGGTTCCAGCAAAGTCCACCACCGTCCGCGTCATTGTCCGTGTCCTTGATGAGAATGACAACAGACCTCTGTTCCTAGAGAAGATCTACAAGATCAAACTTCCAGAGCGCGAGAGGCTGGAGAGGGAGAGAGCCACAAAGAGAGACCCGGTGTACCGCGTGATTGCTTCAGATCGAGACGGGGGACCAAATGCAGAGATCTCTTACAGCATCGAGGAGGGGGATGAAAACGGAAAGTTTTTCATTGAGCCAAAGACCGGCCTTGTGTCTTCTAAGAAGTTCTCCTCTGCCGGAGAATACGACATTCTAACAGTGAGTGAATAACCATGAGGCTTCATGCTGTTCTCAGCTGCACGTCTCTCTAGTGAGCAGTGAATTACTACAACAGATGCTTGTTTATTGTTTTACTGCTTTATTCTCCTCTTCCTCTCATGTTTCCTAGCCCCCTTGTGTTTCTCTGTCCTCCCTGTTTTCACAGCAGAAGACACAAAAATTAATTGGTGCACACATCATGCTGGCTCACCAGTGCAGAATTATATTAATCCCAAAAGCAGTAACTCTAAACTACATTTTAGGGAGCAGTTTTCCAAACACAAGTTCACAGTACTCAAACAAGAGGCCATTATCATGAGATTGTACTTTTTTTTAGCAAGGTTTTCATGATACCAGAGCTTTAAACTTTAGTAGTGCTAGTAGGGGTGTCATGGGCTAAGGATTTACGTTGCAGAGTCTAATTGGTTAGATTTTGTCTATTCTCCAATAATAGTCAACTAAAAAGATGAACTGCTGGCAGACATAATGACTTTAATGAGTATTTTTTATCTCTAATGCTTCAAAGGAGATGGAATAAAACTACTGCACTTGTATTTATTAATAAGACAGTAATTATACACAGATAATTTGTGAGTCATTTTTCAGAAAAAAAACATTCAAATGAATGTTACTTTGGACTATGAGCACCACTGTGTGCCTCAAATGAAGCTCGGTTTTCTCAGAAACAGGTATTTAACTGTGAGATTGGAAATGAAATGAGGTTCTCTAAAAAACAAACGTTTAATATTTGACTATTAGGAGTTCCTCTTAGATGCTAGTATAAATCTTGATTTAATGACACTTTGCTTTGATATCGCAATAACAAAAATCATAATCCTTAGCAACGAGTATTAGATAATTTATAGTTTGTCATCACTGGCTATTGCAGGTAATCTTCCAAGCTGTATTAACATGTGTTGGCATTATTGTTTTTTTTGCAATTTGAAAAGTGCTAGTGAGTTGTCCTGCAGATCTCAATGATGTTATTTACCTTTTACACACCAGTACAGTGCAGTAAATATATATATTTTGAAGGTTTAAGTATCTTGGCAGTAGTTGTTCTCTATTGTAGAGAAAAATCAAACTGAAGATCATTTAGTTTCTGTAGATTTTGAAACATTTGATCTACGTAACCCAGGTCTCCTAATATTGCCGATGTATTTGTGCAATTTAGACGCAAACAGGAAAATACTTGACACTCGGTGTTAGGGCTTCCTGTTTTGTTGTTTTGTGGTACCTAACAGAGATCTGTATCAGATTTTTGCTTTTCATAAAAATGTTTCTAAAACTAAATAAGATAAATGTATTAATATTATTGTCTTGATACTTGTAATATATTTTGTTGTAGTCAACGATTAAGTTACTGTCAGTGACTCCAACTGGATACTGTACTTTAACTAAGTGTTAGGCTTGGGATTTATACATACATATACATACATATATATATATATATATATATATATATATATATATATATAGATAGATAGATAGATATATTCAAATCAGCGTCAACATGCACAGAAAATGCTATTCTCCCACCTTAAATCTTATTTGAAAATATAGACAATATATAATAGATAAATGTCAAAGCGACCATATTCTGCCTCAATACAGGTTCATCTCTTTACTTTCGATGTCTGCAAGAGTATGTTCACAATCACTAATGTTCAAAAAACCTTCTAGTTGTCATAAACCAAGTACCCCTGATCCACCTGTATCCTCAGTCTGTTTGGGACAACCTTTTGGACCTCCTGCCACTTAAAGGCCCCCTCTCCATGAGGGTACAGTCCGCTCCTATTGGCTGACTGGTTGATTCTGTGGTCATTGTTGAATATGTTGTCAACAACTCTGTATTCATTCTGCTGTCTCTGAGCCAATGTGTTTAAACTGCAGAGAAAACAATGATGTGACCTCACACTGGTAGGTCTATTCAGAGGGGTCTTGGGAATGAGCTGTTTAGGCAGCCACTGGTGCTGTGTGAAGGGGAAGAGGGAGAAGTACTGATGCTGCAGGTCTTTTGTCTTGTGCATAGAAGTACTTTACAATGCAGAGAAGGCATGTAAAACACACCAAGGGGCTTATACAGTAAATCTCTGAAAAGCATATTGGAACCAGAGGTATTAAATGTATCAACTTCCTGAAAATCATGTCATCCTCACTCTTTTCTTCTTCACACTGTGGTTCTATTTCTGCCAACAAATAACACATTTGTCAATCATCAGTGTGCCAGTATTGTTTTGGCTGTGAGCTCACTGTCAAAGTCATCATCTTCACACAGTGGTTTTTAGGTAATGACAGCTGCTTTCTGGAGTGTATTGTAAGATTACTTGGAAATGAGTGTAATGTGTGTAATGGATATCATTTGTTAATCTTCCACATGACGATAAGAAGCAAGATTCCAATTATTGTTTAGTCATCGCCATCGGCAGCGAGGTCTGCTTAAATTATACCTTACAAGTCCCTTTTTTTCCTCTTAAATAGATTTCTAATCAGTTTTGCTATCCCCCACACAGTCCTAGTCATGTTTTCTGCTGCGAGAAGACGCCGTTCCCTGCAGTTTACAGTAATTGAAGTCTACACAAAGGGTTGGATAAAAAGGAGTACAGCACAAAAGGTGCTTTGTAATTCAGAATTAGCTTTATCTTGCCGTGTGGACAGCTCAGGGGACTGTTGTGATTAAGATGTTACCCATTCTGGGAATTTTGTAACTTTACTTCACATACTGTATTCATTCAATGTGTATTCTCCTTGTTAAAAAATTCATGTCATTTATTCATACCACCAGATTTCTCTGCATTTTTCCCAAGTAAGGGTGTTAGGAACAGGGTCAGGGTAGAAGTGCAGAAACGCATTTGCAACAAACAGTTACATAACACAGTCTAACACATTCTTTTATTCTCTGTTCCTCTCTCAGATTAAAGCTGTCGACAATGGGCGTCCTCAGAAGTCCTCCACTTGTCGCCTCCATATCGAGTGGATTCCCAAACCGGAACTGCCAGCCGACGCGGCTCCTCTGCTTTTTGAGGAGTCCCCCTTCACCTTCTCTGTGATGGAAAGTGACCCTGTGGCTCACATGGTGGGCGTAGTTGCTACTGAATCCTCTGATGTTCCCGTGTGGTTTGAAATCACAGGTACTTCTATTTCCATTTACATCGACTCTGTGTGCATGCATTCTGTAAAAATGCTCTGACATAGAAACTCTTGATAGGTTGAACAACTTACACTTAATGACTAACAGAGTTTTTGTGTGCGATATGGCTGGGAAGCACGGAATAAATCAAATAAAATAGGGACAACCCTTAAGTGGATTGTGATGTAAATGTGAGGAAAATTTGTCTGATAAAGAAACAGACTGGAGTTAATACAGATGTCTCTTAATGAACTTAAGAAACAGAGACCATAAAAATCAAGTTTGATTATACCTACAGGGATGTGTCCAGCTAGAGGTTAAAATGGACAGTT
Source organism: Cetoscarus ocellatus (assembly GCA_037902135.1). Classification (NCBI taxonomy): domain Eukaryota; kingdom Metazoa; phylum Chordata; class Actinopteri; order Labriformes; family Labridae; genus Cetoscarus; species Cetoscarus ocellatus. Next base: position 3,898,423 of record JBAMNC010000875.1, read on the forward strand.
TTTAAAATATCTGAAAAAGTTTGGCAGTTTCAAATCAGAGTTTCATCAAAGACTATGCTTATTTTATGTAAAAAATCCTATTTTAGTAATGTTAGGTAATTAAAGTGACTTCTTCCACATATGCTGTTTTTTATTTTGGCAGTACCCAGAACCAAAGCAGCTCACTGATGTCAACTCTCACAACCGAAACACAAACAATCAAAGTTTTTAAATAGAACCAGGCTGTTAATGCTGACTTCTCCTGAGGCTGGCTACACGCTCGATTCATACATTGTTCCTGACTCCAGGCTTGTTTCAACCAATTATTCATTCAAATTAAGTACTGTTCATACCACTTTACTGCTCCAAAACAGGCATTAGCCCCTCAACCTCAAATCCTGAATATCAAATGTGCTTGATATATGTGCTTTAACTTGATGGCTAAAGTTTAGATAGTCTAAAGTGTCATACCCACTTAAGCTGATGAGAACAAGCAGAAGGGAAGTATAACCTACCAGATGTCAACTTCTTTTACAGCTTAACACCGTGAAGGCAAACATAAATGCTATTCTACCTTCTTCTCTATCATATTGTTGCTGTCGGGCACAAACCTCTCATCTCTAAAATTGCTGCTTCTCAGGAAATGAAAGAAAAAAGCTGTATGCATAAAAATTATGTTGTCCTGATTACAATTTTTGTTCTTTTGTAGGGGTTTGTGCCTGACAGCAATGACATGTTTCTTATTTTTGTTCAAGCCAGACAGCCAGGGTACCACAGTATGATTTATTGTTGGACCATAATGGCTGAAGACGAAAAGCAAGAACTGATTTTATTTCTCATTTTAAGTTAAGAAAAATGAAACAGAAGCACCAAACAATAAAAGAAGAAAGGATACCATCCATCTATGTTTTTTTATGTGAAAAATTGTGTTCCAACAATAATTATAATTTGGTCCCCTTGTTGCTGATTCATCTTTTTGAGTATAAGTTAAATCTTATTCCTGTATTGAGGTGTCAGCTCTCACAAGTCTGCCTGCGTTTAGAGGATTACAAGTTAAGAAATTATTTTTAGATGTCGTCTGGTCTTTGGTCTTCCACATTTTTAGCTTCTGTTAAGGTTTGAAAATCATTGAGTGCATTGCCAGTCACAACAAGCTGATAAAGATAGCAGCTTTGACCACAACAACAGTGAAGGTCTAGAAAGACAGAGTTACTATTGGTGCAAGGACATGAATCATTTACAGAAATTCTATGTTTGAGTGTTATTTATACCAAAACTTGCTTTTTTTAGGCCTGCAAAGCTATTTCAAACAGGCTGAAGTGACACTTACAAAGCAAAAGTGGTTAACTTTTGTAATCTAGTAAGAATAATCACGGGTAAAAAGCTCTGTAACTAAAGACACGAGCGCTGCCTGTGCAAAAGTATTATTTATGGATACAGACTCCAATATGCTGACTTACTCTAACACAACAGTCTACCCAAATGGTTTACAATGTTACAAAAATTCATGAAGTTTGAATAAAGAAAGGGGAAAACCACCTTCTGTAGACTCGTATTGTTATAATAGTTTAAGTCTAGGTTTAAGTCAAGGTTGAATGAATATAACAGTTTACGGAGTCATGATGAATGATAATAAATTAAATACAAGGCAGTCTTGAATGCAAAACACTAAAACAACCAGGATCAACAATGTTCTCTGTTTCTTTATTTCTATATGCTTACTGCCACTATCAAACACAGTACAAAGGAGAATCTCTCATGTATAATAAGAACAAACTCCTAAAAACATTGCATTTATTGGTAGTTTCCCACAGTGAGCCAACAGTATGTTTCTTGGGTAGTTAAATTGATAGCTCTTTGTTGAAGTGTTAAAAAGGAAATAGTCCTCTCTTGAATGATGATAGACACTGAATGCATGAGAAAGCTTTAATTGACTTCTTCCAAAAAAAAGTCTTGCCTCTTTTCCCTTCCTCCCAGCCTGTCCGCCCTCTAATCAATGCCTGACTGACACATCTCTTCTCTTCTCTCTTTTCTCTTGTTCTGCTTCTGCTTCCTTCTTTTCTCTGGAATGTTCTGTTTGGTTGGATTTTTGCAAGACGGCATAGAGGATACTGAGGTGTTTTACATCCTTCAGATGGCTTGTGACCACAACTGTACAGCAGAAGGTAGCTGCTGGGATCTCCTAATAGGCTGTGCTGTATTAAGAGATCATCTCTCACTGTGTGTTGGTGCTGCCTGTGGGCTGTGGTTCAATTGTGTTGTGCCGCTGGATTGATGTCCTGCCACATTTTTCCCTTAAAACCTGTGACCCGATTAAGGCCGTCACAAAAAGACACAAAATCCTCCTCTCCATTTCATACCCATGCTGTTTGGTTTTTGTGAAGAGAAAAGCATTGCTTAGTATTTAAAGGTTGTGTTGTGACTGGGGCTGTCATTGTTAACGCATTAACCACAATTAGATTTAGGTCTCAAATTGACACATTAAAGAAAAACAAAGCAGTAATCCCTTGATATTTTGATTAATAGATGCAACATAATGAAGCTGCTGTTGTTGGACAGTAGCTGGGTACTACTTACAATCTCATCCTCTTGCCCTCACAGTGGTGGGAATAAAGATGTTAATCTCTTTTGAGTGTCTTATTTCACATAAAAAAAAAAAAACAAGAAAACTCAGTCGACATGTTAAAACAGGGGTCTATCGTAAACTTAGTATGTGATAAAACCTTTGCAAGAGGTCTTTAGTTTGATATGCCCTTCGATGAAGACCATTTCTGATAGATCTGCTTTGGGCTATTTTAAGGGCTGCTTCAGAAAAACACAGGGAAAAACAGTCAGCAGTGTGACATGACATACAGTTGGCATTAATGTGTTCTCTTTCCATGCACATGCAAACATAATTTCATGCCTTAGTCTCATGTTTGGGAGAATAATACCCCTTAATATCCACCCATTAGATTTAAAATCAGCACAATTGTTTGTTCCGTTTAAATAAAATAACAGCCTCAATTAAACCAACATGTAACAATGTTGTTGAAAAATACATTTCATAATCTGCTTTGTCAGTTGTTCTGCAGTGCAAAATTTTTGAATATTTTTTTCTAATTCAGGTTGAAAAATTGTTAGACGTGTCAAATCTGGCTTTTAAAAGTGTGACGGGACCCTATTAAACTGATCTGACTCTTAGTTTGATACTAGATATAGTCAGATACTTAGATACTAAATATCTGACGTTTCATAAGGAAACGCAATGTTGGATTTTTGCCGATACCCAACATGTTATTTCTGAACTCATTATGCTGATACCAATACTTTCTGTCAAAAGTGTGCAGTCTCCACAAATGTCCTGGCCCTTATATTGTGACCGTCTGTTTAGAAAACGAATTGAGAAAATCAAAATTTCATACTCTGTACATGATACTGTTCAGCAGACATTCAGTGATAATAAGGTGAAGAATTATGGTACACTCAATACATTTTGCCAATATTCAAGTTGATCTAGTGGATGTCCTATATAGTCAATGCATTGGCTGTAAACATCAGCAGAAATTTTCCTATCTGCAGATATGACTGTTTTATTTTTTATGCTGATACCGATATCATAAAGATAATAACATGCAGCCCTACTTTTTCATATTATCTGTGGTGGTTTAGCTTATGTCTTTACCTACAAGATGTTCCATATTTTGGTTTTAGCTCAAGATGGCACAAATCTGTTGCTAAGAAATGCAAAAAACGCATTAATGTGAAAGTATTTTGGTTATTTATTAATCTAAATTTGGCTACGAACACAGAGAAAGCAACTAAACTGGAACTTCCAAAGAGTGCAGATGCGTTGCCATTAGCACAGCCTTGTAAACCTGCTTCTTAATCTCAGTTATGCTTTCCTGGTTTAAAAAAGTTTTAATATCAACACTGTTAAGCATAAACTTGTATTCAATTATGTCAGATTTTTTTTTATTACATAAACCATTGCTTTTGCTCTTAGTCCACATCCGTTGGTGACTTTTATGATTATAAATCCAAGCATCCAAACCAACCTATGGAAACATGGTGTTTGTTGATTTAAAAATATACAATAGTTTCCTGAAATATAGTTATTTTAAAGATTAGAGGTTGGGCCTGACAGCAATCATATTTCATAATGTATAGTATATTTCAAATAGTGTGATGATCTGTGTTAAATTAAAAGATTTACATTAAAACATACATTTCTTTGTGTTCATTTAATGTCCAACTCACAGCACTGGTTATAGTGGTGTCATATTGTCCGTATGGATTAATGGTGCGTCCCATTTAGCTTTGGACTGGGCTGTGGGAAGTGGGAATTGCACCACAAACCAGTTAAACTTGCTCCTGTTATTAGCTGGAAAATGTTGGGTTATGAAAAGATTGTTCAATTTAATTTGCAGCTCAGACAGTCTGACTTCTGAGATCAAGTGGAACGTAGCATGAAATACTTTGTCTTGCATCATGTAGGGGATTTTAAACATGTTACTTAAAGTATGATTCAGTAATTTACCATCCAGTCAACAGTGGAGGATTCATTGTAACTGAAAGTGTTAATTGATTGACAGCCCCAGTTTTAATACATTACTTCTTTATTTATGTATCCATTATGTGTATGCCAGGGCTAAATGCATGAAAACACAATTACATTGATAAACACAGTAATCTGTGCATTAGTGCATCTATCTGTTGTGATCTAGGACATCAGTTAGGCAGAAAATGGATGTTTGTGTGTCCAGCTCAGCACCCCCACTAAATGTTTGTGTAACCTTGCTACATGCAAACAACCTTGCAATGATTCGTCACTAATCTTTTGTGCCCTTTTTTTTTGTTTGTACACAAAAACGCTTCCACAGGTGGTAATTATGACAGCCGCTTTGACGTTGGCAAAGCCAGCGGAACCTTGATTGTCGCCCGGCCCCTGGACGCAGAGCAGAAATCGAATTACAACCTGACGGTGGAAGCCACAGATGGGACACGGACTGTCAGCACCCAGGTAATTGAAACACTAATGAAATGGTTGGAAGCTGATGAGGCAGTTGTCATGGTCCTGTGTTTTTCTCATGCGAGTGAATAGCTGGAGGGAAGTGATAGGTAATGAGTGAGGTGACACACAAACCGTCCTGTTTGTTGGGATGTGTTTATATTGTGATGCTATCGTTGCTTTAAGAGGAGTGACAGATTATTAGTTTGAGTTTCATTACAGCCCTGCATGACCTGACTTCTAACCGTGTCACACAACCTGGTAACAAATGAGCAGATAAAACACAAAAACATGGCTATGTGGCAGAGGAAGGCTGTGTTGTGCTTAGAGATCTTATTACATTGCCTGGAGCTGACTGTGGGCTGTGATTGAATCAGGTTCTCGCACTAGATTTGCTTTTATAGTTTCTTCTTGTCAACCCTCCAAAGAGAGCGCGAGAGAGACACATCTTTTAATTAAAAAAGTAGTTTGACATTTTGGAAATATGTTTATTCGATTTCTGGGTGGGATTTGAAAAAGAAAGACACAGCAAGCAACTTTCTTTGGTGTGGTACAAGACTGGATACAGGAAGAAACACAACATCTTCCAAAGGTGCCTGTCTTAGTCAAATGTCACCAATTAAAATTCACAGTGACGCATCACACTTGTCGTAGTTGGAAGATCTTTTACCCTCTGACAACCAGGTCAGCTTTGATCACCACTTTTTTAAAGGTTTGATCCTAAATTAAGCTAATTAAAAAAGGAGGTAGTGCACATGCCTCAGAGCAAGAAATTTGCTGGTTAGAACTGTGTGTTGGTCAGGACCTTTCTGTGTGGAGTTTACATGTTCTCCTCATGCATACGTTGGTTCTCTCACAAACCAAAAACATGCTGGTTAGGTTAAATGGTGACTCTAAATTAGGGCTGGGCAATTAATCGAAAAATAATCAAAACCGACATTTAGACCCTCTAATCGAAGTCATTTTACTCAGGTCGATTATTTTGATTATTTCCCCGTGTAAGTCATGTGACCGCACCCCCTCCATACAGTCTGTGTTGACTTTCGCCAAGAGCGAAGGACGCGCTGCCAACGTGGAGGAGACAAGCGCCAATCTATTAGTGGGCCGACCTTAATGCCTTCTCCGTTGCTTGGGCACATTTTGGATTCTGTGCAGAGGGCATCAAGCAGAAAGGAGTTAAGTGTAAATACTGCAGGAAGACCATTCGACGACCGTCGGTAACACCGCCAGTTTGTTCCAGCATAGCATAAAATAATGGTTCATTAATCGTAATTGAGATAAGAGCTTCAATTAATTGTGATACTGAGATTAGGTAATATCACCCAGGCCTACTCTAAATTGCCCATAGGTGTGAGTGTGAATGGTTGTGGCCACTGCGATCTGTTGTCGATCATTTCTTCTACAATCGTTGTAGATTGCCTGATTACAGACATTGAATCAGACTGATCCATCTGCACTGCAAGGTTAACAAAACTCTGCAAAGACTTTTTTTAGGATTATTTTTGTGCTTTTATTTTGACAGGAGAGAGAGAGACAGTGGATAGGCTTGTGAAGGGGTCAAAAGAGAGTAGGGGAGGACACTCTGCAAACTGGCCACAGGTTGGGTTCC